>OY796681.1:4785684-5456559 GCA_963680715.1 Tetragnatha montana
TCATAGCATCCTTATACAAATTTTACCTTTTCTACCCACCCTTTGTTGACGAGTCAAAAGTTTTTCACTCATCAATAGAGAACGGTATATTTTGAAGATGGAGTAAATTTTTTTCTGAAATTATATCAGCTGAATCTTACTCTGGTTATTTAAAAACTTTTGGTACTTTTACATATTAGGCTGTTGAGTGCCCTGTATTTTAAAGTATAAAAAATGTTTTGAGAAAGTAAAATATTACATGAGGATTTTTGATGATGAGACTCTTCAATGAATAGTAAATGCCTATCTTAATTGTACCATAAGTAGCTTGTCGTAAGAGTGCTGGTTTAATTCTGCAAAAAGAATTTGAGAAGAAATTAAAAAAGAGCATTGATGGACGAGTTACAAACATTTTCATCCTATTAAGATTTTGCGTTATCAGGCAACATAAACATCAAAGGAAGAAACATTTAAGAAAGGATATTCACTATAGATAAAAACTTACCACAAAATGTTTACCTGTACATGGGGAATTTAGGGGAATGAGACAGCTACCATGTTCAGGTAAGATATACTTCTGCACAAAAAATTATACTTAGAAAACCATGGGGGTTATGAAAAAAATATGACAAAGAAATGAAGTAGGTACAAAAAGTTAGGCATTTAAAAAAATAAAATGGGAAACTGTAATATTTAAAAAAATATCTGAAAATTTAATCTCAATCTGAAAGTTAAAATGTCTATTAAAAAAGATCATAGCTTTCTGTCCATCAAAATGAGTAAGTAGTTAGTTGCTGTAAGAATTCAGAAAAAGGGGTAAATTAAGGATACCTATACACAAGACAATAGTTAAGCACACAACTAATTAAGTTTTAAAGGTTACAATAAGCATATTCCCACTAAGAATTCCAATAATACACATACCTGCCAACTTTTGAAAACCTGCATCAGTAAAACTTTTTACATAACGTTAACGTTACAAAAACTACAATTTGAATTGCTTCAAACAAAAATAGGTACAGATTACAGATTGATGCATTATTACCTAAATTATTTTTATTAAGTATTTAAAATTTTCACATAATTGAAAAAAATTGAAATTTCTTTGCTTAAATTTATAAGTATGTTAAGTTAAATTTTTATAAGCTTATAATTAGCTTACTTCAATTGCATAGTACTTGTAACAAACTGACTTATCTCCCTTCACAAAATTCATACTACAAACCAATTTGGTTACATGACTATCTTCTACCCTTTTTCCCAAACTATTTGATTTAGATTTCTGTTTGGAATCAATTTCAGATCAAATGTTATAATTATAACGTTTTATAAAAAATTTCTAAATTTCCATCAACATTTTCAGCAACATCCCAGTGAGCACAGTACGTAGCGAATACGTCCAGATTACGAAATCGCTACATCGCGAATATCTCAACTTTTGGTAGTTTTTTAGTAGCGATGTCACCACCTTTTACATCGCCGCGACAAAAATGGTACAAAAAGAGTACCAATTTCTGCTTTAGAGTTTACCTAATTGGGACGTATTCGCTACATATGTAGCGAATACGTTTTATTACGGACGAATTTAGTCTCTTATAGGTGCTCTTTACATCCCATTTAGATCCGTCCGATGTCAAAAATTCCAATCCGCTGCATAAAACAGATGTACGGTTTTAGTACGAAATAGGGACGATTTATGTACTATTTACATCCCATTTAGAGCGCTCTGACGACTTTATACCAATCCGCTGCATAAAACAGACGTACGGTTTTAGTACGAAATAGGGACGATTTATGTACTATTTACATCCCATTTAGAGCCTCCGATGACTTTAGTACCAATCCGCTGCATAAAACAGACGTACGGTTTTAGTACGAAATAGGGGACGATTTATGTACTATTTACATCCCATTTAGAGCCCTCCAATGACTTATGTCCCAATCCGCTGCATAAAACAGACGTACGGTTTTAGTACCAAATAGGGACGATTTATGTACTCTTTAAATCCCATTTAGAGCCCTCCGATGACTAAAATCTCAATCCACTGCATAAAGCAGACACACATGGACAGTTATGAAATGTATTAAGCGAGTACGGCAGTATAACAGCCGCTTTTAACCAACCCGCTACATAAAATAAACGTATACCCGCATTATATTTAGCAAGTTTTCATGTTAATTTTTTTTTTTTTGCCAAACCGAAATATTTGATCAAACTTAGAAAACTTGCTAAATATAAGGCAGGTTACGTTCGTTTTATGTAGTGGGTTGGTTAAAAGCAGCTGTATTACGGCCATACTTGCTACATAATGCATTTCATAATTGTCCATGTATGTCTGTTTTATGCAGGAAGATTGAGACTTTTGTCAATAATTCCAGTTAACAAAATGGTTGCACTTCCTCCATCCATTTTCTTCAGAATCTCCACCTGAAATGCACTGAAATGAATTGGCCCACTCGATAATTATAAATAAAATTTATTTTATTAAAAAAGATTTAATGTAAAATAAAAAATAGTTGCATGAGTAGAAATCTAACAAAGACCAAGACTAAATTCAAAAAAGTAATAACAGCATGAGCACTAGGTTTTTGAGACAATAAAACAGTAGAGTTTGAGCTGTAGCGTTTCTTCTTTTTTGTACAGAGCATTTTCTCGTAATAGGAATGTCCTGATTACGATCAGGTTAGGACAACATTTGCTGTCCGGTTTTCGAAATTTTTCGCCTTAACTGGGATGAGCCCAATACGTCCACTTTTGGGCAACAATTGACATTTCGAAAAAAAGCAATTTTTGGTAATTTCTCGTCTTAAAAGCGATATCCAGATTTCATCCCCTTTATGACAACATTTGACGAACCGTTTTGGTAATTTTTCTTCCTAAAATTGATGAGCCGAATTACATACAGATTAGGGCAACAATTGCCATCCAGATCTGGAAATTTTTCGCCTTAACTGGGATGAGCCCAATACGTCCACTTTTGGGCAACAATTGACATTTACTAAAAAGCAATTTTTGGTAATTTCTCGTCTTAAAAGCGATATCCAGATTTCATCCCCTTTATGACAACATTTGATGAACCGTTTTGGTAATTTTTCTTCCTAAAATTGATGGGCCGAATTACGTACAGATTAGGGCAACAATTGCCATCCAGATTTTGAAATTTCTCGTCATAAATCGGATGAGCCCAAATACGTCCATTTTTGGGCAACATTTTACGTACAATTTTTGAAACTTTTCGCTTTAATAGGGATGATCCTGAATACGTTCATTTTATGCCAACATTTGACATCCCATTTTTGAAATTTCTCGACGTAAACGTAGTCGCTACAAATCCGCGACAAAGTCGACGAAGATAGGACGAAAATGGTACATGTGTGCTCACTGGGATGTGATAAAGATGAATTGAAATAAGCTTGAGTTGCTACGATTAGAAAGCGAGGAGAAACTTTTCCGCGTTAACAAGCCTCAATGCTAATTATTGAGGGAGACGCGATAATGAACCACAGGTCCGATCTCGGTAAAGTTGTTTTTTCCGCATTGCAATCGTAACACGGGAGAAGCAAACTTACCGGGTGAGCGCACGCCAAGACTCGCGGACGAATCCAAAAAAGATTTGCAAAAAATTTGAATTTCACTCAACAAAAGAATCAAAATTGTAAGAGCAGGAATTAGCAGATGGTTTTGAAGTAAAAAGATATTAATTAGAGAAAATCGTTTAGGTTGCGAATGTTTTGCATTTTCATGGATAGTTAAGTGGAAAAAAATGCAAAATCCGTAAAATTTTCTGATCCATCCGTACTACCGTAAAACTAGACAGAAATCCGTAAATTTTACGGACAATCCGTAAAAGTTGGCAGGTATGATACATCAAGAGCAAAATGAATGACAAGAATTTTGAAGATAAATAGTTTTGACAAAAGGAAGGGTTGAATTAGGAAAGTAAATAAAAAAACAAAAGTACACTTATGAGAGCTTCCAATTGGTATAAAAAATGCAGGTCAAATTTATAGGAAAATATTTATTTGAATTCCAAGGAAACAGAATTTTTTTGTTATCATTGAACCAACAAAACATATATAAATGTTTTAGATCCCTTCCATTTTCTTGGCATAAAAACAGTCTAAAACAAATCAGACTTTTCTATTTCTAAATAGAAAGCAACATTGAGAAATATTACAAGCATTATTAATAGTACACAGGATGAAAATTTACAAAATAGAGTAAGTAGTAAATTAAATTTAAAATAAAGAAAAGAAACAAGATTTTGAAAGTGGTTGAAAACATTTGTGATGGAAGAACAAAATATTTCATATAATTTAATTATAGGTTATGAATATTCTACTTTAATGTTTAGATTTTACCTTTGTGCATTAAAAGGGTTTGCTACTTAAATCCTAAAATGAAATTCCCTGATCAAAAAAGAAAACTATGGCACAAGAAAGGAACTAAAATTTTATTAGTTCAATATTTGTATTGTATAAATTTATTAATTAAGAATAGGAGTTTTAAAATTTAAAAGTTTTATTTGGAAAGACAATTGCAACTTTCATATGTCTCAGTCCTATATAATAACATTGATTTATGTTTCATATACTACATTAAAATATGTATAAATATGTTTAGATCTGGATCTATATATTTTGAAAGTTTATTAAGCATAAATTAAACATTAGTTATAATTTTTTTTATTAATCATTAACAAATAGAAACTGTTGGTAATAACATCATTATTAGAGAAAATTAAGAAAACGTTTAAAATTGAATTAATAGATTTAATTTTAAAAATAGTTTTCAATACTTTTTGGAACTAACATAATACATTTATGTATCTAAATATTTTCTTCACAAGGGATGAATATGGCAGTATAAAATTAAATAGTTAAGCTAATAAAAGTTCACACCACAATTCTACATGACTGTAAAGAAACTAATTGCTAAAATCAGAATTTAACTGAATGAAAACTTATGCAAAACGTACAAAAACAAAGAATGCTTCGACTGAAAATACTTCATCCTAAGAAACTTTAGCAAGTATGGCAACTGTGTCCTGAAGAAAACATGTAGATAATTTTTAAGTTATATTTTTACTTTAGTGAATGGTCTTCATATTGTTTTTGATACCTGAAACCAACAAGTAAATGCAGTAGAACCTCGTTTACCCAGACAGAAATACATAAGCAAATATTACACTTTTATTTTAAAAGAATAACAAGTTAATACTCTTAAATATAATTTTCCAAAATACTCTGATTAGACAATTGTGAATGAGTGCAAGTTTTAATAGGATTTATATAGTCTTAGATCCTTAAATCATGGTGGTATAAAGTTAAAAATTCAATTATTAAAATACAAAGAATTATTCAGTAGAATGCAATACCATAAATTTTAAAGTAATGGTCATTTTTCATTTTTGGCATGAAGTCCATGCCAAGGAAATTTAACTGTTTCAGGATAACCAAGATTCCACTAGAAAAAATGTTGAGATTCAGGTCAATAATGAATGGTCAAAAACTTAATAAACTTTACTCAATTACCCTATCACAACACTATGAGAAATGTTGACGTGTAGCACTTAACTGGATGTTTTCTCCAAGATCAGGTTACACACGGCAAACAGTACCATGACCGCATGCTGAGACCTAACCTAGCAGATGAGAGCACTAGGTGGTAATCAAAGATCAAACAAGTGGAGCCTTTTGATAGAATGATTGCAAGCAAACATGGAAAACAATTTTCTATTAAATACACAAATCTTCAAATGCTGTGTTTATTAAGAGTAGTTTCTTATGTTTCAAATGATAAAGTCAAAGATGCAGGTCAAAAATGGTTTAAATGTTATTTCATAACTTTCAATTTGCCCATGCACAGAAACAAAACACAAAACATTTAAAGACAAGAAACTGATATGGGTTGAGCATTGTGAGAAGACTGGTGTATTAGAGGTATTAATCAAGTTAATCTTGGTTTCTTTTTTAATTACAATATTTTTCTCCATATCTAGGTATTCAGAGCCTATATGTAAAAAGGATGAAATGGAAATTTAACAAATGTAAAAACATCTCATATATTTTTCACCCTAATCATATATTTATTTTTCTTTCAAATTATTGTTAAGATGTTAAGTATTTTTTCAGATGGTACATATAAATAATGATTAATAATTAAGTCATTCTTATGTAATTCACAAAAATATTTTTTTAAAGAGAATGTCTCTAATAATTAATTACTTATATGTAATCCACCGACAGGTTTACAGAAAAAAAGTAAATTTTGACCAAAAATAATGAGGTATTAGCTGAAGCTGCAAAAGCTACTTACTCATTTTATAATTTAACGATCCTCCTTAAAAATATATTGCTGTTTCTTTAATCTTAATTTTGATGTTGCATTTAGAAGAAGCACTAGAATTTATGGTCTCTAATTATTTAAGATTACTTTTTATTACCTGCTTTACCAAAAGGAACTCATGCAAAGGGAGATCACATTGCATACAGTTGAATTATAAATACGAAAAATAGGTTTGGATAATGTAAAATTATTGAAAAGTTATGGAATGTGCAAGAAAATTCTACATTTTAAAAAAAACACCATTAACTAAAAAAAAGCCAGAATTTCAATTAAATTTAAAACTCATTGAAACTAATTTTAAAATTTAACTCCTAATCATTCAATTCAGATAACTTGGGGGTAAAGATAATTTAAATTCTACTACAATAAATTCAACTAAAATGTTGGCTGTAGATAAAACTGAAAATAAGATTATTAAATAGTAGCTATAAAATATAACAATAACCACTATATTGATAAACTCAAAGTTTAATACAGCTTTGTACAAGGCAATGAATCCTAACTATTATAAGATAACAGTAAATTAAAAACTTGTACATAAAATGTGAAAATATTGCGAGATAAATAATCAAATATTTCTGACTCAAATATCATTATGGGGTTAAAATATATACAGATCAACAATTAAGAAACAGATATACAAACATTAACTTTAAATTAACAAGTTAAGAACTCACACAGATAATTCATAATGCTTTAGAAAACAAGAATAAGTGATTTACTAACCCTGAATATAATGCCAGAATCCCTTCTTCTTTAGAAATACGTAGCAAAGCATGAGTCATGCCCTTGTATTTGATTTCCCTAAACTTGACATCATCTACTTGGCCTTGAACTTGAAGACGTATTTTAGTGGTATCAATTGGGAATGTTCCTAAAGAAAAAAATTGCACAAATAAAAATATGCTTCCCAACACATAAATTGAATATTACTTTTAGATAAAAAAAAAAATACAAAATCCTATGTAATTTAATACTATAAAATAAATTACCAAATTCTGCACAAATCGATGCAAGCCCACCATACGCAAAAGGACGCCAGTCTTTGTTGACCATACTACCTCTTCACTTTATTAGTCAAAAGAAATTCTTGTAACTCAAATGAGACTTCAAAAGCAGACAATTTCTAGTATTCACAAGACACTTTCCTAAGAATTGTTGAAAATGTTGACCAGCTGATAAATGATCAAAATATCCTGAAATGAACATTGATTCATAGTTAAAAAATCTAAAACTAAAGAGTAGAGAAAGATATTGTGCTATACATCCTTTTCATGCTAATAATACAACAATAAACAATAAATCACAAAGAAAACAAAAATAACATGGAAACCTGTGAAAAGTGGATGCTAGCGGTTTATTGTGGCTAGTGATTCATAGTTTAAATTTATTAATTTGTGTAACTGTATTTGGCAATTTAACAGGATTTACTAAAAAGATTGAAATTTTAAGAAAAATAGATAGTATAGGAGATTAAATTGGTGATTGATTTTATTTTAGGATGATGCAATGGTGTCGTATTAGATGTGTGAGTAACTTGTAACCTAAATTCTAAATTAAAGAGATTATATTTTCTTAAAGACTAGGTGTTTTATTTAAAAGTCATAGCACAAAGAAAGCTTCCATCAGGTGACAGAAAATAGAATTTGTTGATTAGAAACTCGATGGAAAATCAACAAATATACTTAACTTCAGGAAGGCACATTATAGAACAATTTTTCGTAAACATAACACACTAAATTAAATGTACAGACACTAACACAATGATTTAAACATCAGACACCTATAAAAATCTGACTTAAAAACTTATTATGTCTTCAAAAATTAAAATAAGAAGAAACATTAATGAATTTCGCGTTTGGTTCAAGTTCAAGAGATGCTTTTAAAAATGGAAGTAAAACACGAATAATAAAAACGAAAATGAAAATAAAAATTCTTAGCAGGCTATTTTGAAATTCAATGTAAAATAAAAGATTCCTACAATGATACCGGCAAGATGGCTCAAATGACAGATGCAAAATGATCACCACTTATTATTTACACAAACTTTTACAATACATACCTCTAAAAACACTGATTTAAGGTTTTAGGCTATGAAGGGAGTGGAAATGCATTGCTTTTTAAGAAGTGCGTACTAAATACGATACGACAAGTCACTTTGCGTACTTTTTTTATTTACCCTTTGCATGTGCAATTGTGCATGCACGATGTCGCACTCGCTCGCTACTTCGCGCGTTTCGTTTCCGATCGTACGATTTTTGAATCCGGAAAAAAGCAAAAGGTGGAGCTGAGGTCGTAGACAACAAATCAGCACAACGAGCGCAACGCACCAGTGTCGGGGCTTGTCTTTAGAACTCCTCTGCCGATAAAGCTTTTATCAATGATAATTTTATCTGGATCTTTATTTTTCTTATATTTTTTTCAATATTCGAGTTCCTACTTTTCATTCTGCGGTTGATAAAGAGTTTTTTCGTAGCTTCGTACACGTAATTATGATACATCTTTCAGCAATATCGTAATTCCGGAATAAATAGACAGTAAAATAACTTCAGGTTTTGCCAGGTTGCAGTGGCGTGCGAATATACAAATTAATTTCGGAAAGGGCCCAAATACTCAAATATTTTTTGAAGAGGGAGAGAGACGAAGGTTATTAACATATTGTGAAGGTACAACTGTATTTACAAAAATTTCAGATGATTTATAAATATTTGACCCCTACAGTATACATCTTTTAATACTGAATATTAATTATAGAGGAATCTTCCTCCAAAAAATTTTTATAAATTTCCCAAAAAATAGGGATAATAAATTTCCCAAAATTTTTTGGATACTCCATTTTGTCCCCCCTCGTGATAAAGATTGATCTAAGCCCTAAGCCTTTATAACTCCTTGCAACGCTCAGGGGGAATTTCAGGGTATATGCAATACAACCTCCCTCTCAAAACCTTAAACTTTTAATTTTTCACCATAGAAAACGACCGATCAAAGCTACTCCATAATATAAGAGGTAAACAGGGTGGTTCGGGGGTCCTCCCCCGAAACCTTTTTGAACTGAAGCTACTTTTTGGGTTTTTCAGGGTGCTTCGGGGGCCACCAGTTCGTACAATACCCTTGGCATACAATATTGCAAAAAATACGCATAATTTCAAAAAAAAATCAAAAATCAAAGACACCAACCTTGTTTTTTATAAGGGGCCGTCCATAAATGACGTCACGCTCAGAAGGGGGGAGGGGTTTAATCAATTTGGGACAGTTTGTGACAAGGGGAGGGGTTTCAAAAGTTGTGACATCACATCCTCCCAAAACTGAAAATCAACCAAAAATAACAAAAACAGAATTTTTTTTCTAAGATTTTTTATCCAAAAAAATTAAATTTAGTTGGGGGCCATTCATTAATTACATAAGGATAATTTTGGCAATTTTTGACCCCCCCTACCCCCATGTAAGGTTACGTAAGATTTTTCAAACCCCTCCCCCCCTATTCCTACTTTAGATTCCATTTCGTTTTTTCCACAACTGGAAGATGGATTCAACAGTTTTATTTTTTATATTAACTTAATGCTACTCCAATAAAAAGATACATCTGAATATCATCATCTGATACCTTAATATATTAAAAAAAATTAAAGCTTCGATAATATACCGAGATCGTCAGCATTTTCAAGTTTTTCTGGGGTTATTCAATAGTAATTTGAATATGATAATTTGAATTTGTTTACATTATTAACTTGCGAAATCTTACGTAAGAATGGGTTTGACTCCCCCCCACCCCCAAGTAAGGGTATGTAGAGATTTTTCCAAACCCCCCCCCTCCCCCTCGGGACCCTTACGTACGCCCCTAATTATTTATAAAAAAATCATGAAAAAAAGTTCTTTCGTGGACATAGTCAGTGGCGGCTCGTGAGTTAATTAATAGGGTGTTCACACATGTAAAAATTAAAATTTCCAAAATATCTAGAAAGAGAAGGGATGGTTGATCAATATACATAAATCTAACTTCTTGTTATGGAAACATCTTTCTTGGATATAATTTTAAAAACCTAAATTATTCAGTTATTCACTACAAGCACTTTTATTTTTAAAAAAATATGCATTCAATGGAAATTGAATGGAAATTGCCCAGAAACTGTTCTGGCGCCCCCCCCCCCGCTGGATCCGCCACTGAAAGGAAAGCTGTGCCTCAAAAGCGAAGGCCTCGGCACACGAAATCTGTGCGTACGGGAATCCAAAATGCGAGAACGTAAGCTCCATATTCCCCCAGCAAGCAGTCGGGGTTTCTTCGGAATCTCGTATTTTTTACGCTCGCACGTGCGGAAGAGGAAAGAAAACTAAGAGTTCATTCTTTTTTCGATTTCTTTCGCGTTTCCGGTAGTAAATTTTTCTTATTGAGTAGAGAAGGGGAGGGGACATAATTCTGAGTATAAAAAAGAAATTTAAAATATGTTTCCATTGATATTTATTTATCTTTATATCCGATTTTTGTTCTACTTTTTCTGTGGGTGTTCACGTGCTGCTGTGCTCCTATGGACGAGCCGCCACTGGACATAGTACTATTAAATCAAACCTTGTAAGATTATCTTTAAAACAAGGGGTGATAGATTTTTCTCGGACAAATAGAACTAGAGTTAATTAAGATTAAAGAGTCAAAAATTGGATTTTCTTCGTATTTAAAAAAATTGAATAGTAAAAACATTTTTTATTTATATCATAGAAGAGAACAATACCTAAAAGTTTCGTTAAAATACGAGAGGGCCAGGCTGAGAATTGGTTAAGGGAAAACATTTTAGGCCGCGCGGCGGTGCAACAAGGAACACTGACTTTTATGGTCGGATAATCCGAGGAGTCGGTTAATTGAAGGTCAGATTATTAATCGAGGTTCTACTAAACTCAATCTTATTTACAATTAGTAAAATTTTTTATTTCTTACTTAGTAATTAGTATATAATAGTTAACTATCCTATATCCGACTATCACAGTTTTTAACGGGCTGCCCTCTTAATTTAAACTGATTTGACTCAAAGTTATAATTAAACTTACGAACAATTACAACTAATCAAATGTGAATTTCGACAACACTTCTATCCAATTTCATCTTTCCTCCGGGACTGAAAAAAACACTTCTCATTTTAACTGTACGCTGATTTTCAGAGGATCATCGTTCGATTGATCGTCTAAAAACGACAGATTATGTTGCTTGCTGATATTCCTTTGAATCTTCGACAATAGCAATAAAGGGGCATTCAGAAATTACGTTCCACGTTGAAGTGTGGAGGGCTCAGTCAGTATGGTATGATGCAATGTGGCAAAGAGCAGGGGAAATTCTGTGATATTTTTGGCACCCCACTTATAAAACTTTTTTTCACACTTCTAAAAATGCATTTTTATTTTTAAAAATTAAAACTCCTTAATTTTGGCATAAATGCTTTTTAAAAATTTTCAATGTCAAGGCAAAACGGTATGACTGGAATCATCGTCTTAGATACAAGCTCATTAGAACATCCATGTCAGAGCGGGGATTTGACAATCCGAAAGCCCAGCTTCGGTACTCTTAACCACTTGTTCGGTATATAAACTATTAATTTACACAGCGATTTTAAATAATAAGTTGTTCTGAAATTCAAAATGTATTAATCTTGAACTGTAAAAATTTTATCTCATGGAAAATTAGTGAAGAAAGAATGGAAACGATATCTTTTGTAGATTCAAATCTTACCCTTAAGGGTCCAAAACTGTATTTAAACTATAATGTACTGATAAGGGGGACTTAGATATAATTTTTAGACAACCCCCCTCGCAGAAATAAAAGTCTCAAATCAGCGAGTTAACAATGAAATATTATGATAATTTCTATAGGCGCATAGTTTCTATCATTAATATTCTAATTTTAAAGGTCGTTTAGAAGAGCGGGAGTGTTTTATTTTATTCAACAAAAATATATCTAAAGTAAATATTGAATTCATAAAACCTTATCTTAGCACATCTATGGGCTATCTCGATTATCAAGAGCTACAAGGAGCTACACGAGACCAGCACGTGAAAAAAAAACCAAAGATGTCACAGATAAAAGTCACAGATGTACTCCTGTGAATAATTAGGGATTGAAAAACAAATGGAGATTAAAAATTCCTCTTCATACTGCGACACACAATAGTAAAAAAAAGATTCCCTTTTTATCAAAGGAGATGTGTAGCGTGTTATGTATCACCCTTTTAAGGCACTATCTTTTAAAATCCACCTTATCAATAGAAAAACACTTGAAACTATGCAACGTATCTCGATTATCAGCTTAGATTTTCAGTGCTTGTCTTGGAAAGGATCTGTATTTCAGTTAAACGAGTGAGTTTTTTTTTTACTTAAAGATTATTAACCCGAGCAAGCACCGTGTTTTATGGTAAATCGCCCAAAAAATCAGATTTTAAAATAAAAACATTAAAACATTAAACAGTGTTGCTTTTAACTTTGGTTACTTTTACGGTAATTTTTAAAATATCCCAATAAAGTCCGACGAGATTTGCGCCCGGCTAATCCTATAAGGTTGCTTTTTTAAGTATTTTTTTTATTCAAGAATTTTGATAGACACATGTATAAGTTTAAAGCTTCAACATTTATGTTTTTACAATGAAATTCAGCGCTCAGACCACCGGTTTCCCAAAAAGCCTTCCTCCAGTAGTCTGAACTTTTTTTTTACTGTAGCACTCTTAAAGGTTTACCTTTATCTCTTTTCTTTTTAAAGTAAATATCATGTTTCAGCCCTGATACATTTAAATTATTTTATTTAACCATTGACGTTTTATGGTACTATACTTACTTATAAATATGAAAAAATGATTTTTTTTAAATCACACGGGAGTGAACCTTGAACAGTAGAATTTGAGTTTGGGTTTCGATTCGTCAGGCAGAGAGAGGCACTCTAGAGAGAGCCATGGAGAAAATGTGGATTGAAGGGCATTGAAGGTGCCGGCTTTGTTTGAGAGATTTTGTCCCGATTGAAAAGACTATGAGATCACCTCTTGGCAAGTTTTGACAGATTTTAACACATTTCAGACTATTACTTGGATTAATTCTAACGAATTTTAAAATGACAACACGAGAGAAAAAATATCATAAAATGTAGGATTCTAATTGCAAATACACCACCTCCGCCCTCATAAATCGCGTTTCTGTTTTTTTTTTCAAAAGGAAAGTTCAGCTCTTTATACTCAATTCATGTGTGTAAGGTTTAAAAATAAAAATGTATATTTCCCACAGGAGATTTTTAAAGGGTATAATCTGGAGTCAGTCAGTTTATCATAGTATTCGGGCCCATTTTGATCAATAGATAACACATAAAACAAAACAATGTGAGCTTAGATATAGACATATAGATCAGATCTTATGCTGTTGTTGGTTCAGCAAAAATCACGTGATGCCCACACTAAATCAGTACAAGATCTCTCTATAGATATACATTAAAGGAGTTAAGTACATTTTTACGTAAAGTTTAGAAATCAAAGATGTGCAATTTACTTTCTTTACTTTATTTCATAATTTAGAAAAAAATATTGAAAGTTTTAAGCTGGTACTCTTCGTTAACACCTTAAAAAAAGTTATCATTAATTGAGAGTTTATCTGCATATTTTAGAAGACGGCAGACTTGCGTTTAGATTTTCCTGGTTTTCTTCTACAGTTCGGTGATTCTTCTATATCACGAAAATCTGATGTCGTTATCCATGCACTCTGATCAATATCTTCTGCACTGTTGTCCAAAGAGTTTTCAACTTTTTCCTAGTCTACGTCGTCTAGTTCCATTTTACATTCTCCGTTGTCTAGTTCCATTTTACATTCTCCGTTGTCTGGCAAATTTAGCAATTTTCTGACGTACGACTCATGGTTTACATCCGTTGAATTGTTTTCTTCTACGAAACGCACTACATCATCTATTATGAACTTCAAAGCGCTGGAGGCAATATTCAAGATAAAATTAACAGCTTTTCTACCAGCAGTTTTCAGAGTATCGTCAATATCTTTTTCATATTCATTCAAGAAAGACTGCAGATAGGTATTATATGTGTAATTAATACCATTAAAAGCTGGGCAAACAAACCACAGGAAAACACCAAACACAATTTCATTATAAAATGGTAGCCATGGACCGACGAAAAAGTCTGTCAGCTCTAAAATTTTCGTGAAAATTGTAAACACAATCCAATGTGTAAGCCAGGCTTGGACTTGTTGCGGTTGTTGAGACTGTAAAGCTTTGTGTGACCAGTAAACAGGAAAAAGGATTCCGTAAGAGGTTATAAGTATGCTGATAAGTAACTTCGGGATCATTTCACAAACAAGATTTTAGAGATATATTCATGAAAACTGAAATATTCATGGAGTACGATAAGTACAAATTTTGAATCCAATCCAAGATAAAGAAAGATAGCAAGGTAGCAACGTAGAGTTTTCACGCTGAATTTTGTATTGCCTTTTACCAATATCGTTAGTTTAAAGTTTTACTAGTCTAGCAACTAATTAATGTATTTCAAAAATATTTATTCTAAAATTTGATTTTTATATTTTTAGCATGAAAAACACATAAGTCCTTAATTATTTTTGTTAAAAAATTGTTCAAATAAAAAATACCATCGAATTCAATCGCAAAGCAAAAAAAATCTTAAGATTTAATTGAAAAGACTTGCAAGCTTTGTCTCTTTTTTTCAGTAAATAAATGTAGGAAATAAATATTTTTAAAAATTTAAGATTTAATATAATTTTCTTGAGATTCTAAAATACTATAGAATATTAAAAAAAATTGAGAGAAATATGTAATTTTAAAATTAAAGTATAATTTATAGGAAAACAAATACAAAAAGTTTCCTGAAAAAAAGTTTTGTTAATCAAAAAAGTAAAATAAATCAATTAAGTGAGAAGACATTTTGTAAATGCTTGTAAGTTTTTTGTGTTCAAAATTTAAAAAAAAAAATGAAATGAAATAATGTCATTAATCCACTTTATGAAATATCTATGTAATTAAACGGCAAAGAAATAAAGTTGAATTGAAAACATATATTATTTGTTGTTCCGCCCATCTAAACCTACCTAAACCTAAAATCATTACCTACTACACGTTATTGATTTATGAAAGCATTGAATTGTCAGTTTGGAAAAGGGAAGAAGTCCAAAAACCAAGTTTTGAGAAAATCGAAAAAAAAAAAAAAAAAAACTGTATAAATAATGGAACTTTCGTTGTATAACCACCAAATTTTTACTGGAAATTCAGGACCCTATTTAGAAAACAGACAAATCATCGAAACAAATATAAGTAGTACTTTAAGCAAAGTTTGGAGATATTTTTGAGCACAAAAAGTCAATTAGTCATTTATTGGCGTTATTCCCTTCCTCAAACTGGTGATTCAATTTAAAATGGGAGAATTTCTTATGAACTTTTTTTGAGGAAAAAAATAATATAGTACATATTTCTCAATTATGTTTTCTTTGACGTAGTGCAACGCAATTTCATTTAACGTTCTTCAAGAAATATCTTGTCTTTTGAATGAAAATTAATACTTTAAAAACAAATATAAAATAATTTACCAAAAAAAAATAATTTTATATCAGTAAAATAATTAAATGCAATTGTATAATTACTAAATTTTAGAATAATCTAATTTTTATCCAATATTTTGGTTATTTCCACTCATTATTAAAAAAAATAAAGGAGAAATATCACACATAAACGCACCTATACAGCTCCAGCTTGACAATAGCCAGGTACCGATGTTCCGCGTTTGATTCAACCTCCTGTGAAGTACGACATATCATAAATAAGGTTAAAAGAAAAATGTCGGGAACACACAAATGACGATTGCGAAAGCGAAGAAGTTTAAACCCTCTACATTTTCCATTGGGTGATCATTTATTCATTGAACGATGGGACGTGATATTAAAGAAAAAGGGAGGAACTCAAATTGAGATTGATTATTACTTTTATGCATATACTATTATGGAGTGTTTCAAGGTTAAGGTGAAGATCTTAAGATTTTCCTACAAAGAAATAAAAGCTGTTTCGTGAGTTAGTCTAAAGTTAGTTCAAAATAGTACGTGTTTTCATACCCAACTCGTTTTCCCCTTTGATACCATTGGCATTTGCATGTAATAGTTGTGTTGACGATATATTTGCAAAACAAACCTGGGAAATTTGACCGTCGCGTCGAGTCATTTATATTCTGATGCAAAGGTACTACGAAATTTTCCGAGAGGATAAAAGTAAAATCTCCTATAAACGTGAATATTTGCTGAGCAAGATAGTTTTAAAATTAAAAAAAAATTAAGGAGATATATTTTTTGCATCTGTAAATTTTTTTCCTTTTGTCATTTCTAATGTATAGGGGAAAGCGGGGCTATTTGATACACCAAAATTCAAACCCATATTTTGAGTAGAAAAAAGTTAGTCAGAAAATACCTAAAAATGACTAAATTTTTAAAAACCAATAAGAAAACAGGTTCAATTCCGTTAGAGTCCCCGCTAAATATCGCCCGGTTCTTTTAGACAACAAAAAGTAGGAAATATTAATTGAATTAAAATGTTTAATTAGAAAAACCTATTCAGTTTATTAATAAAAGTCAGAAAAATTTGTTGATATTTGGATATATTTAGCGATTTGGATATTGGCGATATTTAGCGGGGACTCTAATGGAATTGTACCGAAAAAAATAAGTATGATAAAAATTAAGTTATAACGACTTTTGTAAAAAAATAATCAATTTTGTATGAATATACCCCACAGGTTGGATACAGTAATTAATGAAGTGAGAAGTGATAGCTTTTGTATTATGACTTACTGCAGAGCTTAATGGTTTCATTTGTAATGCAAACAAATAATGCATATTGCATATGAATGAATAATGCATATTTGTAATGCATATGATAGCAAATTTTAATAAAAAATCGACCTATACAACGTTGATAGTTTTTGAGATATTGAAAGTGTATCAATGTACCCCTTGGTTACATCTCGCTCCCTCCTACAGTAGTGGTACTCAAACTAGCGTTCGTCATAGGGATGACATATAAAAAACACGAGACGTTCACAATCACAGAGTTAATTGGACAATTAATTGCTTCTCTTCTTTGAAGCTATAAATGAGACTGGAATAAATTGCCTAACAAAGGGATGAGCAATGAGCTGTAGTTTCTGAGAAAAACTCAGCTACGTTCGGAGTTTCAAAAGCAAACGGTCAAAATTCTAGCGAACTAGTTAAGAAATTAAATTCTATTGCAAAAAGCATAAATGACGTACACAATATTACATCATGAAAAATGGCAATAATCTCATAAATTACCTTACTAAAAAGCTGATTAATTTTAAATTTATTATGGAGGTTTACACACAGTTTACATTATGTATATAGAATTATTTTAGTTTTACGCTGATTCAAATTATCTTTTTTTATGCTGTGTGGAGTTGGTGACTTTCACAGTTTTGTGAAGGAGGGTTTTTTTTTATTGATTTAGGTAACAAAATTCCCTTATTTCAAATTCGTTTTAATTTTATGAGAGTAAAAACCGAATTATATTTTATAGAGGAAAATTCAACTGTTAAGTAATATTTTGTAGTTCGCTCATAAAAAAAGGTAATTACTAACTAAAATATCCAAAACTACTTTTTAAAAATTACAAAAGATTTCTCAAAAGCAGTGGTTCCTAAACTTTTACCAGCCTTTTTAAAAAATGGTGTTTTTGAAAGTGCCCTTTTTCCTGTTCTATTAAAAAAAATTAGCTTAACCTCAATTCAAAAATGGAATCATAGTTCGTGGAATATTTCAGATAATTCATCTTTCATTCTCATAATTCATTCATTAATTCATCTTTCAAAATCATCCTAATATTGGAAACACGAGGTTTTAATGAATGCAAGGAAATCAATGTGTTTTAAAGAGTGTAGTGTAAGTAGCCGGAAACTAGTATTTTTCAAGAAAAGGGGGGTTTGAAGCGTATTTTAAATAATAAATGGCTAATTATAACACTAATTAAATTAGTGCATACATGCAGGGGTTCTGATGTAAAAACAACGTATAATATGCACAAATAAACAGTTAATTTTCTATATCTTGAATTAGTTTGAAGTGACGCCAAAAAATTCAATATTCCCAAGCATTTGCTAATCTGAACTTGCCCCATGAAGTGTTTATTCCTTTTCCGTTTTCACAAAGATAGTTTAATAGGAGTTTGCCAAAATTAAATAAGTTAATTTAATAACACTCGATTTTCACAAACTTACTGTTGTAGAAATTTCCACATTTAAAATTTGAAACTTTGTTTTACGTTTTAAATCGTAAAAATTCTTTAATTTATATAGTACCCCAATAAAGTTTATGTAAAAGCTTGATTGATTTGTGGTGGGGGGTGGGCTACAGGAGCCTTAGCACTGCGACCAAGGGTTTACTGTACCACATGTAAAAAACTTAAAAAAAAAAATCCCAAGAGAAATAAACAGAAAAAATTCCTTGTTTAGAAACGTGTGTTTATTTTTTAGAAAACATTTCATACAAAACACATTTAACACTAATTATTCTCACTATAAAAATACTCTAAATGCTAAATAAATATCTTACAGACAGTTTGAATGAAAACACTTAACTACTCCGTTTGCGACGTCACACAATATTTGGCACAAAACACAGCACTAAATCATCCTAAGAGTTCCAAAAGACTCGGGTCAAGAGGCCTAAATATAAAGTCACTCTCTAGTAGCATGGGACACTCAGCACAGTAATTTATAATTTACGCTTCATCTTGTCTTGATTGAGGAGAGAAACAGGATCTCAGAATTAAAATGTCCAAGCTTTTGAAGAGTTAAGACTAACTAAAAATGGAAAACGCTCTACGTTCCAAAATATCGAAAATATTATGTTACGAAAAAATAGTATTGTCAACTAAACAAAATAAACTGGAGAGTGGTACTTATAGTCCTAACCCTAGCAGCTTCCGTATAATCCTTCTGAAACTGACGACCGATGGGATATAGTACGTAAGAACCGTAATTCTACTATTTCAAAAAGGAGTTGAAGATCTAGCACTAGCTGGTTAGTGTCCCTATAGAAGTGAGGTTCTTTTTAAGCTAGCTGCTCCCTTAAAAATCATCTCTTTACTTTTGGACTTTCAACGTTTTCCATTTTTGAATCCTCTATCATGTTTCGAAGTTCTATGGAACCATCCATAAATATGTCAAGCTTGGAGGGGAGGAAGGGGCTTTGTCAACCTGTGAAAATTTGTGACAAGGGGGAGAGGGAGGGTTTTAAGAGTTGTGACATCCCATACTGAAAATATGTTTTTTAAAAATGTAGCTTAAAAAGTGGTAAAAAAAACACTACGTTCACTTTGAAATTACAGGGGAAAAACGCTTCAGCCTAATAAAATGGGGGTCCCATCAGGGTTCTTGCAACCTTATATAGCGTGTGTAATAGTGTTCGGCAACTAGTGGTCAAAAAGTAGTTAACTACCAACTACTAACTAGTCTGGGAAAATCTAGTTGCAACTAGTAGTTAACTATTTTTTCCTGGGATTAGTTGCAACTAGTAGTTAACTATTTCCCAAAGTAGTTAACTACTAGTTAACTAGTCTATTTAATTTCATAACTTATTTTTTGCCCAAATTCTAATACATCTTTCTTATCTATATCACAAAAAACTTTATGCTTCGCTCAAAACGGCGCTTTATTTCTGGTTATGGTATTTGAGTACTCTACCATGACATTGTAGTTATAAATAGCAGTGTAATTTTTGTATATTTTGATAAAAATTTTAAATATTTTTGAAATTTTAAACAAAAATTTTTTTTAAAGTAGTTGAAAATTTGAAAGTAGTTTCAACTAGTAGTTATTAAAAAAAGTAGTTTAACTACTAGTTAAACTAGTTTAAACCAAAAGTAGTTAAACTACTAGTTAACTACTAGTTGATCGGTAGTTAACTACTAGTTGCAACTAGTTCTAGTTAACTAGTGCCGAACACTAGTGTGTAAGGGGGTATGGTAAAGTGTGACACTTTGTGACACGGGGAAGAAGGGGATTGAAAGTGGTGAGAATAAGCGGGACATCATCATTTGTCCCTATATTTGGATTTACGAATCCCTCTAAGAATCGAAGTTCTTGGGTCGGACCATCATCTCTGCGCCCTTGAGGGCTGCGTTCTTCTTCCAGTCGTACCACAGCATGCCCTCCCAGTTCTCTCGCTTGTCCTCCGGCCTGAAGTACTCGCCGGTCAGGAAGCCGAAGTAGCAGCCGTTGAACCACCAGCCCCCTTTGTAGGTGGCGGCGCAGTTCTGCTCGAAGTTGTCGTTCTTGCGGTCGAAGGTGCTGAACGGGTGGTTGTTGTGGTACAGGAAGCTGTTGGCGGCGTTGCTGGGCTGCCCCGTGGCCGAACCCAGGTGCAGCTGGAAGTTGGTGCTCTCGTTGCCCACCGAGAAGGACGAGTAGTCCAGGTCGATGGAGTCCTCGTCGAAGGAGCTCAGCCGGATGCGCAGCGCGTTCGGCTCGGCGGCCGTCATGTGGCTCATGACGTCATTGCCGAGCCAGAACTCGCCCTCGGCGTCGCCGAAGCCGTTCTTGTAGCTCAGCCAGTTGCGGTGGAAGCTGGTCATCTTGTCGCCGTAGTCGCCCCTGCGCATCAGCAGCTGAAAGCAGGAGGGTACGTTAGGTGGTGACAAATGAAAAAACAGTTCAGAAATTGTATGCAAGCAATTACACTAATAGAGCATTCGCACATGACGTCACTTGGAGGACAAAATCAACGTTGCTAAGGCTGTTGTTAGGGGCGGGACATAGAAGTATCCAATAGCAGCATTCGCACATGATGTCACTGCAGGAATAAAACAACCTTGCTAAGGCCGTTGTTAGGCAGAGTCATGTGATTGAAAATGCTCTATGGGAAGGTGGGGGAAGTACCAGAGCACGGCTTACTAGATACTATACAGGCTAGCCGAGATACGGAAATCATTAAAAATCCTGATGGCAATACTTGACAAACTGGCAAAGCAAAGCCACAGAGTTGAAGGCAGGGCTTAATGGCTCAAAAATTCGGTCGAAGGAATATCGGATGGGCTAGAGCCCCCTCACGTGATTCTCCCTGTAGCAACGTTTTCCCTGCCAAGCTGGCCAAGCCATACGATCATTATCACATCACAGTAGTTTTGAGATATTATAAGCGGATTGAAGTTTTTTATTGTTTTTATATGTGATAAAACCAAAACCATGTATTCAGCAGCGAAATCTTTTAAAGAATTTAAAGAAGCTCTGAATAATCATGAGGTGGAGACGTTTTCCAAATTTAATGCTAAAAAGCGATTAGGTGGGAGAGTAGGAATGAAAGCCCATGCAATGAAAAAGGCAAGAAAAATAATTGTCACAAGTTAAAAATGGAAATTTAAACAATTGTACAAATTGACGCTGCATTATAAGATTAAAATAAATATTCCTTGCACAATTTACTTTGAAACGTTGTCACTATGCTATTTCAAAATAAATACAGTAGAACCTAAATAGTGCCACCCCTTACAAGATTAAAAAAATAGTTGTTTTAACGAATATAATTGTAATTATTACAAAAAAATTTATACTTTATTACTGATTGTCATAATGTATAGGAAACTAAAGTGAGGGGTTGTGTTATATAGGTTCTACTATATAACAAAGTCACACACTTTTATCAAGCACAAATCTGGTAAAATTATGTAAATGAATTATATGGGGTAGAAAAAAGGTTTAATTATCTTACGGAAATTATTTTCATTTCAGAACTCTTCAAAAAATTGGTAAATTAAATAATATTTGATGATAAGAGAGCAATTAAATGAAATGTACCAGATATTAATTTTTTAAACAAATTAATATAATTTTATTTAACTAATTGAAATATACTAATCAATTATAATAATTAACCCCTGAAATAAATGTCACATTTACAACTCAATTATACTGCTACTACTATTATCAGTGCTAAAATGACTTATTCTGAAAACAATTCTAAAAAACCTTGGTTTAAACAAAAAAAATCGGTTTAATAAGAAAGTTTTTTTTAAAATATTCTCTTTAAAAATAATTACATAAATCCTTACAAATAACTCTTAATTTTCCCGCTAGATGGCTGTATTAAAATTGTATAAATTATTGTTATCATTAACAAAATAATTTTATTAAATCATTTCGAAATAAACCCAAGACACCTATATATCCTGATAATTCCAGTTTTAAAAATTGTGTACAAGCTACAATCCATATTTTGAGTAACTAAAAACATAAATTAATATAGAGATTTTAAAATCTGGTAAATTTCCCCCATTTAATTTTATTTCTCTACTATCATCAAATGCTATTTAATTTAATTTACAAATATTTTCAGCCAGTTTTGTTAACGAAAATAACTTAAGTCCATTTTACGCAGCACAGCGCATGCGCCTCGTACTTCGTATGGCTTGGCAGGGAAAACGTTGCTACAGGGAGAATCACGTGAGGGGGCTCTAGCCCATCCGATATTCCTTCGACCCAAAAATTCAAATCAGCCACTAATGGCCAACAATCAGCAGTTTACGTCATGAAAACACGTGTATATTTTTTTACTTATTTGTCAGTGTGTTATCCTATTGGTTGGGTGATATAGGTAGGACTTGTGGCTATCGAAGCGGGAAAAGTTGTCAAATGGTTTTCATTATTTAAAACTCGGCTAGCCTGTATAGTATCTAAAGTCTGTGTAAATAGAATCGGCGGTTTACCTTGAGTTTTTTCTCCATGTATTTCTTCTGCGTTGCCATGGTAAAGCATGACGTGAAACCGCCGATTTTATTTACACAGACTATAGTAAGCCGTGATACCAGAGGAACATATTTGGGAGGAAGGCTCTCTCTGGAAAGAGAAGAGCTAGGGGCATTATACAGATTACAGGGTACTTCAACAAGTCAGTCCAAACTCTGCACTGTCAATTTCCTTGTGCAGAGTACATACAAATTCCCAAAGAACTACTACATACCTCTCAATCCATAGTTTTCGAGAATATTGCGACCGTAAAAGGTATGATGGTTCACCTTAAAAATTCTTATGATGGAAAATGTGAAAAAGTTATTCGGATATGTTTGCAGCCTGATATGTTAAAAATACCCACTATGCATGCATGCACGTGCCGTGTAGGTATAGTTATTTAGGATTTTTTCGTACTCCACTCAAAAAAAAAATTCTGTACAGAGTAGGCCATTGCCAAAAAATGTTTCTGGTATATCTCAAGTGCCCCCTCTCATGTAAAGGAATTACGTCTTAACCAAAAACTACAAAATCTATTGATTAAGAGTAGGTACTTATTAAACTTTCCATTATATTTTAAATAACTGTAGCACTCTGACAGTGGCAAAAGGACGTTTGGCTCTATTTCATACATTTCTTATATTGAAGGTGAAATATTAACTTAAATTATTTGTCTCTCAATCTTTATATTATGTCTTAGTTCTTTTACGTTTCATACCTTTTAAACTAAGCGAAAATATAATTTAATCCATATCCTATGGATGATTGTTTCCATCGGAATTGATTAAAATGACTTGCAGGGTCAATTTTATCTTATTTTTTAATTTAATAATATTTGTATCTTTCTTTTTTTTCACATTTGTGCTATAAAGCTGAAATTTTTGTTTTCAATTTTTATCCAATTTATAGTAGAATTTATTGACATTCATTGAACTTATGAGTGTTTGTTTTACCTTTTATTTCACTTTCTGTTTTCTCCATTTTTTCCGAAAATAAGGTAAAAATAAATTTAATTTTTATTTTCAGATATCCAGCTCAAGTTAGTGCAGGTGTCTTATGTTCCTCTATTGCTTATTCTATATGAAAGATTAAAGCGAACCATCACATTCCTTATTCTCACTACTAATAGTATGCTACATTCGATTTCATTCAGAGTTTAATAGTTTAAGTTTAAGTCATGATTATGAAATTAATATTAAATACAAACCTACAATTTAATAATAACAATACAAATTATTCATTAATTGTTTTTCGTTTAAAAGTAGTATAAATAATTTAAAAGTATAATATTTTATTAGAATATTAGGTATACAATAGAAATTACAGTCGTATTGGAAAGATTTTTGCTTTTCACCGTTGGAGGTTGGAGCCTTATTAATAAGAATGAAACTGCATTTGCAGAATTTGTAGGTATTTCCCATCGCTATAACCCCACTTGATTGTACTAAACATTGGTTTCAGGCCCAAAAGTGTCATTGTCATTGCTATAGCAAATGAATCTTCATCTCATCTTTCAACCAAAAGATGGTCTATATATGAAAACCTGGTCCGACGATAACGGGTTTAAGTTGCATTTACGCTTACATTTTAAACCAGATAAAGACTACTATCTACTTAATTTGGTGAAGAATAAAGATAGCTGAATATCTTTCATATAACTCTTTACTACTATACTATACTACTCTTATTCATTCAGAAATCATCTCCCAACTTTATTACTTTTGTTTATTAATTTGCAGAATTAGAAAAAGTTTGAGGAAGTGAGACTATAGGAAAAGTTTTAAAAACCCGATTTCGTGTCAAATAAAAGATTAGAAGAGCCCAAGATGCTTTAAATACATTTAAGTGATTATATCTGTTTCACATCTAAAATAAATATAAAAATTCACCAAAACAACAACGATTTAATATCGAATTCAGTAGAAGAATTTTAAGAATATAGAGGAAAGGGATTTTTCCGAAATTAGTTCTGAAATTGTCTAGAAAGGAATTAAATTCAATTTAATATTCGTGGTATATGTTCGCTTTCTCAAAACGAATTCATCTCAACATTTATCGATTCTCATCAGAACAGAGTCGTTTTCAAATGTCACCCACATGGAAATGTTTCCTTTTCTGAACCTTAAAAGGAAGTTAAACAAACTTGAACTAAAGCTAGGCTTCAGCTGATATAGAACTCTAATTCCCAGATGTCTGGAAAGGAATTCGAGATAAAGACACACATGAAATCTAGATCCATTACGAAATAAAGGAGGACAAGGAGTTTCTTATCTTAAATTTATGAGTAAAGTCAAGGTTTTCCAATACTATCAAAGGACAAGTTACCAGCCCGATACTGAATCAGTGCACGCGAATGGGTTTATCAGACATGCTTCAAAAAAAAATTCTTTAATTTTAGATTCTTTGAGATTAGATGCGTAAAAAGAGTTGAGTTAGCACGTGTTTCCAGTGATGAGTAAGTTCTCACTTGGACAGACATGTTTAATGTGTTGATAAGTTGAAGGGAAAGAGAAATGAGGGTATTGTGCTATCAAGTTGCCAACGCAATTATAAAAACGCAGGTCATCGATCCCTTTTCGTGGAAGGCTATTAGGATGTGAAAGGTGATAGTTCAAAGAGAGGGGCATTAAAAAATCTTGTCATGGAGTAACACCAGGGGATAAATAAAAAGAAAATATAGTTTCCAATCATTGTTGCTCACAGTCTTTTTCGTACTGATGGAGAATTTTGATAAATAATAATTAACAGTTGAACAATTAATTAGCTAATAAAAGCAGTGGGTGGGTCAAACCTATTCTATTGCAGTGAAACGTTTAATTTTTTTTATTTAACATCTCACACTTGTCCATTTATGAGTTTACGCTTCAGTTGTATGAATAAATAGAGTTAATATGTGAACAATCTGTAGAACCTTCTTTACAACGGCCCCCCGATATAGCAACGAAAACTTATCATTTTTGAGGATTAGTTTTTTTAATTTTCTCAGTAAGTTCAAGGATTTTAACTTTTTTTAGAGGTGTACCCACTAAGAATCGAGGCCCTGTGCTCCAGCTAATGGAGAGTGAGATGAATAAGTCACCCACTGAAATATATTTATCAATCATAGCATAGTTATAAGGTTATTCCACAGGGTTGGAAGAAATAATAGTCACTGCTTTATTCAAACAAAGAACCCTCAACTTTTGGAGGGCAATTATGATTGAGCGTTTTGCATTTGAACATTGCACTCTCAATTTAAATTAACACAAATTGTATTTTTGTGCATGGGCTAGTTCTTACTAGGTAGGAAAGGAATATTTTTAAATCGGTAAAGATTATGGTACCCCCAGATACTTAGTATAATTTTTTTCTCTCTGGTTTGTTGACTTAATTAATTTGGCTGTTGTTTTTTTTTGGGGGGGGGATTTGATAATGATGCCAATTAATAATAATCACAAAATAGAAAGTATACGATATAAGTTACTTAAAGTAAGTTACTTTGAATTTGCAGAATAAACACTTATTATTAAAAAAATGTAGATAGTGGAAAGAACTCGTGGATACGTATGCAGAAATAACACTCATTGAAAAGGATGGCTTCACTTAAATTTCAACTTAATTAATTATTGAAAGTTCTTACCGTCCATCCTCCGCCGTCGGTGGTCATATCGCAGTACACTCGCACTGCCCTGCGACCCTTAATGAAAATGACGTAGATTCCATCGCAGGTGGCCCCTCCTTTCCGCAGGTCAGCACAGGACTTGGGATTGGGCACGTTCTGCACCGACTTGGTGCAAGTGTCCGCCTTGGCTCTGCGGCTGTTCTCCTCCAGCTCTTGTTCCGATCTGACCGGCATGACAGTCCTCTTACTGGTGTACTGCTGGGACTCTTCGGCAACCAGAGGGTCGCAGGAAGTCTTGGCGAAGGTGGTCAGGTTCTGCAGTTTCGTGTCGATGTCCTGCATGCCCTGCTGGATGTCCTGTCGAATCTCTCTGGTGGAGCGACCCAGGGTTTCCACCAGGTTGCTCAGTGCGTTCTGGCCGCGGGTCACCGACCTGCCGGCCTGTCCGGAGCGGGCGATTTCGGGGGTCATCCAGTCTTCCTCTTCGTCGCCGTTGGAAGACGACTGGCAGTTGGCAGAGGACGCGACGATCTTCAGGCTCGTCACTTCCGACCTGATCTCGCTGGTGAGGACGCTGAACTGCTCCTTGATCTTCCTCTCCATCTCTTCCAGGTTCTCCATCAGGAACTCCGTAGCCAGGCTGGATCCGGGGGTCTTCTCGGCGGGCTGCTCCGGCGTCCCTCGACCCTCGGCGTTCGACTTCATCTCCTTGTTGAGCTCGTAGAGGGCCGTCAGGACGTTCATCATTTTCCTCATCTTGGAGTTCATGTCGTCTTTGAGCTGCGTGGCGCGTCGCTCGATCTCTTTCACGGAGTCGAAGTCCAGCTTCTTGACCATCTCTTCGACGCTGTTGAGCGACGTCTCGAGGCCCTGGAGCCGCGCCTCGACGCCGTCCCCTCGCGACGCGACGACGACCCCGTCGTTGCTGTTGCTGCTGCCGAAGCGACCCACCGTCCCTCCGGCTCGAGGGTCCAGCGAGGTCAAGAGCTGGTCCATCTTGATGTTCAGTTTGTCCACGTTGGCGTCTATCCGAATGACGTCGGCGATCTCGCGGAGCCGGTCCTCCTTCGTTATGTGGTCTTCTATCCTTCTCAGCGATTCCAAAATCTCCGACATCTTGTTGTTCCTCTCCTTATTGCAAAGCGCCTCGTTGACCATCGCCGAAGCGACGAGCAAAACGAACAACCTCCACATGATTGTTGTTGTTCAGATCCAACTTTCAAACTGCTTTCTTCGACTCTTCTAAAACGCGCACTGACAACTTCTCGGTGTGGATTCAGAGACAGTTTATTAATAGCGTAATCCCCACCATTGCAGATCGCGCAGTCAACAGGAGGAGAATTCGGCGTAAAATGAGTCTGGAGATCGTTTCACCCACACTGTGGCTTTCGCAGAACTGATTAACTTTCGTTGATTGTCGAGAGGAATTTACAACCGACGTTGTTTTCTTGTGACTCCCAATCAAGTGATAGAATCAACGTATGACGTAGTTCGTTAAGGAGCCATTCAGGAACAGAAGTCTTAATGAACCTTCGGGAAACACACTGCTGGGCTCGGCTTATCGAGTGACACTATGTTGACGAAATCGCGGTCCTAGATCGAGTGACAGCCTCCTTAGGGTCATGAGATCACAGCAAGAAAGATCCCTTTGTTTTCTGGAGTTTCAGAATAGCTCGTAATGAGATGAGGGCTTATCTTACCAGTGGAGAGGAATCGGATATCCCCTTTCACCGCATATCAGAGATAACTTTGCAAACATATGGCTTGTGTGCGGAGGGACCACAAGGAATTAGGGGCCGAGGAATGCGCAGTGGTTATCGATTGAGGTTTTTGGTTGGAGATATCAGTAGGACTTTCACTTCCTTAAGTAAGAGAAAAAGAAAAAGAAAGGTTCTTAATCCGAGTAGATACAATTCTGTCAGTTGAAAAAATGTTCTGCAAAAGTTTTAATTATATTTGCATTCTAAAATTCTGACTGGACAACGACGTGTTCCTTCCGGGAAATTCTTGTAAATTTTTAACTTTCCTGAATTTAATGAGGCTAAGAAATAAGAACCATTGTTCTTTCTTTTCTTAATTTCTTCAACACTATACACTTTTTTATATAAATTTTCTCTTTTCTCTTCTCTTTCCATTAAAAAGAACTTTATAATTATTTTACTGGGGGGGGGGCTCTGGCCCCTACTCGCTATCACTCACCAACCCCCCGCAGTTCTCTTAAGATCGCTTACCCCGACCCCGTTGGTAGGCTGAATTCATACTCCTTTAAAAAACGAAACTACTTTTTTCTCCTTGCTTATAAATAACCCTTAATCCAAATTATTCACCATAAAACTGTTGCTGAAATACTCCTTTTTAGATCACCAATAATTTAATCGAAATGTTTTCCCCAAAAACTATCATTCAGAAAATCTACCAATATCTATCGTCAACCACCTTGGAGAAAAAACATGCATTTAAACTTAAAGAAACTTTTAAATTTAAAATAAGCATGTGTGTGAACCATAAAAAATAAAAGAAATCAAACATACATAAAACTCATCTGTTTCAATGAACATCTATATAGAAAGATAAGAAAAAATTCAAACTTTAAATCTTTATAATTCCAAAACTAATTAAAATTTTTTAAAAAACAAAACGCCAATTTTTTTTATAAAAAATAAGCGAACCGTGATTAGTTTTTTTATAGTGTAAAAAGCGAAAAACCGTCAAAAATTTTGAAATTTTAGAGTAGTGGTGCTAAAAATTATGATTCTGCTGTTAATAGATTTAATAGATATTTTACGGGCAATGTGATAAATCCGGGCATTATTAATAATGACCGGGCAAAGTGATAAATTCAATGGAATTTATGAATGAAATTTATCACTTTGCCCGCCTCCACTGGTTTTGCTCCACTTCGGGCATTATTAATAATGCCCGATTAATCATTTTGCCCATAACAAATACACGGATTCACAGCAGAAAAAAAAATATTTTTGGACTTTGAAATTATATTACTCCAGAATTAATTATTTCATCAATTAGCTTTTGAAACAATACTGACCTCAAACATTGTTTTACAAGTGTTCAAAATTACATAAAATTACATTGAATAGTTTTTGCGAAGTGAGAGTTCAAAATTGCCTAAGTAAAGATTTTCTGAAACAGACGGTAACATATTTTTTTAATACAAAAAATAATAATTTTTGCACAGCATCTCCATTCTCTTTATTTCTTTTATTCTTGGGAGATAAGCTCAGAAAATTTTGTTTAATTGAGTATTTTTCTTTTAAAAAGGCATTAAAAATCTGGAATCCTTGAATTTCGGAAAATAACGGATTTTAGAAGGATCTCTTTTCAAAATAGATCTGCATGGCATGCAAACAATATAGAATAATCTTGAAAATCTGCAATGGTCTCAATTAAAACAGAAATTATATTAAAGTTGGAATGCACAAACTTTTATTATGTCATTAAAGTACATCATAAAGTATATGTGGGTGCCGAATGAAAACCCGTATACTTTAAATGTTTTGATGGTTTCTGATGGTTAATAATAGTGTAGATTTTAAAACCAGTTGATTCCACTCTTCAAATGTTGAGGATTTTTTATAAATTAAGGTTATAAAAACCTTAATTTAAAAGAAAATTTAACTTAATTTTAAAAAAAAGTCCAAAAATTTAAAAAAAATCAAGTAATAGTAATCGAGATTTATGATACATGTTTATAGGCTTTTTTAGTACTGATTACAAATATTCCATTTAAATTAAAAAATAAAATATCAATTAAAAAATTCATTTCAAAAATGCAATATTTGAAAAAATAGAAACATCACAACATCACTCAAAACCACAAAATAACTGTGAAAAAGAAAAATTTCAAACTGTTATTCCCTTAAAAATGGCCTAATTGATGACATACTAAAATTAGATGAAAATCGAACTATAAAAAGTTTAATTTTTAACAAATTTTCATTTTTTGGGGGGCTTAAATATCATTTTTTTTATCCTGTTAAAAACGTTTGAGGAATTTTACCATGATTATAGAGCATTTTCAATCACATGGCTCGGACCTAACAACGGCCTTAGCAACAGAAATGTTACAGTCTTTTGCCCTACAGAGGTCAGTTACAGAAAATGACTGGCCGTGGAATTCTTCTTTTGGAGTATTTGCAATCACGTGACCCTATACTTAAAAACCGCCTTAGCAACATATACCTCGTTACCTAGCAACCGCCTTAGCAACACTTAAAAGCCCTACAAAGGTTAACAGTTAAAAGAAATTAGCTGGTCGTGAGGTCACCTGAAAACACTCTATTTTCCCTTGGATGCTATGCATCTGCCGGAAAATATAGAACAGCCTTTGATGGTGAGGTAAATGCCTTATTGATTGCATTAAAGCAACTGTTGGCGATTCACAATAAGTTTGAAAGAGTTGTTCTACTCTCAGACTCCCAGGCTGCAATTCAAGCTGTTGACTCACCGGGAAAAGCATTATCTGATACGGTTCTGCAATGTCGGGAGCTCATCACGCTTTTGGTACAGAAGGAAAAAAGTGTGGTCATACAGTGGATTCCCAGCCATTGTGGCATTTACGGTAACGAGCAGGCTCGAAAGGGAACGCAGTTAGTCCAACCAAACTGCTCTGGCCTATCCTACCACTCCATAAAACTATACATAAAAAACATAATGAAATTAAGAACCTATTCTTGGCTTCAGGAAAGTATAAAGAATAAGAACTGGAGTGAGGTGGAGCTTGTGGCAATACCAGATAAGCCTCGTCGAGATGCTGTAGCCCTCTTTCGTCTCCTGGTAGGCCACGACTGCCTGGGCGAACACTTGTATCGTATACACATTTATGACCATCCTGACTGTATAATATGTGACGCAAAGGTACCAATGAACAGAAAGCCTCATGGGAAGATGACCTCCGTCTCTTTGTTTAATTCACCTTTTGGTGTTTTATGTTCTTTGTTATCTGTATGTATTTCCTGCCATTGGAAATAAATAAAAAAAATTCCCATGGATATTGCAGTTATATAGCTATAAAAAATCCACAATTGATGATTAAAAATACAAGTAAAATCCTTCAGTCAAGTGAAACAGAAAATATGTTGACAATATTTGGTAATAAAACATCTAAAAATAATTAAATTTAAAAAAAAACCCATAAAATCTTTTAAAAATTTAAATTTTATAAAATTTTGCTAATATAAATTATTTATTTACCTTTTGGTGGTTAATTTTACAAGCTTGTAAACGAATTAAACAGTTTATCATTTAACGAATATTCAACGGCGGATACGTACAAAAGGGGGTCTGGCTGTCTAGGGGTCCCCCCCAGAAAAATTTTGCAACTTGGACCCTAAAAACAGGGTTTTAACTTATTTTGGACACATAGTCCGATTTTTTTAGGGGGGGTCAGGTCCTCTGGCCCCTGATATGATACATGAAACAGATAATCTAAAAAGATTTTCTAAGAAACCACTGCATTATATTAGTTGCTTCAAAGTGACTTTTCAGTAAAAAATATCAACTTAGAAATTCCTGAAGTAAAATAAGGGTAAACGTGTTGACTAAAAAATTACAATTTGAAAAGAAGCCAACTTATGAGCTCATAAGTGAGAGGAATCTCATAAGCACTTCGAAAATCCTCCGAATAAATACACCGAACACCAGCTGCTAATAATTCAGAGGACGGTAAAAATCATAGACCTTGGTAAAAATATTTCGGGGGACGGCATCCCCCCCCCAATTTCAGCACTGTTTAAGTTAAAGCGTTTGCTACTGGGACACTGGATTCAAATACGGGACTCGTTCTTTTTATATTTTCCAAGGGGCGCTCTTTCCGAGTAAATTCACAAAAAGAGAGTGATTGCTCTGTTCTGATATTCACGATTTTTTTACTCTGGCCTGTCGACTGTAACTGTCATTTAAAAATGTAAATAGTAAACAACAAATGAACAAACAACGAACTGAGTTCGTTCGGTTCGGATTTGTTGGTTACGTTGCAAGTTATTTACATCTTTACCACGGTTTTACCAAAGAATATAGTTTTTCTCTGAAGACGTGTTTTCTTTTGCTTTAGTTATTTTGGTACCAGACATTTCACAAGTAATTTTTTTCACCAATCCAACGAAACGATATCATGTAGTAATTTTATTTAATTATGCGTGTAGCTTTTGAATACGTAATTAGCTGATCCTTTTTTATTTGTCGTCTAATAAATGAAAAGATATCTAAGGTTTAATGTGTAAAAGGGGTTATTTTTATGATGCTTCGAATTTATTTTCGCGAAATTTTATTAAGTGGTATTTTTTATATTTATCTACTGTAAAAAAATACTAAATGACAAGATGTTGATCTTGCTATGTAGATAAATTAAATGGTGAAATTATTATAAAATTTTGAGGTGAAGTTGAAAATCTTATTGGAGAATGAAACTACCAAATAAATAGAAATTTGCAGTTAAACTAATAAATTTGTTGAACTGCAGATATATGACTGACTTAACTCATTAATATTATCCCATGCATAAATTATTTTGAGATAAAAAGAGAACAAAATGGCGGCTCTTTATGCATGTTTCTTGCATGGGCAAATTATGAGGGGGCATGCTACCTTTTGATGGCTCTGAAAACATAATTTACCATTAAAAACACTGAATTTTCTCAAAAGGTTTGGGGATAGCATAGCCTCCCTATGATCCCCCATAAATCTGTCCATGGTTTCTTGTATGTATTGGATCTAGGTTGGAGAATGCATAAAAATTCTATGTTATCTCTATATAAGTGGGGTTTATGTAATGAAGTCGCAACTACAAGTTTAGGATATTTCAACACACCACAGAGGGTTTTTGAAAATAAACAAAACCAGGTGATGTTGAGCACCATCTCATTTATTAATTTCAGCTTGGCAATATGTACGATTAGGCATCAATCTATTAAACCATGCTTATTAAGTAATCCCCATAATTCTTACACTAGCTGCATATTTCACAAAGGCATGTTGGCTCTTTAATGTAAACAGGAAATTTTACTATTCATGGGTGGATTTAAGAGAAAGAGTCTGGAGAAAATGCTATCCCTGACAGATTTAGAAATAAGAAACAAGAGCCCAAAACATTCAAAATTTGACCTGAAAATAACAAGTTCAAATAAAATCCCAGATCCCATAGTTAGTAGAAAATATATCAAAATACAAGTTTGAAAAGTAGAGGCAATTGATTCCAGACAAAAATAAGTTAAAATTATTCAGTAGAGGATCTGTTCAAGCATCTGTTTTCAAGCTCAGATGTTAAAAGATAATATGACAAAGTAATCAAGTCATTAATTAATACTTTTGGATTTAATCTAACCAGTGAGTCTTCAAAATTCAGAAAGGAGTTTTTGTATTCATTCAGGAATACAGAAATTTTCATTTTAAACTGAGAAAAAAAAGCCTTGATCTTTAAATTAGATATGGGCATTTTGGTGAATGAAATATTAAACAGGGACATGTGCTGAATACCCTTGTAAATCTACTCATATCACTAACTTGGCAAGCATATTTATAAACTTCTGAAAAAAAAAATAACATTGGTATGTAATGTTGCATGCAAGTAATGGTAATGAAATGCTAGCAAATATTGACAAGTCTTAAAATTTTAACTTCTATACTCAAGTTACTAATAAATCACTACTAACATTGACTAATTTCTACAGCTTAAATAAGATGCGCCAACTAAAAGGAAAAGTGAAAGAAAGCAAAAAAGAAAAGAGGGAAAGAAAAAAGGATTTTGCAGAGAACAAAAGGAGGTTTATGACTGTTGCTCTACCAATACTAATAGTTCTTGCAGCCATTATAGTATTCTTTATTTATGTCAACACAAGGGAAAAGAGGTTGTAAAAATAAATATATTTTTGTACCTTTTTACACTATGTCCCTTTCATTTGTTTTTGGCTAGTAGAAGTAGACGAGTGACAGCAACTAATCTGAATTTTTGGTCTAATTTTCCCAAATCTTACTAGCAGAAACAAAAGTTTCAATCAAAATATAATTAATTTTAAATGTTGCATTGTACATAATGAATGTTTGTTGCTGATCACGGGGGGAAACACGTATAGTGCTTTTTTAAATGTAAGAATCTGGGTTCAGCTTATTGCGGACCTTTCATGCTATTCTATATTAATTGTATCTTGAGTTTAATGAAAAGGGGGGAAAACATTCTAGTTAGAATGTTTTGCCTTACAAGACATCCTTTGTAACATTAGTTTCACAGATTTGTATCCAGGTTATTTACCCAAAATATTTTTCAATCCTGTTGATCTGTGAACTTTTGCTAGAATCCAATGCAATAGATCTAGAATTTCAGATAACTACTAATCCTGATGAAAGTTTTTTCACCCTAGAAAAATTGGAGATGACTAGTTTAAACCATTCCCTTATCAAAATTCTGCATCATTAATTTTTTTAATCGGGATTGTAGGAAGCATTTTTTTAATATAGTGGATAAATGGAATGCATAGGTGTAACGGGGGGGGGGGTTATTGGGGTTTATAAATTTAAACACTACATTGAGAGACAAATTTTTAAAAAATTTCTAAGGGAGTACCCCCAAACCCCCCTTTAAAAATTTTTATGTCTGTTATACTGTGTTTTTCCATTGAAAGTTAAGCCTCTTAGATGAAGTTTTCCAAAATTTTTTTTATTTTTTATATTATACCTATATTATGAGACACTTTTCAAAAGGGCGTAATATGTTGGAGGGGTTGACTGGTCGGAGTAACACCCCCAGTTGGTCATCTCTAGTTACTCCACTGATGGAATGCATACCTGAATCGATAGTTAACTCAAGTGGGGTGGACGAGTTTAAAAGAAAAGTAGACGGAATACTGGAAATCGGGTGGGTTGAATTGAATAGACTGGATCAACCTTGCTGGGCTTTTAGCTTGTAGTTGATCGACTATATTTGTATCATTTGCTTATCTAATAAGTTTATATTTTTAGAACTAATTTCAAAATTGTGAAAAATGTAGAAAATATTTGTCATAAGTCTACTCCCTTTCACTCATTGCTTCCCTTTTAGCAAATAGTAACAAAATTTTGGGAATCATTTTTCTTGTTGATTCCTTTTAGAACATCTATTAATGCAAAAACATCAAAGTTCCTATAATCAGGGGTGGAAAATCTGCTCCAACTGTGCCAAACTGCTCCAAAATGGATGCCTTGCTCCAATCTGCTCCAAAACCAGCATTTTTTGCGCCAAACTGCTCCAAAACATGATTTTCCGTTCAATTTGATTCAAATTTTGAAAATCCTACCAACAGGGAAAGAGCCAATCTTCAGCCATCATGATTACCATCCACAGAATCGCGATTTTCCGCTTTTTCTCTACAAAATATGAGCCTCCATCTAAAATAGGGATGCACAACCTGCGATTTTTCCAGATAATCCCTACTATTTTTTACCTTCCAGACTATTTCCAAGAAAAATCACGAGTAATTGTGGGAAAATCGTGACTTTCGTGCAGTGGCGGATCCAGAGGGGGGGCAACAGGCCTTTTGCCCCCCCCCCTTGGGATCTTGTACCTTTTTTTTAAATTACAGTAAAAAAAGGAAAAAAATGTAAGAGGGAAGAGAAGATTGAAAAGTCAAACACTAAATAGGAAGCATAAACATATAAGTTAGTATGGGAGGGCTCTGGCACTCATCTGACATTGAAAAGGTTAGTCTGAGAATTAAAACCCCCGTAGATAACCATTGGTCACATTCCACACCTTGCTTTACCTCTTGCCATTTACTGAAATTTATGGCTGTCTCAATTCCTGCTTGAAAGAGAGCAATCCACGGGGGGGGGGGGGGTAAATTAAGAACCAAGAATCCTGAAATGGGCACAAGGCACACGTATAGGGTGCGGGCGAGGAAGTCCTGCCCCCCCCCCCCCCCGAATTTCGGACTAGGTATATACAAAAATAAGTTAAAATCCTGCTTTGTAGTGTCAAATTTCAGAAAATTCTCAGATCCCCTTTTGTATTAGGAACTTAAGTGTTCACAACTTCTTTACATTAAGTTCATCAAAATGCAAATCTTATCTAAAAATGTATATTCAAAATTCAGGCTAGAGGTACCAAAACTAGTTAAAAACCTGTTTTTAGAGTTAATTTGTTTTAAATCTTCTGGGGGAGAAGACTTGTGGGGGCAATCAACCATATTAGGCCCGGAAATCTTATGGAAATATATGTATTATCGGGTTTAGGAATAATTTTAGGTCCTCTCCCTTCGTTGCAAATATTTAGCTTTGCACCTAATAATGAGTTAATTTTTTGGAGGATATTTGGGCTCTTCACGCGAAATAAATTTCTATTTACGCCACTCCCATCTAGAACAGAAGGGACCGCTCATCTTCATCTTTAGGATCTTTCTCGGAGGATGGGACCTTAATTAAAATCCCATTCCCCGATCCCATCTTAAATGTTCAAAAATGAGTCAAAGGACTACTTTTTAAGGTAAAATTTCCAAAAAGTTTGCTGGGGGAGAACCCCCAGACCCCCTTCTTTCCCTGGGACATCATCCAAGTATTTTCAATAATAGGTTCAAACTTTCAAAACTCTTCTGAAGAACCCCCATCCACAACCTTCTTAAAATGTAGTTGCCCCCCCTTAGGTCCAGGCTGGATCCGCCAGTGCTTTCGCGAAAGTTTCGTTTTGCTCTGGGAATTAACATGAAAGTGTAATGCTACAAAAATGCTTGATACGAAATCACCAAAAGGTGCTGCAAAAATGCAAATCATACCCTGATACGAAAACACTAATAGGTGCTCCCAAACTGCTCCAAAATTGATTAGCCTTGCTCCAAAAATGAATTTTTGGTTTTCCACCCCTGTATAATGGCTCAATTTTCACCCATTTTTGCTCTTTCTCCCCATCATTCATGTTCTTAAAAAGAATGCCTCTGGCAATGAAACCAACTTACCGACTATCTTGAGCTAGTTTCAGTTGCTAAAATTCCTCTATCCTCAGTTACTCTTATATATCAAAAATTAAGCACCTGCAAACTAGATTGATGATAGATATTGATTTCTTGTAGCATGAAGAGCTACCAATTAATAGTTAGAATAATAGACATGTTAATTTCTTAAAAACATTTTCAAACTTGTCTAATTAATGTCAAAAATATACAATCATTGAAGGCACTGGTTATTTCCATGAAAGTAACAACTCAACTCTAATCTCGCTATTTTTTTTTTGAAAAATTACAAGTTAAATAAAAGCATAACAACAAAAGTAGCAGCCCAGAATCGAACCGGGGACCATTGGGTTACTAGCCGCACTCTATATCACTGGGCTATTGCAGCTAATCCCAGGATTGATCAATAACATAATTTTAATGTTTTAAAACACATAATAACAAGATCCTATTACTGCGCATGTTTCAACTGTTGTAGCATTAACCACTTCGATCATTGAAATCACAATAATAGAAAAAGTAAACAAAACTCCATCAAAGAGCATTTCACCATTCCATAATACTCAAGTAATAAAAGTAAAACAGAACAAGTTAACGGGCTAATAATCGATCTCGTTTGAAGCATTGGTTCTCAACTTTTTTTATGACTGTAATCCCTAAGAAAGTCTGCTTGGATTAATTAGTATAATTTTTCTGTATGCAACAATAAACAGAATAACACCTAAAATTTAATGTCAAGAATTAAAGAAAGTTATTATAATAAAATTTATTAACTGAACAACAGATACATGGAAACAGTTGATACATGAGCATGAACATATTTACAAAATTCAGCTTTCTACAGATTTACAACTGAAATAATGTATCAATACTGTAATTATACATCAAGACTAATGATCACATAACCTAGTTATTAACCTAACAAAGAAAAGATAATTAAAATTAAATTGAATAATGTAGACCATTACATATTTAAATTTATATTTAAAGAAAAATTGTAATTAGCATTAAATCTTTTTCACTTGAACATTATTAAATCTGGTATTGGACACACAACTAGATGCAAAAATGGACGCAAGAGTGTCACAGAATTGACAATATCATCCCCATAGAGAGTTTATACACTATGCTTTAGAATTACATCAAACTTAATACAGAAAATGACAAATGAATACTTGTTCATAAATAAAAATTGAAAGAGTATACAATATGAAGAGCACCATGAAATGAGATTATTACATATTTACATGCATATCAAGTTAACACTCAGCAATATCCGTTTGCAACAGTTCAGAGTCTGCAATCAAACTTTGGTGGAACACATCACTCAGGACTGCAACTTTTGGATGGGTATGATTTGCAGATAGCCATGTTGCCAAGAAATCGGGGAAAGCTTCCCTTTTAACCAAATATAGTTGTAATAATGTTACAGCAGCAGACACTTGAACATGAGTACCAGCTACAAAGTATCACCAGAATGAGAATTAGTCTTTCACAAATAAAATAAATGACAATTTCATAGAAATTTTATCATTATAGCTGACATATATCTAACTCTTTAAACAGATTATAGTTTTAAAAAGTAACGGTGCCTTATTAGATGACATATCTTAAGTGTGCTTTTTTTTTAAAGTTGTACATCCAGAATAATAGATTGGCAGCTATTCTGTGAACTAATGCTGCACTAGATCCCACATTGCCCAGGCTATGTACAATTTAAAAAGTACATATAATCAGTCCTAAAGTCAGGCTTTGCAAATATCTTGACACATTTGTTTACAACGACTTATTATTAAGAAATCTATTTTTAGATAAATCATCAACATGCACTTAGCTATGCCTCTATATTCATGGATAAAATGGTATTTGTTATCTATATCTATAAAAGCCAAATACCACTGACTGACTGACTGACTGACTCACTGGTAAGTGACAAACACTCAACACGGAATCTCCGAAACTACTGGACCCAGAGGCTTGAAATTTGACAGAGACGTTCCTCTCAGCTATGCGACGCGCACTAAGAAACAATTTTAAAATCCAACGACTCCTTCCCTGTTTTTTGGCGCTTTTTCTACTCCGTTTTTCCCATTGAAATAGCATTATGCATTGTTGAAATGCGTAAATTGCAGTAGGTTTATTTCTCTCTTGAGGTTTCGTCTGGCCTCATGTGATAAAATTTAATTTCAAAAATTTCATAATTTATAACAAATTAAGACGAAAAACACAGTGTAAATTTCTTTTTCAAAATTATAACAATTTTCAGGAAACATATAAATTCAAATAATTAATTTTGAAACAACATTTTCCTTTATTTGTAATTTTAAATTTTTTCTAAAATAAATATATTTATGGAAAGGCTAAAATAAATGGTTTCCATGGAAACAGAGCTGAAATGGACTCTAACCGTCTGACGTCACACGGAACCAACACGTGACCTACTGAGCTTGCGATTGGTTACCAGATACTACACTAGTAGATCTACTAGTGTAGTATCTGTGGTAACCAATTGCAAGCTCAGTTGTAGGTCACGTGTTGGTTCCGTGAAGTCTCGAACCAGATAGGCGGTTAGAGTCCATTATTTCATTGTTTCATGGGGCATGGTTTACTAGACTTATCCATTCACTAAATTTTTATTGTTAAGTACTAGAAAACCGTTTTTACTAAGAAGTTGGGCTATCATGATAAAAAGAAAATGAGATTTATCAAGCATTTTATTATTTTGATAAAAATGTTTTTATTTTTGGAGATGTAGGATCATAAAAATAAAAAATGGATTCTTAATAATTTTTGAATATAGATTAAATTAGGTATAGTTAAATATTTTGCTTTAACGGCGAAAGTTGTTAACTGAATTACACATCGGGATTATTTTTTGATTAATTTAATATCATTTTTAGAAAACGATGGAAATTTCATAAAATACGGTTTGTAACATCCTGTAGGAAATTATTCCCAAGGGGCTCAAAGAGGGTTGGGATTTTTACTTCCTAAGTTTTTTAAAGTGATTTATAAAAAGGTATATAAAATATTTATAAAAGTGATTGTTCTTTTACAGCCGTAGTTAAATGCGGGACGGGGTGAGTTAGGGTATATTTTCACAGTAAAGAACCGGGATGAAAAAGACGACGGGGGTGACGGGATGATAAGTGACTGCCAATCCAGAAAAGGAAAAGACATAACTTGAAAAACTTTTTAAAATATTTATGAATTAACTCAACCCGTGCAAGGTCGGGTAAGTCAGCTAGTATCTACTAAAATCAAAGTTACACCGATTACAATTGACACTTCATAAATTGTTAGTGCATTGTATTATCTTTCAAGCACTGGTGGATTGGGCGATTCTGTTCATGCTCTTGGCCCATAACTAGCCCTGTGCAAGGGCCAAGTGTTTCTGATAAATCTCCAAACAGCATCTCTCAATTAGCAGTGCTGCTTTTAATATTTTTAGTGACATTTTTAAAAAGTTGCCAATAAAGTCCAAATTTGGGAGTTTTGACACTGGATAATCCTAAAGTAGGCAATTTGAAAATTTTTAAGGGGACTCAGTACCAAAAAAATATTTTTCTTTATTAACAGGATTTTATTATCTTTTTAGGTGTTAAATTATGTATTAACTTCATACTAATTCATATTTAGCACAAAAAGCAAATTCCAAAATTTATTTATTTCAAAAATTTAAAAAAACTTCAAAAAAGTGGTCAAAATTAGCCTAACTTCAAAATGCTACTCCTCCCTTAATATACACTCTTTTCACTTGATATTTTTTCTCAACATAAATCAAACTTATATTGTTGCCTCTGTGTATGGAAATTTAAATATCTGCAAGGGTTTCGGAAAAATAAAAGAAAATCTGAAATTTGACATTTTTTTCCAAAAAATATGCTAAGTTTCTACTTTCTTGCTTTGTAAAAAATTTTCTAATAAATATATTTTAAAATCCATACGCAGAGGTGTTTAACATACATTACTGATAATGACTACCCAGTTTTGAGTGATTTGGACAATTAGAAAAAAAGCCTTAGGGTTTTAAACCATAAAAACCTTGTTTTGAGAAAAACCCATTTAAAGGTTGAAAATTATGCTTCAGTAAGCCTATATTCGGGTCAGAAAACCTCAAATTTTTTAAACTTAAAACCCTCATATCATTATGAAACTTAGTAAGAATAATTCTAAGGGTAGTTTCTTCGTTTTTATGGCAAAATCTCAAATTCGAAATTTTGACCACATTTTGGTACTGAGTCCCCTTAACCAAATTGCCCCCCCCCCTCCCAGGTGGACATGGATTACCCAGTTTTATTTACTTTTCAAGACGAATTTTCATAGAAGGATTGACTATTAGTTTAGAGTCGCAGATGTGCCAAGTTAGCAGCTGAAATTTTAGTGATAAATAACCTATTGTAGTTTATATTAAATGCAAAATTTGGGCTTGGCTTAGTACGCAGAAAAGACCAAATATCGTCAATCATCTAAGATTCTGAACTTGCGTTGAGAGTAATTCATCAATTTCCTCATGAAAAACAAACCAAAATATTTATAAAACCATTTGATTGGCTTACAGACACTATAAAAATGAGAATCAAGCAAACTGTGTTTCCACTGTAGTCTTAAGCATGAATAAAAAACACAACATAAAATCCCTTTGTCGTATGCATCAACCACAAAGATTTCATTAATATTGTTATAACTCTTTAATTATTGATTACTAAATTTTATGATATGAAAAGTTCTTTCATTAAAATTATTTTGTATTTATTTCAAATTTAGTTTTCCATATTGTGTTTTGAAAATAACTCTACTAGATTCCTGAATATGCCTGTAAATTTTTTTTTTCAAATATCAACCAATTGAGTTTTTAAATTGAATATTGCATTCATGGGTGTAAAAATATTTGAGTAATCTTGCATGGAAAATTTAGAAAGGCTTTGGTGGGGCATGGACCGAAAAAGGTTGGGAAACACTGGTGTAGATCTTCAGAAAAAAAAATCCCAAAAAGATATTGTGTAAGTATTTGATTAAATGTCTTTTAAAAAAAGAATCTTACCAAGAGTGTAGAACAATTTAGTAAGTTAAAAATTATAATGGACATACATAAACTGATTTTTATACATGTTGTAAGATGTTATCCTGGAATTTAAAAAGTTAGCATTTTTGCAAAAGAAGCTATTTTAATTAACTGTTAGTTCTCAAAGAAAACAAGCAACCATTGCCTTAACCCCAAGCTGTAAAAACAAAATTACCTTTAGTTTCAAAGAAGTGGATCAATAAGTTCTTAGGGTCTTCTAAATCAGGGCTTAGTGCACTAATGTCTCCTAAAAAAGAAAATGTGATTAAAATACCCAAATTAATTAAATGGAATGGCAACCAAATGTTCTAGTCATTCAAACATTTCAGTCAATTATGTATGATTTTACAGTAGGTGGGCACACAGCTTGTTTCCAAAGTACATACATATTGCTGGTATCATCCAATAACATCTTGGATTTGGGGAATATACAGTATCTGGGAGCACATCAACTTTCTCGCCAAAAACTGTTTTGTGAATGGCGAGTGTTAACTTAATCCTTTTAATCCTACACTACCCAAGATTGCCATTTAACCCTGAAGAAAATTTAGGATGGAATTGATTAAAAAGGGTTAAATTATGTTATACTAAAGCAGCAGGTGTTTCAAAGGCTCAGAAAGAGACTGATTTATGTATTTTGATACATCTCATAATTTTATATAACTATGCCTAAAACAAAGAACAGTCCTGTTGTCATCCGTAAAACGAAGATTAATTCAAATCTAATTCATTGATACAATACAAACCGAAATAAATAAAATAATATATAAATAAAACAAATTATGGAATACTTGAATTTATTAATAGGATATAAAAAATTCTGGAGGATTTTAAACTTGGTTTAGCAAGATATTAAAATTAAACTTTCGGCCCTTATCATAGAGGCAGAGAAACTCCCAAAATAGGAGACTAGGAGCTATGGGGTATCTTCTAATGAGCTAATGGGGTATCTTCTGACCAAATAAAGATTTTTAAAAATTATGATTGGAGACATACAATTGTAAAGCTTGAACGATAATGCTTACCATATAGAGAACAAAATATAGAAAATGCTTTCTCATCCTTATCTTCACTTGAGAACTCCTTGAGACAGGGAATGATGAAGCTATCCAATATGAGTTCTTTTGTCAAGTCCCATTCTTGCATTTGAGCAATCATTATTAATGATGTTGTCAATCCCACAGTACTGGCAAATTTTCCTAAAAGAAAGAAAATAGCAAGGTATTTCACAACAAAAACAAATGAGCTTTTTCCTTGAGTTTAAAATCATAGACTGAAAAAGAAACACATTCAAAATGTAGTTAACAGAGGGTTTCACTAATGTAGAAAATTTTTTATCAGGGACAAACAGGGGCGGGTCCAGGCAATACCTCCTATATAAGAAAGCCTCTTCACAGGTTACCGCACCAGTGATACACGTAGTTCAAGTAGTCCGAGGAACTTCTTTACTTGGTTGCCATCATTCTCCTTTTATCTTTGGCGCCATAGAACCTCTCGCGGCGCCCGCGGCGCTAACCTATTGGCGGTGTTTTGTTTTGCCCAAGCACGTTTCTCGGTCGGTCGGTTGAACGTTATGACAAAGCACGTGTTAGGCAATCGACGGTTAAAATTTATGCCTTAATTTTTTATTTGATGCTGTAAATATGCCATATAGATGTTGTGCTGTAAACTGTAATGGGAACTACAAAAATGGCCCAAGAGTTCCTGTATTTAAGTTTCCCAAAGATGAAAGTCTCGCGCGAGAATGGTTGAAAGCCATCTACCGAAAGGATTATGTGGTTACAAACAACTCTAGGGTAAGTAGCCTTTAATTTGTTAGATTTACGGATCTGATTCATTATCCAATTGTTAAAATGTTAACATATCTTAATCTTTTACTTTATTTTGTGTCTTTTAAACGTATGGTCTTTATAATTGACATATTACTGCTTCCATACTTTCGATAGCTATTTGGCTGTTTCTGGCGATTTTTTGCCTGTCCCACAGTGTTTTTGTTTACTTCTGAGTTTTAAAGCTTACTTGTGGAAACTTCTTACAAAATAACTATATGGTTTTTTAAACCAAGTTTAATTAATTTTCAAATGGCAGTGTAATTTAGAATAAATGATTAATTAACCAATTATATAAAGGAATTAACATATGGTCAATAAATATAACGAAAGAGGGATAATATAGCTTGAGTAATTATTAAATTCCTAATTGATTAAGCTTTCTTTTGAAAATTTTAATTACTTAAAATATGAAATTTGTTTTTAGGTTTGCATTCAACATTTCCCAGAAGATTCAGTTCTGAAGGAATCGTCGTTTCTTGATTCCACCACTGGAGATATTATTAAAATCCCACTGCAACATTTTAAACTGAAGGAGGGAGCAGTTCCTAGTAGATTTCTTGGCTGTCCAGATTATATGACTAAGGATGGCGTAGCTACAAGAGAAACAAGAGAGGAACAGCTGAAGAATGCAGAATGGAGAGGCTTAAATAAAGCCATTAAAGATAGTTTGAAGTCTAATGAAGTATATGAGAAGAATAATATTTTCAATCATTACGATGACTTTCAAAGAATTTTAAAAGGTAAAAAATTTGATAACTGGCATACACTTGAACTAAACGACAAAACACATTTCATTTTATATTCATATGTTCCATGTCTAACTATTGAAAAAACCATTGTTGTTGATAATAGTTTAAAAGTTGATGTTTTTTTTAAAAACCTTAAGTTGAGGAATTTAGGGAAATTCCATTTTCCCTACAATTTAAAATCTTTAAATGAATTGGAAGAAATAATACTAATAACTTTAAATCATTGTAATCAAAATGATTCTGAGATTAACCATTGTACTTCAATTGTTGATAATGTGAAGCAATTGCTTATTCAGTTGAAAGAGTTTGTTAATGAAGAAAAAATTGGCGTGATTGATTTCCTTTCTGAGCAAATTTCTTTATTGGATGTTCAGAAAAATTTGATTCGTTATACCCCAGAATTGTTAATATTTTCCAGTTTATTACATTCCATATCTCCCCATAGTTACAAATTTCTAAGAAATTCCAAGCAATTAATTCTTCCCCATCCATCAACTATTGATAGAGTATGTTCATCATTTAATCTTAATCCAGAAAATGAGCTATCTGATGATAATTTTTTAATGTATGCTAAAAACAAATTTAACTCTTTAAAACCAAATGAAATTTTTGTTTCACTTATGATTGATGAGGTACATTTAAAGCCCTATTATGATTTTAAAGGTGGGAACATTGTGGGAAACTCTATGAACAACGAAAAGGCAGCTAATGCTGCTTATGTATTTATGCTGGGTAGTTTTTTGTCCAATTTCAGTGATGTTGTTCACATTCTTCCCGTAAACAATATTAATGCTGAATTTTTGCATAAAGTCATTAAGAAGGTTATATTGGGGTTAGAAAAACTAATTTAACTATTATAATGTATTCTTATGTAGTTGTGCAAAAATTAATATCAGATAAATATGAAAATATGTTTTTAAAAATCCACAATCAAAAATCTGTAACAGTTAAGTTAATTCTGGTAATTTTAGAGAAAAGAGAAATATATTTAGAAGAAAACAAGTGTCATATTCATAGTTCTAATTTTATTGTTGAATCGTTAGTTAATCGTTCTGTTAATACTTTTCTAAATAATTACTGTAAGGAGTGTAACAACAATTTAACAAAAGAACGTTTATTAAAAAATCAGGCAGTTGCTGAACAAAAAAAAAAAAAAATACAAAATCAAAAAAGAGAAAGTTACAAGCACTAACAAGCTAATTCCTATCATGTTTTTATTTTTCTATATGTGAAATTGAAGCGATCTGAGTTTATTTGTATTTTTTACTTTAAATGTATCTGTATTTCTCCTAATATTGCATTTCTAAATAAAAGATTTTTTTCATACCTGTGGGGTTTTTTTTGAAGTATTTTAAGTTTAGTATATTTATGTTTTTGAGCTAAATTTTAACAGTATGATGATATGTTAGATAGAAAGTTTTTATTCTAAGTATGATTATTTTAAGAAATTTGAATATTTATTAAAGGAATTAAAAAAACGTTTTTAAGAGTAAGGAAAATATCCTATGAGTAGAATATATATTTTGTAATAAAACTGAACTGTGCAGTTGAAAAGTTCAATGGTTTGAATTAAAATTAATTATCCTTAGTATATTTAAGCACCTCCGCTTATTTTCAAAGCTAAACAAGAATTTCTAGTGACTTTTCATTCGTAAGAGAAAAAAATTTAAAATTTTTGTATTATTAAAATAATCAACGTAATAAAATGATAAACAACGTAACTATTTAAGAGCTTTTAAATGATTCTCTGATCGGCGAAACTGGTGGAAAAAGGGTGCTAAAATAGCAATAACATTTTCTAAATTTCTTTTAAAAACCAAAATGTTTACTAACAGTTAAGAAATTAAAGTATAAAAGTGTAAAAAGGCCTAGTCTGCTAGAATTAAGGGTGTATGATCGAAGGAAGCCGGCTGCGTGCTTTCGGAGTTGACGAGCGACGGACTACTTCCGTGACGTCACTGATGTCAGTGAGGAGGCTTTCTTCTATAGGAGGTATTGGTCCAGGGGGCCATGGCCCCCCCCCCCCCCGAGAAACCCTAACAAATAGCTTAAAAAACACTTTCTTAATGTTAAAATTCAAAAAATTTTCTGGGGGAGAACCCCCAAACCCCCCTTTAATATTTTAACATCCATAGGCGCCAACTTTTATAAAATATTGGGGGGGAGGGCCAGTACAAGACATTAAAAAACATAAAATTAAAAGAAACAACCATTAAGTTTACGTTACGTAATTACCTAATTTTGTATCAGATGTATAGATTAAATTTCGTTACATGTCCCTTTAAATATCGCCAAGGTGTAATATTTTGAGGTGCATTTAATGTAAAAGTTTTGTGTAATTATTGCGAGCTCGAAATAAGATGGGGGTCTGGGGGATCTCTCCCAGAAAAATTTTAGAAATTTCTCTGTTAAAAGTAGCATTTCAGCTTAATTCGAAAGTTTAGGGTCTCTCCCCAAGAAAATTTTTAAAATTTGACCCTTAAAAGAAATTTTTAACACATTCTGAGACCTTTTGTGGGTTACCCTCTTCCCAAATAACCGCTCTTGAAGGGGATTCCAAACCAGAAAATATCCAAACATCACAAAATATTGGGGGGGGGGGGGCTCAGCCCTCTTCAGCTAACATTGGATGGGGCTCAAGCCCTCTCAAACCGGTAATACTATAGTAAAAATATGCGTATTTGCAAAAATTTTCAGGAGAGGACCCCCGGCCCTTTTCAAAATTGGGCATCTATTTATAATTTCATCCTTGAAAATTCTGTGGTTTACATGCTTTTAAAATGAGCTGAAACTTTATTTTTAGAGGCAAATTTTCAAAAATTTTCTTGGGGGCACCCCCCAGACCCCCTATTAATTTCTCATGGTTACTTATTTACTGTTTTCTCCTTGAACTTGTTGCTCTCCTCTCATTTTAGGAGTGTAAGAAGTTACCCTCTTTAGGTGTTATCCAATGGATACCAAATGTACAAAAATGAGTAGAAAAACTTCTATTTGAAGCCAAATTTCACACATTTGCTTTCGAGCTAGCATTATCTGAAGAAACCTTTATAACTTAAACAAAGTTTCGCCTTTTATTTATGTTATACTCGGAAAATTGGGAGCCAAACACCTCGCGAACACAAGTATTATTATGGCCTTACAAAAATGTTTCACCCCCCCCCACTTTCTAAAACAATGGCACGGGCCCTGGATATCCTCTAAGTTACTATACACCCCTAAAAAGCTGCTTAAAAGCAAGCACTCTTCAAAAAATTTTCTGAGGCACTGAAAATTTTGAATGTAATACCCTTCGACTTTGACATGCCCCCCCCCCCCCGAAAATCTGGTCTGGAACCGCCCTTGGGGACAAATCACTAAGGATTAAAAACCAAATAATCACATCCCAATTAGGCAGAATTTAGTGAACTAATTGTAAATTGCAGTAATAATATATTGACAAAGAAAGACATTAAATAACCTAATTTTTCAATAAGAAAAAAGTTGAAATCTTGACTAGAAATCTCAGTTAAAAAGGAAAATTAAGAAAAAACTTTTTGAAAACAGTCAAGCTCAGTTAAAATGATTTTAGTTAAAAAAGAAGAAACAATATTAGCAATGAAAACATTTTGTGCGGAATGAGTCATCAGACTGACAAATTTGAATTTGCAATGCCTTTTTAACAATGCATATTGCATAGTAATCAATTTCTTGTGCTATAGAAGACTTAAATATGCAGTACTTAAATGAAAAATTGTACCCAACTTAAGCAGTTTTACCTTTAAAGGTAAAAGGTATACTTGGCAAATATCATTGTCATTTCATACAATCTATTCTAAATCAATCTATTAAGGAAGGTAAATTTATTGAATCTCTTAAATTTTCTACTATTGTACCTATTTTAAAGTCTGGAAGTCCCGATGTTTTCACTAATTACCGACCCATCTCCCTGTTACCTGTCTTTTCTAAAATAGTGGAAGAAGTGGTTTCTACAAGAGTAAAAAATTTTTTGAACAAAAACAACTTCTTTGCCAACAATCAGTTTGGATTCCGGGATAACTTAACCTTTTAAACGCCGCAATTCAAATTTAAGGATCTGATTTTTGGCTTAAATGGCTTGTTTCATCATTACTAAAACCAATCTTGACATTTTTGGGCAGAAAAAAAATCCTAAGTTGGATTTTCAGGATGTTCCCATTTGGGAACATCGGCGTTTGGAGTGAAGTTTTTAGGGGGATTTCCAAAAGGCATATATTTCAAAATTAATTCAAGTAAAACTACTGAAATAGGTTTCTACTCAATAATTTTGAACATTTTTATCATATTGGACTGTTTCTTCATATTTAATTCTCATAGTTGGACGATTGGGTAAAATTTTAAAGATTTTCATAAGAAAAAATTTACATATTTATTACATGCGTGACACTTTTCCCGTACATTTTTACTGCAGAATGGGTAATTTTTCGGTATAAAAAATACGAAATAATGTTCCCATGCATTTCAAAGCTAAGCAGTTATCTTTCTGGGTGAAAAATTAGGTTTAATTACTGTTCTATCTGGATATCTAGCATAAAATCCATGAATTGCATTCAAATTTAATTAGCTTTCAAAAGTGATAATCATAACTATCTCCATTGATTTGTTAAAGCTGCGTTTCTCATGGAAGATTCTAAACTAAACAACATATCTCTTACATCCAACTTACGTTAGAAAAGTGTTTTTAGATGTACAAACTTTTCATTATTTTCAAAATTCTGCAAATTTATACCTAAAATTTCTATGTAAAAAAGAGAACTTGAACAAAAGAAGTACCCAAGTCCTCAGAAGTACTCCAAATATGCCCTTTGCATAACTCATAATAATAATTACTGAAAATTAATCGGTCAGGGAGTTAGAAAAATATACAAAAGTAGGAATCTGCTATAAAGATTTGGCATTTATTCCTCCATAAATCAGGAGAAAAAAATTAAATTATAGATTTAGAAATTTAAAACATCATGATTAACCTGTTTAGATCCTTTGAGACAGAAAAGATTAAAAAAAATTAAGGATAATAAGAAATAGCTTGAATTTTTACATGTTATGAAAATCCCCTCAAAAACTACACCCCAAATGCCGATGTTCCCATTTGGGAACATATAAATTGAATTGGTAATTACTCTCCAAAATTGGAATATGGAGCTTTTCTTCCAAGCCAATTGATAAGATGTGTACTTAAGCTACCTAAACACAGCATAATTATTTAAAACTAAATTTATTTAAATTTATCATAAATTGAAACTTGTGCAACTTTTGGAAGAGCCAAAAATCTGTTATTTTGATATAAATTCCACAAAAAGGATTAAATTGCACGGTAAAAACTTTTGCATGTAAAATAACTTCATATCTTTGAGTTTCTTACTACCAAGTATCAGAGTTGGGCAAAATGTAATCAGATTAATGATTGATGATTACGATTACAATTGTAATCTGATTACATTTGTAATCTGATTACAAATGTAATCAAGAAAGTAATCACATGGAGATTAATGATTACATTTGTAATCACGAAAGTAATCACATGGAGATTAATGATTACAATTGTAATCTGATTACTGATTACAAATGTAATCTGCAATCTGATTACAGATTACAATAAGTAATCTCATAATAAATCTTGATTACTTTTTGATTGATAATGTGAAGGCACACAGAATGTACTTGTTGGTTCGCATCTTGCCGGAAGTGGTCCAAAACTTTCCGGAAGTGGTCCAAAACTTACCGGAAGTGGTCCGAAACTTAGCGGAAATGGTCCAAAACTTACCGGAAGTGGTCCAAAACTTATCAGAAATGGTTCACAACTTACCGGAAGTGGTCCGAAACTTAGCGAAAATGGTCCAAAACATACCGGAAGTGAACCATAACTTACCGGAAGTGGTTCTCAAATAACCGGAAGTGGTTCACAACTTACCGGAAGTGGTCCTTAACTTACCGGAAGTGAGTTGCGAATCACTTCCGGTAAGTTGTGACCTACTTCCGGTAGATTAAGGATCACTTCCGGTAAGTTGTGGACCACTTCCGGTAAGTTGTGGCCCACTTCCGGTAAGTTGCGAACCACTTCCGGTAAGTTATGGTTCACTTCCGGTAAGTTTTGGACCACTTCCGGTAAGGTATGGTTCACTTCCGGTAAGTTTCGGATCACTTCCGGTTATCTAAGAACCACTTCCGGTTAGCTAAGAACCACTTCCGGTGAATTGCGGGCCACTGTAATTAAGTTGTGTAAGTTAAGTTTCAAAAGTAATCTGATTGACAAATGTAATCAGATTACATCAATCAGATTACAAATGTAATCAGATTACTTTCGGTCAGATTACAAATGTAATCAGATTGATGGTTACAAATGTAATCAGATTACAAATGTAATCTGATTGATGATTACAAATGTAATCAGATTACAAGTGTAATCAGATTACAAATGTAATCTGATTACAAATGTAATCTGATTGATGATTACAAATGTAATCAGATTACAAATGTAATCTGATTACTTCAATCAGATTATTAATCTGATTACAAAAGTAATCTGATTGCGCCCATCTCTGCCAAGTATCAAATTCCTGCATGAAAAATTTAGCGGTGAAAAAATTCCCTTAAGTGATGTTCCCATTTGGGAACATCGGCAGGTAAAAGGTTAAGTACTACTAATGCTCTAATAGAGTTCTCTTTTATCACTAACAATCTTAATGACAATTTAAAAACTGCGGCAATATCTTTAGATATCAGCAAAGCATTCGATAGTGTTAACTATGAGATCCTTCTTTACAAATTATATGCTGCAGGCATTCGGGGCAACTGTTTAGAGTGGTTCCGATCGTACATCTTAAATCGAAAACAAAGAGTAAAAATGAATACTCTTTGCAGTCCGTTTATTCCTTCTAAAAAAGGAGTACCTCAGGGTTCACGACTTGGACCTCTTTTGTTTAACATATATATCAATGATTTATGTAAATTGAATCTCTTAGGTAAAGTAATAACTTTCGCTGATGACACAATAATTTTATATTCAGCTCCTTCATACAACATGTTAGAAAACATGATAAATCAAGATTTGGAATAGACGACATTAGTCAAAACGTCACTTGCTTGTTTGGAAACGTAGATTCCATCCGTGATTGGTTCCGTACGGATTGGTACGGATTTACCTCCAATCACGGATAGAATCAACGTTTCCAAACAAGCAAGTGACGTCACACTAATGTCGTCTATTAATTTTTATTTGGTTTTCAAGCAATGAGTTAAAGGTAAATATAAACAAAACGAGCTACATTATGTTTTCTTTAAGATCTAATGAAGAAACTAAGCTTAAATTATTCTTTTGTGATTGTAAAATAAAATCTTGTGATAATCATCTGCTTAAATACACCCCATCATTAAAATATCTAGGCATTTTATTTAATAAAAACTGGAAATTTAAAGATCATATTAACTCAATCTGTAGCAAATTAAGATATATTCTGTTCAAATTCTACCACCTAAAAAATTTTTTTGATTCTGATTTACTTCTAAAATTGTATTTTGCTTGGGTTCAATCTCGAATACAATAAATACGGTATAATAATCTGGGGTGGAGAATACACCTCCAATATTTTACCATTAATTAACTTACAAAAGAAATTTTTACGTTATTTTCCTGAGAATAATCATCTTTTAAATGTGCATCAGTTATTTATGTTAAATAGTCTACTCTTTTTAAAAAAATTCCCATCATGGGCAACTATAAACTCTAACACTTCATCAAGGGCGGGTCCAGACCAGATTTTCGGGGGGGGCCATGTCAAAGTCGGAGGGTATTACATTCGAAATTTTCAGTGCCTCAGAAAAATTTTTGAAGAGTGCTTGCTTTCAAGCAGCTTTTTAGGGGTTTATAGTAACTTAGAGGATATCCAGGGCCCGTGCCATAGTTTTAGAAAGTGGGGGGGGGGTGAAATATTTTTGTAAGGCCATAATAATACTTGTGTTCGCGAGGTGTTTGGCTCCCAACTTTCCGAGTATAACATAAATAAAATGCGAAACTTTGTTAAAGTTATAAAGGTTTCTTCAGATAATGCTAGCTCGAAAGTAAATGTGGGGGGGTCTGGGGGTCCTCCCCCAGAATTTTTTTTGAAATTTGGCTTCAAATAGAAGTTTTTCTACTCATTTTTGTACTTTTGGTATCCATTGGATAACACCTAAAGAGGGTAACTTCTTATACTCCTAAAAGGAGAGGAGAGAAACAAGTTCAAGGAGAAAACAGTAAATAAGTAACCATGAGAAATTAATAGGGGGTCTGGGGGGTGCCCCCAAGAAAATTTTTGAAAATTTGCCTCTAAAAATAAAGTTTCAGCTCATTTTAAAAGCATGTAAACCACAGAATTTTCAAGGATGAAATTATAAATAGATGCCCAATTTTTAAAAGGGCCGGGGGTCCTCTCCTGAAAATTTTTGCAAATACGCGTATTTAAACTATAGTATTACCGGTTTGAGCCCCATCCAATGTTAGCTGAAGGGGGGCTAAGCCCCCCCCCAATATTTTGTGATGTTTGGATATTTTCTGGTTTGGAATCCCCTTCAAGAGCGGTTATTTGGGGAGAGGGTAACCCACAAAAGGTCTCAGAATGTGTTAAAAATTTCTTTTACAGGGTTCCCACTCTTTGAAAAGATTGAAAATCAAGGACTTTTCAAGGACCTCAACAAAATTTTTCATGGACCTTTTTTAAGAGACCCATATAAAAATCCTAATTCTTCTGAAGCAATCGCGATGTTTCCAGAAACAAGCTTACTCTTTAACTTTTTTTAAATTGATCAAGTGCCTCAATTTCTGACTATGCACACAGAATACAAGTTTTATAATAAGATTTTAAATAATATAAAAAGTAATCAAAGATGAATTTAAATATTTCATGCAAAAACCGGGAACTGCGAAAAGGAATCGTAGATGAATTTGAGATTGAGATTCAAGGACCTTTAAGGACCTGGACCATTTTTCAAGGACTTTCAAGGACCTAAATTTAGCGAATTAAGGACTTTCAAGGACCGTGGGAACCCTGTTTTAAGGATCAAATTTTAAAAATTTTCTTGGGGAGAGACCCCAAACTTTGGAATTAAGCTGAAATGCTACTTTTAACAGAGAAATTTCTAAAATTTTTCTGGGAGAGATCCCCCAGACCCCCATCTTATTTCGAGCTCGCAATAATTACACAAAACTTTTACATTAAATGCACCTCAAAATATTACACCTTGGCGATAGTTAAAGGGACATGTAACGAAATTTAATCTATACATCTGATACAAAATTAGGTAATTAGGCACGTAAACTTAATGGTTGTTTCTTTTAATTTTATGTGTTTTTAATGTCTTGTACTGGCCCTCCCCCCCCAATATTTTATAAAAGTTGGCGCCTATGAATGTCAAAATATTAAAGGGGGGTTTGGGGGTTCTCCCCCAGAAAATTTTTTGAATTTTAACATTAAGAAAGTGTTTTTTAAGCTATTTGTTAAGGTTTCTCGGGGGGGGCCATGGCCCCCAGGGCCCCCCCCCTGGACCCGCCCCTGCACTTCATACACTCTCCGCAGTCAAAATTATTTCTTAGTGCCTACCCCTCGTAAAGAAATATACAAAAAACATTTTCAATATCTTTCTGTTATTTTATTTAACAAATTACCAAGCCAAATTCAAACAGAATCTAATATCAGATTATTTAAAAAACTTTGTATTGCTTTTATTCTAGACCAAAATAATGTTGAAACCCTAATTTAATTTGTCAGATTTACATGCAATCTATGTTCTCTTACTCTTCCTATTATATAAATTTAATTGCCAGCCAAGCCATTCTTGTTTTATTATTTTTTTACTTTCTAAGTAAAAAGAAATAAATTCTTCTCCAATTCTTCCACTGTTTTTTTTTTTTTTACCTGACTTAAATATACTAGATATGCCATTTGCCCATGGACGAGCAATTGCTCCTTTGGGATAGCCAAATATCAATGTTTATTATTATTTTTCTTGTGTGTATGTTTTTTTTATGTAAAAAAAAAAAAAAAAAAAAAAGTTTTTATTACCTTTTTTAAAAATGGATTTAAAAAATTCAGTATTAGGCAAAACATCTAGGAAGGTCCTCCATTTTATATGTTCCTTTTAAAAATCAATAACAATAATTCATTACTGTATTATGAAACTAAAACAATTTCTTTCATATCCTAGGGGTTCTCAAACCAGTGACTGAGAACCAATAAAATAGAAATGAGAACTTGTCGAGTTTAGAGTAAGTTAACAGTAAAATTACTACTAAAAAATAATAAACTTTTAAACACCTAAACAGCAAGAATTACAAGTTTAATTACTTCAAAATAGATTCAGCTCAACATATTTTATTTCAAGTGCAATAAATCCTCAAAACTTTCATTAGCAATAACAACACGTTAATTATGATATAATTTTAAGACAACCGAAGAACTTACCTTTCAAGCATTTCTTTCTGATTGTTTCCTCTAAAAACTCTATGGTGGATTTGATATCTGAAGGAAGTTCCACAGCCATTGTTTCTAACAAAATAACACTGCAGTGATTCCACTGAGTTTGTGTGAGAGTACTGGGCTTTTGAAGAACAACCATTGCAATAGCTCCGAAAAATACTTTTTCTTCTTCTGGGGAAAAAAAAAGAACAGTATTTAAGTTTTTAACAATCATTAAACAGACCAATTTATTATATATTAGTTACATATTTTTTCCTTATGAAAGCTCAAAATTTAACAACTTTCTGCATAAATTAGTCATTTCTTTTACTTTCTACTATTAAATTTACTATAATATAATCTAGAGATGTGAGTCGAGAATATTCTCCGGAGAATATTCTCAGAGAACGAGAATATTCTTAGAATATTCTCCAGGGACGAGAATTTTGAGAATAATCAAGAATATTCTATTTTTTGATTAATAAATGTAAAAATGTTTGATAATATGGAATGGTCATGTAGTATTAGTGTTGGAAACCTGAAAACAATAACAAATTCAATGAAATTTACCACTTAAAAGTCACCCTACACAGTTCAGAGAATATTCTCTAAACTGTAATTTGTCATTATTTCGCAAGATTTTTTTTTTAAATAAGTAAATTTTATTTAATACAAAATAAAATATTTTTTAAAATATTCAAAGCAAGTTTTACTGTGAGAAAATACTCATACAATTAAAAGAGGAGTCTTAATTCTTTTTATATAGTTGTTAAAGGCTTAAAGAGAATATTCTCATTAAGATTCCACCAAATAAATTCCAGAAAAGCATTTCTTATATATACACATAATTTATTTCAAAAAAGCTGTTTAAAAGTTGGAAAATCTTAAATTATTAGAATGTAACTCTGGCTTACTCTGCCTTACCTATCAAACATGTCGTCTTATCAATTAAGTAGTGATTTTAAAATATTTTTCAATTTAATGTCTTTTTTATTTATGATGACTTCTCATTGTAAAACCTTTAATATTCTTCGAATTTGAAGTTAATAAATATATACCTTATAAAAAAATTTTTTTTTTTCAAAAAAATTTATTTTAGTAGATTCTAAGAGAATATTCTCAAAAATTCTCCTCTTGGAGAATATTCTCCAAAAGATTATTACCGAGAATTTTACATCTCTAATATAATCACTTAAAGCAGGGATACTGTTAAACAGAGATTGGTTAAGATGAGAGTCTTATTGTGGTTTATTATTAAATTAAATAAGAAAAGAGTCAACTTACCAGAAGAGGGCTCAGAAGGTGCAAACAAATCTTTCCACAATGCAGTTATTGATGCAATCATGTAAGCAGCATATTTGTGTCTCTTTAACACTAAATCACAGCAAAGGGATATCACCTCTTTTTTTATTTTCTTGCGCTTGCAAATTTCTGTGAAGACTCTACACAAGGAACATAAGCCATAGATTGGAAGCTTCTGCTTAGCAAGAATGATATTATACAAAGAACGCTTAGTTGATGGCAATAATTTCTCAAGTCTGGGCTTCGTTGATGCTTTAAACAGAGCTTTAACAATGCAATCTTCAGGAAGAGGTAGAAGAGGGGAATCGCGATTCAATGAGTATGAAAGCAAAGGGTTTCGCTTGGAAGTACTGAGATGTTTAATCACAAAGTAAATTATGTAGTCCATAGTATATTCAGGATTAATGAAGGCACTGTACAAAAAGTGAGTGTTGTAATTGGAATGGGCATCAGAGTACTTCATCTTATCAAGGTGTTTGAAGGCTGCAATGATTCCAGTTTCAATAGTTTGAGTAGTATCTGTTGAAGATTTTCTTCTGCTTTTGCGGGACTTAGCAGTGCCTGTTTTCTGAATTTCTTTTGACGCAACAGCTACAGAGGTTTGTGGCTTGGCACCAGACATCAAAATACTCATTTCATCGGAGAATTCATTATTTTCCAATTCAGATTGATGAAGTTCTGGTTCAGCATCATCAGCTATCACTAAAGCTCCTTCTTCATCAGAGTCATCGTTCCTTCCATCAGGATTCTCTCCATTCTCTTCAGAGTTTAAAGAGGATGATTGCTCTTGGCCTGAACAGGAACTTTTAGGTCCACTGGTATCACTGGTTTCCTTTGAAGATAATTGCTCTTGGCCTGAACTGGAACTTTTAGGTCCACTGGTATCACTGGTTTCCTTTGAAGATAATTGCTCTTGGCTTGAACTGAAATTTTGAGATCCACTGGTATCCTTTGAAGAGGATGATTGCTCTTGGCCTGAACTGGAACTTTTAGGTCCACTGGTATCCTTTGAAGAGGATGATTGCTCTTGGCCTGAACTGGAACTTTTAGGTCCACTGGTATCCTTTGAAGAGGATGATTGCTCTTGGCCTAAACTGGAACATTTAGGGCCACTGGTTTCATTTCCACTGCTTCTTCCAAAATCTGGATTGTTTGGGGACTCTGTGGACCCCTCCTGTTCTACACAATCATCTTTAAACCCCTGTTCTGTATTGGGGCTTGAGTCAAAAAGAAGAGCTCCGCCAGTCTGGGAGTTGTCTTTAGTAACAACATTGGTTTTTGGAGAAATTTCATCAGTTTTTGAATCTAGCAACTCCTTTTTGATTGGCACATTAAAAATTTCCCTAGAAAATGGATTAGAATCCAGAAAACTAAATCCACTGGTGCTTGTTTTTTTCTGTTTCCCATTCTCCTGCTTTATGCTTGTTCCGAACGAATTGTTGGAATTCAAAAAAGAAAACTTGACATCAGTCAACAAATTATTGGAGGATAATAAATCAGGAGAAAATACATGAGATGCCTTGTTTTGTAAACTGTCTGCAACATGATTAGAGGTAAAAGCATTAGGGTTGAAAGAATCTAGCTCTATCTCATCAAAGTTCATTTCATAGGTTTCTGGTGGGGACTCAATGGGTTCTTTTTTGATGTTTAGTGCACTTTTGATATTAGGCAAGGATACAGGACTAGTAACTTCCCGCTTACATACAAATAAAGACTTGGAACTTACTGAACCTGCACTTAAGGTTGTAGAATCATTCACCAGGTCATTCACAGGTTCTAATTTGCATTTGAGTGAGCTAGAAGGTATCCTGTGTTGAGCTTTATCAGAATTACAAGACAAGGGTAAAGTATCCTCAAGTTTATTCTTTTGGCATGTGTGTGCTTCAACTTTTGTACCATAAAGAAGTCCATCATTTGTTTCATCCATATCTTCCTTTTCACTATTGACATCTGAAGGTTTATGATTTTCGGTGTTGATGTCCGGCACCACAGGCATTGAAGCACTGCTATTATTACCATTTACATTGAATAGTTTTGAAATTACTATATTTTCAGTTTCGGATTCAGAATCAGAGATCAAGACTCTTGCTTTAGATTTAGTTAAAGTAGATTTGATCTTCACAGCTTGGCGTCTTTTTGAAAGTTTAGGAGTACTTTGCCTTTTTTTATTCTGTAAATTATTTGCCTTCTTATCCAGGTTTACAGATCGCAAACGTTTACCAATTTCAGGGCTACTTTGCTGTTCTTGAGAAGTGAATGAACTTTCTGTTATTTTGCTTAAAATGCCTCCTTTCTTACCTTTGTTTGCAGATAAAGGTGTCTTCTTTTGGGAATCATTTTGCTTTTCTTCTTGAGAACCTTCTCGACTTGAAGAACGTAATCTAAGATTAACCGAATTGTTTTCCTCCTTGCTTTCAGATGGTAAGCATTTTGAATTTTTGCGACCACCTTTCTTTCTAGTTTGAGGTACTTTGTTTACAGACCCACTCTGTTGATTTTCCCTTCTTCTGTAGGCTCTTTTTTGAGGTAAAGGCTCTATAGGAATAACACTCATTTGTTTTTCTTCCTTTGAAGATGACCGTCGTCTCATTTGATTTACTGAGCTTCCTTTTATGTCCATATTTTCTGATGAGGAATGTTTCATGCTTTCTAGGCTACTTTCCTTTTTACATGATTTTTCATTGTTTAAGGGGCATTGCTCAAAATTATCTACTACACTTTCTACTTTGCTTTCAATTTCAGGTATGCAGTTAGGATTACTGGAGGGATCCTTTTTCTTTTCATCATGGGAAACTTCCTCACTGCTGGAAAATAGGCCTAATTTACCCAATATACTTTCTTGAGGAGAACTCTGCTTTGAATCAGGAACACTTCCTTCAATGTGAGAGGAATCCAATTCACCATTCTTGTCCGAGCTAGAGAGATAATAACTTGTGTTTTCTTCTTGAGAACATAGCTCCGAGGATGAAATAAGTCCAAGATTTCTCAAAAAGCTTTTTCTATCAACTTCTTTTTCTGAAGCTAATTGTTTAATATCTTCAGATTTGATGGTAAAATTTTGATTCTCTTCTGGACTTAGTTCTGGCTCAAGCTTTTTCGGAGAAATCTTATTTTCATCTTTCCTTTCTGGAGCTAAATTCCTTGATCTTTTTGGTTGAATGTTGTTCTTTTTGTCCTGAGAATTTAGTCGAGTACGAGTTGATCCATCTCCCTTATCTGAAAGTTTATGTTTCACTCTATCAGTTTTGAGGATGCTACTTTGGTTTTCATCCAAAGAACTTAGTTTAGTAGAAGATGATTCAAGTTCAAAAATCCCTGGTAAACCTGTGTTGTTAGAAGGCAGTTGAAGTAATCCTTCAACTTCTTGGGAGTTTTCAGCACAGGCACTTTCTTCAGATTCAACCTTCTGAACTTTCTTTAAAAGTTTCTTGGAGCTCTTATTGGGATGATTATTCTTAGCTTGGGCCTTTATTGACTTTGAAATAAAAACATCTGATATAAGAGGTGCCATCTTTTGTTTTTTTGAAGTTTGCTTGGGTGTTTTTAAATCTATTGAAGAATTTCTGATGTTGTTTTCAAATGGTTGATCACAGGAGAGGATGTTTTTATCTTTAACAATGGAAACAGATCTTTTTCTTTGTTTTCTCACTGAATAATTTCGAAGTGAATTCCTTACAACTAAAGAACCCACATCACTAGAAACCGTCTCAGATTTCAAAGAGACCTTTTCATCATCTAAACAGGAAACAACCTTTTCTGTCTTAATATTAGGTTTTAAACTCTGTTTAATATCGTCAGAGGACTTAAAGAGGGCTTCAGAATGAGCCTGTGAGCTTTCACAAGTGCTTGTTGCAACGGAAGGGGTTCTCAATACATCTGCACCTTGAGGATAACTTGGGGTTACTTGGTTAAAAGAATTATGCTCTTTCAACAAAAGAGAATTATTATTCACAGAACTAGATTGGTTACTTGGAACAAGAAATCTCGAATCAGGATCGTTTTTCTTGCCAAAGTTTCCGATATCAACATCCTGCATGCTGGGTAAAACCATTTCTGGGACTTCTTCGGAATAAGACAGCTTTTGCCTTTTGAAAGGAACCGATCTATCTTCTCTGTTCCTCCTTCCACTGGCACAACTTCGGTTACCAGGAGGGCCAGGAGCTTCAAACGGATCGGGAGGCATGCATTCAGGTTGCTTCCTCTTTGGATCTGGGATGTGGCAGGTTATTTGCCAAGTGTTCGAGTCCAGGTTGAGACTGATGTCGTCTTTCAAGCTGAAAGTCAACATAACACCACCGTCAGCACTGCGCTTGCTAACAAACTCATATTTTCCAAATCCTGCATCTGAAATACTTGAAGCAGGTACTGAAGCACTGCGTGCAACTGAAGTGGAGCTCAATCGGATGGCATTTTGATCGCTGGGTACGTCGAAGCCCTCCGAGTGTTGGTGATTAAACGAATGCTTCTTGGGAGTTATGTGTGTGGAAGGATCCTCCGAAGGCTTCTGCAAGTCTTCTTGGGTATTATCTGTGGTTTTGGGGGGTGGAGTAGGGGGGAGTGGAGATATCGGAGCAAAATCCACACTACGAAAACAAATCTGTTCCCTCAGAGATTTAAGATCAAAGGCAGTCACGTCCAATTCATCAGCAGAATCTAGGTCCTTCACTACCTCATCCAAGTTATTCAAGAAAAAATTACTTCCTGGAGTTTGCTTAACAGACGGCATTACGACAGCAGACGATTTATGATGACCAAACTGAAAGCCATTGGTAGAATTTCTTGAAGCTGCCGAATTCGGAGGCTCGAATTTAGATCCAGCACTTGCAGCAAAATCAATCCCTCCTTGAGAATCAACTGTCACCATACTTTGATCTGAAATAAAACCTTTAGATAAATCAGGGTGACCACAGAAAATTTATTTCAAAATTCACTGATGATTCCAGGTTTTCCCTGATAATCTGGTAGGATTTTCCCTGATATTTTATAAATATAGTAAATTCTAATCTTCTAGAAAACAGGAGAATGACTGTATAAATCAGAAAAACGTGAGAAAGAAGGAATATAAATTATATAATTTCCACACTTTTATCACAAAGGAACCCTTAGATGCCTTTTATAAACCACACTAATTTATATGCATTCAAGATTTTATTTTGTAGGAAGGAGAACTGAAATGCACATTTAAAGATTTGAAAAATGCGTGAATTTATTTTTGAAACTAGACATATTTTAAAAATTCCCCTTATTATTATCAGAATTTTTAAAATTCCCTGACAGTTCCAGGTTTATAAGGGTTTCCAGGTCTATGGCCACCCTGTTAATTAGTGTAAAACTGAAACGGAAGAATAACACCCAACAAAAGCTTAGATACTACATATTAAGGTTTAAAATTTTGGGCTTCGGATTATTTTAAAGGGTAATTATAAGAAAAATATAAAAATTACTAATACCCATTACACTGGTCAAAAGAAGAAAGTCCAAAATGCCACAAAAACAATTAAAGCTGATTCTTATGTAAAATGACCCCCTGAAGCCCAAAAAATTTAACCTCTTCATATACATTTTAAAAAATAATCCTTTTGTTTATGTGAAAAAATGTCCCACTAAAATTACTTTTTCAAAATAGCTACCAGCACAGTGATCAACCATGATTTTACAATCAATGAAAAACTTTAAAATACCTGCATCTAATGTTTCAATATCTTCACGAGTAATAGCTTCAGCAAGAGCTTCTTGCTGCTCATTATTCAAAAGTCCTAAAAAAGAATTGACATATCCACTTAAAAAATTACAGTAAAGGTAGATAAAAGATTCAGAACTACATAGGTTACTACCAATTAAACAGTTGTTAACTTAATTTGAAACAATCAATAGATGTAAAAAATTCATCCAAATTAGTAATTTAATTTTTTAATAAAATAACTAGTTAAATGACAAAAATTTCAAGATAACTCATTTTTTTTGCATACTTAAATATAGCATACTTGCCATGACTTTTAATATATTTTAAAATGACTATAAGAGGTAATGGTGCCTCAGTGTTTATTGGGTATTAAGGTCCACTTATAATTTACATTTACTATAAAAAATTTAAATAATGCTTTAATAATATTATTTACCTTAAACTTTTCATACACCCTATTTATTATCTGCACATCTTGTAATTCTTTGTATGAACTCTCAAGTTCAAACCATAAATTTCTATTTGCCTTCTTGCAAACAACAAGAAATTCCTCTAATATTTTTTTTTAATTTGCCAGCTAAATATTGGACACTTTCTCCAAAAAACAAGCATTTAAAGCCAAGGATATTGACGCAAAGTAAGAAAAACGCGATCACAAACCGTCTGTCAAGTTGTGTTTTCAATTTCCGTAACCATTATGGACATTCTGTAATAGTTAGTATTTACAAGTATGATATAGTAATACTTTGGAATTTATAAGAGAGCTCGAGAGACAACTTCAGTCAAAAAACATAATTTAGAAGAAAATGAGTGAATTTAAATCTTTGAGTATAAGGAATAAACTAATAAATAAATAATTAATTAGATTTTCCTATCCAAAATAAACATCCTTGAATGTAACTTTTTGAACAAGTCAGTCTAATAGCCTAAAATAGGTATCCAAAGGGTAGGAAAAAGTAAAAAATAATCAACTTACCAGAGTTAGAAACTCTATGACTGATTTGTTTAAGTAAATCCTGAAAGAAAAATTAAGCTCAAATGACAATTACTCAGACATTTTAATTTTAGTAAAAGTAGATAAGTTGACAAAATATTTCAAAATCAAGTTTTCTAAATAAATATTGAAATGCTTTTAAAACTATTTTTCAAATATTTTCTTAAGTGTTTCAATTAACAGTGAAACCTAGTTTATACATCCTCATTGGTGTGGATCTTAGGAAATCCGGATGAGATTTATAGACATTTTAATAATTAATAACATATAATAATACTTGAATCTCAAACTTAACTCTAAATATGTGAAGCATTTGCTTTTCATTTTGATTAAATTTACAGTTTATGCATAGATTGTACAACAAATGATGGTAATAAAATGCTTGCCCCCCCCGAGGTCGAGAAAGGTATACAAGAGTGTCGAAGAGTGAAGTAACTCACCAGATATAAATGTTTACAGCAGAGGACAGTGGACCAATTCATGGTGAGAATTTAGGTTTTTTTTGAATTTTTAGCATTTTTGTCTTCTTATTCTACTGAAATTTTGTAACAAAACATAGACTTTTACAGTAATTAAAGGTAAGTCTGCTTATTTGAAGATTTTTGCTTGTTACCCAGATTATCCCTACTTTTGATTATATACAGATTTGTCCTCAGTAAGTCCGAAATGTGATTAGCTGATTAGGTGGTTCAATTCCATTAACGGTTCCCTTACATATTGCCAAATTTTTATGGTTGTCATTGATATAACTATATATTTAATTGGTTAGTTTGCAATTTTTGGAAACATCTCTTATTTTTGACATACAAAACAGCTTGGTGATGGACAGTTAACAGAATTAAATCAAAGATTCAATTAAATATTCCCAAGCTATTCTTCTTGCCAAATATAAGAAATACACCAAAAGATTCAAACCAACTAAATTAAAAATACTGTTATATCAATCAAATGAACAGCATTAGAAATCTGGGGAAAAAAAACACAGGTCCTACAGACCACTACTTTACCAATCTTATTGGTTTGCCAAATTTAAAAGGAAATATTTCAATTTTTTTAAGGCTAACTACTGCATTTAAAGTGAATACCAATAGTTAATTTTAAAAAACTAAACTAAACAACAATCTAAAAAAGCAAATAAGGTTGTGTGTGAAAATATCTTATTTATTAAGTACCGTAAAACGGGGTGAATCGGATCACTGTTGGAAAAAGTTTTTTAAACCAACATTACTTCGGTTGTGTTAAGAGTTATAGAATCAGGATGAAAACTGACTGATTCTATACATTCTTTAGAAGTTATTTCAGCAATTGAAAAATATTTTACGACCATATCTTGGGTCATTCATGGCTTTGAAGTTGAGTACAAAAAATGTCACAAAAACTTAACTGTCTAACCTTTGCTAATTTCACCTGAAAAATAACTTCTTTACCACAATTTTTAATTAATTTTTTAGTGAAAGAAGTCCATTCCGACAACTAATGCAGGGTGAATGAATCAATCATAAAAATGCTTGGTTTCCTTCCTTTAGTCACTTTTCCTGGATTTATCAGTTATTATTAACACCTACAGTCATGGACCGATATAATAGGGGTCATGAGGGAAGAAAATTGGCCCTTATTGTTAAGAAAAAGTCGATTTTTTGAAGCTTTTTAATGGCAAATGATTTTAAAGAGCAATAAGGGACATTTTACTACCTAAAGGTATCACCAAGGGTTTGTCAATGCTTATATAATTAAAAAAAAACTTCAGAAAAACAACTGACAAACTAGCACAATCTTTTTGATAGAAAATAATAACTTTTCCTAATTCATTTCGCAATTTGTATAGGAGAACCATCATTCTTATGATGTGTATTTTATGAAAAAAATATTCATAATATAAATAAAAGTTATCCATTTCACCTTATTAAACTATTAAAAGCCACATTTTATGATCCTATGTCACTTAAAAACATTAAAATTGCATTTTTTGGACAAAAACTGACACTGATCCGATTCACCCTGCATTGCCATAGTTCCCACTCTTTAGTGAGAAAAAAAATCAAGTACTTTTCAAGAACTTTTTAAGGGCTCATTTTAAATTTTTCATGAACATAGAAAGGCGGAAAAGCCATTTACGAGCAACAAAACTTGTTCTCTTTAGTACCCCTAAAGGGGCCGTCCATAAATGACGTGACGCTCAGATGGGGGGGGGGGTTAATCAGTTTGTGACAAGGGGGGGGGGGTTCAAAAGTTGTGACATCACATCCTCCCCCCCAAAACTAAAAATCAACCAAAAATAACAAAAACAAAATTTTTTTCCTAAGATTTTTTTATCCAAAAAATTAATTTTAGTTGCTTCTAGGAGAATATTCTACAAAAAATTATTACCGAGAAGCGTGACATGTGACATAAGGGGGGGGAGGGGGTATGGGGCAGTGTGACAGTTAGTGACATGGGGGGGAGGGGGTCAAAAATGGGCAAAAAAAGTGTGACTATCATTTATGGACGGCCTCAAATCAGAACAACTTTTCTCAAAAACCTTTCTTGTAGGGGAGCCCAGAGTGTTTTTGGGTAGTAACTTGAGCATGTCAGATAATCATAGGGGGGATACCTTGCATGCTTTTGAGTAACTCCACCAAATATAAGCTCTCTATGTTGGTGGGTAAGTTTAGAACAGCCTGTCAGATTTGTAAAAAAAAAATTAGTTAAATGGACATACTCGAGCGCGTCAGATAATGATAAGGTAGGTTAGTTACCAGCTAAAAAGTGTACATTTTCTAAAATCTGCCGATTTGAGCAGGGGGTAAGGGAGCGGGAGGGTTACAAAGTTGCAAAGTAAAGCCAAGACTGGTAAGACGCTATCGCTCTTTTTGAGAAAAATGTACGAAACAAAATGTTTATAGACTAGTAGCCAGGAAACTAGGCTCAACTAGTTGTAAACTGTCTTGGTAGCCAATCTGACGCGCTCGAGTATGTCCATGTAACTAGTTTTCTTTCAAATTTTGACGGGCTGTTCTAAACAAACCCACTAACATAGAGAGCTTATATTTGGTGGAGTTACTCAAAAGCATGCAAGGTATCTCCCCTATGATTATCTGACGCGCTCGAGTAAATCCACATTTAGCATCATGGGCTCCCCTACTATTATAATCAAGACTACATAACAATTTCAAACATACTACAATATTTCACTTGTTTTAAGAAAGTCAAGCAGCAAAATTAAAGTAGCCAGGTTATAGGTACCTGTTGTACAATTTAAAAAATACCATACATATTTAAGAAGCTAACAGGATATAAACTATTTGAATCAAAAATTAACTTTTATCTTTGAACTGAAAATAATTCCAATTTAAAATATTTCAAATAAAATTCAAGGACTTAAGGACTTTGCACTGAATTCAAGTACTTTCCAGGGCTCTTGAAAACAAAAATGAAATTCAAGTACTTTTCAAGGCCTGTGGGAACCCTGATTGCAGGTAAATCGGATCACGGCACTTAATAATAAGTACAATAAACCTTCATATTAAGAGTAATTTTGACAACGGGTTTTAAAAGTATGGATTGGGACTCGAAATTATGCTTTTTAAAGCATTTCAAAATCTTCGTTAGAAAATTTTTGGCAGCAGCTCAAATTTCAAAATGATATTAAATTGTTAAATGTTAATATTGGACTAATTGACATGAAACTTCTAATTAGTTTCTCAGCAAAAAAATACTGCTAGAATAGTACTTAAGAGTGAAATATTTTTTCATCACTGGTCTGGTAGACCAGTGATTTTTTGACCGTAGTAGTCTGAGCCGTTTTTCAGTGGTCTTGGACCAGCAGATCAACACCAATTTTGAATGCTGTCAATGAAAACCATAAAAATTTGACTATCAAAACAGTTAGGCAGTGTAACAGGACTACAACGAAATTGAACCCGAGATTGCTTTGTTGGTTCTATTGTCGGATTTTTCAGGTCATACAAGCACCTACATATGGAAATGTGACTTTTAGGTAAAAACATGACTTTCATAACATTTTATAATAGGTTATTTTTAAACTTTTTCATGTAGCTGCACCATTTGGAGAAATTAAAACTTTCTCGATACCTCAGTCATAATGGGCATATTATTTTTAATAATATCTATTTTATAATCTCCTAAACTAACTTTCTAGACCAGTGAAATCAAACCCTTGAAGAGATTTTCATGGCACTTTCCCACAAAACTAAAATTTAGTTTTGTGGGTTGGTTGTTTTGGGTTTTATGGCGCAAGGTCCCTATATCGGACCTTGCGCCATAAAACCCAAAACAACCAACCAACCCACAAAACTAAATTTTAGTTTTGTGGGAAAGTGCCATGAAAAAATCCTCCGAAACTGCATATAATATAATCCACAATCCTTGTCTCAGTTTTGTTACTCTCTTTCTCATCAGCGTAAGGGGACATCCATAAATTACGAGATCAAAAACGGGGGAGGGGAGGGGTCAATTAAAATCTCACGCAAACTTTTATATCAGAGAATATGAGTTTTTTCTGAGTCCAAAGATGGAATAATTAGCCAGTCAGTCTTGATAATTACAAGTACTATAAGACCATAGTTTTGATTTCAAATTTTGTATCAAAACTTTTACTATGTGTGTGTTGAGTGTCATGTCGACAAAATGAAGCAAAATGTGGCTAGAACAAATAAAAAAAGAATTAAATTTTTTTTGAGAAAATCTCACGTGCGATATTGAGGGAAAGGGTCCAGCAAAATCTCACCAAGCGGGAGGGAGGGGTTCATCCCCTAACTGCTTTATGATGCCCATTTTTGTTTTCATGACCATGGGGCCTGTGATGTTATGCATATGACCCAGTTACGTGGTCAACCTAACACGAGACCCCCCCCCCCAGTGTTTAGTTCCCAAGCACACTTGGTCCTCAGTTTATCGACCCACTAAAGGTATGAATAGTTTAGTCAACCCTGCCTAGCCCGGAACTCTAACACCTGACCTGTGGAGTGGAAGAGCGATGCGCTACAGGGCTAGTTTTATTACAGAAATATGTTAAAAACTTGTTTTGAGGGTCACATCTACCTAATAACATAAGGTAATAGGTACAATTATTTTTAAAAGAAGCTGAAACTGAATGTTTAAAAGTATTAGAAATAACTCACCTTAAGATGTTTATTTTCATCTTTCAAGATTTTCAATTTTTTCTTTTTTCGTTCACTTTTTACACCTGAAAAGGAAAAGTTATTTTTATCAAATAACAAAGTAAAATTTAACAATCGCAAATCAAATCGCACTCGAATTTATCCAGTACTTTAGTATTTACCCGGTGACCGTGCTGCTGAATCTGAAAATGTAAAGCCAAAACCCATTAATTGTACCATTGAAACTGAAGGTTGACATATGAACCTACTAATTCCATGTATAAACCAAAATTGTATTCAGCAAAAAGTTGTAAAACCCATAATTGTTTATTTACATTTACACCCACTATTATTAAAGCATATTTTAATCACACAATTTTGAGAAAGATTATTAAATTATTTATATGAACAAATAATTACTTATTTCAAATAAGAGAACTTAAAAATTTTGAGTTTAAAAAGTAATCTTTGATTCAATTTTACAAAATTAGTCACTGTTTTCCTTCATAATCTCTAGGTTATCACACACAATTTAGCAAAAATGTTTCTTATACAGGAAACAACTAAGATTTTACATAAAAGAATATTTTAGTTTTGACAAATTTAGTTTACTGTAAAACCACAATCGAATTCATTAATATCTATTAACCCTAAATTTGCACAGTAAGACATTACTTATATAATAACTTGTGAATAAGTATGAGGTTAATAATCTATAGAAAAAAAACTTTTGTTGCACACTGATTGAGAGAATAAGTAATCAATATGAGTTGCATTAAAATAAGGAATGAAAATAGAAGCATTTTAGTTAATTATTAGGACCTAGTAAAGCTGTAAGCACGTCAAGACTTACCTCTGATTTCTGTCCTTTTATTAGGCGAGGCAGCAATCCTAGAGAATCATGCAATAAAAACTATCAGAAATAATAACTTTGAATGAAATATTAACACATACAAAACAAAAAGTGACAATGCTTACTCTGAATTAGAACTATTTTCGTTTTCCATTTCAATGTAAAAGAGCCTGCAAAAAGAATAATTATCACATAGCCGGTAATATTAACTCTATTAACATCAAGTAATAGCTATAAAACACTATATTAATAAGCTCAAAAATTCGAATCTTACAAAACTGATATCGAGTCAATAGTGCGTCAGAACAAGCTTTCTATTCAAAATATTAAGACAAATAAGAAAATTTCTTTTATATCAGAAGAGAATATCCATACTTAAAGATTAGGGGTGGAGTAAATGAGATTATTATGACATTTTAGAGGTTTAAATAAACACAAAATGTTGCTTAAGCTTCGTAACAGGTCTTTAGCGCCAAATCTTAAGTTGAGCAAATGTAAACAAAACTACAATAGCAAATTAAAGATAAAAACCAGAACTTGGGGCAACAAACAAGGAGAGGATTCCTTTAGACCGATATTAATTTTGAAATGAGTAGAGCAATGTTTCTTAAATTTAAATTTGTCGAATTCTTACTTCGGCTTTTGATACACTCGCACATGAAACGATGATGGAGGAAACAACAAACAAACCGACAGCAGTTTCTCACAGAATCGCGAAGCGAAAGAACGGATTGAACTGTCGCAATAACCAATGGCAGGCAACCATTTTTTCTTAAACCACGCCCATTCCGTTTAGGGGCCAAATCAAAGGGCCAAATGATCAAACTTTTTTTTTTTGACATTTTTTCCCGTGTAATTAAATTGAAAATTTTTTTATGTGCATCTTTGCACAGTACGAGCTTTCCTAGCATTATAAATTGAATGCATTTTATGGACACAGAATTTCTCTAACCTTGGGAAGATAGGAAGACAAGACCAGTGGGAAAGGCAGGCAGTCAGTCGTATTTCAAGATGCTTCAAGTCTTCAAGATCAAAGAATCCAATGCGCTTCTTCGAACCCAACGAACGAAGAGCCACCTCATGTGAAGATCTACTAGGAAGCTTTACCATTTATCAAAATATCTTTAATTAAGTTACTGGTGACAAATTTGATTTCCTTTTAGGAGGGGTTATAAATTAGCTATAAAAGGGGACGGATTTCCAAATATTTTCGAAGATGACCGCTCCTGTGAGGCATATAATTTTCATAGATTTTTTTTTTTGGGGGGGGGGCACCATGGGACAGGCTGTAACCAGACTTTTGCATCGGGGGGGTTGACTTAACGTGCCCCCTAACGACAACGAGTACATTTATAAGTTTTAGATCATTTAAAAATATAGTACACATTGAATTAAGTAAGTTGCATATAATAATGCATAATACCTCGCGAAGAAGTTTTTAATATGGGTCTACGAAAAATTTAAACTCGCAGGCCTTGTTTGCTCGTTGGCATAAGTTAATATCTGAATAAAACCTTCTGATAAAAGAGACGACAAAGGAAAAATTTTTATTATTTTAAATCTGAAGTGGTTTACAGCTGCGCTGCGTTACATGAATAAAGCCAGATTCTACCACATCAAAAATTGATGATGAACAATTGTCTCGTGAGATCAAACTTCAATATTCTCATGGACCAGTGGCGTGCGGTGACATTTTTCCCAGGGCAAGCAATCGGGTATATTTCTTGTAAATTTTTTTTTTAAATTTCGGATGGTTGTTGCAGTTTTACAGGGACTAATACAGGTCAATTTTGGCGCCGTTTATCGGCACCTTCACAAAAATTATTATTAAATTATATGAATATCTTGTATTTTTGAGTATTTAAGTTTATATAAAATTAAAGAAAAAAGTAATTTAAAGCAGCTTTCATTAATTATATAGTTTTCATTAAATATATTAACTATATAAGTATAAAAAATTTCAAAAAAAAATAAAGAAACTGTTATAATTTTTCACAAAAATTAAATTGCCGTGAAAATTTTTCAGAAAAATGGGGGTTAAGTTTAAAATCCTAGATTGGTCCCTAGTCTAATATGCATGCAGCAAGACATCGTTTAACGTTTACTTGGTCAACTGATAGATGGCTCTGCAAATCATAGAAAGCAAAATCCAGATTGCTTACAAGTGAAAATTAAAATGACGACTTTTTTCCCTTAAACACTCATTTAAAAACTCAATCAAGATAAATTAGAGTTTAAGCAACAAGTACTTGCAAATTCTGTCAAAGGTTTTCTCCAATTCACACTTTAAAAGCTTCGAAAAAAATTAGTCTACCGAGATCTGAAGTACAGAAAACCACGGGACGGCAGAAGCAATTCTCGAAATGCTTACAATTTACAATTGCGCTGTTTCTCCCGCGCTTACAATTGCCATGTTGTTACAATTTACAATTGCGCTTGTTCCCCTAAACCCCCCCTTATATACGTCCATGACATGGACGTATATAAGGGGGGGTTTAGGGGGTCCAGACACCCCCCTTAGCCTAGACCTAATGTCAGCCAAACAGAAAGGTTCCTGTCCCAAATATCCAAAAAATGAGTGAAAATACAACTTTTTCGGGTCCAATTTCACAAAATTTTCAGGGGAAGGACCCCCAGACCCCCCTTTTTTGCTTGAGGGCATGTATTAACCACAAAAATTCACATTTGCCCTACATTTTACTCGGAAAGGGAAACTATTAGAAACATTTGGGGGGCCAGAACCCCTTCGACGCAGCCCTTGGTCTTGAGGTCTTATAGGTTCTGCCCCCCCTGGTCAAAAAGTTGAACTTATGCCTATGATACTCCATTTTGTCCCTCCTCATGATAAAGGTTAACCTAAGCCTTTATAACCCCTTGCTACGCTCAGAGGGAAATTCAAGGTATACAACCTCCCTTTCAGTGGCGTATATAGGAATTTATTTCGGGAGGGGCCCAAAATTACTCCCCAGCCCCTCCCCCACATATTTAATAGGTCCAATGTTGCTTTTTAGGTGATAATTTAGGTCCTAAAAATTTAATATAGGAAAAGTTGTTAGTAATAAAAAAACAAGTACTAAAGGGGGTCTGGGGGTCCTCCCCCAGAAAATTTTTTGAAGTTTGACTAAAAAAACAGGTTTTTAACTATACTAGTTTTGGTACAGTCTGAATTTTGGTTGTACATTTTTTTGAACTTGGTATTTTAAAAGTTATAAAAATAGAGTTCCAAGTGCAAAAGTGGATCTGGGGGTCCTTCCCCAGAAAATTTTTGAAACTTTACCCCTAAAAATAGGTTTTTATCTTGTTTTTGGTACACTTAGTCCGAATTTTGGACATTTATTTTTTGGTAGGATTTGGATTTTGATGAACTTATTATAATAAAGTTGTTAATAATAAAATTCCAAGTACAAAAGGGGGGTCTGGGGGTCCTCCCCCAGAAAATTTTTGAAATTTGACCCTAAAATACAGGGTTTTAACTTGTTTTGGTACACCTAGTTTGAATTTCGGGGGGGGGGCCAGGGCCCCCTCGGCCCCCCCTTATATACGCCACTGCTCCCTTTCGAAACCTCAAGCTTTTAATTTTTCTCCATAGAAAACGACCGACCAAAGCAAAGCTACTCCTTAATGTAATAAGGTATATAGGGGGTTCGGGGGTCCTCCCCCAAAAATGTTTAAATTTTAGTATGCTAAAATGTCTTCTAAAGCTACTTTTTAGGGGGTTTTCAGGGAGTTTCAGTTGAAAAACCCTATTTTAGTTAAACTTTCAGTGTCCACTGTGACCCTAAGTTTCTTGAACACCCCCTTATAAAATCTATAGCTACGTCCGTGAATATTCTGCTAGTCGTAGTACCAGCAACGTCGGTGATACTGATCTCTATCTCAGAGGGACTAATATTGATCGATGTAGGACTGTTTTTGTGGCACCTGAGCACGAGCAGAGCAGTGGCGTTTATAGAAATTTATTTCTGGAGGGGCCCAAATATCTTCTTAAAAATTCAGTCATTGCCCAAAGCTAGCTTCCAGTGTGTATTTAATAGGTTCAATTGTAACTTTTTAATACATTTTTAGGGATTTGATATGTTTATGTTTAATAATATATTATATGATGTTTAAGATTTGCATCTTGGTGAGCTTAATGTAAAAAAATCCCCCGCAAAAATTAGAGTTCAAAGTTTAAAAGGGGCTCCTACCCCATAACATTTTTGAACATTAACATTGGACCCTGAGGACAGGGTTTAAACTCGTTTTGGTAGACTTTGTCCGAATTTCGGGAGGGGCGCCCCCCCCTCTTATTTATGTCAGGCCGTAACTTAGAATTTTGTTTCGGGAGGGGTTTTGACTCAACATTATTTCTATAAGGTAACCTCAATTGAGTGCATTTTTTGTTAAGTTTAAGATCCCTTAAATTACAAATTTTGCAATGTGAACTCCAAGTAAATATTGGGGGTCTGGAGGTCCTCTCCCAGAAGAATTTGGAAAGTTTGCCTCTAAAAATAGCATTTTAGCTCCATTTTGAGACCCTTTGGGTTCCATCCGAAACAGCTCTTCGTAAACTACCGACTTTTTAAGGGGGAAAATTGTAATGTAAGTAGATGGCAAAACTTTGAGGGTTCTAAGGGTCCTCTCCCAGAAAAATATTTGAGATTTGATCCTTTAGACTAGTGTTTTATATCATTTTGAAACCTCCTCTTTGGTGAACACTCAAAGGGAACTGCTTCTTTTAAGCGACGGAAAGACACTGTATAAAAGACGTCATATTTTTGGAGGGGGTTTGAGGGTTCTCCCCAAGAATTTTTTTTTTAAATTTGACCCCCAAAAGTAGTGATTTAACTCATTTTGAGACCTTTTGGGTTACAACAGAAAAGGATTGCTCCTTATAAATGTGCAGAATTTTCAAGGAAAAACGCAGTATAAAAATTGATGTCAAAATTTCGGGAGGGGTTTCAGCCCCTAGAACCCCCCCTCTTGGATACGGCCCTGCACCTGAGAACCTATCAAACTTGTATAAATTGAAAACCTTTCTGCGAACTTAAATTTTTTCCAAAAAATTTTATGCAAGAATTTACTCATTTTTAAATCTTAAATTCTTTCTTAAATACTCAAATTGGTACCATAATCATTTTTATCCATGCTACCTGACTATCTTGTACCTTTTCCCCAAACTATTTTAGATGATGAATGCTCAGGTCCAATCGCGGTAAAGTTGTTTTTTCCTCATTGCGATCGGAACACAAGAAGAAGCAAACTTACCGGGTGAGCGCGCGTCAAGACTCGACAGCGAATCCGAAAAAGACTTACAAAAAAAGCCAAATTTCACTCAATAAAAGGGCCAAAATTGAGAAAATCCTAAGGACAGCGATTAGCAGAGAAAAATTTATCGATCAAAAAAAAATTTTTCCGAAAAATTTCTAAAAAAAAATTTTTTTTGTAGTTTTTCTGCAGGAAATTTTCTTCAGAGGACAACATTTTCTGCGAACGCCGTTCGCGCGTTCGTGTATATTATACAAGTACTTATGCCTATCATCATCATTGGCGCGGCAGCCCGGTGTTGGCCCTGGCATTCTCTAGGATTCTCCTCCATCCCGATCAGTTCACGGCCACAGTTCGCCAGTTCCTACATTTTAGGAAGCCCTTGTCAACAGAATCAGACCATCTGAGTCTTTCTCTAGCTCTATTTCCAAAAATGGCTTTGACATATAAATTCTTTTGGTGGTACTACATTGGTCTGGCAACCCGATTAGGTGGCCACGGTGGCCAGCCCATTTCATCTTGTCTTTCACTATGTCTCAAGTTCTTTATATAGCCGGTAGAGCTCCTGAGAACAGGCCAGAGGAGAGGGAGGGGCAGGGAGGGGGTACAATCCCCGGGGCCCGGGACCCAGATATTTTCATATTAGGTACTTAGAGGATTATAATTTTGAGTATTTTGAAAATTAATTTGCTCACCCAGATGGCCGAAAATGATTAAATTTCGGTTTTCAAGGGGCGTATTTCCAAAAATTTTCTGGGGGGTACCCCCAAACCCCTAAAAGAATTCATTACGAAATGGAAATAATTCACTAAAATGTCATACTCAATTAAATAATTATTTCAAAGGATCCTAGATTTAACTTCATTTCAGAAAAAGTCCATCCCTGGGTGTTTTCAATTGTGAAAAGTATCCAAAAATGAGTTGAAAATTTCTTTTTTAAGGGTCGAATTTAAAAATTTCCTGGGGATTCCCCCAGACCCCCTTTAGTGCTTGTTACTCATCCTATAATCAAGAAAACGAAATTTTTAAATTCATCAAGATTCAAATCTTGCTTGGAAATGTTCAAAAACTGCATTTGGTCTATGCATTTACTTAAGAAAATTTGTGCCTTCTATCTTCAAAATAAGAACTGGGGGGGCCCGCTCTTCAACTTCGTCCCCGGGGCTCGGCTTGGCTTTTGGCGGTCCTGCCTGAGAACCTTACTAATTTCAATGTTTTATGTGCAATCCATACATGATCATGAAGCGGTTTTTAACCAAAAATTAGAAAAATAGTTAGTGAAATCTCAGGCCCACTGACCGACATAAAATTCCGAAAGCATCCCATCTTCGTTACTTCTTTTCGGAGTGAAGCAATGTTTCAACTCCTACGGATGCCCGGGAGGGCCGACCTTGGAAAAACTGGCTTACCGGATCATTGCCCCCTCCACCAACATCACGCAAAGTGAACAAAGAGTGAAAGTGCATCCAGTAAACAAGATGCCATCGAGAGAAAACAAGATGAGGCCCGAGAGGGGGCCTCTCAAGGTCGCGTTGAGGCAATAATCCGTGTCAGTGGTCGAAAATTCGGCAGGACCGGTTGGGGTTGGGCTGAAGACACTCTCATAATCGCGGCGGTTCAAGGAAAAATTCCACTTGTTGGATCTTCGATCAATTATGTTACTTGGAGTATACTTATACTTACTTATTGGGGTGGCGCAGGTATTTTTAGGTAGGATTTGCATCTTCATGAACTTAAAATAATAAATTGTGAATAATAGAGTTCCAAATACAAAAGGGGTCTGATAGTGCTCCCCCACAAATTTTTTTGGAAATTTCACCCTAAAAAATAGGGATTTAAGTCGTTTTGGTATATCCAGTGTTATTCCTAGCATTTTTTCGGAGGAGTAAAAATACTCCATCAGAACAATAAATGAACAAATTACTATGGCTGTAATTAAACACAATTAAAAAGTATGATAATTAGGGTGCCGTGGCTTTTGGCAATTGGCTTTTTCCAGAAGTCGGGCGAAAAAGTCTCCGCTGAGACCAGTTGGTTTGGTTTGATTTGGTTTTTTGGTACATATATTTTCCGGTCTGTGTGCTTGATCTCTATGACCAGTTGGTGTTTTGAGTAGAAAAATATTATTTGTTGATTACGGGGCCCATGCAGTGCATTTTTTAAGCTAAACCTTTGTGAAAAATTCAATGAGTGAAAATACTCCTGTCCAGTTTTTTATAGAGTATTTCCGATTTTCAAGGAGTGAAATACTCTCTCAGAGGAGTTAAAACTATCTCTGGGTATATCTACCCCTAATTTCGGAAGGGGGCTTCCTTATATACACGCCTCTGGGCTTCCGAGAGCCCAATGGATCCCGTGGTTAAAATTGACGAACGGTTAAATTAAAAAATATATGTCAATGAATGTCAAAAATTAATATTTTTAACCAAATTCTATATTTTGTTGTAATTTTAACATAAAGCATCTCGGGATGGTATAAAATTAGTTAACTTTAAAAATGGCCGGACTATTTTATTATATGTCGATATAACTTCGTTTTGGCTCAAATTCTCAATTATACCCTCCACCCCAAAAACAACTAAACAAAAAACACACAGAGGAGGACTTACAGATTGACTTTGAGAGGGGGGTAAAGAATACCCAGGATTTTGACCAGGAGAAGACCGCTCTTTGTAAGCAATAGAATTTTGAAGGAAAATGATAGAATATATAAAAAGGCATCAAAAGATCGGAGGGGGGGGGGAGTGTAGGGGTCTTCTCTCAATATTTGACCCATAAAAGTGGTGTTTTAACTCACTTTGAGACACTTGGGAGCCAAAAAGGACCGCACCTGTAAAGATTGTCGAAATCTTTAGATTGTTGTAATTTTCTTACTCATCCAGGGGGTATATTTAGAAAAAATACTTGAAGGACTTGCCTTTTATTAGATAGAAACTAAATATTTCGGAGGGACATCCCAAATATTTCGGAGGAACCCCCAAATCTCAGCACTAGCCCACTATTCAACCTTTAACCTATCCTATACTAACTTTCGAGGGGGGGTCGGGCCTCTTCAGCCATGTTCCCCCTCTCTCACGCTGGAAAATTGCCACAGTCAAAGGTTAAACGGTTAAAAAACTTTTAAAAAGGCAACAGAAATTTTCAAAATTCCAGGCGATTGTGTTTAATTTGGTGTCGCCATCTTTCAAACTTATAGTGAAACATAATGTGACCTGGCGTCCTGATTTTGGCAGGACAGTCCCGCTTTTTGTTTCGTTGTCCCGCCAACCCAATGTCCCTCCTAAATGTCCTGCTTTTCTGTAAATGTCCCGCCATAGTCCCGCTTTTCCATTAAAGTTCATTCAAAATGAATTTTTCAGCACTTATATCTTATATGCGAGTATTTATTTTCAAAATCCATAATAACAACACGAAACAATGTTAAGAGTATTAATTTCTCTGTCAGTTAATAATTAATAATCTAATTTCATGAAATTAATTTATTTACTTAAATTCTAGATTGGTTAATAATTTACTCTTTGGCTAATTTAAGATTCTGTAAAATAATTTAGTTTTTTTTTTCAAATTAAGTGTAATTATTGTCATTCTACTTAAATTGTAGAACAACTGTAGAATGTTTTAGTTTTCTTAGTTTTTAAATTATTTTGAAGTTAAAAACCCTGATTTGATGAAATTATTACTTATTTTAGAATGTTATTCCAGTAATATTTTATAATTAATAAAAAAATTCTAAGTTGGTTAATTTTATGTTTTTTGAAACAATAAATTTTTAAATGATAATTTAACTATGAAAATTGCTTCCAACAAGCATATACTAGATATATGACGATGACAAGGAAAAACAAAATTTTGTATAGTTTGATTTTTTAACAAACTAATACAATTTATTTTTCAAAAGGAGTTAAGTATATCCATCTTACCTGAACTCAATCATCACTTGAGCAGTTATTTAAACTTTTAAATATTGTTTCTGATTTCATAAATATTTATATTTCAGGAGGTATTTATGTAAAATTATTAGAATTCTTCCTTTTGGTGATGCGTCGAAAATTGTTTAAAAACATTTTTTTTTTGCACGTAATCACTTATTCTCAGCATAAAACAATAGGTTTTACCATTGTGGTACATTTTAAAAGGTACCCCGATACGTTTGAAATTGTGATCCTATAAAATTGAAGAGTGCCGAAAAACCAACTGGGTTTTTACAGAATCTGCCAACATTTTTCCATTCTTATTAGTAAAGTAGAGTGCTTCCATCTATCGTAAAGTATTGTTTCTTTAGATAAAAAATTAAATTGAAGTATTTCTGATTTTTTTGACCAATTGCAGTTTTGTCTGTAGAGAATTTTAAAGTAGGGATAGGAGCGCGGGGCCTGATTTACCATTAAGCCCACAATTAGGCCCCGCAATTTGGGGCCCCCCTAATTTTAAAAAGTTAACAAAAAAATTATAATAGAAATAATTTTATATACTTCCTAGAGGGGGGGCCCAGAAAAAATTTTGTAAGTCAGTCAGTTAACCCCGAAACTATATAGACTTAAGTTTCTTTTAAAGGGGTTTTTGGTTCATAATTATTTCAAAAGGGCCCCTTACGAGTCAGTGCAAAAAAAAGTCCCCGAATGATGGAGGAGATATTATAGCGTCACCCGGCAATGCTCTCTCCCAGCTGCGTGATTTTCGTCACCATACCTGTTTTTTTGTCGCTATGACGCTGCGCCACCCACACAAATGGCGGGAACTTTTTGTATTTTTTGCCCCCTTGTGTCTTGAGTGATAAAAACAATAATGCTGTTCAAGACGAGGGAGAGGAGAAGAGATATGAACACTGACGGCCAGAGCCGACACACACACTACTCTTGGAGCTCTGCTCCTTAATTTCCTTCTTAAACAACCTAAATAGTCTAAATTTTGTAATGATCGTGTTAAATTTTAAGTATTGGCTGTAATTGACGTAAAGTGCTATATTAAATGTTCAGTTTAAACTTAACCTGTTCCTTTGTTTATTTTCATGACGTTACAGTACTATCTCTTCAAATGCTGTTCCGGAGGTTTGTTTTTGTGACATCAATGATTGGAATTGTGGATGGATGCTTATTGGAATTGTCGATTGATGGATAAAGCTAGTTCAAGGGGGTTTTGACAGAATATTTTTACACACGAAGTCCATGCACAGTTGCACACGTACATAAGGTGGGGTAAAATGAATATAGGTCTCCTCTATGGGCATTGGGCAATCCTATTAAATGTATCTGTCCTATTGAACGACAATGATCGATATTGTCGAAACCAATGTGATCTATCATGATTTTAACGATCAGATCACTGGGAAAAGTGGAAATAGCTAGTTAAGTCTGATCTGAATTCCATGCACAAGCTCTTTAGTAAAATTTAAAAAAAAAAGCTGTACCACTATAAAGCCCACCGTCTTAATGACATTAAAGTATCTAGTTTTCTCAACTGGCGGCTAAGCAAATAGCAAGGGAGGAGATGACGTTGCGGTATTCCAGTACACTTTCTTAATGTTTAGTAATCTCTTTTCTTCCTTACCATAATACCTGCTTCGGTGAAATGTGACCTAAATCTTAACCACACTCTATGAAAAGTAAAGGATTGGGATAGTGAATGAAGTCTGGTAAGAGTTATCTTTGAAGTTTTTCTCTGTAATAATAAATCCACCTCTTTATTTCATAAAATTATTTAAAAAATTCTTAAAAATGTATGTGAAATTATAGAGTATGCATTGTGTTTAATTGGCACTACTTTAAAAACATATAGGTTTACTACAGTTTTATAAAAGTTAACTATTGTCTGACGTTACACAGTTTGGTGGTGGTCGTTATGGAAACGGATTATCCCACTTCATTTAGGGGGTGATCGCAAATCATTTGGCGCAAAAGACCCAAGCTACGCGGTAATAATTTATCTTTTTTTTTAATGCGTAGAAAGCCTTTGTCACACATTTATTAGTAGCCTTTTCTCCTCTCATAATGAATTTCGCACTTTGTGAAGGCACCCTACGTATACGTAGTTGTCAGTTAACAAGGCTTATGAGAAAGTTGAAAATGCAAAAATTACCAAAACAGTCAGTCATATTACGTAAGGTAAGTTAGTGGTGAAGTTAAAGGAGGAATTTAAGAGCTCAGGAGAAAGTTTTTTTTTTAGGTAAATAAAAAAAAACCGGGTCTTGGTGACGTTTTTGGCAAAATTCGTTTTGCGTTGCCACAATGCCATTTAATGGCAGGTTAGCATTAGCAATCAACTTCCATAGAGCTAGGTTGTCAGAATCCACTATGTTATCGCCATTTTTGGTGCCAGGCTCGGTTTCAGGATTACCCCTTTTTTATTCTAACGGCGTGTTTAAGACGTCATCTCTGAATGGAAATTTATAATTCTTACACATCGTATATATCTTCCTCTTAGAAATCCTGAAAAGCAATGCCGAAAAGAAGGGAGTCTCTCTCCCCAGAACTCTCTGCATCAGAACCTCGCACACCCATCAAGGTCACCAAGAAATCGATCGTGAAAAACCTTCTAGTGGTATCCCTCGCGTGGTGGACGTGCTTCTCGGCGTACGACTGCCTGATTATGCTCCAGAGCACTCTGAACAGCGATCAAGGAATCGGGGTGATCTCCATCGCTGTGCAAAACGCCGGCGCCTGCGTGATCTCACTCATCCTGCCCAAGTACCTACTCACGAGGCTGGGATGCAAGACGGTGATTTTGCTGTCCATGGCTCTTCACCTGCCCTACATCGCCGCCAATTTCTACCCTCAGTGGTTCCTGATGATGTCCTCTGCGCTATTCGTCTGCGTCGGCAATCCGCTGATATGGGCGGCAGTGTGCGCTTATCTGAACAACCTGTCCATCTTATACACTGACCAAATATTAACCGAATCAAAAGATGCGATGATAACGGTTCAGAAGGAGCAAGATTCGTCACATCTCGAAACAGAGATTTGTGGCGAGGATCCTGGATTTTACAAAAATCTCTCGACAGATCTCGCGAACCAAGGGCATCAGTCAGTCATCACGAAATTCGCATCTCAAAGCATGGAAAATTGCGAACCTACCCAGAATCATACAAACGACCAACACTCAAATACAAACTCCAAAAGATCGGTGGTTTTAGATAGCACCACGGCTCAGTTCTTTGGTATCCACGGCATGATATACCAGATTTGTCATGTAACTGGAAATCTTGTTGGATATTTTGTGTTGCGTTTCGATAAAGGTAGAGATTTGAATGTATCTAATGTGACTTGTACTTGTGGTTCTAGTTTTTGCAATGACAACGTAGGGTGTTTAGGGGGTAACCTTTCAGTTCCAAGCAATGATATACGAGACATCCTATTGGCAGTTTGCATTGTATTTGTGGTGATATCTTTATTAATTATTTATTTCTTTCTCGATGAAGTAAAAGGAAAAAACAGGAATGTATCATTTTCTTTGGAAATATTGTTTGCATCATTTAAGCTGTTTCGAAACAGGGATTTTGTTTTCATATTCCCTATTGTTTTCTACGTCGGAATTTTGTTCGGATTTGTCGTAGGAGACTACACTCAAGTAAGTAATCTCTTTTCTCATTTTAGACTGAAATATCTAATTGAAATCAAGTATCCTTCGATGCTTAAAGATGAAATAAAATCTAAAAAAAGCCACTCTTATTGAAAAAAAAAACAGTTAAAGATAAAGTTAAGTTTTATAAATCCTCGGCAACGTCCAATAAGCAGTTAACAACTTAAAAAGTTTAATAGGTAAATAAAGAAAATAAGAACTTTTATTAATTAATCAAGAATGTAAGTCAAAGAAAGGTTTGTAGGGTAATAAGATACTGCTGCAATCTTTAGGTGTCCAAAATGTGATAAAATATTAGCTTGAAAGGGATTATTTGGTATATGTAAGATCATTATGTAATCACTTCATTACCCCTCTTCAGTGTTTATTTAAGCTGAAATATTCGATATAGCTTAATACTCCATGCAATCCGGTATGATAAGGGGACATCCATAAATTACGTGAGGTCAAAAAGGGGGGGGGGGAGGGGTTCGGAAAAATCTCACCAAGGGGGGAGGGGGGGTCGATTAAAATCTCACGTCAACTTTTTAAGCTAGAAATTATACGATTTTCTGTTTTTTTAAGTATGAAAAAGGAAAATAATTTATAAAAAGTTGTAGGTAAATCTCACGTGGGGGGAGGGGGGGGGTCCAGCAAAATCTCACTAAATCTCAACAAGGGGGGGAGGGGGTCCATATTTTGGAAAAAACACCTCACGTAATTTATGGATGTCCCCTAATGTCATAACATAAGTAAAGAAAGTCCAGGCCGTACTCACCACTAACCTAAGATAACCTGGAATCAAAACTCCTAATTGGTAGTTGAAAAAGGGAGTTTTAAGCCAATGAGAGTTGTCGAAAACGCTTGATTCCAGGTTAACCTTAGGTAAAGTTAGTGGTGAATACGGCCGTTAATTCTAAGTATAGAGTGAATTGAAATGTTTTTATTTTTAATCTCACTCGATGAAATTATCTGCATCGATATTCTTATTAAGTGCAAATCAATTTGTTTAAGAGTCCAGTTAAGAGTTAGGGGTATTAGTGGAATAGATTTCCTTGGCTTCTTTATTCATTCATAGTTTCTGGAAAAACGATTATAATTTGTACCCTGATACTTTAATTTTCAGGCCTACGTTGGATGTGCATGGGGAATACACAATATTGCTCTGGTGAGTGCAATGTATGGCCTTGCTTTAGTCTTTTCATCTTCTCTATGTGGACCGTTCGTAAAGTACCTGGGAAGGCGGCAAATTTTCATACTTACTGCGTTATTGAATGTGGCCACTATAGTTCTGTTGCTGCTTTGGGAACCAAATAGTGAGCAACCAGCTATGATGTTTGTGGTTGCTGGGTTTCTTGGTTTCATCCTAGGAACGTACTCTGCTTTAACGCGAGGTATGGAGTTTATTGTTTTTGAACCATCACAGCCTGTTATTATAGAATTTTTGTTTCATTGATAACTAGTCAAGTTCCACTAAAAAATAAAATTAGTAGTATTGAGTCATCAAATAATTACTGAAATAAATAAATAGCTGTTTTAAGATAGATCAACTTCATTGCGAACAATAAAAATTAGGATTGTTAATTTAAAAATAAGTTTAGAAAAATATCCTTTAACTCTTGTTATAGAATACACATATCAGGGTAAAATTTTTTCTCCCGTTGTATTGACATTGATGCGGTATAACAATAGGAAAGGAAAGGGCAAGAAGGCAAAAAACATAAATCCAATGGGAAACCGTGGGAAAATTGCTTTACCTTTATGCTATATTGATAACGAATATTTTTAGGGACATGATTCGAACACAATAAATTTAATGTGTTTTCAATTAATAAATACAAAAGAATGGGCAGTTGGATCATTTGGGGGTGAAAATATTTGAATTTTTAGCTAGATTTCACTGGGGCTAGTTTAAATAATTTGAATAAATTAAAAGATTGACAAGAAATTGATAAAATTAATATATTAAAAGTTTTAAGGCCTATAAAACAGCTCCAATTTGATCTACGCAGGAGCTCTTGTAGTGATGAACATTGAAGTGTGTTTGTTTTTCTCGTTTTAGCATTTTTCGGAGTCCTCTTTACGGAAGATGAGGAGACGGCATTTGGAAATTATCAGCTGTGTTTCTGCTCCGGACTGTTTTTAGCGTCTGTGTACAGCAAATACTTGTGTACTTTCGTAAAAATTTACCTTCTTTTGATCATTTCTACAATTGCTATCATAGGTTATGTAATTGTAGAGCATTATTATTCTAAATCCGACAGGAGAAGGAAATAAACAATTAATTTATTTTAGATCTCATATGTATATTTGTTTTTACTTACAGTTAAAATTTTTACTTACTTATTTTTACTTTGTTGGTCCTGTATATGGAAATAAATAAATAAATAAATAAAAAAAAAACAGGTTTAATGAAAACCTACAAGGTCAAACGTATATAGGACAAGATAATTTAATTTTTGATTTTATTATGCGTAGTCCAGTCAAAATAATTTGATATTAATCTAAAAATATATTTCGCACTGAAGGATGATTTTTTTTAAGTAACTAAATGTCCATTTCCATTTGACTTCATGCATAAAGCTTCTCATATATGCAGCAGAAGAGAGGTGGCCACTTTATATGCCCAAAAGGTGGCCACCATAGAAACATTGGACACATCTAGGTGGCCACTATAGCATCAATGTGGAGGGAAAGTCGGACAAAACCGGGACCCTAACAGTTCTTTCTTAATATCCACCTTTAAAATGACCAAAACAGTCAAAATTGGTGCTAAAACGATAAAGTGGTTTCTTATGAGGAAAATAAATAATAAATCAATCATAACCAATAGCAATATAGATCATAAAAATATTATTTTTTAGAGGAGTAAAAATACCAGGTTTTGTCCCACCTAGTCGGTCAAAACCGGGAACTGGAGAGAATAATCAAAATCACAAAATAACTTCGCAAAAACATTATTCATTAAGCGAAAACTTGCATGGTAGGACGTACTAAACTTAAAGAATTTGAATCTATATTTATTATTATATTCAGCGCTAGACCCGGCGTTGCCCGGGCGCAGTAAAACTTTATATAAATACCAGCGCACGCGCTATCCCGACGTTGCTCAGACATTATTAACGGGCCGCGCCCGTATTAAGTTCCTTGGACAGAATCTCATACACTTTGAAATAGTTGAGAAGTCGTATTTGTTAAAAAATATTTAAACTTTAGGTGCAACAGATTTAGTAGAGTACCCAGACTGCAACACAAAGAGGCCCGCTGCATTACCGTACATAAAAAAATGGATTCAAACAGTTAAAATGAATATAATCGAAGAATTAAACAAAAGTCAGTAAATGTATAAACAGCCAGAGTGATTTAAAGGCACAGCTCAGTGCCTGCTCTTAGCTCATTAATTCAAAGATTGACATTTTTATGGGTTTTTTTTTATTCTGAAGAGCGTTATCAAGAATGTGTTTCAAAATGAATCACTCCTTCTCTCAATAATATATCAGCTTGTTTTTTTTTATTTTATTCTTATATTCAGTCGCTTCCGCAAGGTTTCTTTTTTTTTATTGAACAACGGATTTTTCGGCCAATCATATGCTTTATCAAAACAGCAGACGGATTCTTCATTTTATATATTAAGATTTTTAACTCCATTTTTAATATATAGGTCTGAAAAGCCGTTTTCTATAATAAACCTAATTTAAATAAACTTTTTGCAGAGTTTTTAAATCCAACGATTAAAGCCGAGGTATATAGGCATTCTTTTAGCTTACATCATGCTAAATCATCATCATATTGCTATATCATCATGCATATTGCATCATGGTCATTCGAGAGGAGCCCATAGTTATCCTCTAATGAGCACCTGCTGCTGTCTCTGCTCATCTCAGTCAATTGAGAAACTGTCATTCCTGAAAAATTTATAGAACGGGAGAGTGCTTCTTTTGAGATTTGAAGTGGAAGAAAGAGGTATGTAACAAAAAGCTTGTTTCGAGATATTTACTGTTTGTATCTTTAGTGATACCTCTTTCATGACACTTGTATATCTCGTCACCTTAATATCAAACACTGGTAATCCCATAATGCAGATCCTTGGTGATCGGATCGTTAGAGAAGCTCATTTGATTGGTTTTGATCTTTCCAGCTCGATGATGTCATCTCTTACAAACCAATCAAATGAGCTTCTTCAACGATCCCATCGCCCAGGATGCGGATTACCAAAGTTTGCCGAACGGATATAGTGTTTGATATTTATAGTGGTTCTAGAGAGATAGAAATTTTCATGAAATTTTACTTCCCATTTACTTTTCCCTTTACTTTTACTATTATTTTTAACAAGATTATAATTGTGAATTAAATCTAAAATTGTTACTTAATTGTATTTTCAAAAAATTTTGAAAACCCCCATTTAGACTACCCATGAGCCGCCACTGGGTCCCTGTAACAAAATGTATGTCTCTAAACGCATTCTATTCATCCATCAGAATAACCTATCTTCTTGAAAATATTACAAAACTTTCTTCCACTCAGCCCTTCATCTAGGGCAGGGTTTCCCAAAGTGGTCGGTACCGACCCCCTGGGGGTGGATGAAGGTTTAAAGGGGGTCGATGGGGAGTCGACGAGGTTTTAGGGGTCGGTATACGGGGTCGATGAAGCTTTAGGGGTCGGTAGGGGGTCGATGAAAGTAAAACAGTCATAAAAACAGAAAAGCCAAAAAACCAGCTTGTGTGTTACTAATAAAATATTTAATGTTGTGAAAAATCGGAAAGTCAAATTTTTTATATGGTGTAAAAAGACTTGGTTTTAAAACATTTTCAATAAGGTCTATAATTCTGCCACACAGATATTTTTATGTAATAAAAATTCAAATATGACTCTTATAAAAGTCATATTTGAATTTCATATTTGAAATGTGCAAGATAGGGATATTATTTGATAATTTGATATTTCATTGATTGTTTCATTTTTAACAGATATATGTCTTTTATAAAAAGAAGTTTAAAGATTATGATTATGGGTCAAAAATACTTTTGCTGGCAAAAATCTAATTTTTTTCATTACTGCGTTTTTCCACTTGCGGCCGAAACTTGCCAACCCTGTGGTTTTTATAACATAATACTGTTTTAGAAATTTTTATAAAAGTTAAAAATTTTTGAAACAAAAAATTAAATTTTTAATAAAATAAGCAGCAGACGTTTCAAAGCACTATAGCCACATTTTGTTTTGTCATTTTTTTTATCGGAAACGTGGTAATCCCGAGTATAACATCAGAATGTTATTTTAAAAAGCTATAAAGCAGTTTAAACTTAGTGAATATTTTTTAAAGCAAAAAATTGTAATTTATTCGTAGATTAAATTATCTCAACTGCGAAAAAGAATAATAATAAGTAATTTTAAACCAAATACCCTCTTTGGCAGTCCAGCATCAGGCACACTCTCCCATTGAATCTATTCGTAATTACCCATAATTGCATTGTAATAATGACAATTTTAATAAATTTGTTTCTGAATTTAATAATTAAAATTATTTACTTTTATTCTAATTTAGCTTATTTCGAATGTTTCAAAATTTCTTTCTTCTTTGCAGTGTTTTTTTTATTTTGATAAAATTTTGCTATCTTATTGTAAAATGCATTGCTGTGGATGATTCAAAGATTTTTCCTGATCCTTTGAACTTTCTTTACATACTTATTTTTATATCAAAGTTTTGAGTGATTAATGCTTTTTGGTTGTCTTATATTGTTCACCAATGAATTTTCCAGGTTGAACAGTACATTACTAGTGAATGAGACCGGCTGTTAAATTTTAGTTAAATTTTCATTTTTAATTTATTTTCATAAAGAATTTAGTTGGATTTTTGAAAGGGGGTCGATGGCTTTGGTGAACTACTCCCAAGGGGTCGATGCATGAAAAAGTTTGGGAAACCCTGATCTAGGACTTCAGACGAAATTTTTTGAAAGACGTTATACGTTTCTACTTATATTCATACATACTATAAAAAGCTAATTGAATTATATTGGGGAGACAGGGGTTAGTTGGCATTCTGTCTTTATTTTTGCAACAATGGAGGTAGAGAATTGGAATTTCGGTGGTGAATAGAGCACATAAATGTAGACTTTTCTCTATTCTATTTAAGCATCACAACAGAAAAATAGTTGTAAATTAAACAACAAAAACTATGCCAACTAACCCCGGTCTCCTCTATCTTTTCAGGAATGACAGTAGAAAGAGATCTCACGCTGCCTTCGACAGAGAACAATTTTATAGCCGAAACTTGCCCACCTGCCCCAGAAGATGTACCCTTCACGAAAAGAAGAATAATCAAGAATCTTCTAACGATCTCCTTTTCCTGGTGGCTACTTTTTTCAGCTTACGACTGCCTTCTCATACTACAAAGCACACTGAACAGCGACGAAGGCAAAGGCGTGCTCTCGGTTTCAATCCTCCACGCTGGAGGATGCATAGTTGCTGCTACACTCCCAAAGTACGCCATAAAATCTCTTGGATGCAAGCTGGCAACGGTCTTCTCAATGGTACTGCACATACCATTCATAGCCAGTAACTTCTACCCTCACTGGACGGTGATGATTCCTTCAGCTATACTCGTCAGCGTCGGCAACCCTCTGCTTTGGACATCCATGGACAAATACGTCACAGAATTGTCGTTCTTGTACACCTCTTGCGTTCAAAACGAGGTAGAAAACAACTCTGCGGAAGAACAAGGATCCATCGAGGTGCCGTCATTAGCACGCCGTAATTCGTCTGAACCTAAAGGAGATGGTGAACCAAGCGAGATCATCCAACACAGGATTATGTATGAAAAGCTGTTAGGGGGAATTATTCCGCGGTTCTTTGGGGTTCATGCTTTGATATACCAATTCTGTCATTGCAGCGGAAACCTGTTGGCCTATTTCATACTCAGTAACGATGTCGAACCAGAAAGACGTTCTAACTCCACCTGTAGTTGTGGTTCTGATTTCTGCCCTGATCAAAGTGTGTGCTTGGATGGTAACCTCAAAGCGCCAAGCATTGAAATTCGATTCACTCTTGCTGGCACTTGCATAGCTTTAGCTCTTGTGTCTGTATTCACTATTGTCTGTTTTCTCGATGAAGTAACGAAAAGGGAAAAGGTAGCCCCATCTTGGGAGATATTCACTGCCTCTTGTAAGCTTTTCAAGTGCAGAAACTTTGTTCTACTTGTGCCTATGACTGTTTATATAGGAATCTTACAAGGATTTGTCATTGGAGACTACACACAGGTTGAGTATAACATAAATGCACTTTACAACCACGAGAGAAAAAAAAATGCTTCACAAAAGATATTGAGGGCAAATGGCTGAGGTTTGGAGAATGATTTTTAGGTGTAATTTTTAATGATACAGTGTATTCCTGAAAATTGTAATGAATCATTTATTTCTTTATGCAGCGTAAAGCAACATACTCCTTTTTCGTTGGCGGTACCTGAAAAAACCATGCCAAAAGCTATTGAAGTCATTTTCCAAAGGAATCTAAAAAATTACCATAGGTGATAAAGAAAAGATATATTTTGTCTGAATTCTACTTCACCAAATTTAGGCAGTTTTTTCCATTTCTCATGCTAAGTTCAATGGCTTATTAGAATTTTATATGATGACCGAGTAAAATGAAACTTGGTTTACAAAATACGAAATAAAAATTGAGTTAAGTCACAGTAAAAGAAGCATGTTGCGCTCCATTGTATGTATATGAAGACGGCCTCTTAGAGAGTAACGCTTTCGAAGATACAACAAAATCATCTTTTTCACTCTAGACGTTCGCTTGCAATGTTCACTGTAGCATTTTTTCCCCATTCAATTAGTCTTAAAACTTCCTTTTACAATAAAACCCTCTAATATTTACCATGCAAATAACTCTTCTAATATCAATAATTCTGTTGAATCCGCAGGCTTTTGTAGGTTGTGCCTGGGGTATCCGTAACATACCACTGATTATCGTGGTATTTGGTGCATGCCTGTCGCTCTCCTCAGCCATAAGTGGATATTTGGTGAAGTATTTTGGAAGACCTCCCATCTTCTTGTTCACAGCAGCTTTGAATGCTCTTTTGGCAGTCTATCTCATCCTATGGCATCCTAGCGGAGAGAGTCCGACCATGATGTTTGTAGTGGCCGGATTCTTAGGTTTTCTGCTTGGAGCTTTTGGGTCCCAAAACAGAGGTTCGTATGTAAAGAGGAAAAACTGTATGTTCTAATCGCAAATGCAAATCGCAATGGCAAATTTAATTTTTGTGCTAAAAAAAACCCAAGCTTTGTTTTACACATGAGTGGAAAAAGGAAAAATTAGCTACCTACTATACGCAGATATACCCCTTTGAATTTGGTGAAATCGAGGTCCATTCAAGGATTTTTTTTTATTTAATATGAAATTTAAGTTAATTTGTCTTCCTTTTCACTTTTCTTATTCTTTATGCTTCTAACTAAGCCAAAGCAATTTTTTTTAAATTGTTGAAAAATTGTTTTTACATTTTCTATTTAGTGAATGTTTGACTACATTGATACTCCATTCATGTTCATTAATTTGCCGTAATGCCTCAGTTTCATAATTTATAGTTTTGAATTTTAATTATCTTAGTCTTTCTATTTCTCACTATTGTACAGTGAACTAAGCAAAAAAATAATTTAATTGTCAATTTAAGAGGTTATTAAAGAGTTTTTTAGCTGAAATTTCACAAGTTTAAATAAAAAGGTAATAAGTCCATCAACTTTCTTCGACTTTACAGTATTTTTTGGATACAATTATGTATTTTTGATGATTGTTCTGTATACTAAATAGGGTCCCGAATCCCGAGCAAAATTTAGTGGTTATTTAATGAAAATATCATTATTTACACCGTTTTTATTTAAATTTTCACAAAACTTGGTTTTGGACTTATTTCCTTTTTAAAACTAAAAATTAATTTAATTGTTTGCCTTTATAAAAATTCAATGCTAAAAACTTTATTTCAGCTTTTTATGGTATTCTGTTTAAAGAAGATGGGGAAGCAGCATTCGGAAATAACCAGTTGTTCTTCAATGTCGGAAGTTTTATAGCATTTGGCTACAGCAAATATCTATGCACCTCTGTTAAAATTTACTTGTTGCTTTTGTTTTTAGGACCTGCTATTTTGGGTTATACAGTTGTTGAATATTCCTATTCAAAGTTTAAATAAAAATTCCTCTTGATAAAATTCTAATACTATTACGTATATGATGCAGGTAGCCGTAGTTGTTCATCAATAAATTATCTCTAAATGTTTATAAAATTTAAATGGCATCAAATAAAAAAAATGCTAGGAGTAATAATTGCTTTAAAGGAAAGCAGAAACCATTTTAGATGAAAGGGTAGATGCCTGACAGTTTTAAACGACTCAAAAATACGAGATGCTGTCATTATTTTCTAGGATTAATCAAACTTAAAAAAAATATCATTTCAGTGAATTTCAGTTGTTACTTTTCCAAATAGTTAAATCAAGTCCGAGGTAATTAGTCCAAATTGAAAGTGTTATTTTGTATTTGTTGGGTCAACAGAAGACTAAGAAAATCAAAATTAAGACACCTTAGTTTATATATTACATACTTACTCACATACACAAAATATGTACATTTGTCATAAAAATTGAATTTAAATGTATTTCTGAAATCTCTGGTTCTTAAAGTATGTATTTTGGCCTGCCTGAAGAATCTGATTACGAATATAAAAAATGAAATTGCTGTATTAATTTTATTTTTACAACACCCAAAACCCAATTTGGAGAAAAAAGTAATCATACAAGCATAAGGTATCTATTGATGAAAGTAGAAGAAACAATGTCAGTACTTCTAAAAAAGCAAATAGGGTAAAGGCTGCGTTTTCTCCAAAGGTCAGCTCGGGAAAAACTTTCTGAGAGTCTTTATTTTTCGGTCGTAATTGAGGAAAGACCAGAGTCATAATGCATTGAAAAATTTCAAAATTTTTGTCATACGTTTTGAAAAGCAGGGAGAAGGGATGCACAGCACATCCTCGAAATGGTAAAAATGTGTGAAAATTTTCATTATTTTTTCAATTTTTAAAGTCTATCAACTTATTTAATTTTCCGGGGATTCACGAGGTTATGTACTACAATGGACTAGCCCACATTACATGAAATACATACCTTTTTAGTATGTTTCGATGTAATTCCCACCTGCCGTATTGCACTTCTGTCATCACCTTCATGAGGAGTGTCGGCAACAGCTTTTGAAGTCGTCCTTCAAAATGCTCTTTAGTGTGGAAACCAACGCTTTATTGATGTCTTCGACGTCCCCAAATATTGTTCCAATCTTGTATCCAATGAGTATAGAAAGCTGTGAGCTTCATTATCCTCTGATGAGTGTTTATTTTCCGTTTAAAATTGTGTTTTTTTCTTATCTATACATGTCGCATTGTTTGAGAGTTCAAAAACTTCGTATTATTTGTCAGCCTATGTAATATTATTTAGTATTATAAATCAATTATGCATTATTCTTTATTATTGAATAATAATTTTGATTAGGAATAATTAAATACCATTTATGGTATTTTTAAAAATTATTTTATGGATTTCAAAACTGCTTTCAGAACAAAGTATGTAAGTATCAAATGAAAACTAAATCCGGTTTTTAAAACCAAAGTTCTTCATAACAAAATGTATTTATTTTTTTGGAAGACCTTCTTTTTAAAAGCTTACCATCTTTCTTCATTATTTAGAAGATGGCTACTCTTTCCATAGAAGCAGATTCTCACAACTTCTCAGTAACAGAATTTATATTTGCCTTAGTATACATCTGAACTCGGCCCTCATCCCATGTTCAGAGTCCGTTAAACCAAGATTTACTCAAATAGTATTTTACGAACATCTCCTCTTCACCACTGTCTCAAAAACTTGGCTTTCTCTTCACAAGTCCTACACAAGTTCCAAGCAGCAACACTCTATAACTCATTACTCATTTTGCGTAAAACTAACGAGAGTTATAATAAAGAGGCCAGCTACTCTTTAGTAGCTAAAACTGTTAATAATGTTAATAACTGTTAATATAAGGACTATTTTAGTATAGGGAATTTGAATGAGAAGACCGAAGATCTCATACACCATTTTACGTCCAGGCAGTGGCGTAACTAGAGTTGACTAATGGGGGGGGGTGTTACTCCGACCAGTCAACCACTCCAACATACCCTTTAAAAAAATTCTCATAATATAGGTATAATAAATTTTTTTTTTTGCAAAACTTCCGATGGGAAAACTTCATCTAAGAGGATATACTTTCAAGGGAAAAGCACAGTATAACCGACGTAAACATTTTTGAGGGGGGGGGGTTGGGGGTTCTCCCCCAGAAATTTTTAAAAATTTGTCTCTCAATGTAGTGTTTAAATTCATTTTGAGGCCCTTTGGGTTAGTTCCTAAAAGAACAGTTCCTTGTGAACCACCTGCTTTTTCCTATACCTGTGATGCCCTCAGCAGCGATTGGGTGGAAACTGGAAATAGTTGGGGGGTGGACTGGTAGCAAGTGGACCTTCCTTGTAAAGAGAAAATTTTTCAGTTTTTTATGTTTTAGAAACCGTTGATGTAATGGGGGGGGGTTACATCCCCAATAACCCCCTTCGTTACGCCTATGAATGTCCTTAAACCTTATGTAGCTTTTTAGAAATCGTAAAGTAGGATTTGCGTCCTTTTTAACTTGATACATGAAAAATTGTTGGTGATACAGAGTTGCAAGTACAAAACGGGGGTCTGGGGGTCCCACAGAAAATTTTTGAAATTTGACCCTTAAAAACAGGGGTTTTAACTCGTTTTTAAGCTGATTTTCAATGGGGGGGGGTTACATCCCTAATAACCCCCCCCTCGTTACGCCTATGCGTCCAGGAAGAATGATCTCAAACATTACCTTAATTTTCTTTCATTCATAATTATGTATTTAGAGAGGGGTATTTTTTATTCAATGTTTAGTTTTTGCAATAGAGTGTTTCGACATGTTCGCTCTAACTTGGCACAAAGATTCCATGCGTTGAGTTCATAAAAATGACCACAGAACTTATACCTCTAGCACTTCCACTTTTTTCCAATGTACCAAACAATAAAAATGTTTAAAAATATTCATCGTAAACTGATTGTAGGAATTTTAAGAAAATGACACATTTTTTTCATCTATGTCTGTGTTTTGGATATTTTAAAGTAATATAGGGGTTCTCCCACAAAAAAATTTTTGAATTCTCCTCTAAAATAGAATTTTAACACATTTTGAAACACTAACAGCCATTGTCACTGCCATCAGCGTCGGTGTTAATCAGCAGCTAAAGAAAGAAAAATTAACTTTTTGTTGATTCTGATTGATTGAATCCTTCTTTGACCAAGGATTTAACACCGACGCTGATGGCTGGTAAATATGGCAGTTGGTGTTTCAATAATCTCTAGATTCAATAACTTCAGAAACTTTTCTGACACCCAAAATAATTAACTACTTACCTAATAGGTCCTCAATAAAAAAAAGAATGATGAAATAATTTAAGCTATCTAATAAAGCTGGTTCCAAATTAATTAGAAAATTAGAATAATCGGGGTGGATAGGCTACTATCTTTCAGGCAGCAAAATAGGGATTTGGCCTTAGTCTTATACTAGATTTTAAGATTTTATTCAAAATCAGTATTGATATCGTAAAAAGGGAATGATTATTATTTTCCCCAATCAGTGCTGCAGGTTGGCCATCTCTGGATTAGAAAGAACGCTTAAAAGTAATGACGGACTTTTGAAACGCCTTTATCAGAAATTTACGAGTGATGTTAAACATTTCTGTTAATGGTATTAGACAGGGTTTAGTACTATTTCGTCTCTTCCTGATTCGTCTCCTTGTCAAAAATTGTGCTGTTTCATCCCTTTAGGGTTAAATGCATTTTTGGTTATTCCTAGTGTTCGGCAACTAGTGGTAAAAAAATAGTTAACTACCAACTACTAACTTCTGAGAAATTGTAGTTGTAACTAGTAGTTAACTATTTTTTGGTGGGACTAGTTGAAACTAGTAGTTAACTATTTCCCAAAGTAGTTAACTACTAGTTAACTAGTCTATTTAATTTCATCACCTACTTTTTGGCAGAATTCTAATACATCTTCCTTATCTATGTCACAAAAAACGTTTATACTTCGCGCAAAAATAGTCTTTATTTCTGGTTATGGTATTTGAGTACTCTACCTTTGATAAAAAATTTTAAATATTTTTTTAAATTTTAAATATTTTTTTTTTTTGAAATAGTTGAAAATTTGTAAGTAGTTTTAACTAGTAGTTAATAGTAAAAGTAGTTTAACTAATAGTTGAGCTACTTTAAACTAAAAGTAGTTAAACTACTAGTTAACTACTAGTTGATCGGTAGTTAACTACTAGTTGCAACTAGTTCTAGTTACCTAGTGCCGAACACTAGTTATTCCTGTTTGATCCCCTGGGTGTTTAGTTTACCATAATTGGCATAAAACCGCTAAAAAGGAAAACGTAACTTTTAAACGAAAATCGTGGGGATCACGCATTATGTATCTGTACACGATAAAAAAAATAGCAGCATGAGGAGTGCTGAGAGAATGATATCCAGGGTTTTCGTCTTTTTCTAATTCTTTCGTCGTTCTTTTCGTCTAATTATTTTATACTTTTTAGTACATTTTAAAAAGATTTTTTTTTCATAAATTAGAAAAGATTAGGTTTGGTATATTATCATTATCTGATACAATGGAATTGTTGGAATTATCCTTAATATTATGATGTCCGCGACCACTGGTCACTTGGAAAATACACATTCGGGCAAATGTGTGCAGGGAGAACAAACGAGATGTTAAGATTGATATTTAAAAAAAGGACGGATATCGGTCTAATAATGCGACTTTCTGGGAACCGAACATTTTTTTGACGCTAAACTGTATTTATTGCGCCAAATTTGAAGGAAGAGACGAAAGCGCACTAAGAAATAGTCATAAATATCTAGGGCAGTGTTTCCCAAACTATTTTGCTCAAGAAGGACAATGTCGCGGAACCCTGAATATTTTTTAATCAACGACTTTTCAAAATTTAATATCTGATATTAAATGAAACAATCCAACTTGATGTTAAAAAAAGTTTTGATTAAGCGAGTTCCAAGAACCATCAGAGGGGTCTGGGGGTCCCCCCGCCAGAAAATTTTTGGAAATTTGACTATAAAAAGAGGGGTTTAACTTGTTTTGGTACACCTAAACCGAATTTCGGACATTTTAAGAATTTAATACATATTTTTCTAGGATTTTCATTTTGATGAACTTAATATAAAAAAACACCATACTTATTTTCTTTAAGGAAATAAATTTGTCACGCGGAACCCCTAAATTTTTTCGTGGAACCCACTTTGGGAACCACTGATCTAGGGGATGAAACAGCACAAAATTTGACAAGGGGATGATGATGAAAGCGGTAGAGATGAAACGGGACATCACCTTAGACAGAGAAGAAAATGAGGAAGAGGTTGTTCATTATTCAGCTGTGCTTTATGTAAGCTGTTAATCCCATAGGTTAATCCGCTCTTTACAAAAAGAACGTACGTCCTGTCTTACGTCAGGAAATCCTCACGCTCTTTAATGCTGTATTACTTCATCGATATCCGCAGTACTCCCCGCTCATTCCATGCAAAGTAGGGATTTGGATAAAGATAAACCACGCAGCAATTTTTCATAAACATCACGATATTTTTTATGGTCGCTTCTCCATCGCTTTGCATAAGTTTTGCCTTTGTGTTTGTGTTATTGTCATAAGACAAAGGTGCAGCAATCCTGTTGTTTCTGATGTGTTATGAGAAAATCTACATATTCGTCTGGACTTACCAAAAGCAAACGTACAAATTTCATCGTTTCGGCATTAAATACTTTCGGTTTATTAAACTTTCCACATAAGGTAAGTGTTTTTTTCACTCCATTCTAGTTGAATCGATATCTATATAGTATTATATTAGTGAATACAGATAAATGATTGAAAACAGTAAAGATTTATTCATTTAGTCTTATTAATGCAGCTAAACTTATTGCCTACCTCTATAGGAAAGTTTTCTGAAAAATTATAATGTTTTCTTACTTGAAACATCACAAAAATCCCTTTGACTGAAACTTAGCTTAAAAATAGTACGTTTCTCCTTTGTGAAAAGTTAATGAGATTTTCAACGTTCTAACACTTTTCCGTATTAAGGCATAAAAATATAGAATTTAAACATCTTAACTTTATGAAACAAGCATTTACCTATACCTTATTAAAACCTTTTATATTTCTAATTATAAAATTACAATAATTGATGGAATTTTATTTAAAAAATCAAAGTATTTTCTTTTATTTACATATAGAGTGTTTTCAAGTGACGTCACAACCGGTTATTTTCTTTTAACTGTGTACTTTCTGTAGGGCTTTTAACTGTTGCTAAGGCCGTTGTTTATCTGTTGCTAAGGCGGTTTTTAGGTATGGGATCACGTGATTGCCAATGCTCCAATAGAAGAATTCCACGGCTCGTCATTTTCTGTAACTGTTAACCTCTGTAGGGCAAAAAACTGTAACATCTTCTGTTGCTAAGGCCGTTGTTAGGTCCGAGTCATGTGATTGAAAATGCTCTATTAGTTATTTAATGTTATTATTGCAATATTGTTAGGGTTTATCTGAAAATGTGAATGGCAACAGTAGTGCAGGTAATTTAGTACAGTTTTTAAATGTTTATCTTTTCATCATCGCTGACGACGTAAGATGAAGGGTAAAGTAACCAGTGTTTGTAAACTTAATAAGGGGATTACTTAATAAACTAAGTTCACAGATTGTCAACAAATCATACATTTTTTTTCCAATGTCAGGTATTTGAACAGCTACTGTTGTAACAGAGTTTACAAATCAAATAATTCTAAAGGAAGAAATGATTACCTAAATGTGAATGTGATAACGTCAAGCACCATCTCATTTATTATTTTATCGTATTGGACAATATATGTGAACCCCTCTTATTAGATAACTCCTTATCCTTAAGTACTTAATGCCACTTCTGTGTAAAAAAAAAATGAAACGTATACGTAACACGAGGGATTTTGACGGCACATTCGGGAGGGCTTATTGCTTTTATTTATTATTTTTATTAATTATATATTAATGTTATTTCTCTTTAACCATTTTGCATTTGCATTTGGGAATTCATTGTGTACGTGATTGGTGACATTTTTCAAAATCGCACCAAACGTGTTACGTATACTAGGATTTTACCAAAAGACAAAATTGTCGAATGAAAATATTTGCTTCTACAGAATTTCATACCTTTGCGTGTTACTCGCAAGGAAGCAAGACCTGCTTGTTAATCTTCTCAGATGAAATCCCAGGACTCCAACAAAAAGATCTCACAATGGAATAATAGTTTGTGAATTTGCAAATTGCTTAGGTAATCAGAAATTTTAGCTTAGGGTCCGTTCAAGTATTACTAAGGGAGGAGGGGATTTGCTACTTCCTTATTTTTCCTGACAAGGGGGGAGTATGAGTGATGCTTACGTAAGGTGTTACAAACACAGCCTTTTCGAAAATCTCTCGTTTCTTGCATAAATAATTTCAAAATTCAACCAAAAATAAATTGTTACAAAAACTGTCCGGACTGTCTAGCCGTGGTCGATTATTAAAGTTAAAATTATTACTCCGACAGACATCATCTGTGCTTTTTTTGTAATTTGTAGTAAAAATAAATTTCACAAAAAAAAAAAACTGAACTAGGAAAAAAAAATTAAGTATTTTGCACAAGAAAAGTTTTAACGATAGGTTAAGTGTTTATGAAGAAAAATAAAATTCAGAAATCTAAGCATTACTATAGATTTTGAACAAAAATAGATCACAGGGGGGGTCTGGCAGCTTTCTTACGTAATTATGAGAGGGGTGTTTGCGGTTTGCTTATTTTTGCTGACAAGGGGTGAGGGTCAATAATTATCTAAAATTTGCTAATGTAATATTTGAACGGCCCCTTAGCTAAACTAACTTAAAATCTAGAACAAACATGATTGATTATGCGAGTTGTTTTATCAAAGTTTTGGAACCCCTCCTCTTCTTTAGTGGCATTTAATGATATGTGGTGTGACTCCCCAATGACCCTCACGTGGTATTTACTCTATAACTTTCAAAAATTTAAATTGCTTTGATATGTTAATTGTTAATGTATCGATAACTCTCATGAAAATTACAATAAATTACAATTACTTATTCTTATCATTTACCTGAAAAGATCGAGGGAGAAATGTATGAAAGAACGGGAGATTTTTACTGACCCCCACCCCGTTGATAAGATTTAGTAAGATTTTAACCCACCCCTCCTAGTTTGAGCTCTCATAATTAGTAAACATACACTTATGTATCAAGATACATATATGGAAGTTAACTTTAAAGGACAAAACAAATTGCAAAGGAATAAGTTGTACACGCAGCTCACAAAAGAAATGCATTGCGAGAGAGGACCCACCCACCTAGATTGCTGACCACGATGGTTGATACTTACATGTCTGAAAAATAGTAAAAGTGAAAAAAAGTCTATAAACACATTATTTGATCTTTAAACTTCTTCTTCCTCTACGGACTGTTTCATCACATTTAAGTGAAGTAATTTTTGCTGAATTCCCTCCCTTAATTTTTCTCTAAAAACTCTACATTGTCATCATTTAAAGAAATTACCTTGCTAAAAATGATTAATTTGTACTTTGATTAGGATGACTTTAGTATCTTAGTACACGACACAACGGAATTATTTCTTTTTTTTTTTATTTTTTTGGAATTTTTTTGCCGCTAAAATAGAGTAACTTTTCCGAGGTATGACCAATTATTTTTTTCTCTACTAGAGTGTTTACAACTTGTATTGATTGATACCTAATTTGTAAGTACTAGTTCATAATTTAGACATATCCCACATTCTAAAAAGGTAAAAAAATTTAAATTAAGTTGTTTCCTGTTTTAAAAAAACATATTAAAATATACGAAATAACTTATATCTTTATAGAAGCCGCGTTCACAAGAGCAATATCAACTTAATCCTTGAAAGCAGAGCCTAATATAATGGGTAATGGGCCCCCTGTTAATTATTTTACGCACCATCCATTAACCCAGGGTGGTCGGTACCGACCCCCTGGGGGTCGATGAAGGTTTAAAGGGGGTCGATGAAACTAAAACAGTCATAAAAAAAGAAAAGTGCTGAAAAGACAAAAAACCAGCTTGTGTGTTACTAATAAAATCTTAAACTAATAATGTTGTGAAAAAATCGGAAAATCAAATTTTTTATTTGGTGTAAAAAAACGGGTTTTTAAACTTGAATGTAACATTTTCAATAAGGTCGATTATTCTGCCAGACTGATATTTTTATGTAATAAAAATTCAAATATGACTCGTATGTGCAAGCTAGGGATATTATTTGATAATTTCATTGATTGTTTCATTTTTAACAGATATATCTGTCTTTTATAAAAAGAAGTTTAAAGATTATGATTATGAGTCAAAAATACTTTTGCTGGCAAAAATTTAATTTTTTTCATTACTGCGTTTTTCCACTTGCGGCCGAAACTTGCCAACCCTGTGGTTTTTATACATAATACTGTTTTAGAAATTGTTATAAAGTTTTTTAAAACAAAAAATTAAATTTTTAATAAATCAGCAGACGTTTCAAAGCACTATAGCCACATTTTGTTTTGTCATTTTTTTCGGAAACGTGGTAATTCCGAGTATAACATCAGAATGTTATTTTAAAAAGCTATAAAGCAGTTTAAACTTAGTGAATCATTTTTAAAGCAAAAAAATTGCAATTTAATCGTAGATTAAATTATCTCAACTGCGAAAAAGAATAATAATAAGTAATTTTAAACAATAAGTAACAGTAAACATCAGGCACACCCTTCCCATTGAATCTATTCGTAATTACCCATAATTGCATTGTAATAATGAAAATTTTAATAAATTTGTTTCTGAATTTAATAATTAAAATTATTTACTTTTATTGTAATTTAGTTTATTTCGAGTGTTTCAAAATTTCTTTCTTTTTTGCAGTGTTTTTTTTATTTTGATAAAATTTTGTTATCTTATAGTAAAATGCAATGCTGTGGATGATTCAAAGATTTTTCCTGATCCTTTGAACTGTCTTTACATACTTATTTTTATATCAAAGTTTTGAGTGATTTATGCTTTTTGGTATTGTTCACCAATGAATTTTCCAGGTTGAACAGTACATTACTAGTGAATGAGACCGGCTGTTAAATTTTAGTTAAATTTTCATTTTTAATTTATTTTCATAAAGAATTTAGTTGGATTTTTGAAAGGGGGTCGATGGCTTGGGTGAACTACTCCCAAGGGGTCGATGCATGAAAAAGTTTGGGAAACCCTGCTTTAATCTTACATCCTTGATTGAAAGAGCTATTCTCCATGGAAGTGTTTGAAAATATTTCCCCATTGCACATCTGCAGTAGTAATAGCATCGTTTAAAAGTGTCCCTAAATTCGAATTTTAAAAAATAACTGGAAAGACATTTGAATCGCCAGGTTAAAAAAGCGAATAAGTCCAAAAAATGGCAAATTGACTTTTTGTGCTCAAAAACATCTCCAAGCTTTGCTCTACAAATGAGTGTGAAGTGGAAAAAATAACTACCCCCTATAGGCAGATATAACCCCTTGAATTTGACGAAATCTATGTCCATTTATTGTATTTTTTTATATAATTTGAAAACTTAAGTTAATTTGTCTTTCTTTTTTGATTATTTTTCCTGTAAACTTAGCCAAAAACAAAATTTGTTTTTTAATTTAAAAGTGTTTTTACCATAATTTATCAAGTGAATGTTTGAGTCCATTGATATTCAACTACTAATTCATTGATACTGCCTTAATGACTCAGTTTCAAAAAATTTATTGACCTTATTATTTCTATTTCTCACTTTTGTGCTGTTAACTAAGCAGAAATATAATTAATGTCAATTTAAGTGGTTTTAAGAATTTTCTTCAATCGAAATTTCATTAGGTTGAAAAAAGTAACAAGTCCACCAACTTTTTTCAACTGTAAAGTATTTTTGAATACACTTATATTTTTTCGATGATTGCTCTGCAAATCTATAAAGGGTCTTGAATTTTTAGTAAAAATTTGGTGGTTATACAATGAAAATCCCATTTCTTACTTACATTACAGTTTTTTCGATTTTCTCAAAACTTGGTTTTTGGAGTTATTACCTTTTTCAAACTGACGATTCATTTAAAATAGAAATTATCTGCTTTTTCTATTAACAGAAGGATTAAATCCTTCTTAAAAGGCAATATACATCACGTGATATTATTTTAAAACTCCTGATTCTTTTACTTCTACGATTGATCGAGGATAGAATTGGTTGGCTGTAATTTGCTTCCCCAAAACCCGTGCCACCCTTTCAACTAACTCTATCACATACATCTCATACCTAAATGTGACTTTACTTGAAGTAAATCAACTGAAACTACATTCTTCTATAACAATACCCTTTTATCTCCAGTAGCCCTTCTCACCACCCCATGAGATGGAATCTTCGTCCAATAACTCGCTGACGGCGTCGGATGGAGCACCCAAAGATGGCCACCTCTCAAAATCGAGACTGGTCAGAAACCTCGTCGTCATGTCCTTGGCCTGGTGGATGCTGTTCTCCGCCTACGACGGACTCCTGATACTGCAGAGCACACTCAACAGCAAGAAAGGGATCGGGGTCATATCGGTGTCCATACAGTACGCGACGGGATGCGTGACTGCCGTGCTGTTCCCCAAGTACCTCATTCAGAAGCTGGGGCACAAAACCGTCATCGTGTGCTGCATCGCCCTCCACATTCCCTTCATCGCCGCCAACTTTTACCCCAGCTGGGCGCTCATGGTACCCACCTCCGTACTGCTGGGCGGTGCCAACCCTCTGCTGTGGGCTGCTCTGTGCTCCTACATGAACAACCTGTCGTCCCTGTACACCGCCCACTTGCAGAAGTCAAGTGATCAATCGCAGTCATCCTCTGAGCTGAGCCGTTCGAACAGCGATTTGCTGAAGGACCGTTCGAAACTTCTCGAATCGACCACCGCTCGCTTTTTCGGGTTCCACGGGGCCATCTACCAGACGTGCCACATCTCGAGCAACCTGGTGTCCTACTACATCCTCTCGATGGGCGTCGTCGAGGGCGACGGGCACGCGAAGAACGCCAAGTGCGTCTGCGGAATCGAGTTCTGCAACGACAACGCTGAGTGCTTCAGCGGCAACCTGAAGCCCCCCAGCGACACCTTGCGCTACATACTGACGGCCGTGTGCGTCGTTTTGGGGCTGGTTGCGGTGGCGCTGGTCGCGCTCTTCATGGACGAACTGGACGAGAAGAAGGAGGGGAGGAATACGACCATGTCGCTGAACCTGCTGATGGCCACTGGCAAGCTCATGAAACAGGCGAAACTCTTGAGTCTGATTCCTCTTTCCCTTTACATAGGAACTTTTCAAGGATTCGTGATGGGAGACTACACTCAGGTGATCTTTTTTTATTGCGGTCGAGTTAGTGTTGCAAAAAAGTCAAAGTTTGAAAATTTTAGACCCATAATTTGGACATTTAGAGTACATAGTATGTTAAGCATCTACTAAATATTGCATTAATATAGAGCTTTCTTGTTATGAATTTTACCATGAAGTAATTGATAAAAGCAAAGTATAAAAAAGTAATGTAATGTGAAAAAATGTAATGTGCAGTGTAAACTACAACCGAATAAATTAGTTAAACTCCTTTCAATCATAAGGCACCGGAGATTACAATCGGATCCTATGGAGAATAAGGTGCGGCTAGGGATTAAAAGTTTAATATTACAGTAATCTAAGTTTTTAAGAAATTTCCGGTACTTTTCTGTTATCCAACCCGCTAAAAATCACCACCGAGCTATTTTGAACGCCAATGATTAGAAATATCACCAAAAATTGCGAACCAACCGATTATGAAACGTTGAAAATGTTGCGATATTTGAATATTTGGCGTTTTAAACAGCTAGGCAATTTTTAACGGGATAGATAACGTAATTGAAATTTCGTGGGTTAGGTCAAAAATGGAAATATGGTAACCCTACCCACACAACGTAATGAATCTTGCTTCCTTCAGGCTTACGTGGGCTGCGCCTGGGGCATCCCCAACATAGGGCTGGTGACGGCGATGCTCGGGCTCACCCTGGCCCTTGCGTCCACCATGAGCGGGTGGCTCGTCCGCTTCGTGGGACGCATCCCCATCTTCCTGAGCGCACAGGTGCTGAGCGTGGCCTTCTTCCTCGTGCTTTTCCTCGTCCCTCCGGATGGCGACCGCCCGGGACTCATGCTCGCCATGGGGGCGATTTCTGGCGCCATCTTGGGAGCCTTCTGGGCGCAACTCAGAGGTAAGAAAGGTTTACTTTAGTTATGTGTCCCGCTAAATATCGCCAGAATAGAAATATCGCCAATTCTTTATGTTCTTATCAATATAACAAGCTATTTCCATGTGGGGCTCACACTACAAACGAGCTAAATTTGAATCTTAAACTCACAACTATAGGGTTGTTATTTGATTAAATTAGATCTACTTTCGGTTTATCTCCTTTTGTTGTTGTTTGGTTTATACATACAAGCTACTAAATTTCTTTTATTTTATGATTGATTTTCTGTACTTGGTAAGTTGTGTGAGTCACAACTCATATTTTTGGGGTGTTTGTGGAATGCAACAAGCGAGCTTGGATCGTGTAGCGATCCTGTAAAGAACTGCGTAGCAGTTTCGGGAGCTGGAGGGCGATAGCGACTAGTGGACGGTAGCTCCAGTAACTTAAAAAAGGATGAATGTGTTTTATGACTTTTAAATCAGCAGACAAGATCTCTACCTAAAGAATAATGTAATTATTTCAATTCTAAGAATCGATCAGTACTTAGGACATTTAGGAGGTGGAGGACTGTGATTCCACTAAAAACTATTTGACATAATATTTTATTGGATCATTATCTTTTCAGCATTTTATGGAGTCCTATTCAAAGAAGACGAAGAGGCCGGTTTTGGGAACTACCAGCTGTGGCACTCAGTCGGTGTTTGCATTTCCTTCGGATCCAGCAAATACCTCTGCACTTCTGTCAAAGTTTATCTACAGATCCTTATCTCCACATTAGGTATTCTTGGATATCTATTAGCCGAAAGATATCACTCAAGAAGAGAACTGAAAGAAAAGGGATAGATGTAGGGGATACCTTCTATGGTTAAGAATAGCAGAAAAACATTTCCGAGAAGGAATGTGAACAACTTTGACTGGACTGTTCTTTGTATTGAAAAAAATATGCTTTGTAAAATAAGTAAAAAGGATATGAAACTGTAGAAAACCTTTCTTTGAAAGTTGGATATGATGTGATTAGATAGACTGATTATTTTAAGTATCCATTTTAATTATGAATAAATGAATTCATTTGTTACTTTTAAACATGAATAAACTTGACATACTTTGTATACATAGCGCATATTTTTACGTAGGGTCTATCTTATTTTCATGTGGACTTTTCCTAGTTTCATAGTTGCACTGACTGTGACACAGCTAGAAGTTTTAATGACAGAGAAAAATTAATTTAAGATTTCCTGAAGGTTGAAATATTAACATGAACTCATATTGAATACCGTGGAAAAAATCCCAATACCATAAAATTTCCATTACTATTAACCCATTATGGAGGGAATATGATAGGAGTCATTTCAGGATAACCTAAAATATATTTTGTCTGCATTTAAGTTTCAAATTTCGCTTGAAAAATAACTATGCGCCACCGGGCTTGATTTAGGGTGAGAGGGAATGAAAAACTATCTCTCTCTATCTCTTTTTTTTTAGTTACACCCGAAGAGGACCACTCCTTGCAAGTCATAATCTTCAAAGAAAAAATAGTATAAAAGTTTGTGTCAAAGTTTCGGGGTTTTGAATTTGTCCCTGTAGTGTACTTACAGATCATCAAGAACTTAACACTCGCTATTAGGTTAACTTGGGCTGTGACCCCAAGTGACTGTGAGTTACGAAGATATTTGGTCGAAGTCCTTTTTGATTTATCTGTATTGCACACATAATGCAGCTGTATATCATTTTGAGGGACATTTATAAGAGAAGAATCACTCTAGATAAAGCGCCCATTCTTCCTGATGACCCTTGTACGAAATTATTTAGGTTCAAAAGAAATTTTGAGTCTAAATGTTTGTACTCAAATGGAGAAATTAGCTGAGAGTCGAATAATCTCTCCTAAAACTTCAGTTTTCAAGATAATAAACTTTTGAAAGTTGGGAGTTTTTAAAACATAGGTATGTAGTGCTTTTTCTTGTTAGATAATTCACGGCTTACTAGATACTATACAGGCTAGCCGAGTACGGAAATCATTAAAAATCCAGATGGCAATACTGGACAAACTGGCAAAGCATATCCACAGTGTTGAAGGCGGTGGGTGATATAGGTAGGACTTGTGGCGATCCAAGCGGGAAAAGTTGTCAAATGGTTTTCATTGTTCAAAACTCGGCTAGCCTGTACAGTATCTAGTAAGCCGTGGATAATTTAAAGTTTTTTTTGTCAAGTTAGAAAATTTCTTAGTTAACCTTTTAAAAAGTTATTTAAAAACATAAAGGGCAGTAAAAGAATTTTACCAAATGAAGTAATTGTTCCCACCCATATCAAGAGAAAGTTAAAATGATGAAGTAACCTAAGTTTATTAGATACTGCTGGTATGTTATTGAAGGACCTTCTTTATAAATTTTTTCCAATCACGGCAAATTTTAGAAAAAAAAATCCACATTAATTTAAAATGAGTACATACGACACGTTTTTCAATTACCATTTCAGCATTAAGTTCATTTTTATCATTATTAATTTCACTGAAATGTTACCTTATGTAGGATAAGTTATTGTGATTCCTTTAAACGTAAAAAGAATTTCTCTGTGTTCTTTTTTACTAAACCTTCTGAAATATAAGCTTATATTTTTTCACGAAATTTAACTATTTTTTAAACTAATAGATTCCTTTCCAAAAATTTGTAGGTTAGAAAAAAGCAACGCCAATAAAAAACAACAACTTCAATTGCTATACGCTGTCCAACTAGATAAAGCTGTTCCATCTTAAAGAGGAGAAAATGTCTCCAGTACTAAACCAGCCAAGAATGAGCAAGATGAGGATCATAAAGAACTTAGTGGTCATATCCCTATCGTTTGTACTGCTGTTCACTGGATTCAATGGACTCAGCGCCTTGCAGAGCACAATGAACAGAGACAAAGGTGTCGGTACGATGGGACAGGCACTGATATACTTCACGTTCTGTGTCTCAGCATTATTGTTCCCCAAGTACATCATTCAGCGATTTGGTTGTAAATGCACCATCATCATATCGCAGGTCTTCTTCATACCTTACATCGCTTCCAACTTTTACCCTCATTGGGCAGTGGTGGTTCCTTCGTCGCTGCTTCTCGGGTTATCGGCTGCTACACTTTGGGGTGGACAGTGCACTTATTTCAACAGAGCTTCCGTTTTGTACTGCTCTTTCATCGATGAGAAGGCGGGTCATGAGTTGAATGGAAAAGAACTAAATGGTGAGTCGAACTCAATTGCTCACTCAACAAAAACGTCAAACGAAGATAGAAGCTCGACCCCCATAACCAGTATTCAACTTTTTGACAAGGAAAACACTGCGATTTTTAACCCTACATTTGAGGTAGACGTTGCTTTTAAAAGCATGGGAGGTAGTTGTGATAACAATGCTACTTTTGCGAATGCAAGTAAGGCGAGCAGAAACGCTTCTCTGCATGAAATCACGAACGCGCAGTTTTTTGGATGCCATTCCTTCCTTTACAAAACCGCCGAAATTTGGAGCAATCTGATGTCCTACTACATCTTAAAAGAGGAAAGTACTACTAGTTGGGAAGTAACGACGAATATCCCTTGTTCTTGCGGTGCCAGTTTCTGCAATTCGGAGTCTGGGTGCCTTACACATAACTTGGGAATCGTCTCAGATGACCGCAGGTACTTACTATCGGGATTATGTGTTGGATTGATAGTGATAGACATTGTTTTGTTATTGCTACTCCTTGAACCCATTGAAACAGAGAGAAAGTCAGTGGAATTTTCTTTTGAGATGCTTCAAGCAACATTCAATCAATGCAAGAGGAAAGAACAGCTTTTTTTGATGCCTTTGGCACTCCTCATAGGATATTTACAGGGGTTTTACATGGCAGATGTGACAAAGGTGAGTAGTACAGCGCATTTTACAAAGAAGGGGGAATTCCATGTTCATGATTAATAATTACAACTTTCATACGTCCATTTTTATACCGCTGATTACTCAAACAAAGTTTGATTCCAAATCTGAAGGAACGTCCAAAATTTCGTGAGCTCAAAATAGGAAAACTATTTTTAGCTCTTTAGCATTTAAAAGAACTATTTCATAAGGCAATCTTCATTCTATTTTTTGGTAGAATGTACACAACTCAATCCTAAATTCTTTTACGCAACGAGTTTTGTATAGTGATATTATCCTTTAAAAATAGTATAAGTTTTTTTTTTATTTTGTGCATTATTTACGCGTGGCATATTATTAAGTAATTTTTTCCACAAATAATAAACAAATGAGTAATAATTCCTAACAAATTGGTACACTTTGTAAGCATTATTAATTTTAAAATCATAAGTACGGTAGGTCAGTATAATGGAGGAATCGAGTTAATTTGTTTGCATAAAATTAGTTTTCAACTAAATTTGTATCTATTTATAAATATTATTATTAAATAATTTAGTGTTAAATATTTAGCTGCAGGCATTTTTACAGTCATATAACTCTCCTCACTATTCAGTAGGTATATTAATAAAATTTTATTTGCACTAATTTCTTAAATCAAAGTAATAGCAATATACAGAGTCAGATGGTTCAGGCTAGCTGAAACAGCCTTGGCCGTAAATCGGCTCTAGCTCAGAATTTGAATTTCTTAAATCAATTCCATTTTTTTTCAATAATATAGAATACTAGGGAGCTACCGCCCCAATGACGTCAGTTAGTCGTTGTGATTGGTTGCATAATAAGTTGTTTCACAGTACTTGCTTTGCAATTGTAACTGCGACCTCATCCGTAATCTAAAAAAATGGAAGTGTTTTAAAATTTAGAATTTGTTTTAAGAAATTATAATGGCCATTTGCTTATCCTCAAAAGAATCCGAACACTTAGATACCAAAAATGTGTTATAAGGATTAGTAATTAAAAAAGTTTTTACCTGGAAACCGTTCACCAAACACTTTTTTTAGAATAGAGAGAAAATTAGTTTTTTCTTACATTTTGGTGACCATTAAACACAACAGTCGCACACATTTGTTTGCCTTAAATTTTGTGTACTAAACACTCATACTTACTTTTAACAACATTTATGCTTTAGGCCTACGTTGGATGTGCTTGGGGAACGTATCACATAGGTTTAGTTACAGTCGGTTATGGATTGTTCTGCGCCATCACATCTCAACTCTCTGGATGGCTCGTTAAATACATAGGAAGAATTCCTGTAATATCGTTTGGAATAACTTCTACTGTTGGAACGTGCATCTTACTTCTGGTGTGGACACCCACTGTTTCGCAGCCGTTTGTGTTTTACACCATAGCGTCTTTTTTCGGAATAATTATCGGGATCCTTTGGTCTCAAATTCCTGGTAAGTAGAATTTTCCTTTTGATAAATTAGGCAATACTATTAAAAAACCTGAAATTAAGTAGGGTAGGTTTGCATATGTTGCAATAAAAATAATACCTAATTTTCCGTTAATTGGTATTCTTGTGAATTAATGAACAAATTGATATTTAATACTTACCTTTTAGATTGTTTTTTACTAAAATCTATATATATATATATAATTCTCTTACGTGGCTCACGAATTTGGCTGTATTTGTTACCCGCCGTTGGCAATGATCGGTTTGTTTACACTTTGCGAATTCATGTAAACAAAATCCTTTATGACCTCCTCCGATGCCTGAATTTAGAAATCGGTGAAACTATCCTTTTTGCATGTTTTACTTCACAGCATATTGATTAGTTCAAAGGGAAATTCAGAATGTAAAAAATATCTTACGTTGTAATTAGTAGTACTTACAACTTGTTTCAATTTCCTTGGCTTTTAAACTGATTAAATGCTGACTTTTTAAAAACCAACTTTGTGTTAGTAAAAAGAGGATACGTTGATTCCCCCTAGATTATTTTAAAAAGTAAGTTTGTTTTAAAAATAAACTTTTATTTTAATTATGTTTTACTTTCAAAAGGATTTTGAGTTTTGAGTTGCTAACTATATGTAATTAAACCCTAACCCTTTTTCTCTCTCAGGAGAGTTATAATTTACAGAAATAAAATAAGGTTTTAAATCAAGTAGTTATTACAGTACAAGTATGTTACATTTTTCGAGGGTTAAAAAGTTGTTTTTCGTAAGTGTTAAAGTATTTCGTCTTTCAACTTATGCTTATTTTATTTCAGCTTTTTATGGAGTGTTATTTACGGATGACGAAGAAGCAGCATTCGCAGGTTTTTATACCTGGGACAGCCTTGGATGGGCACTTGGGTTTGCGCTCAGCAACTACCTGTGTATGTACATAAAAATTTACGCCATGATCGTTACATCTTTCGCGGGACTATTGGGGTATTTGGTAACGGAAAGAAAATTTTTTTCGACGAAGGGAGAGTCTACGTAAATAGCAGGTCACTTTAAATAGAAGATTTCAAGTGTGTTATCTTTTCAGTTTATTCAAATACCTGCTTTTGAAATATGGTACGAATTCAGACTACGAAAAATCTGACGCTTTGAAGTGTAAAGGAATGAACATGTATAATACTGTCAACATTGACTTTGAGGGTTTTGGATAGAGGATAATATTTGACTTCAGTTATATTTAGGTTAGAAGTCAAGTCTATCCGCGCCAGTTATAGGAAGAGAAGCTTAACAAAGGTGGGAATGTTTTTGAAAGTTTCAAAGTTGTTATTTCGCACACCGGGCGCAACGAAATTTGATAACTTCTGACTAAAGTATTAAAGAGATAGAACTGCCAACTCTCCTTTTTCCTTCCTGAATTCTGTGTTTTTTCCCAATTCCCTTTTTGGGTACAAATTATTAGTAAAAATACAGAGTGTTTCAACTAGTCAAACTCTTCACAGAAGGATCCTTTGAAAATGAATTTGATGAATGAAATGAATTTACTCAATTACATCTATTAAAAATATTCGGATCTGTAACATCTTTTGTTAGAAACCTTACTATTGGTTATCGGTTAGTGTTTGTATTAGTACGTGTCATAAGTTTAAAAAAATGCCTTTACATGAGTTGTAATAGTGGTTTTAAGGCCTAATAAAAGAATCCCTAAGGTTTGTTATTTTTAATATAACTTATGCAATTATTTTGCCATGGATGTCAAGGTACCTTTTAATTAGGCAGATAGTTTTAATTTGCAGCTTGTGTAAAAAAATTCATTTGAAAATAAGAACATGTTAAAAGTTTTTTTTAAGGATTCGAAAATTTCAGAAGCAATGAAATAATTTGTGCTTACATAATACATTATAACTCATCAAGGATTTATAAGTTTATAGACAGCTCTTAACGCGTTTAACAACTATGTAAAACATTTATTAAATGAGGGAAATTGAACAAAACAGTACAGAGCAATAAAAAATATGAGTAAATGTACAGTAAAATGAAATAAACGTACACAAATTCACTAAAAGAATGTACATTATTCAAATTATACACTATAAGCCTACTTTATAAAATACACATATTTACTTTTTTTTAAGTTACTGCTTTAAAAAATTGCTTGCTGAAATTTGTTTCTTTGTTTTAAATTTAAAGAAAAAATATAAGATTTATTGTTTTCATATTAAAAGCGCTTTTAATATGAAAACAATAAATCTTGCGTATACAATCAGTCTTAAAAAACAATTCTTTCATCTTGTATTTGGATTCTACATTTCATAAAACGTTAACAATTTAAAAAGGCTGCAATCCACGAGGCAAATGTTAAAAAATAGGGGTTAATGGCTAACGTTTAAAAATTAAGCTAAAGAAATGTGAAATACTGTCAGTTTTACACTGCTCAAGCTCATAATACATCCAACTAGCAATACAAAATTGGAGTTAATGTATTGAACTACTTCCAACGTTTTATCTTATCTGATCATGAACATTAACATTCTTGGCTGTTCAAAAAACAAGCTATCCATAAAAAATACTGTCTACTTAAAAAGTGCTAAATACTTGTAGAGGAAGTCAAAGTATAAAGGTTTAAATTTGTTCCTTGAGGTGCAAAGGAATTAATAAAAGTTTTTCATTTCACCTGCGTTTGATCGCTCTTACCATTCTTCTTTAAAAGGAACATATTTTCAGTTATTAAGTATCCCACAAACCCTAAGGTTCCTACAAACATTAAAATATAAATTTTAATGTAACTACATAGATAGACGCTGTATACGTAGGCTATTGTATGTCCTATACTTAGCCACACATAAAAGCTAGCAAAAGCAGCTTCTTGGTCTTCTTTAAATAAAACTCCATAGAATGCTGAAAAGAAAAAAAAATAACTTTTTTAAAAATGAGTAAAATGTTTCTTCCTTTAAAAAAAGACTCCGGTATTTTATGGAAATTATAGTATTTTATATAGTAGTAGAAAGTATTTTATGGATCCGGTATTTTATGGTACCTATGAAATGAACCAGAAAGACGTAGTTTGAATCAAAAGAGCTAACAAATAAATCATTGAAGTTTATACATCAAGGGTGTTTCAACAGTCCTTTTCACGGCTTTTATTTCAAATCAATGCCTCTAAAGGGCCATGGAAGTAAAGTGTAAGCATAGGAAAGAGACCATGCTTTAAAAAATAAAGGAAATAAATAAAGGAAATTTGCCAAAAAATAAAGGAAATAAAATGAAAAAAAAATTTTTTTAGTACCACGGCAAATGCACAGAAAAGGTTTCATGAAAATAACTTAAAATATTTGAGGAGATAATAGGGAGAGAAAATAGCACATTTTCGGGATTCAAAAAAACCTTTTCACAAATTTGCAAGTTTCTTTGTTTTTTTAAAATTAAAATCTGTCTCTAACTATATATAGACATAATAATGTTTTTGATGACTTTGAAAAACTTGCAAATTTGCAAACCGTTTCTTTTTTTAAGGACCGAAAAAGTGTTATTTCCTCTTGCTAATATCTCCTCGAATAGTTAATGTATTTTTATTCAACTTTTTTCCATGCGTTCGTTATCATATTGCAAAACATTTTTAACTGAAGTTTTCGTTCTTTCTCCTTTGTTTTTTTAAAATTTCTTATTTCACCGCTAGGGACACTGTAAGTCATCTGAATGGATTCAGTATCGTTGTTTACCTATGGGCACACCTTACTTTCATTACCCTAAGAGACGTTACTTTCAAATAAAAGCATTTAAACGGATGTTTGAACACCGCCCTTGAAATTTCCGTCAAAATTTTTCTAAAATACCTTGACAAAAACTAAAAACTCTGATCAACACATAATCAGATTTTATCCGAATTATTAAATTAAACTAGACGTTAAGAACGACATTCAAAAATTTACTAAATTTATAATTGAGAAATCCCAATTATACTAAGGTTAAAATTGTGACTAAATGAAAAATAAAACAAAATATTCGAGGATCTATATGCATGGAATTTGGCTATCCTATGAAAGCTTGGGATGACCATTGGTCATCCTTTGATTCCACAGCTTTGATTGCATGATGGTTGGTCATTGACCATACCATTAACATAGCCTTTAAGAGAAGTTTAATATGTTAACTTTAAAAATTAACTAAAATACCAAGTTACAATACTATCACTAATTAAAAATAATTAAAATATCAGAATTTGTGTAACGTGTTCCAATTTTCTTTTCTATAAATGTGTGTACCATTTACAATTGTTTACCAGTGAGCCAAGTGATATTTTATAGAGAATTTTCAATCACATGACTCTGCCTAACAACGGCCTTAGCAACGTTGTTTTATTCCTCCAGTGACATCATGTGCGAATGCTGCTATTGGATACTTCTATGTCCCGCCCCTAACAACCGCCTTAGCAACGTTGATTTTGTCCTCCAAGAGCATTTTCAATCACATGACTCGGACCTAACAACGGCCTTAGCAACAGAAGGTTACAGTTTTTTGCCCTACAGAAGGTTAACAGTTACAGAAAATGAATGGCCGTGGAATTCTTCTATTGGAGTATTTGCAATCACGTGACCACATATCTAAAAACCGCCTTAGCAACAGATACCTCGTTACCTAGCAACCGCCTTAGCAAAAGTTAAAAACCCTATAAAAGGTTAACAGTTAAAAGAAAATAGCTGGACATGACGTCACCTGAAAACACTATATTTGCAAAAATAAATAAAATGTTCTGTTGAAAACAAGTAAAAAATTTTTAGTGCATTTTTCAAAGAGAAGAAATTACCTGGAAGTTGCGACCATATCGTTCCCGTCATTATGCCCCAAAGCCCAGCAACTAAATAAAAGACGTAAGACTGCGACGCATTCGGCGACCACGTCAGAAGCAAGATGCACGTTCCTAGGGTGGTGACGATCCCCAACGAGAATACGGGTATCCTCCCAATGTGCTTGACGAGCCAACCAGACAGGGAAGACGTCAGCGCGATTGAAGCTCCGTACCACATAGTGACGAGTCCTATGTGGTAGGTTCCCCAGGCGCATCCTATGTATGCCTGAAAAAAATCAAGGGGGATATTTGAGGGAGTGCCTAGGTCGTTAAACCTTCAAACTCCAGTATAACTAGCCTCACTGGGTGAGGCTTGAGCTGAGCTGTACAGAACGTGTGACTGAAAGTCACGGTCAGCTGAGGAGTGGCTAGCTTGATGCTAACCCCCCTCTTGATTTCCCCAAGTAACCTTGGTACTCATTTTATCGACTCCGGAGGGATGAAGGGCTGAGTCTGCCTTGCCCGTGGACCGGGATTTGAACCCCGGGCCTGTGGTGTGGGAGCGCGAAGCGCTTCCTCTACGCCACCGGGCTTCTTGCCTGAAAAGAATATACTTTATACTCGACAGCAACGTTTCCTGACCCTATGACGTCACTACGTGGAAGCAGAAACTGCGTAAACAGCATGTTGGATTGTTGGAGGAGTTTCGGTACGCAATTCAGACACGGCGCTGGGAAATAGTACATACTTTGTTTGTTAGTGACGTCATAGGGTCAGGAAACGTAGCTGCCGACTGTAGTCCAGGCTTGCACAAAATAGTATAGACAGCCAATCCGCCTTTTGTAGCATAACAAGTGTTGAATGAGTCTAAATATTTAATGGTTTCAAATTTATTTAAAAAGATGCGTTTATTTTGTAAGTCTTAGGAATTAATAATATTGGTTTATGAAAAAAATGTTGAAGTGCAAAATCTCTATTCTTAAAAAACTTTCTAGTTTCCAGAAAAACGTTTTTTACTAATTATTGGTCCGAATGGCACATTTTTGGTATTAAAATGGATAGCAGTCATCTAAGTTTTAAAACTATTTCATAACTCTGAAATGGTGTACCCAGGTCCAAATGAAAACATATCATACATTTTTAGAGTTGTTTATACTTCGCATCGCAAACAAGATTCATTTACTTTTTCGACAAATCCGAATATAAGTCGAATTCCTCAGTTTATAGTATGAAAAATATTTCCGAAAATTCTCGCCTTACATTTCGTCACCTTAATATCAAATACTTACTATCTCCGTTCGGCAAACTTCGGGAATCCCGATCCTGGGCGATCGGATCTTTGGAGGAGCTCATTTGATTGGTTCGTAAGAACTGACATCATCGAGCTGGAAAGATCAAAGCCAATCAAATGAGCTTCTCCAACTTGTCGAACGGAGATAGTAAGTATTTGATATTAAGGTGACTATTTGTATGTATACGATATAGCTTTTAAAACTGAAAATTACATGGAATTAATTAAAAGAGGATAGATTTTAAAGAGACTAAACCCTTACCTTAGTGAAATCAGCTATGTAAAATCCTTGAGCTAATCCCTGCATCAGCGTCAACGGGGATAGGAGCATTTGTTCTTTCTTTTTGCAATGGTTCCAAGTCGCGAGCACCATATCGGTGGAAAAAGACACGGGCTTCTTGCTGGCTTCTATCTGGTCCAGCCCGAAAACGAGCAAGAGAAAAGCGGCGACCGCGAAAAGGACGCACACCCCACTCAGCAAGTACCTCCTCTCGTTGGTCACCCCTCCGATGTTCTGCGACAGACACCGAGACTCCCTGTTGCAGAAGTCCGCCCCGCACGAGCAAGAGGTCACGTCCGCCACCAAGGCCCCGCTGCCGTGCTTCAGGATGAAGTACGACAGCAGATTGCCCCAGATCTCGGCCGTTTTGAACAGCGTCGCGTGGCACCCGAAGAACCGCGCGTTGAGGGACTCGTGGTTCAGTATCTCGTTCTTCGAGGGTTCTGTTGGGGGGTCCGCCACCGACCCGTGTTCCAAAGCGAGGTTGATGTTGCAGAAGGTTCCGGAGGAATCGATCGCTTCGTCGACGGAACCGTATTCGGTCTTGTTGTTCAGAGGGGGTGGTTCGCACAGCGAGATGGAGTTGCGCACCGACAGCGGCTCCAAACTGACGTAGGACTTGGTGCTGTCTTGGAACGAGTTTTTCGGTTTTTCGAGTTGGGAGCAGTACAACACCGACGCCTTGTTGAAGTAGGTGCACTGTCCGCTCCACAGAGTGGATGCGGCGAGTCCGTTCAGGATCGCCGAGGGCAGCAGAGTACCCCAGTGAGGGTAGAAGTTAGAAGCGATCCACGGTAGGTAGAAAAGCTCAGACAGTACCATGCTGTACTTGCAGCCGATTTTCTGTATCACGTATTTGGGTAGGAGTAGAGCTGATATGCAGAAAAATATGTATATCAGTGCTTGGCTTAGGGTGCCTACACCCTTTTCCTTATTTATGGTGCTCTGTAGCTCATTCAAGCCATCGAATGCGGTGAACAGCAAGACAAATGAGCCTGATATCACAGTCAGATTCTTGATGACTCTCAACTTGCTGAATTTCACAAGTTTGTTGAGGTCTTCAGAGGACATTTTTCACACATGAATATGAATTGTGTTGAGATGGAAATGGATTCAATGTAGCTGATTTTTCTTTTGCATAGTATTCTGAAAAAAATCATTCATTGAAATTAGAAAAAAGGTGTTCTATAAACTATATAAATAATAAATATATAAACTATTATAATACTATATACTAAACTATACTATATATACTATACTAATTATAAATATATAAACTATAGCATAATCTTAATGCATAATTACATTTTTTTTAAAGAAAAGAGCTTGTTAAAGTTTGGAGTTTTAGTCCAAGACTAACAATGCGGGGATATTGATATAATGCATCAGGTTTTAATATCCAAGAGGAATAAACTGAAATTAAAGGTTAATCGACAGAAATATTTATTTTTGAAAATGTGAATGCGTGGGATTAAAAATTTACTTTCTTTTCTTAAAATTTACAATAAACATTTTCCTTTGACATTGACTTTGTATTGATTCAGGAGTTTTTGTGACTGCAGGTAGAGTTTAAAAATTATTTTTTTTTAAGTCAGATTATGTATTTATTAGTCTGAGTCTGATAGCATGATCTCTCTCAAAAAGAGTCAGATTTATTTTATATTAAAAATGAATTTGGTTAATTATTTCAAATTCGTTTTTTGAAAGGCAGAAACTAAAAGTGAATAATAAAGATATATCTTTTACCTCGAAAGTAATTTTGGAACACAAACCCTTTTTATTTATCATAGTATTTTAATTTAAAATTATAACAAATTATAGGTGGATTACTTTTTAAAATTAGAAAATAGTCATTGGATCTAGAATCTCCACCTGAAAGAAATCTCCACCTGAGCTAAAAAATTTAAATAAAAAATTAATCGTTTTTAAATTAATTTCGTCTTTCTTTTTTTATCCTTTTCACAAATAAAGACGATAGATCACGAGGACACAATTACACTTTCTCATAAAATTTTAGATAGCCTTCACCAGACGATACTAAAGTTTTATCACCTCGGTCTAAGAGAATAAAAACCTGGATTTGTGTGTATTTTGAGAGTGTAAGTGTATGGCGTTATTTTTCAAACACACATTTACTTCTTAGTCAGACGAAAGAAATGAGTCACTAAAGGATTTTTGATTTTTCTGATTCTGATTTTTTTTAATTGGAAAAGGGGGGAAGAAAGCTGATGGATCCGCAAAAATAAATTACTGTAATTTAAAATCAAATTTCAATATACAGGCACAGGGTGTTTCAAAAGTCCCTGTCACGGCTTTTATTTCAACCAACGTCTCCTAGGGTCATGGAAGTAAGATCTACACCTAGGTAAGTGACCATGGAGAATCTATTGAGATGATTTCACCCTTTGCTGGGAAATAAAAAAATTAAATAACTAAAGAAGCAAAAACCTCAATTAGAATATTGTTGCCAATGTTATAAAAAACTCAAGGAAAAATCATGAAAATATTGTGAATTTTTGCGGAGGTACCAGCATGTGAAAATAGCACTTTTCAGGCCTCAAAAAAAGAATTTTTCAGTATTATTATGCAGTTTGGTGTTTTTTTTTTAGTTAAATAGAGACAAAATTTAATAAAAAAAAATTAAAAAAAAAATGCAATCACTCGAGCTGTTCAAATATGTTCCATTTACCATCACAACGTTTAAAAATATGTATATATTTATAATTAAAATTGGGGAAACAATTCCTTCTTTGGACTTACTTTAGTAGTGCCACAATAAAATATATACAATGCAGTCAGTAATTCTATACTTTAATTTTATTATTCTTATTTGAATTTTTACACGAATAAAATTAAAAGTAATTTTACTTTCTACCTTCCAACACAGGCAAGTTTCAAACACGGAGGGTTCTAACAATGGGTCTACTGCTCTTAAAATTCAGGCTAAAGATGATATACTGAAAGCATTTCCCCTCAGATTTTCAAATTAACTTCAGAAAATTGGTGTTGTTCTGATGTGCCCGTTTCTCCCCTAATTAAACAGTAATAGCACCGATATAAATGATAGCAGTTTGATTAATTTCTTTTCTGTTACTGAGAACAAATGAATTTATAAGAAAGTATAAACTTTAATTGTGATTTAATTCTTAAAATCATTCCCACCTAATGAAAACAAACACTTTTTGGCTGTATATTACATTTCTACATAAACAAAATCGCTATTATACCTATTAAAAGCTAATTTTACCAATAATTTATTTAAAAATATCTTAACTCCATACAATAGTCATATTAATTATGGAAACAATAATATAATATTTATTATAACATCTCCTTTTGCCTTTGTATAAAGTTTAGTTTAAACGATCTAGCGACGGTAAAAACAGCAGTCAAAAAGTAAGGCTAAAAAAAATTAAAATTTTTCTATGATGAAATGATAAAACAAACAAATAATAAAGTTTTCGAGGGAGAAACTAAATGTTTATGACAACAGTCAAACCAAAATATTGAATTCATTTTTTTAAAATATCAGCGAGACTGTATACAATACAATTCTGTAACCGATAGCGCGGATTTATCATAAATACATTCAAATCATAACTCAATAAACTGGCTGGCCAAGCGATTTTAATGTACGAAGTTTTCAAATTAAATTAAAAAATACTCAAAAGTCACCCGGAAGTGTGTTTTCTAAAACTTTAGAAACAATTTTAAAAATTCCATAGATAATTATGTCGTGTACATAATAATACTACACACTTGATACCTATAGTATTAAAAATGAAAATATTAAGATGCGTTTTCAAAACTTTCTACTTTAGGTTTTACTATTCATAAGGAAATATGCTTTGATAGGAGTATTCAAGTGTCTACTGTCTAAAAAGTTTTATGAAAAAAAAAATCAATGAGTAGGATACAAAAACTTTTCACTTCACTTACCACTTGGAGAAACTCAACTGTGTTAAGATGCTTTTTGTTGCAATCTTCTGTTCCTGAGTGTAACAGTGTAAAACGGTGATGTAATTCGTATAGGTAAACTACAAATAAAGCACAGAATACTTTCTAATACAAATACAGCTGCAGAAAATTTTCGATGATTAAACTTTTCTGGGAAAAAAAATTTCAGACAATTACTATATCTGTATCTGTAACGACATCTTTATAGTACAGATGATAGATGAAATTCGGTTGATTTCTATAATTTTAGTATTAATTGAGTATTTAGTGTTTACGCAGCTGAGAAAACTGCGTTCTTGAGGGTCCTTTTCTTTCCACCAAAATGAAATATTTTAAATTGTCATTGAAACTTAAAGATTACTTGTATAAGTATCTATTTTATATGCTTTTAAAAGGGAAAAGTTACGCAGATGATAAACAATGTATTCATTGTTCTACTTTTCTTCACTGGCATTTCTAAACTTTTTCAGTCCTAGCCGCCCCAAATTTTCCATGGAATTCAATGGTTATCTTGGGCGGCATAGCATTGAAAGGGTTTGTGCTTATATACTGTTTTATTCTTGTAATGTTTTATCTTTCAAGAAAAAGGTTTATATACATAGTATAGTGATTTTAAATTCATGGAACCGATTTTTTAGGGGTTGTGTAGACTGATCAAAGACAATATTTAAAATCACAAAGGAAATAGGGGATACAAGCTACCTCTTAGACGCTAAGAGAGTTGCAAAGAGAGAGAGAGACGAAAGTGTTGCCAGGAGCAATAAAAAATGGGTTATTGTATGAGGTTAGGGGAAGAAATAAAGTGCCAATTATAATGTTTTTACTTATCTATGAAAACTGTGCAAATATTTCTTCCGCTGTTTTGGCCCTCTTCAAATATATTCGATAGTAAAAACTTTATCATCGCATTTTTTACTGTCGGATTTTTAAGACGACCTTTTAATAAAAAACCCCTTTACATAGTTTTTATGCTAATCGATAAAATAATTTTATTTCTACCCAAAATAACCAATATTTCACTGCTTTTGACAAGTCCACCCTCTAGCTCTCCCCTTCACCTCTGGAGTCGTGGACTATTTATAGGACTATCGTTCTATTTATTGGAAAAAAACGCAAAATATTTCCAATAAATAGAAATTTGAGAGCATTGGTAGGAAAAAGGCACCACTAAATTGTTAACAATACTTCCCATACTATAAATATTTTAACGATTTTGAAAAAAAAAACCGTAGACAATTTAATTTTTTGTGTGTTCCGAAGATTTAATTACAATACAAAATAACAAATGAATACTACAACAAAACATGAATACAACAAAATAACTCTCGTGAGATTTAATTACATTTTTCTTGAAATAGAATTACATTTCATAGCATTATATAAATTTTTATGTTTGATTAAGGAAAATAAAATTTTCTTTTACAATTTTGTGAGGGTAAAGAATTTTAAATTATAAAGGATGGTCCGAAAAGGTCCACAAACTACTCTGGGAACCACTAATCTAGCTCTAACGTTAACCATTGTGCGTATTTGCAGCCCCCTCTTTCCTATGTGTTTTTGAATCGTTTTTAAGTAGTCTACGCCCTCTAAAAGTATTTTTTTAATTACCATGGAAACCCTGAATATTTAAATTGTTTATTTTTAATGTGCTTTTTTTTTGTTATGCAATTTTTAAGTTTCCCCCTCACCCACTGTTTGCATGATCAAGCCGGGAGAGGCTTATCAATAAAGTCTATTTGTTTGTTCAAAAAGATATCAATATTGTTTATCTGTTTTCTTTTTTGGTTCTTTTAGAGTTGTTATTCATTATAAACAATTTAAGGCAACATTTCATGAAGAAGGTAAATTTACCTCAGAATGGTATACCAAAACTATGCAAAATCTAAAACATTAATTTTGGGTGCAGAAACCATCAAAATAATTTCTTAATTATTAAACAAACATTTCTCCTAATCAAAATATGGAAATTCGCTATCATATTTAATTCCCTTCCGTGATGTTTCAAGCCTCTCAATTACCGCGACCGATTATATACAGATAATAAATATATATTTTTATCTCTGTCTGAGATTGCCAAAGATGTCTATTTATAGTTTTATTAAGAGAAATGTCATGAAATATGGCAACCTTGAAATCGTAAGATAAAACGAGATTATTTTGAATAAGAGAGCAGAGGCGAGGAATTATAGAGAGTAATGATCAGTGTCCTTTTATATTAGTTACCGACTACTAGGCAGTATAATGCTCTTTAATCCAACTTGAGTTTGCTTAAAATTAATTTAAATGTCTAAAATTTTAAATTTTTTAACTATTACGAGGAGTTAAAATTTGTAAAGAAAAGTATAGTAGTCCAGACGTTACCAAACTTTTTGGGGCCACCGCTCCCTTTTCAAGAACAAAAATTTCCACCGCCCCCTTACAAATCCCTCCCTGGAAATTTTTGAATTTAGCATGTTATAAAATGATATTAAGGGATTTTTAATGTTTTACATAAAAATTACATTAAGCAATAGTTTAATAGTTGTCAACGCCCACTTTTACTCTAACGACGCCCCTCCCAATTTTCCATCCACTCATCACCGCCCCCCTAGAATGTTTCAACGCCCCCTGGGGGCGGTACCGCCCACTTTGGGAACCACTGATATAGTCCGACAACCACGAGAAAAACTTTAATTGAAAAGCAAAACTTAAGTGCCGTTTACATGGGAAAAATGCTACCCGGGTAGCTACCCGGGTAAAAAGTGGGTTGAAGGGAATTTCCAACTCTACCCGGGTAACGAAATTTGAAGGCGTTTACATGAGACATGATCTAACCCGGCTTTTTCTCGGTCACGTGGTAAGAAAAGTGATCTGCCTGTTTCCATGGTTTCCAAGTTTGTTAACAAATATCTCATTTTTGTTTTTAAAAGAGAGCATCAGAATGAATTTTAAAAGAGCGTTGGCGATATATGCAAAAAATCAACGGATGATAGCAGATTTGCTTACCGAAGACCTGCGAAGATGTATGAAAGCAATCTTGTATTATTTGTTGAATATTTTGTTTATTTACTAGTAACACGTAACACTTATACAATTATACAAAATTGTGTTGGCAACATTGTTTCAATTCCATCAATGTTTATTGTTTTGATTTCCGTTTTTCATCATGTTTGTAAGTTGTGCTTGTCTTAAAAAATAAATGGATGTTTATTAAACTTAACGTTTTATCTTCACATTTCAAACTGCATTTGCTACTTTCTACATTATTGATGTCCATTACAAATTATATCAAAACAATCAACAGAGCACACACAAACAATTAAATGGCGGACTACACAACACGCAAGGTAGTGTGGGATGGGACACGAAATGCATCATGGGAAAGGAGGGTAACTACCCGGCAATTGACTAGGATTGAATCCTACCCGGCTTTTTCCTATCTTTTTCCCTTCGTAGGGAATGCCGGGTAGAAAAGAGGAGTAAGAGCCGCCTTTTACCCGGGTAATTGGCTCATGTAAACGGCACTATAGAAAAGAAGTTCAAATCTAAATTATATTCATATCACACAGAATTCGCATTAAACGTTTTCAGCGTTAATAAATTACTATCACCCCCAAAATTGAGGGAAATAACCCGTTTCCATAACAATCGCCACAATATTGTACGATGTCGATAGTTTTTCTAGTAGCGGTCGGGCTATATTTTTCTTTTCTTAAATTATTTAGCTACCACATGAAGGTATAAAAATATTAAATTTACTGAATAAAAGGATTACAATACAGTTAGGGGATTTCAGCAAAATATTTAAAAAAATATAGAAAACTATCAAATTTACTAACTTTAATGCCTATGGAAACTTTTTTTAGTTTTACATACGTGTTTAAAAATAATTCTAATTTTAAGATATTTCCAGAGATGAAGCTTACAGTCTCTTACTTATACCTAATAGGTTTAATAACTTTAAGGTATGTTAAGTAATCGGGAAATTTAGTCCAAATACATTATTCTTACAGGTCAATAACTACTAAAAATCAGTACTATCATGATTTAAATAAAATGTTCTGTAACTGTTATTTGCGCAATAAAATAAGGTAATTGTTTAAAGTTTTTAATTTTGAAAGAAGATTTCTCATAAAATAATCAATATACACACTCATTAGTAAGATTAATTATTACTGTAAGTAATTGTAGATGTTTGAAAATTAATTTGTGATCAATCATAATGTTTTGTAACACTATTCCAGAACATAATACGTATTAATTAATACCTTTTTTTATTTTGAAAATAGCATCTTAATTTGAAAAAAATTGGTAGGATTCTTAGCAACCTTCTGAAATATTTACGTTATAATTTCAAATGAACTTCTTTAACTTCTAAAGGTTTTGACAGAAAACTTTTCACATATGTTTAAGAATAAGAGTTAGCACATTTATTTTGAATTCAAAGTTTTGAAATGGAAACGTTCAACAGTTAGATATCCTATGAAACCGAGTGTGGATACACCCAACATGATGTAAATCTTGACAGAAGTGCAGATGTAGTTGCTGTATGATAAAGACAGGCAAGACCCAACCGAATGCCAAAGCTGGTAGCTGCCAAACGCTGCTTCTTCGTCCTCTTTGAATAGAACTCCGTAGAAAGCTGAAAACGTATCCATTTAGACTCATTCGGAAATTCCTTACGTACTTTATAAAGGCAATAATGTCTCCAAGACCAAACTGTGTCGTAATTTTTAAGTACCTACTAACCGAACAAACTTTTAATTTAATGTATCAAAAGCTATACAGCTTTAAAAGTCACGCTACAGAAATATGTAAGGCATACTTTTATATTCCTGTTTATACCCCTGTAACTATCAGGTACATTTTACGTTTTCATTTTTATGTTTAGAGTATGAAAAGCATTCTCTTAAAATTTCTACTAGGATGATGTGCTATCTATTGTTAGATATAAACACTGAATGAGCTATTTAAAATGCTAGTGGCATAAGTCTGTAGAATGAAGTTTTGGTTTTGAGTTATTGTAGGTTTTTATTTTAACAGCACCTGTGTGGAGAAGGTATTTTTTGGGGCGCTCCTACAGGCATAATTTGGACTTTTTGGTTTAAGTAAGCTACCACCACACTAAGGAAAGGTTCAAAACAGAAATCCATATCCATGGTTATCTTGAATTTTATAATTTATCCGCCTTTATCCTTAAGTGTTTAAAACACGTAAATCACGCGAAAGTACAAGCTTGTATGTTACGGATAAATCCCTAAGCCTGGGCGCAGATCGCCAAGTGTCAAGAATTACACCAAAGATAAAAAAAAACTGGTACACCGGTCGAATATCGCGTAAGGGCATGCATGTAGAGTGCTAAAAAACGACCTGGTATGTCTGAAGGAAATTCACACCATAAATCCTGCAGTCCATAGGGAAGGGGCGAATCAATAGGGGTGATGGAAAATAGCATATCTGAAATAGTGATAAAATTTGAAATTTCGCGTTTGACCATTTAAGGGGTATAACATAAATGTCGAGAATCTCCGACATCACTGCGGCCTGAAAAGACCATGAAATAAAGAGACCAACATCGATTGGAGAGAATCATTAAACGCTTCTCTTTCTCAAATTGGCGTAAATTTCAAGGCGAAAGGAACCAGGCTTGGGGATTCGGTCATGAAACATTTACAAAGTATTATTATTTTCCTTACCTCGGAACTGAGACCAAAGTATACCGAACAAACTGCCCCACAGTCCAGACGCGATGAAAAACATGTAAGGTTCGTCCCTATTGGGGCTCCACAGCAGAAGGATCAAGATGACCGCTATGTTGATGGCCCACGCCGCCAGGAAGATGGGCACTCGGCCCACGTGCTTGACCAGCCACCCAGACGAAGGGGAGGACAGTGCCATGGTCACCCCACTGCACACGGTCACTATGCCGATGTTCTGGATGCCCCAGGCGCAGCCTACGTACGACTGGAGAGGAAAAGGGTCAATATGTAGAATCATGATTACAAGGTAGTACATGGGACAGAACGGCATACCTGGTTTTGATAACAGTTTGAAAGTACCATAAAGTTTGTTGAGCTAGCTATAGTTTTTTCTACGAACACTTACGTCCTTAGTTATCTCCCCCACAAAGAAACATAATTATTTCATTTAAACAAAAAGTTTAACCCATCACCACACTTTGTTCCAGATATGACACACAATGTGGTGGTAAGGAAAAATCTCTGCAAAAACCTAAGTACCTAAAGTAGTCAAAATGAAGGAAAATCTCAAATGAAATTAAGACCTCAACACCTAGGACGGATTACAGGGGAGCAGAGGGAGAGACCCCCCCCCACGAGAAAAATCTCCTAAAAATAGTTTCAGAACACTTTTTGGCATGTTAAAATTCAGTTTTTAAGATATTGTTTTAAAAAAATTATCTCTTAGGGAGGAGGTAGTGTAAATTGAATATTGCATCTAATCGCCCCCACCCACAAACCTTCAGCAAACCTTTTTTTGAGAAACCCAATGACAATGAAAAGAGACGTCATGTTACATGCTATCTGGGGTACATGAGAGAACCAGACTTACCTTCGTGAAGTCACCAACATAAAAACCTTGCCCCATACCAATATAGAGCGTCAAAGGTATCATCAGCAGTTGGTTCCTCTCCTTGGTCCGCCTACAGGTAGCCAGCAACAAATCCAAAGACAACTTGACTTTGTCTGTTCTCGTCTCGAACCTGTCGAGACAAGTCAGCACCAACAAGACAGAAAGGACGCTCAGAATGACGAATATGGACAACAGGATGTACTTTGTCCTCTCTGCCGGCTGAGTGAGGTTGTGATCAGAGCACTCCGAGTCCACATTGCAGTAGGCCGCACCGCAGGAACATGCAGAACTCCCGTTGTAAGCCTGGTGCGGCCCAGAGTCGTCAGATCTCAACACGTAAAAAGATATCAAGTTGCTGGTCACGTAGCAGAATTGGTACATCATGGCGTGAAACCCGAAGAACCTGGCCGTGGTGGATTCGACGGACTTCACCCATCCGGATGACGCGTTGCAGATGTCTTCGCAGGACGCCACTCGAGATTCGCTACAGTTCGAATCTTCTGCAGTTCTGCTGTCCAACTTCAAGTCCGATACGGAGCTCTGGTCCTTTTCGTGATAATCCACGTAGCTGTTTTCCGAGTGGTGCCTCGATGAGGAGTGCACGTAATGTGCGTACATACCCGAAATCCCGTTCAGGTAGGCGCAGTGGGAGCTCCACAGCAAGGCATACCCCACGCCGAGAAGAATGGAGGCCGGGAGCATCAGGATCCAGCGAGGGTAGAAGTTCGACGCGATGAAGGGGAAGAAAGTCACCATGGAGACCAAAATCACAGACTTGCATCCGAATCTTTTGATTAAGTACTTTGGCAACAACAGGGAAGACAAGCAGCTGAAGGCGTACTGCACCGCTAGCGAGATGACACCGATGCCCTTTTCCCTGTTGAGGGTGCTCTGAAGGACCAGGAGTCCGTCATGGGATGTGAACGTGAGGAGGCAGCTGCCCGAGATGACCATCAGGTTCTTGACCACCTGTAGCTTTGAAAAGGGTGGGATTCCTTTCTTGATATCGGTGATGGAGTTCATTGTTCACCTCAGAAAGCAGTTATGTAAAGATGTATGTAAGGATTTCTGAAAAGGAGGCATTTTTAGTGTTGTTTAATAAGTAATTGCGATTTTAAGAAGAAAAAAAAAACCGAAAGAGTAAGAAAACTTATTAATATGCTTATTTTATGCATTTGAAGTTACTCAGGAACGTTTTAATGTTGTTTTTTTTCTAAACTATATATTTATATACTATTACTGAAACAAAAAATGATACCATGAAAAATTGATTCTCAACCTTTTTATATCCAAGGACCACTAGATGTCTTAAAAAATCTAGGCGGACCGCAAAACTAATTAATTAAAACCTATACATAGGGATAAATATTATAGTAACGGTAGGGCCTATTGATAATTTATGAAAGATTTCCATATTATGTACTTTGTATTATTATCCCAAAAAGCCAAAATATCTCAAAATCCCAAAAGCAAATAGTAACGGTAGCCTATTGATAATTTATTAAAAATTTCCATACTACTTAGTATTATTATCCCAAAAAGCCAATATTTCGTGGATCACCTGAAAATATTTCACAGACCACAGGTTGAGAATCCCTGCTATATAAATGATAGTTCCATACACGTTTTTACGATTAAAAAAATGTTCTTAAAAAAAAACCCAGTAAAAAAGGAAGCAACCGTTCACATCATTGTATGAACAGCTTATTACTTGGAATAATAAATGTTATATTTTTTCACATTATACACGTTTTAGAAAAAACAGTTAAGGTTAAGGTAAGACTTATTTACTTAAAAAACAAAGTATACAACAGACCTTTTATTATTTAACTATTTACAATTACCATTCACAATAAAACCAAAAACCACAATAATCTAAACTAAATATCAATGGAAATGGAATAGTTTTCTCCCTTTTACAAGAACTAGAATTTACGATTAAGTCTAGAATAAAATGCTTTCAAGTATATTGTTTCCAAAACTTTTTATCTACGCATATATATATGCATAGATACCTAGGTAGATCGGTTACCTATAGGTAACCGATGCATCTTCAATAACATAACAGAAACATAATAACACAGAAAACTTATAAAACACCTAAAAAAAACAGAAACTTGATAAAATACATGAAAAACCCTTAATAAACAAACACAATATTGTAAAAGAGTATACACATATCATCTTAAGATATTTATAGTAGGAATCAGAATGAAGTTACTCTTAATTTAAATAGTTTTATGATGATTTAAGAGAAAAATGCCCTAACAAAAATATGGAAAAAAATTTAAATGTAACCAAAAATCAGTACTTACATGTTAACTCTAAATCAAACTTTTAAGCTCATGAAGCTGCGAAAAATCATTATCTATTTGCAGGTGTCATGTCAATCAGAAAGCCATGGGATTCAAATAATATTCATTGGCATTGTTCTATCATATGTGTTTGCCGCTGTAGTGGGTCCATTTGCCAAGTCCTATCGTTTCGTAAAACCTTGAGAGTTTATGACTACTATAAAGTAAGCATTGTATGTGACGAAACAACTTTTCCGTAAAATGACGTGGCCCATGTTGTTTCGGTTACTTTCTTCGTCATCTTCAGTGAGATAAAACTATTTAAAAATGCTTGTAATTGTAACGCAAGTTTTCTGCTCATTTTTCGCTTGGTATTTTTCATCTAATTAAAAAAAAATGTTTCAATTTTTGTACAAAACTGGGGAAAGCCGTCTACAGTAGAAGCTCTTATAAAAACCCTCTTACTCACCTTTTGAAAGAGTTTTGCTTTGGCGAAAGTCCACAGAGGTCGCCAAATTGGCACTGCTTGATTACGAATGAATATTACAGATTTGTTTCGTTTAAACAACACATAGGTTCTAAAATAGTGCCAACTTGGCTACCGATAAGGACTTTCACCCAAGTTAACTTTTTCAACAGGTGAGACAGCTGGTTTTTATAAGCACTTTACTGTATGTCATTAAAATTAATGGGTGATCAGAGATTTGTAATACATTAATTAAATCACATAAAAACACATTAAGTACAGTAAAATTCAAGGTTTATCTAACATATATGTCATTAAAATTAATGGGTTATGAGAGATTTATAATATATTAATTACATCACATAAAAACACAGAAAATACAATAAAATTATAGGTTTATCTAATATATATGTCATTAAAATTAATGGGTGATGATGGATTTGTAATACATTAATTAAATCACATAAAAACACATAAAATACAATAAAATTCAAGGTTATCTAAAATATTTTAACAGGAATTGAATAATTTAGGATATATCACACCTTAACTTGGAAATAAGCTTTGATGAAACTTGGGGCACCCGCATGTATCTGTAAAACAGTTTTTTCTCTAATGTGATGGTTTAATTATTACTGTGAAATAATCTCAGTAATTCTCATTAAGATAAAATATTCAAAATTTCAAAACACTGCATGCGTCCAACACGGAGATAAAGAAACATAAAGAAGTTCTGTTATAAAAAGCTATTAGGCTATAAAAAAACCCTTCTAAATGTAGGTCAAACTACTGCGTGGATAAAAATGATATGAAGTAATTTTTCATTAAAAAGTAGTTTAAAAAATAATTTTGTAATAAATTTGTTTTTAAATCAGTGGAGAAAAATTAAGAAACATTTCCAGAGGAACTTTTTCCATTTGTTTCGTACTGGGAAACGATCGTAGTTAACCTTTAAATATTTAGTTTGTTAAATTATTATTCAACTAAAAAAAGAAAACCAATAGGGATAGCTGATTAAGTTTATGCTTTTATTTTTACTCATACACCAATACAAGAACTTGCTAATCAGAAGCTTCCAAAACTTAATAATTCTATATTGATTTCTTTTCGCTCATTTAATTAAAAGAATTTTTAACTTTATAAGTAACTTTTCTGACCTCTCTGTCATTTCTGATGGAACTTACAGTCTATCGGTCCAGAATGCCTTGAAGAAAGAAATTGTTTTATGCTGACAATTTATAACAAGTAGACATAAGAGATCCTAGTAAGAAATGAAAATTGTGTGATTTATTTTTGAAATTTAAAAAAAAATATTTAAATATTGGATGGATAAACGTAGAAGTTTCAAAATTGTAACTGCCAAAAAAGGGTGGATATTTATAACTTTAAGTTATGACAACTTTAAGTTATGGAGAGCATCAGAAGATCCATAAAATTTATATAGTAATATAATTTGCAAATGATCCCTAGGAAAGGTTATGAAAACTTTGTGTTCCTTAAAAATTCCTTGTTTATTCCATAAAAATATGAAAAATAGGGGTTCTGAACTGTAAATAGTTGTTCATAGTGCGGAAACAAACTAGAAGAATTTATTTCACTCGAATAACTCTACGGAACGTTAAAAATAAAATGTAATTTTTTTCGGGTCTTCTGAAAGAATTCAAAACAAGAAAGAAAGTATTATCGTCATAGATAGAAGATGGAGTTTTAACTACGGGGACTTTTATTTTTTGAACATTGTAACGTCATTCCACAGACAAATTCATAATTTCCTTTTTTAAAAGATGCAATAATTCTCCATTATAGGTGGTAAAACTCCAAATATCTTTGTCTGAAAGATCATAACAGTCGTTCATCACTTACGAAGAGGATCCAGGATTATTCCTTATCCGAAGAGGATCCAACAATTGCATGTTTTTTAAAACTTTTAAAATTTTGTGCAAATAAACCACGTTGTTTTTATTTGATTCATCATAACAATGATTTGAAAAAGCACTTACTTCTCAAGGGGTATCTTTTAGAATACTTTCTTTGCTTGCTTGAGGTATGTCCAGTCCAGATTATGTGTTAAGCATTGAAATATTGACGTTTCTAAGAGTAGGCTTTGTTGAGAGGTGTGAATCAACGAAACTAAATCAAAGAAAGCATTTATATTCTGCACCAACAGAATGTGATTAGCACCTCTACTGAAAGGGTGATTGTTTTTTGGTAATTTATAGTCTTATGTAACGAGCTTATTGTTTACTTTGTATATGAAGCTTGTCCAGAATAAATTGAATTATTTCTGCTGATGTTAAAATCCGTACTGTAACAAACAAATGGAATACAGTTCGAGTGCGTTTACGAAAAACCCGACCACAATGCGTTGAGGCATTTGTGAAATTCGGGTTGTCGTCGCTTTGAAAACTTTTGGCTGTATTTCAAAAGGGCAACAACCAGAAATGGTCATTTTGAAAGACACGTAGCGTTTTGAATTTTAGCTAATGCAAACACGATACGACTGACAAGTTTTGAACATATTTTCAAGATGTTAGGTGCTTATAATAATGGGTAGATGTTATAAAAGTTATAATTTTTTTTTACTTTTCTGTTTCTCTTTTTTCCCATCTTTGTTTCATTTAATTATTTTCTCTATTTTCTTCATTTTGTTTTTCTTTTTTCTCTTATTTTTACGTTCCTACGTTTCTCTCTTTATCTATTTGAGTTTTTCTTTTTCTTTATTTATCTCTTATTTTGTTCTTTTTTTTCTTATATCTCAACTTTCTCTTACCTTTTTTTCTCATTAATTATTTCACTTCTCGCGGGGGATCCCACTATTCTCCCGTTCACTCTATCTTTTCTTTATTCGTTTCGCCATTTTCACTTTATTTTCCATTTTATCTTTTTTTCACTATCTTCCTTTTCTTTTTTTTCTAGCTGCTCTAATGTTCTGTATGTTTTTCCCCGTTTTTTCCTTTTTTGAATTTCTGCTTTTTGTTTTTTCTAAATTTCTATAGGCTTTTTTTTTTCTCTATCATAGTTTAATTTTTCCCTCTTTTCTTTTCTCTCTTTTTTTTGTTACTTTATAGCTTATTTCTATCTTCTACTTATTCTTATACATAACTGAGTATTTCCACTTAATTACTATCTTTATTGACCTTCTCCTTCTCCCTAATTTCTATATTTTTGTTACTTCAATTTTCATTCTCCTTTTTTTCTTGGGTATGTTTCATGTCGATTTAACTTTTAATTAAATTTTTATTTTTATTTGTTCTTTTAAGGAATTATAATTACTACTACTAATTGGATGTTACCATTTGCAACTTGTTTGAAAATCTTCCTCTTAATTTTCAGTTTATCTAAATTAAATAGCTAGATTTTTATAAATTAATTATGACTACTTTTATTATAAATGCAATAACAATATGAACTGAACATGTCACCTAATTACATTCATTACACTGTATTTCATTTCTAATTTACTGCATTTGTAATAAAAATAAATAATAATTAATGTTTATACTCGACAGCCTGAACCTATGACGTCACTTACACGGGAGCAGAAACTGCGTAAACAGAAAGCCTGTTGGAGTACTATATAGGAGAGTTTCGGTACGCAAATCGTGATAAAAAGACTCTAATAAACAAATAATCATATTTTTAAACAGACCTTTTTCATTTCATTCAAAATTCAGACACCGCGTTGGGAACTACTTTGTTTGTTAGTGACATCATAGGGTCAGGAAACGTTGTGCAAATATTTAACTAATTCTTGGTGAAAAATGAAACTAAGAGAAAAAGAAAAAGTATATTGGAATTAATAAAGCACAAAAAGCAGAAATTCAAAAAGCATATATTGAAAAAGACAAAACATTAAGGAGAAGAAGGAAAGGAAAAGAAATAAAAAGATGAAAATGAATTAAAAGGTTAGGTTATAAGGGTATTATGGGATCATCCGTGAAAATGAATTAATGTCCTTTTATAGACAGATAAATAAAGAAAAATAAAAACATGAAAAGATCAATAGAGAAACGTAGGATAGTAAAAAAGACAGAGAAAAAAAAATAAAATGAAGAAAACCAAGAAAACTATAAAAGGAAGCAAAGTTGGGAAAAAAATGAAAAAGTATAAAAGTTGAAAAATTTAAAATTTTTGAACACCTACCTATACCCATTAACACCTACCTAACATCTTAAAAATGTGTAAACAACGCGTTGTGGTTTTTTTTTTCGCTCAGCGAGCGATTTCGGTCTTGTGTGTGGAAAGTTGTGTTTTTATCTGGTTGTTTACGTTTTAGGTGCTTGTCATATTTTTTTTTTTGCATTTGTTGTTGGTTCAGGCACCGCTAAACCAAGTCCAAAAGATCGCGTCGCATCAGCAGATCGTAGATGGTCTCTTCCTCTCTCATCAGATGCCCCAATGAGGCACCGATACAGTTCCATTTGTAAGTACTACACTTAACATTACTGAATGCCCCCTTAATTTTAATCTGTTTTATGTAATTAAAAGTAAGCATTCATATGAAACAACTGAGGAATAGCAATCTATCAACGTTACAAAAGATTACTTAGTACTTCCTGTACATTTAAAAAATATTAGAAAATTGTTGTTAATAAAGGCCTTGACAAACAAAGCAATCTGAAATAAGCCATTTTATTTGAAACTGTCAGCACTTGAGGTTTTTCCTTTGTATCCTTTCTACCATGATATATCCAACGTATCCAACAATAGACACGATCAGCAACACGTATATTTTGACATCGGTGCACACGTAGTTGCTGTAACCGAAGGAGAGGCAGAACCCGAGGGAGTACCACGCATGGAAGGCGGCGAAAGCAGCTTCTTCGTCCGCCTTGAAGAGCATCCCGTACAGTGCTGAAAAAAGAGGAAGGATATTAATATCAAGGTAACAACAAATACTTTTCAGTTGATCTCCTGTTACATTTCATCGTTATAATTTTGAGCCATAGCCTTCAAATCTATGAAATTGCTTTGCCAGAAGTTAGTTATTGCCACACGGCTTATTAGATACAATACAGGCTAGCCGAGATACGGAAATCATTAAAAATCCATATGGCAATAGTTGAAAAACTGGCAAAGCCTTTGAGTCAAAGCCACGGAGTTGAAGGCGGGGCTTAATGGCTCAAAAATTCAACTCAGCCACTAATGGCCAACAATCAGAAGTTTACGTCATGAAAACACGCCTTTATTTTTCCTTATTTGTCAGTGTGTTATCCTATTGGTTGGTCGGTATAGGTAGGACTTGTGGCGATCCAAGTGGGAAAAGTTGTCAAATGGTTTTCATTGTTCAAAACTCGGCTAGCCTGTATAGTATCTAGTAAGCCGTGATTGTCATCTCAATCTATCTCTTTAATAAATTTCGCATCTTGGTTAGCCTGTATGCATCCAGTCAACAGTGGTTAGTGCCAGATCCAGTGACAACGACGTTAGAAGACAGAGTGATCCTTTATCGCTGATTTCCTTACCTCTGAGTTGAGCCCACGAAATCCCAACGTGCGCACCCCACAGCACCGCAGCCAGGAAGAACATTTCAGTGTGTTGTCTGTCGGGTGACCACAGCAGCAGGAAGACACAGGCAACTAGGTTGAGGGCTACTGCAGCCGATAAGACTGGGATTCGGCCCAGTCGCTTCACGAGCCAGCCGGACAGGGAAGAGGACAGGCCGCACGAGATGCCGTAGAACACCGTCACCAGTCCGACGTGGTAGGCACCCCACGCACACCCGATGTACGACTGCGGGAAAGAGTGGTTCGTTTGTAATGAAATATACTAGGTGAGGTTGTTTCTAAGCTAATTCAGGCAATAGCATCGCAGGTCCATGCGAAAAAGTTACCTAACATGGGTAAAGTCTCTAATCGAAATTCGAATTTTTAAAAAATATATGTGTGAAAAATAAAATAAAAATGGCTTCAACCAAAAATTAAAAATAAAATTCTCATGATAATAAGCCAAATTGCATGTCTCAGACAAATAGTTCTATAGTTAAAAACTTTTTATATAACAATGGAAGGGAAAACATTATTAAAAATTTACAAAATTATTTCTTTAGAAAAAAAGAACCTGGTAATAATCACCGGGTCATAGATTATACTAGGTACTAATACTTAAAAAAGTTGGTACATTCTATAAGTCAGTAGTTACAATACATAGAATATAAATAGGTGAAAGAGTAGGGATTAGCGATAACAGTTCAATGATAATGTTTAGGATTATAAGAGATGATTAAAAAGTATTAAAATTTTGTGATAATTTTATATTAAAAAAGGCGCTTTTATTATGAAAAAATGATTAAAGGGTTAAGCAGCCATTGTTAATGTGCAAATGGAAAAATAATTTTTATAGGATGTCAAAACTTGTTAGAAAAACTTTGGGGAACTGAGATATAAACTCTAAATTAGACTTTAGTTTGTAGAAAATATTCTGTATATTATTTAACTTTATTAACTGTTATAATGATTTATAAAAAATTGAAAGGATAACACAATATACCTTAGTGATATCCCCGGTATAAAATCCTTTCGCCTGTCCAAGAAAAAACGACGCTGGAATAAGCAACATGAGTTCCTTCTTCTTCATAATCTTACAGGTGGCGAACATAAGGTCCAAAGAAAACCTCACTTCCTTCCTTTTTGTCTCAAGAGGATCCAGGAACAAGGCTACGACCAGAATGGAGATCAATCCCAGACTGGTGCAGACCCCGGAGAGAAGGTACCTGGTGCTGTCACTGGGCGAGTCGACGTTGCTCACGAAACACTCGGACTCCACGTTGCAGAAGTCGGCCCCGCAAACGCACGTCACGTTGCTGAAAGTTTCTGAAGCACCACTTCTCAGCACGAAGTACGTCATCAAGTTGCTCCAGATGTGGCTGGACAGGTACGCCATACCGTGGAACCCAAAGAACAAGGCCGTTGTATATTCAACTATCTTCGGCACTCTCTTGTCCTTAACGTTGTTCTTAAGGGTAACCGACGTTATAGGATCTTTCTTTTGATATAGTCCAACCTTAGCATTACATGGGGATGAATCCCCGCATTTTGGATTATCATTGTTTGATGTAATAGCATGCACATTGTAGTTAATCTCAGACAGATCGTTGTTTTCTGTTTGACCGGGGCTCAGATCGCTTTTCCTTTGAGATTCATCAGTTCGTTGGAAAGTTGAATAGTTAGTCCCAGTCTCGATATAAGAAACGTTCTCTTTCTTCTTGGACAAGGACGCGTACATGACGGCGATGTCGTTCAGGTAGTTCGCTTGAGAGCCCCACAGAAGGGCGGCCCCTAAGCCGATGCAGATGGAGGAAGGGATCATGAGCACCCAGTGAGGGTAGAAGTTGGAAGCGATGTACGGCACGTAAGTGAGCATGGACAAAGCGAAAGTCCTCTTGCTTCCTAGTTTGGTGATGACGTATTTGGGGAGGAGGAGAGATGAGATGCAGAATCCGGAATAGACGATGGCTTGGGAGATCACGCCTATTCCGTGGTCGCGGTTCATGGTGCTCTGGAGCATCGCCAGGCCGTCGTAAGCGGTGAAGAGTAGGAGCACTCCTAAGCACAGGACAGTCACGTTTTTGATGATGACCAGTTTGGACATCTGGATTTGGTGGGGGTTTCCATTTTTGGACTCCATTGTTGTGTTTTTGAATCCAGGTGATGACAAGGAGTCTCATATGAGGGTAGCCTAAATAAAACTGATTTTATTACTATTTGATTGGAGTAGCAAACTTTAAACTATAATTTATGATGATGATATTAATTAAGAGTATTGAAAAACTCCAAAAATATAATCTCTCTATATTAAAAAAAAGTAACCGTCACCGCCGCTGTCACCGCCGCCGCCGCTGTTTCAGAAATTTTTATTTTTGAACTCTTTGACCTCTCACAACGCAAAAAGTACTTGACAGAAATTTATGAAATTTGAAATGTTTGTAGAGAAATGTTTGGAGAACATTCTCGAACGGAAAGTTAATTGATGTGACTATTAGTTCTGGGGTATTTTTAAGGTCAAAGTTGAAGTTTTTGTTTTTTCGCCGCGTAATCGAGTTCAGCGAAAACTATTAGCAGCAGAACTATGATTTTCTGCAGTCACATACTCTGATGTATGAAGATGTGCACTACGTCGCCCTTTTTTCGAATTTCGAATTTGCTTTAGAGTAATTAATTTTTAAATTTACGAAAATTTTGACACTTTTTCGGTTTTTTCGGTCTAAAAGAAAAACTAATCACAATAGGAGTATGATTTTTTAACCAATTATGCTCTTATTTTTTGGAAAAAGATTGGCGTTTAATTCTTTGAAAAATTTTAATTAGTTTTGGAATTATTAAGCATCAAAGTTTCATTTCTTTCATAGTTTTACTAGGTCTTCATCAGACACGTTTAATGTTTATTGGAGATTTTTTAAGTTTTATTTTTGACGGTTCACTAGATTGTTGCGAGCACGCGGGCACATTATAAATTGAAATGTTTCTTAATGATATGTTTTTGCTACAAGATGGTTGATGATTGTTAGTAGACTTCTGTGGATATTTTTTTAACATTTCAATAAAATTATTGATAAGCAAGAGAGAGAGAGAGGTATTTTCCGTGTTACAAGAGGCTTAATTAAGCAGAGAAAAGGGTTGTGCTGGATTGTTGAGATGAACAAGCGAGCTCTGCTGGATTAAATTATTTATAAGCAAGAGAGCATTAATTAAGCCGACCAGCGGGGTGTGCTGAATTGGTATAAGATGAAACAAGCGAGCTTTGCTCGCTAAGATCGCGAAGCGATCTTAAAAGAACTGCGAAGCAGTTCCGGGGGTTGGTGAGCGATAGCGAGCAGGGGGCAGGCCCCCTAGTAATTTAAAAAAAAATACGTTTGCATTCATTCCCAGATAAATCCCTGTAAATTGTACAGGAAATCTTGTTATTTTGGTATAGACCTGCAATGTGAGCAACGGATTCTTCCCGTTAACATATTCGGTTTTTCTTTGTAATCTAACTACGGAGTCTGTTTCGATGCAACAAAATTTTCCTTCACAAATTGTACAGGGTTTTTCTGGTAGCATAGTTGATAAGACTTTATGTTACATCAACATTTTTTAGACTGCACGGTTATGCACAACGTATAAGTATGATAATGTTGGTATGGAATAATATTCCCTACCATCATCATCATCATCTTACTTACCAATATTGGCCAATTGCGTCAATATTGGCAACGAATCACTTACTTTTAACTTTTAAGCACGTATCACGAGTCACGTATGGGTCTATGAAGATATTTCATTTTTCCATTGACAAAGCGAATATTATTATTATTATTATTATTATTATTATTATTATTATTATTATTATTATTATTATTATTATTATTATTATTATTATTATTATTATTATTATTATATTGTCCAGGTGATGTTTTCAAGCTAAACCAGTATAAAAGAGACGTCAATCTCCAAAATATTAAAAAAGTATAAATTTTGTCCATTTTTAAAGATAGTTTATTTAATGGGTGAAGCAATGTTGAATAGTTAAATACATTGAAGAATGACATAAAAAGGAAATAATTTACTTCATTTTTAAGAATGAATTTATTAACTTTAAAAACCTGTGTTAAACAATAGCATTTTAAAAACTCGATTACAAGGAAAGCTTAAGTTTTAACGATCAAAATGTAGAAAATATTGTTTTAAAACTATTTAAGGTAAAGCGGGGCTATTAGATACAGCAAAGCTATTTTTTTGAGCAGAAAAATGACTTATTCGGGTACTTTTTAATATCTAAAAACGACACAGTTTTATTGAAACCAATTAGAAAAAGAATATCAGTTTGATGAAAATTAAAATATAGCGACTTTTGTAAAAAATCAATTTTGTATCAATTTGCCCCATCGGTAGGATAGTTGGATACATTGCTTGGGGTACATTGATACAGTGATTTATTTTCTCAAAAATAGTAATTAATAACAAGAATTTTGGAAAATAATAAAAGCTCTTTTATTGATAGATATCTTTTACATTATCTTTTTCTGTGAATATAAATAACACATTTTCCATTCAACATTCAAGGATAAAAAAAATCATAGAAGTTAACAATGTCATTTTTAACAAATATCTAATTAAATTCAACATATATCTTTGTTGAAATTCATCCAGAAATTTTAAAAAATACGAGACTAATTAACTGGTTAGTTTTTGACCATTTACAAAACTATTTGACCCTGGATCATTTTTTTTGTTACCTGCAAAAGTGCTAAGATCTTCTCAGATGTTTCAGAGTCTCTGATTTGATCGTTTGGTCATGTATTTATCAATTGCATTTTCTTAACAAAACTTTGAAACATGCATAGCTACAATACAAGATGAAGAAGTTTCCAAACTCAAACACTTGATAATACCCAAAGATTAGAAAAAAGTATAAATATCCTTTAAAATAAACATAAATATACTTTAAAATAAGCATAAATATCGACTGTAGACCAAACTTACTTGTAACTGATTTTTTTCAAAAATTACTGAGATATTTTCTTCTTCCAACGCAAAATATAGGAATTTTGATATGTATCAATGTGCCCCACGAGTGTATCAAAGTACTTTCACATCAAAGTGTATCAATTTCCCCCAATGGTTATTTTTAAACAAAAACCTTTATTTTTTAAAATAGGCAAATGTTATTTAAAATTTGAATAAATCTCCTATTGATAACAAGAATGGACTTGCTTTTGGGATTTACAGGTCACGGTCAGGAAGATATTACATTTTACTTAAAAATTTATTTTTGGAAATTTTTGACGAAAAATATTAAATTTAGTTTCTTTTATTAAAATTATTGACTTACTGCAGAGTTTAACGGTTTCAGTATGATGTTTATGCATGTAAAGTCAACTTTTAGAAAAAAATTGACTAAAATAACTGTGATAGTTTTTGAGATATTGAAAGTATAACAATGTGCCCCTTGTATCAAATCGCCCCATTTCCCTTACATAAATTTTGCAATTTTTTGGTACTTAGACCTTTAGATTTAGCGGCACAGCTATGGCAAAGTTAACAGGATTTAAAATCGTTTTTCTTTTCAGCGGCAGGTTCGACGGGCTAATACGTTAAGTACACACATTTTTTTATCCACGAAGTAAAAAAAAAACATGCATCAACCTTAATATTGAGGAAAGTTAATTAGAAAAATAACGTACCTATAACTGTATTAACTATATTTATAACATTTTAAAGAAATTTAACACTCTGGAAATCTTAAAATACTTATCCGAAAAATATAAAAATCAACACAAATATAGACGGTTATAAGAAAATTTAAAACAAAATATAAAACAACATTGGGATGATAGGAATTGTAAACGAAATGAAAAAGTTAAACATTGGCTCGCTTACCTTCTTAACACGAAGAGTAAAACGCATGTTCTCTATTTCATCAATGATTGTTACATCCAATATATTTATGACGAAAACATAGCTACCTGATTTCATCATAGCTAGCTTTTAAATGCTACATCATGGTATTAAAATGTTTCTTCTTAACAAATCAGTAATAACTCAATAATTTTGTGACTAAAAGATAAAGTTTGCTGAGAATTACTACTACAGAACTAAACTTTAAGGTGTTATGTGACAAGTAAATGTCATAAAATCCATTCACAAGAAAGAATTTCGACTCCTCACCATATACGCACGTGGAAATAATCTTGATATACATGAATGAAAAGCGGTACTTTTATAAATGAGAGTTATAACAAACAATGTCATAATATGTAGCTATCTTGGAATGGCCGAGAAAGAGATACTGCAGATAAGAAATGAAAATATTCCTTAATCTTTTACCACTCTACTTGTAAAAATTAACAGCCCCAATAACACGTGTTTCTCAGCACTGTTTTTAAGCTGGAATTGATAGTAGAACGTTAATAAAATACGAATAATCTTATCTGTTCCACCTTGACTAAAATGTTACTTTCTAATTCAACTTGAATCAGACGCACTTTTAAAGTGAAATAAATAAATGGTGCTTAAAAAGTCTTTTTTTTTTTTTTTTTTTTTTTTAGTACAGAAGAACAAAATTTCAGACACGTTAAAATACCATCCAAAATTATGTTCTTTTAACCATCTCTTGAGTTAATCTTTATCAATAAATGTAATTAACAAGTTGCGATTAAAAGAAGGCAACTCTAAAAAAACTTAAATTTTATAGCTGATTATTATAAAAACTTATCAGGTTTAATATACTTTAATGATAAACCTGTCTCGCCTACTTAAGCAGGCAATCGGGGAAAACTAAAAAATAATTTCATAACAAACAATAAAATACAATAAAAGTCAACAAATAAAAAACAAATAAGAATATACATAAATATAAATATTAAAACTAAAAAAGTCCTGTAGTTTCAAATGCATTAAAATATTTAATTAAAAACGTTTTTTTTTCTTCTAGGATATACTGAATTATAAAAATTAGGTCTATTAAAATGTCCAACAATAGAACAAAATAATTAAATCGAAAACATATTACTACAAAAAAATAATATATTTGCTAAAATTACTCAAAACAGCTGGTTTAGTAAGATAAGCTAGAGCTCATCAGGTTTAATAAAGAAAAGTACTGCAGAGAGCATTAACTGTAGTGCCCTGTACAATTTGCAGGGAGGAGAAAGATGGGAGATAATATTTAAGTAATTCAACCTCAAATAATTTAGTTAATAAGTCCGCCGTGACAAGAGCAAGGAACAAAAACTGGCAATAAAGAGAAATTGAATCGTAATTCTAAAACGGTAAAAAGCAGGAACGTTTTGAGCAGTTTGATAAAAATATTTTGAAACCATTAAATTTTTACTGCAAATTCAGAAATATCTTTAGAATGCAGAGCATCAATTGAAAAAACAAATATATCTATTCAAAAATTGAGTTGAAAAAAATTTTATGTTTATTTATTTTTCCAAACCTTTAAAATTTCAACTAAGTAAAAATGATAAAAGAAAACTTTAAAATTGAGATTTACTTAGTAGTTTAAACCATTAACGTGAAAACTAGAAAACATAAAAAAAATTAAGATTATAAAATAGAGTCATATTAAATCAGTTCAATTGGATAAAAATTGGAAAAGAAATTATATTTTCGCTTTATCTGCAGCACAAATATGAAAAATAGAAAAAGTAAATTGTTAATAAAAAATGCAGGAAAATTGAGCCTATAAGACACTTGATCCAATGTCAATAGAGCCCTATCATACATTGGATTTAAACTAAAAATCAAGTTGTAAGTTCGCTTAGTTTATGGCTCTATTGAGAAACATATAAAACCAACCCAATATGAAGAAACCAAACATTTATAATTAAGTAAAAATTTCCACCTCCAATTTAAAAAAACATGGGAATTTTCTTTTTGATCTAACGCTCAATTGAAGGAATGATAATATATCCCTATTGGGAATTTATAATGCATGAACAATGTTTCAATTAATGCATTAGAAACACGAAAAAAGCTTAATTGCTTAATTTTTTCTAAATATTCTAATTTTTCAAACCAAACGTGTGTTTACTTTCTTTAAAACAATTACCAATGCGTTGTATACGCAAGTTTAAATGCAAATCACCTTAATCAATTCAGATAGAGACAAAAAAAAAGTACTAAAATCACGAAAATAAATTTTAAGTGGTATTGCACTTCAGTCGTTAATGTTTGTAGGGGAATAATACAGTGTATCGCTTTAATTTACAGAAAATTTATCGCTTCATTTTAAAGATTCTTCTTTTAATTGGAAGAAAGCATTCGTATCACTAACGATCAGTCAACTTTTCAAGTGGGAGACTCTCAGGAAATTTATTTAATTAGTGAAGTGATGATCCATCGTGAAAGATGTAATTAAAAAGGAGATAAAAACAACACTTTATTTGAAACTGTCAGCACTTGAGTTTTTTCCATTGTATCCTTTCGACCAAAATGTATCCAATGTACCCAACAGTAGACACAATCAGCAACACGTATATTTTCACGTCGGTGCACAAGTAGTTGCTGTAACCGAAGGAGAGGGCGAAGCCGAGGGAGTAAGACGCGTGATATGCGGCGAAAGCAGCTTCTTCGTCGGCCTTGAAGAGCATCCCAAACAGCGCTGAAAAATAGAGGCGTGTTAGGGCATTCCCATCTAGACGCATAAGGCCAGAGAAGCTCGAAATCTTGAGTGGCGTTCTGCCTACTATTTCGCGTCATCATCGCTTTTTGGACAACTTGCAAATCTTGCACGCTCCCTTCAGACTGGAGTTGCGCTGTTGTCCAAAAAAGCGATGATGATGCGAGATAGTAGGCAGAACGCCACTCAAGATTTCGAGCTTCTCTGGCCTTATGTGTCTAGATGGCCATGGTTAGGGTCGGTTTATATGTGGCGATCAGAACGGGACGACGCGATCGCAAGTCCATGGATGATGACGTAGCTATTACGTAGTAGAACTAAGAACCAATGGAAGGACCAGTTTCTACATCAATGAGGAGATTTTCAACTGTTTTTTTTTTGACGTAACGATCGCGTAGTCCTGTTCTAATAGCTCTATATTACGACTTTTACACAAGGTTCGCTTATAGTCATCTAGAACAAGCAGCCCAGGAGACTTTGCCTCGATGAGTCATTCTCTAAATCTTAAATGTGGCTAATGTCGAATAAGCACGGGCTTCTCATGCTTCCCCCCGCTCCTCAACCAATAGTTCGATGACTCACGGAATAAAAAAACTGAAAGAATGACTCATCCTTTTAGCTGTCCCGGCCTGCTTGTTCTAGATTGCTATGGTTCACTCCATCCTACAGGTTATCAAATTGACCAATGACACCTTATGCTCCTCACCTCTGTACTGCGCCCACAAAATCCCAACGGGCGCTCCCCACAGCACCGCAGCCAGGAAGAACATGGAGGTGTCTCGTCTGTCGGGCGACCACAGCAGCAGAAAGACACAGGCAGCCAGGTTGAGGGCTGCCGCGGAAGAGAAGACTGAGATCCGGCCCAGCCGCTTCACGAGCCACCCGGACAGGGAGGAAGAAAGTCCACTCGACACGCCGTAGAACACAGACACCAGGCCCACGTGATAGGCGCCCCAGGCACATCCTATGTACGACTGCGAGAGACATATTGCATTGGTTTTGGTTAGTAAAACTAAGAGGTTGTCAAGAATTCTTTTACATTCCTCAGACATGTACCCTTAAGGGGTATCACTAACGTGACCAGACGTCCCGTTTTGAACGGGACCGTCCCTTTTTAGAGTTACGAGTAGAGATGCAAAATTCCCGCAGTTTTTGAAACATGGGAAAAAACCCGGGAATTTTGGGGAATAAACCCGGAATTTTGGGGAATATTGGGAACTTTGAGGAAGTTTTGAATATAAACAAAGACGGCCATCTTTAGGCTTAAGGTTAAAATTTTCACTTCAAGAATTCTCGTAGCTAAGAGTTATTTCAAACTATTTTTTCTCAAAACTTGTTATTTTTAACTTATTAGTGTCTGTAACTTTACATTAGTTCAAGCGATTCAAATCGAATCATTCATGTCCATGTAGGCACCAAACCATGACAAAAACAGAAAAAAAATGTATGTAGATCGAAGATCGGTGATGTGGTATTTGTCAGATAATTATTTCAATTGTTTAAATTTGAATATATTTTCTAAAGGTCACAACAGTTTTAGCGACAGGCAGATTTTCCCTGTTTATGATATGAAGTTCAAAATAAATTTTAGTCATCATATTAAGCATAATTTTGATATTTTACTACCCGTGTCTTAAAATTTGCTAACTTCCAGGAATTTATAATACTCCACATTGAAGAGAAAATCAACATAAACACGATTTCTTAAGCGAGTTCAGATGTTTTTTTCCTTCTCCCGTGTCAAAGGTCAAAATTCCCGAAAACTCCCGGAAATTTTCAAAATTCCCTTCCCAAAAAACCCGGTTTATTCCCGGGTTTAAACCGGGTTTTTTCCAGCCTTTGCAACACTAGTTACGAGTCCCGGTGTCCCCGAAATGAACTCTGGGACGCAAAATTGTCCCGTTTTCTAAAACCGCGCGAATAAAAAAGGTCCCCGCATGGGAAGACGTTCAAAAATCTCTGGATGTATTAATTGAAAAGGAATATATTGACTGTAATAAAGATGCAGAGGTTTTTGACAAATTTTCGTTAATTTGTAACTACAATACATCGCAGAAAGTAACCGAATGGAATAATCTAAATGTTTCCACGGAAACTCGTTGGGTGTAAGTATTCAAACACTTTCAAGCCAACAAAATTTTTCTATTTTAATTGAATATATTTTATGTTTGCCTGCTACAAATGCTCCAGTAGAAAGAGTATTTTCTATGATGAACAAATTGTGGCCATCTGAGAAGACCCAGTTACAAATTTCAGTTCTAAAGGCGATGTTGGTAATTAAGGTGAACATAAAAAAAATGTGCCAAGAGTTTCATTCTTACTTAAAATCATCACCAGCTATATTAAAGCAAATTTTTTTCCTCTGATAAATATAAATATAACTAAATGTTTCGGGTATATAAATTTTTTAATTCGTGACTTTTAAGCTAACTGGCCTTTTCTTGATAAATAACTTTAAAAAAGTGGGGTTTTTTATTGACTACCTGTTAATTAACCTAAATAAACTAATGTCCCGTTTTGAGTCAAAAAATAAATGGTCACGTTAGGTATCACTCACTTGTGTTCGGGAAAATGGGCAGTTGCCCATATTTTTATTTGAATATAATCCAAAAGAGGAATATACGCGCAATTTTTTTATAATTACGAGGCTTATTTGTTTTTAATTTAATTTTAAAGTTTCAGTTCTTAAAAAGGCACGGAAAGAGCATGTGAAGCCATTATCCGAAACAATGGTTAAGATTAAAAGGAAATGTGATTACTTTAAATTATTAAATTAACTAAATTATTGAATTAGTAAACTTTTAGTGTCGATTTTTAAACTTAGAAAAATGCATTTTTTTTCAGTTTTAAAAAAATACGGGAAACGCACATTTCCGGTAGTTGGCCACAGTTGACGAGGTTAGAGAATTTAAGAAGAATTAGAGGTTAATTAAAGACTTGAAGGGGACCAGGAATTGGAAACCATGGCCCTGGCTGAAACCTTCGCCAGATTTGGCAACTTATATTGAATTTGGCTAATACCAACAATGGAATTTGTCCCAAAGATCCTGTATAGGGTATGCAGGGCAGTAGTACGCTCTTTGGAGAAATGCTTAGTGATACATTAGCAAGCACTAACTTTAAAGGATCGGTGGTAAAAGGTAAACTAAACTTACCTTCGTGATATCTCCAGTGTAAAATCCTCTTGCTTGTCCCAGATAAAATGATGCTGGAATAAGTAACATCAGTTCCTTCTTCTTCATTATCTTACAAGTGGCGAACATAAGGTCCAAAGAAAACCTCACTTCCTTCCTTTTCGTCTCCAGAGGATCAAGGAACAAGACGATGACCAGAATGGACAGCAAGCCAATACTGGTGCAGATCCCAGAGAGAAGGTACCTGGTGCCGTCACTGGGGGAGTCGACGTTGCTCACGAAGCAATCGGACTCCACGTTGCAGAAGTCGGCCCCACAAATACACGTCACGTTGCTGAAAGTCTCTGAAGCACCCCTCTTCAAGACGAAGTAAGTCATTAAGTTGGTCCAGATTTGGCTTGACTGGTACGCCATGCCGTGAAAGCCAAAGAACAAGGCCGTTGTAGATTCGATGATCTTTCTCTCTGGCTTGACCTCGACGTCGTTCTTATGGCTAACCGACGTTATAGGATCTTTTTCTTGATGTAGTCCTATCTTGGCATCACATGGATATAATCTCCCTTTTTTTGAATTATCATTTTTTGATGCAGTGGTTTGCGCATTGTAATTCACCTCAGAGACACAGTGGTTTTCTTGAGCAGGGTTCGTCAGATCAGTCTTTCTTGAAGAGTCAATACTTTGTTGCGAAAGAGAGCAATTGCTTTCCCTCTCAACGGTTGAAACCTTGTCTTTCTTGATGGACAACGAGGCATACATCATGGCGATGTCGTTCAGGTAGTTCGATTGAGACCCCCACAAAAGGGCGGCCCCTACACCAATAATGATAGACGAAGGAATCATGAGCACCCAGTGAGGGTAGAAGTTGGAAGCGATGTACGGCACGTAAGTGAGCATGGAGAGAACGAAAGTCCTTTTGCTCCCTAGTTTGGTGAGGATGTATTTAGGGAGGAGGAGACATGATATGCAGAATGCACAGTAGATGATGGCTTGAGAAATTAAGCCGATTCCTTGGTCGCGGTTCATGGTGCTCTGGATCGTTGCAAGACCAATGTAAGCTGTGAAAAGGAGCATTACTCCGAAGCTCAGAACTGACACGTTTTTGATGATGACCAGTTTCGTCATTTGAGTTTGGTGGGGGTTTTCGCTTGCGGAATCCATGATTTTTTTTTTATGAATTCACGTGATGCCTCGGGGTCTCATATGATGGTGACCTAAAAAAACAACTTATCGTTACAAGACGAGACACGTATAAAATACAGGGTATTTCAACAAGTTCCAATCCATATATGGATTGTAGAGGTATGGTTCTCTGGGCATTTTTTATATCCTGGGTTTGATCTTTAAAATCTGGTTTAGAGTTAGGGCGTTTTCGAGAAAATTGCGACACAAGTAGGTCTGAAGTCATGTCCAGTTTGCGCTTAAAAGTTTTATGGAAAACATGAACAGGGTTTTTGGACATGTTTGCTGACTGAATTTCCATTGCGTATGCATTTTTGTGCTGTGGAATGAAAAGATTTGGCTTTTATAGGATATGACATCAAATTTTTTCGAAAAAAAAAATCCCTTCCAAAATTCTGTACCTTAGCAAAAAGTCAGACCATCACAATTGTCTAAAAATTAGTTGAAACATTGCTTTAAAGAGACAATGTAGCTTAGGGTGTATCGAAAAAAACTTTTTTTTGATTTTGATAAAGTCTTAGCAAAAAAAAGTTGTCTAAGGTGTCAGAGAGTACCTGTGAATTTTTTCAGAATTTTCGGATAATATCTAGGGGTGCCGCAAAGCCCCCGAAGGTTCCCATGTTAATCCTATGCTTCATATAGGGTCGTATGCTACCCGAAAAAACTTGAATAACAGGTTAAATATCTGTATTACGTTTTTTTGTGTGCTCAAATTTCGTTGAAAATCGCGTATTTCCAAGAGCCCACAATCAACGAAATATAGATATTTAGGCTATTATTCAAGTTTTGTCGGATAGCCTAGATCATATAGGGTCCATAACTCGAGTGAAGACATTCGTCGTGTGATTAGGGTAGAAATGAGGGGCGAAAAACAGATTTTCGGCCTTTTTGGCTTGCGCGCCCATAGGATTAACATGGGAACCTTCGGGGGCTTTGCGGCACCCCTAGATATTATCCGAAAATTCTGAAAAAATTCACAGGTACTCTCTGACACCTTAGACAACTTTTTTTTGTTAAGACTTTATCAAAATCAAAAAAAAGTTTTTTTCGATACACCCTAATGTAGCTCTTAAGATATCACACAGATAATATTATTTATTATTTTTCTTTTGGTGTATTTCTTCTTATTTTTTTTGTTGAATTTTTTTATTAATTTATATCTTTTTTTAAGTAAATAGTGAGTTATTTTTGCCTTGTATTTTCTTTGATTCCATATTATGTCCTTTTTTTTGTGAGTGTATTGATGTATTTGTTTGTGTTAGTAATAAAAAACTACTATACTACGTCTATATTATCCAAGTATCTCTATTCTAAAACAAAAGTTTTGGGTGAACGGTTTCCAGAAAAAAACTTTTTAATTACTGAACCGTATAACACATTTTTGGTATCTAATTTCTAATAAAAATCAAAATTTTAAAATACATCCATTTTTTTAGATTACGGATAAGGTTGCAGTTACAAAGCAAATACAGTCAAACAACCTATTATGCAACCAATCACAACGACCAATTGACTCCATATTTTATAATGAAAGAAGTTTTTATCACGTTTTAAAAATTACTTTCTAAATTAAATATCATTCAGACTCCATAAAAGTATTCTAAAAACTTACAGATATACTATTTCCTACTAAAACTTCACACATTTTGTCTGAAATTTAAAATTTTTAGTCATGAGTGTCACGTAGGTTTTGTCTCATATTATTTTCGATTGCTTAAAAAAAGTTATTGTTCAACAAGTCTGGGATTAACAAAATTATGAATGAGGTAAAACACTAGGTATACTTGCGGGTTCCCAGGCGGTACAATATTAAATGTAAAACATTCATTGGTCATTGGTGTACTTTTTTTTTCCAGAATGTTAATAAACAATAGTTATTCAAAGACGTGCTGGATATTTTTTAAGGAAAACATTTTATTAAATTATTGATAAGTTAGAGTTAATAAACAGTAGTCGAAACTTTTAGTGTTATTCATGGAGATGTTTGGAAAGTTAGTTGACGTTTCTTCTGCTAATTGTTTTTATTGTTTTATAAAGTGAGTTAAGTTCAGTGAGCTGGATTTTGTGAGGAAGCAATCCAAAAGGTCCTCCGTAAGCAGTTTACGGGGGTTGGTGAGCGTTAGCGAGCTGGGGGCGGTAGTTCCCTAGTGTCTAAAATTAAATTTTATACATAATTTTAAAAAATATCAAGTGTTCTTATAATTATGAGAACTAGTGTATAATCTTGATGCTTGAATAAAAAGTATTGCACATTTATAAATGTGAGTAATATGTAGCAAACAATATGGTAACACGACGAGGTATCCTATATCAACCGAGAAGCACGTAGTAATTGTATTCATTCATAGAAAGAAATGAAAATATTCCTCAATCTTTTGCAACTCTATTCCTGAAAATTAACAACTACAATATGCCCATCTGTTAAACGTTCATGAATATCTAACATCTATCTTATCTGTGTTTCCTCAACTGACTCCATTTAACCTTTACCTTATAAGTAAATTAAATTTAAATAAATTGATAGTACTTAAAAAGCTTAACACGCATAAAATTTCTCACGGAATAAAACCATCACCATCCAAGAATTCTGTTAATTTTTAGGGATCTTATGAGTTAATATTGTATTAATAAAAATATAATAAACCAGACAAAAGTAGACGAATTTTGAAGAAAACTAAATGTTTATAGCCTACATTAGGTTTAATATAGAAAACACTGCATAGAGAACTTACTGTAGTGTCTAGTCCGTTTTGTAGAGTTGAAAATGATGCAGACATCTGAGCAATGGATCGTGAAGATAGAAATAATAAGACGAGGAATTAAAATTATTACGTACTTCAAATGAACAAAAAAGTAACATATTGCTGAATCAGATTACAGGGTTGATGCATAGATAGCGGAAATGAAGTCGACCTTGGTATACTTGGGCATCACATATTTAGCGTTATGATTATTTGCTACGATGGAACATGATCATTAGGGTGAGAGAGACTTTCAATTAAAAATAACTAGGTTGAAAAAGTCGTGTATTCACTTATACTAGATTACAATACAACCTTTCTTAACAATGACGTCAGGACGGGCGAAAGAAAAATTATTTATAGATCGTCTCTGTGTGTTTTTGTCATTTCTAGAGGGTTCAATTATAAATGAATGTATTATTACACCACAAAATCGAAAGTGTAAAAAAAATTACATACAAATACATTCTTTATACGTGATTTCGAGGTTGACCTCTTTTTTGCAATGCAACTTAAGTTGACCCTACGACGTCACTAATAAACAAAGTAGTTCCCATCGCGGTGTCTGAATTTTGAGTGAAATAAAGAACGTCAATTTAAAAATATGATTATTTTGTTAAAAACATGTATTTATAGTGCTTTTCAATCACGATTTGTGTACCGAAACTCCTGCTAACAACCCAACAGGCTTTGTGTTCTACCGATTTCTCCTTCCGCATTTGTGACGTACTGGGTTCAAGGAACGTTGCAGTCAAGTTTATGTTTTTTTTATCGTGTCCATGGACAAAAATTAAATAGCCTCGTGTGTCCCTACTACTACACTATATGTTAAATTCAGAGTTGAAGCCAATTTTCTGTAGAAAACTACGCTTAAGGCAGTTTGAGTTGAAAAACATTAAAATATCTTTTGTGATGAGTCTTTTCTGAACTATACAATATATTTTCTATGGAACAAGTTTTGTTAAAAACAGTTCTTCGATTTATAGACTAGATTATAAAAATTTATTACTTGTGTTAGGAAATCGAACCCTTTATTATGTAATTATTTATGCTTTTCGAATGAGAGAAAAAAAAATATCTAACAACAGTTTTGTATTAGTTTTTTAAACTGTATGACCATCAGCATGTTCTGGGTGTGAGTTAAATAAAGAACTAATACCTTACCCACGTTATATTTTTAAACACTTTTATTTTTCAAACAAGGAATGATTTACAGATCCATAAAATATAAAATTACAACACGTGATAAAATCTGTACAAACACACTTGGTGGTTAGTTACACACACAGTACCACATTTTTGCTTAAAATCAGTTGTATAAACAGCTAACAACACACACAAAGGTAAATCACCTAAATAAATTATTATTATTTGATGTTTGAGCTATTTTTAAACCAGTTTGTGATATACTTGAGTATTATTTAGAAGTGTAAACAAGTATTTTTATGCAAACAGTGAGCATAATCATAAAGTTCAGTGAATTGAGATTTCTGATTGTGTGCGTACTTTGTCGATAGGGTTTAAAATAGACCTTTCCTATCCTTTGAGATTACGCCTGATAATCACCAGAGAAAATGGAAAATTAAGTCACCAAGATAGATAACAAAAGACATGTAGATATCCCAGGTGTATGAAGTTCAAACCATACGCTGAAAATAGAAGACAATATTTGTACATAGTTAAATAAATTAACGAAAATAATTTACTTAAATGAATACTTATATTGCTTATTTCCTTTTATTTTTTACTTTCAAAGTGTTCAAGCAGATATTATTTTGTTTAATTATTTAAGCATCCTCTATATAATATCTTTAATTAGGATGATTCAAAAATAGTTTATTTTAACAATATTTAAAATTTTCTACGATTATACACAAACGTTTTAGGTGATTTTCGTGCATAAAAGCATGATGCTTATTTTTTTAGTTAAAGAAGACATGATGAACATAATTGAAAAAAAATAAGGGCCACAATGTTACAAAACAAATTATCAGTAAATTATAAATATACCTTTTAAAAGAGACTAGAGACAAATACTACGAAACCATATTATTTTTAGATAGAAAATGAAGTTTATAAAACTTAGTTCGTTCATTTCTTTTAAAAGATGTAGTACATAGATATGCATTATTTATTTCGAGAGATAGTTCATGCATTCATTTTTATTTTAACTATCAAACTGAGGTAAAACCCCCTTTTGTTTTCATAAACTTAATACTTTCAGGATGAAATTAATTTCGGTATACACACCAATCGATCCTCATCATTAAAATAAGAGAATTATATGCATTTATTATACTAATGCATAGTAAGCATAGCAAAACTTTAAATACAATGACCATTAGTATCACTTACAAAGACTAAGAAATATATTATTTTCCATTTCGTTCATACATACATTTTATTAAATATTGGACGTTCCGGAACTTTTAATCTCTGTTTCATGTCTTCTTTTCTTGTTAAAATTTAAATCCTCCTACAGGAGATGGTCGAAAATATTTTGAAACTACAAGAGAGTAGGTATTACGTATACAAATTGATTCGCCTGAAAGAAAGGTTGGATGCTTCATTATTTCGCTAAAAATACTAACAAAAAGTTATTCATCTTAAGAGTCGATAAATTATTTCTAATTACAAACAGTATCCTTTATATTTTAGAACAACACTGATGTTCCTTGGAATCCCTTTATTTTACATAATTAAGGAATAACAAGGTTTACATGTAAATATTTTCGTGCTTTGCTGCATTTTGTTCTACATAATAATAATTTTCAATTTGTGTTAAATAAGAACCAAAACATTCTATGAATTGAACCTTTGTAAGAAGATGATGTTATTATTTAAATATACTGGGTGGTTAGACTTCAACTTTGGGATTGGCTGTAATAAAAAAATACTGAATCAAATGTTCCCAAATTTGGACAGTGGTCAAAAGAGGTAATTGGATTTTATTTTCAGTAAAACAAATTATTTCAAACATTCGCCACAAGAGGAAAAGGACCCTACTGTGACATGCTGTCCTTCGAAGAAAGAGCTACAATTCGAACATTAATGACAATTTTGATTATCACACTAACTCTTGTCAAGTGTCAAATTTCTGAAAGATTTTGGAAAGCCCGATAAACTGTGTCCTTTTAAAACATATTAAAAATATTTCAAACTGATCTCTTCGTGTAAATAAAGGATTAAACTCGCGAATTAGAAATTTACGGAACGATATCAAATTTTCTGTTCATCAGTTAGGGAATTGAAATTCGAATCTTACATTAGCTCTTCTTTCGTTGGACAACACGTCACACAGAACAATTTTCCTCTTATGGTGAATTTTTAAACTAATTTTTTCGCTAAGTTTGGCAACAAAACTTGACGCCGAAAATGCGTGCAACACTGCACGGCATAAAAGTCAGTGAAAACAATTTTCAGTAAGACCGAGCTTTTGGGAGGGTGCCACTATTAGCACCACATTTTGTCGGATGCCTCTTTGGAAGTTTTTTCTAATTTGTCATTTTAAATTCAAAATAATTTATATTAATTATTATTGTTTTTCCTCTTATCAATAAGTAAACTCTTCATAGTTGTTAATAAAATTAAAGATAATCTCAGTACTTTTTCAAGCAAAAGACATTTTAAGTCGGAAACAAAAAAGATCGTCCACGATTTACTCCTTTTTCTCTAATATGAACAGAAGTGAAGAAAAAGGTCTTACTTTAATTGAAAAGCTCCTTTTAGAGATATGAGAATAACTGTAATTATGGTTATCGTACATCCAATTGTAGTCAAGAGTTTACCACTCAGATGGTAATGACCGTACTCCCCCTATATAGAAATAAATTCTAATTATAACATTAATTATAATTAAATTATTAAATTATTTATATGAATTATTTTAATTATTATTGAGATTTTTTTCTTCAAAAATCTGAAGTAGCTTCAATCATTAGCAAACCTGTAAATTGTAATGTCTCTTCAAAAAAAAATTACATTCGAAATATAGACAAGTATATAATTCAATATTAAATCCTAAACATTAAGATAAGATTGAAAAATTTCTCCACAGTTTACAAAGTGACTCAGTTATAATCAAAATTACCCGTTAAGTACATTCTTCTCAACTGAGGATATTAAATAAAAATGCCATAACTAATAAAATGAGCTAAATATTAAATTTTTACTATTAAAAATTAAGTTGCCTTATTAGTTATTTATTATCTTTTCTTTTTAGTAATTTTAAAACAGAAATACAGTACACAATTGTACTAAAAGTATCATTGTGAACAAAAAGAACATTGAAGTAGTTAGAATGTCACTTTTTTGTAACCTCCGATGAAAAACTTGGGGGTCCTCTTACAATATTATGGAGGAAAATTGAAAAAAGCTTTTGTTGCAATTAGTTTTAGGTTAAACGCGATATTTTCAATGACTATGATTTTTTTTAACCCGGAACCATGTTTAAGCCATCATCAGAGTATGAATAGAGCGGGCCTGGTCTAGAGTATTCCAGCTCCCAATCAATTTAGACATGCTCAACACGAATATCAGTTGATAACAAGATAAAAAAAGTTATGTCACAAAGCAAAACCCTTATGAGACCTTTTATTATGTTTACGAAAATTACGTCTCTTATCTTTAATTTCATAAGTGCAAAGAAATGTCTGGAAACGGAAGTTCTCCGTAAGTTCTTGAAGTATAGAATCTAAGGTTGCGGATATTTATCTCATCTCATTATTTGTGTGTAGTTAAAGGTTAACGTATTTTTGTAAATTTTCTGTTCATCTTAAAATTAAATTTAACATATAATAACTCATAAATTTTCACCCTATCACTAATAAAAGTCAAGGAAAACTTTTCACAATATTCAATCGAATAATATCTGTAAAATTCGAGATAGAATATTTGAGTCATTATTTATATCCCTAAGAATTTGAATGTAAACGGAATATTTTAACTTTGGTTTTCAAATTTTACATTTGAAACTTCATTGTTGCTTTATACCTTGTACTCCAGGTTGGGCCGTGACATAAAAAATACTTCTTAGTTGAAATAATAATTATAATATTTTACACTTACGCAGCCTGGATTTGTGTTTACATCAAATGTAAACAACCCAGTTCCATTGCATTGGCAGTGAGCATTGCTTAAATTATCTTTTGTCAGCACACACTTAAATCTTTCAAGTTTTCTGAAAAGAAATTTAGTTTTCAAATTTGAATTAAGGAGATTTTATTATATGGATTATTATGGGGCATAAAAATAAATAGTGATGATTAAACTATGAATGATAATACAAACCCTTCTTGCAGTATAAACTTTAAACAATCCATTTGGTCATCTGAACTAACCTAAAACAATGAAATTTATTTTTAAATTTACCACTCATCATAAAAGTACTGAAGAACCATAAGTAATTCTTTTAAAATTAGCGTATTTTAAAAAATATCTTGTTTTAAAAGAGTTGAATAATAGTGAAAGAATGAAGTCAAGGGATTATTACATATTAGGGTGGCCCTTATTATAATGGGGAAATTTTTTTTTCAATATTTTCTTTCACCCCCCCCCCTCAATTTTTTTTCCTTTTACTATAAAATGAAAGTGTGCAAAAGGATTTTCCGATAATTTAATATTAACACGTGCCTCATCGCGGTTGAAGTTTGGCCATAGCGCACCATAGTTAGTATGGCTTACTACGGGAATAACGTCTCCGCTAACTTCCTCAGGAGGAGAATGACAGATAATTTCATAAGTTTTTAATTTTTATCAGTAAAGAAAATGGAAATATGACTTAAGAATATTATTAGTATATTAAAATAATAGTTAAAAAGACAAAAATTTAACAAAAAGTATTTATTGAAAATAAATTTCAAAAGCATGTATATAATTATTTAAAATTGTTTAATATAAAACAATAATTATTTACACTTACCATAGAATTATAAAAAAGGTTCAGTTTAAAAATTAATATTTTAAATACATTTATAGTAGAATATATTCTAACAAATTCATAAAAATCTAACTAACATCTTAAAAACATGAAAGACTTAATTCCCTTTTTTGGAACAATTAGCATTCAAATTTACGCTTAAGAGTATACTTTTTACAATCGGGGTTCGGGGTATTATTTTCTTGAAGCTACTGTTTGATCATCAGAAATTTCTTCATCTTCAATTCTTGATAATGATGATTCCTCAAATGAGTCTCGGTCATGAATCGTCTCGGAACTATTGAGAGGCTTGGCCTGTCTCTTCTCTTCGTTACTTAATCTTTGTAAAGCTCTTTCTTCGCGTTTTGCCAGCTTTACATTAACTCCACCTAAACATTCCACTCGACCCGGCTTTCGTCGATTTAGTAAAACTTGTCTATCTTCTTCAATTTTTAATATTTCCAACGCATTCGCGGATGCAACAAAGAGATTGCTCAGGTTATCACAAACGCCTGTTCTAATTTTTCTGGGAGTCTGACGGACGACAAGCATTTGTTGTAAACTTTGCCAAGTGGACTACATCTTCATAACTTTATTTGTGGATTTGTTAAACTGTCTTGTAGGGATTCTTGCTTTTTCCCAAAAAATGAGACATTCTCGCACTGCCAAGCATTCCTGTTATCTGATGGCATACTTTTCCAATCAAATAGAAGTTACAATTACTACTTCTTAAATTAGAGAACATAACTGCAAAACTAACAGAAACCAAGGCTATTTTTCCCAATCACTTTCTGACCCTCCCTAAACTCCACACTATTAAATCGCTCACCCCTGGAGCACTGCTCCCTCAGACAACAAAATATTTTTATTTCTCATAATCATTTCCGATTTCCTGGATCTAAATAATGCTAAAATTGTGAACTTTTACCTGTTGTTTACCTGTTTTATCCTCATATGTTTATCAACATTTCTTTGACACATGCTCCTTCCTCAAATTTCATCTGTTCGTCATTCTGCTCTTGGGGAAGCGAGCGGAGACGTTATCCCCGTAGTAAGCCATACTATAACTATGGCGCGCTATGGCTAACTTCAACCGCGATGAGGCAGGTGTTAATATTAAAATATCGGAAAATCCTTTTGCACACTTTCATTTTATAGCAAAAGGAAAAAAAAATAAGGGGGGGGCTGAAAAAAAATCCCGACTTTGAAAAATAAGGGCCACCCTATTACATATGCATCAAACATTTTTTTTTTAAAAAAAATACACTCTTTGCCATTAAAAAAAACGGCGCTAGAAAACGGCGAAGAAAAAGGGATATCATAGTAAATTTTTTCCCCCACGATTACACATAATGGCAAGGTTAATTGATTGAAAATACAGCCTTCATTGAAGTTTAGGGGGCGAGAATGAAAGGAACTATAAATTTCTTATATTTCTATATATGAAAGGAAATATAGAAAAGGAACTATAGGCTTGACTAAACATGCAACATAGGGGAATAAATATTTTTTTAAAGCTTATAACCTATAAAACTATTACCAAATCGCCATACACAGCTGTTTATGTTTGTGTGACCTACATTTCGTGTTACAGGATAAGTGACTGTGTTTTGAACGTTTTTTACTGCCTGTTCAAAAGTTGTACTGGCCAAGTCTAAGCTGAATATTGGGGCTAGATCTTCCTGACTTTCATCCCTGAAAAAAAGTCAGTCATGAACTCAAAACATAAACCTATGTATTTGCGGAAGATTAAAAAGTACATTTAATATTTATATGTATTAAAATTAATAAAAATATTTTCTCAGCTCTCCTCAGCACCTTTTAGTACTATGTATAAACTAGTATTTCTCAGTAACCCTTTCAAATCTAGATCTGGTTTGAGATTTCTATAAAATCCAAGACTGAAAGGGTTAAATCAAAGAATAAACCAATGAATACCTTATAAGATTTCCCACAAATAATATTACATTATATTTACTAATAATGCTTTTTAATTTATTACTTTAACCCTCCTCTAATACTTCATAATGAATCCTTACTTGGGATGCCATCTCCATATAAAAGGAATCCAAGAAAAATAATATTAAAATGCTGTTAAATAGAAACAAAATATCTCTCGTGATTATCAAGAACTAAACAAAACTAATCTGAAATTCTTTATCTTTCCTAAACAGTATATCTAAATATTAATAAGCATCAGAGGATATGTTTCTGGTATTTCTTTTTCTCTGAATCAAAATTAAATCGCGCTCCATGCTGAGAAAAATATTAAATTCCTAAGTTTTCTTTGCCCAAACGAACTTAATTTTCATTAGATTTGATCATAAATTGTATTTACACAATGGGAGAATTTTAATTTTAGAGGGTTCATGTTTCACTCTTTAAACGCTTTAAAGGGAATATAAATTATGCATATTTATATTTTTGTCGCCTATGCTTTGTGGTGATTTATAATTTCTCAGTTTTTTAAATTCAATTATAATTCTAGTTTGCTTGTAGACTTATAAGATAAATTGATATATATATTTAATTCTAGAGATGCATAGATATATTTTGAAGAAATATCATAACACAACATAAAAACAAAGCTTTCATACATGTAAAGAAAATCTGTGTTCTTGAAACCCTCCTGAACTTAAAAAGATTGATTCAACGCTGTTAAATTTGTTTTTGAAAGTGATTGGTAAAATATTATGTTAATTTAAAAATCTTTATGTAAAATAAATGCTCTTTTAAAAATCATTTCTTAACACAATTCTCTACAAATTTTCAAACACACTATGATTCACATTTGTTTAAGAACCTTAAGATTTCAATTTATTTTTACCATGAAAATGATGAACGAATCTGTCATCTGCTTTGAAATATACGAGTTAGAAGGTTTTCTAAGTGGTTCATGAATAAAATGTTGTATTCAATAAAGGAATACGGAGAAGAAGTATTAAATTTATGTGATTTCATCATAAAATGTGTTGTTTACCTTCTGGGAGAATTCACAAGATTGTCAAGGTGCAGACATCTGTATGCAATCGTAGATATGATAACGGAAGAATTTCTGGCTGAAAAGGTCAAAACCAATTAACAACCACAAAGATAATTCCCCAAATACTTAGAAACTACATTGTTCTAGAGACGAATTCTTGCATTTTCCTTAATATCAAAATATTTAGGACAGCAGAAGAAGGAAAAACGGTGTAGAACAAAACAAGAGATTGGTGCATCTCTCTTTTCTTTGTTCCTTACACGCCTGTATAACTTCATCTGTATATTTCAATTGTAAGGAAAAGAAGTATTGTAAATTCTAATAAAGATTATGCTATACATAAACCTATAATATTTACCCATAGGTTTTTCTATAAAGTAAGCTGCAATTTTGATTATTACTTCAGTAAATCGGGGAAGAATACAATTTGATATTTTTTACCCAAGCTAATCTAATTTATCTGTTTTCTTCTCAATTTTCTTTTCCCTCTTTTTCCACACGGGAAAAATGCTAACAAAGGGGTGGGAAATTAGTAATAATTTTGGAACACCAAAAGGGCATTTGGGCTAGTCCCAGGAATGTATATAATCACCAAGTTCAACAACAAATTTTCATCTAAAATTTTATAGTCACCTGCACGAATTTCTGGAGCATTAATTTTTAAGCTCATTGATGTGCACTGGGTAGCATTGCGCTGGCACCAAGGGATATGGGCATTCAGTAGAGATTCGGTGCTTGTTGTGATGACATTCACTCCTGTAATTTGTACAAGTGAAGAAAATGAGATTCATCTTCCTCACATACCTATTATAAATGTAATAAACTGCGTCTTTGATGCTTCCCGTATTTTCCTTATTGGAATAAAAAAATATTTGTACTACCTACTCTAGTTTCTATCTCTTAATTTTGAGCTGAATTATTTAGGATTGCAATCAACTGAAGATATTTTTATATTCACTTAATGGAGGAGAAATTTCTAAGATAAAATGCTTTGTAAGAACAAGTGAAACTGGATTATATTAATGAATCACCATAAAACTTACTTAAACAACGACTTTCAAACTGTTCGTTGAAATCCATAATGTTAATTGTTCTTATAAAAGCTAGTGAAATATTTCTGACGAGCAAAATAAGCTTTATCAGTTCCTGAAAGAAAAAAATACAAATAATCATATCCGAACTTGAAAAGAATATCTTTACATATTAACCCCCAAATATTATTTTCCAGCTAAATCTTAATTAAAATGATGGAATAGGAATTTACCATTTATTTAGGTTCATGTCTAATACAGGGACTTTCTGATGAACTGGTGTTTCTTAAAACTTTTTTTAAAGGGGTCCTTCTGTTAAAAAACAATGATCGACTTAACAGGCCCATGCATAGTTTACTGAGTTCTGCACTAACAGACTAACTAGTTCAAAGTCTGGAATTTGACAATATTTTCCCATTTTTGAAATATTCGAAATCACTCCCATTACCCAGATTAATGTTGAACTCAGGGTCTACCTCGAGACAAAGAGAAAACAAGAAATACTTACTTGCTGTTTATACACTACATCTGCATCGAACAGTAGAGACGTAATCTCGAGAAATTTCTGCAAAGCAAAAACAGTGTCAAACCAAACGATATATAAACGCGAAATTCATGTATATATGGAGCATACATATGTGCAAATAAACATTCCCCATACCTCTTTTGTATATTGATGATCCCTTTCTCTCACACCTAATATTGTTTGCCCTTTCTTTATGTTATGGTATGTGTCTCGTCTAAGGCGCAATAAAATTCGTGAGAATGGCGAGAGGAATCGAGAAATAAGTGCTTTCTGTGCAACCGGCGCTGACATATTTGATTTGCTTACTTGTTCTAAATAAGGGTTGACGGATGAGCGACATAGTTCTCTTTTATTGGAAGGTTCTGAGTAGTTTTCATGAACATTGCTATGCGCTCGGGTTATCTTGAACGCTTACACGAAAAAAAAACAACGCTCAATAAAAACAAATTTATTACATGGGTAAGGCTATAATTTTTTGTTTTTTTGACTGGATTTTACTGACTGATTTTTACAATGACTGGTTTTTTCACGACACCTCTTAAACATGTTGAAACCAATGTTATTTGTTTCTCTTGATAGCTGCGACTGAACAGAATAACGTAGCAAAATCACTGTTAGTTTTATAATTGTCTTCAGAGGAATGAAAATATATTTTGCTGAAAGGAGCTCATAAAAACAAAAACAAAAAAAACTATCTGTCATTAAATAATGAAAACTGAAATATAATTAATCTTTCTTCCTGAATATTTTACCTCCCACAAGCTTTGAGTTTCTTCATTTGCTATATTCTCATTCCTTAATATTTCCATTTCATTCAGCCCTCTATTTCTCTTCCTTTCTGTGTCCCCTCTCTTTTTTTTTTTCTTTATCCTCTCCTTCCTCATTTTTTTCTCTTTCCCCCCTCAATTTTTTATTTTCCTCTCTCTTTTTCTTCATATATATTTCAACAAACCAAAGTACTTCAGTGCCTCTATTGAAACCATAGTACTAAATTGGTAGAATTATCGTGCAAATATTTTCATGCGATGTGATTCACGCGTCTAGCGGGTTCAGGCCCTGCCATTGTTTCTTCGTGTATGATGACGATCAACACAGAAAGAGGTTACATCAGTATTTTGTAGTGTTCAGCAACTAGTGGTCAAAAAATAGTTAACTACCAACTACTAACTAGTCTGGGAAAATGTAGTTGCAATTAGTAGTTAACTATTTTTTCCTGGGACTAGTTGCAATTAGTAGTTAACTATTTCCCAAAGTAGTTAACTACTAGTTAACTAGTCTATTTAATTTCATAACCTATTTTTTGCCCAAATTCTAATACATCTTTCTTATCTATATCACAAAAAACTTTATGCTTCGCTCAAAACGGCGCTTTATTTCTGGTTATTGGTATTTTAGTTCTCTACCATGACATTTTACTTATAAATAGAGTGGTTATTTTCTTTTAACTGTGTATCTACTGTAGGGCTTTTAACTGTTTCTAAGGCCGTTGTTTATCTGTTGCTAAGGCGGTTTTTAGGTATGGGATCACGTGATTGCAAATCCTCCAATAGAAGAATTCCACGGCTAGTCATTTTCTGTAACTGTTAACCTCTGTAGGGCAAAAAACTGTAACATCTTCTGTTGCTAAGGCCGTTGTTAGGTCCGAGTCATGTGATTGAAAATGCTCTATAGCAGTGTAATTTTTGTATATTTTGATAAAAATTTTAAATATTTTTGAAATTTTAAACAAAATTTTTTTTAAAGTAGTTAAAAATTTGAAAGTAGTTTCAACTAGTAGTTATTAAAAAGAGTAGTTCAACTACTAGTTGAACTACTTCAAACTAAAAGTAGTTAAACTACTAGTTGATCGGTAGTTAACTACTAGTTGCAACTAGTTCTAGTTAACTAGTGCCGAACACTAGTATTTTGTAAAAATCAGTAAAAAAAAGTATCAGTAAAAAAAATGTATCAGTATGAGTTGGAGTGTATACTTTACATCAGTATGCTAACTACTTACACTAAAAAGTTGATAAAAATTGAAACACTTGTCAAACTGTGGAAATAGTTATAAAAGTGCAATACTGAGAGTACTACAGCAAAAGAATGGAGTTCTAGGGAAACATCTGCAGTAGATCATCTCCATTCGCTGGGATCTGTTTGATCACCCACAGTCCACACTTTAGTCTCGATCTTTCTCCCAGTGTCTTCCACCCAAAGAAATTTTTTCTCTGATGATTGAAATACCATCATACTAATAGGACTCCATTCTTTGATTCAACTCAAGACATTGTCCTTTTATAACTCCTCATAGGTTTGGCAAGCGTTTCAATTTTTGACCTCATTTATGAAAGTACCTGGCATACTCCCGTACCTTATGCAATGAATCCAGCGTTAGAAATTGGAAAAAAAAAAAAACAATGGTCCTGCGGACCAGTGCTTCACCAATCTGACTGGTCCGCAACAAAAATTACTGGTCCCACAAATTAAAAATGGAACGGTTTAAATATTATTATAAAGTAACTATTGTACTGAATGTGAGTTCCAAATAGTAAGGTTAAAAATTATTACATATTCAATAATATTTTTTTTCGCCGGGGGCTCCTCTAACTAATGCTAGAACTGGAGGGTGGGATATTTTTTAGCCACACACACTGGTCCGGCGGACTAGTGATTTTCCGATTCCACTGGTCCGAGCCGTTTTTTAGTTGTCCCGGACCAGCAATCCACCACAATTTTGAACGCTGAATGAATATTTTCATTCGGTTATATTTTGTTGATTTAAACGGACCTTGGGACGTTTTTGTAGCCTCTCGTACTACACTACGCCATAGCTCCTGCATCTCCTCCCACCATTCCTCTCGAATTATGCCTGTCTACTATTTCTTACAGAGAGTTCTGGGACACCGGAGCAACTCACTTTCCAGTTGTCCCTGAGAGCGGCCTCGGAGTGGAAGTCGGCGTCCGCGCTGAACAGCATGTCGACCACTTGATCCCCTTCGGAAGGGTGCATCGAGCCCTGTCGTTGGGACAGCGCCTCGTGCAGTTCCTGCAACAGGGCCCGGCCGCTCAGGCGGCGGTAGCCTATCTTGCGGCTGTCGAACTGAAGAGGAATTCCAATGAGAATCGTTACAACATTACACTCATCTCGCATTTCAATAAATCCTGGGACTTATTGAAACTGACCCCATATCAGCTCAGCGGTTCTTAAAAACTATGGGCTCCTTAAATGTGAACTAACAAGGAAACGTTCTCAGGCTCAACTCACAGAAATGGACGAAAATTTTACAGGGGTGAGTACTAGATGTTTCAAAACACTTACTGTGTAAAAATTAGCTGCGGAATTACAGAAGAAAAGCTGTAAGGTTCATAAAATGCATGCCAATACGCCTAGTGGTGCTAACTGAATGGGTTCGGCAACTCGGAACCTAATTTTCAATATTAATTTACTCTTCTTTTAATGAAATTCCGCAGATAATTTATCACAGTTTGTGTTTTGAGTCATCTTCTTATGCCTTTAAAATAAAATGTTCGTCTGTTTTTGTGAGTTTAGCTTGGGAAAGCTTTTTTTTTTTTAGCTTTTTTTCAGCTTTTTAGCTTTTTTTGTCCTGCAAGTGGACAAAAAAAAATATAAATCCCTGTTACTAAAGGTAAAATTTTTAAAAAAATTTCTGGGTTTGATCCCGGACCCCAATTTAGTACTCAGAACTCTGTATCATCCACAATAGTCAATCAAGATGCTAATCTTAGCTTACAATTTCTAAAAAGCTACTTTTTAACCTAATATGGAGGGGGCTTAGGAACATTTTCATTCAAAATTCTAGTTATGGGTCTTGCGATACAAAATACAAAGGATATTTGGGACCTTCCAGAAAAAATTCTTCAACTATCACAATATTCATAACAGGTCAAATTGCGGATCCAGAGGTGCTATGCCTTAGAATTAGCAAGATTGCTTTTATCACCACCACTCGAAATTAATTCGAAACATTTTCCGAGGGAGGACCCCTGATCTTCATTCCAGTGGATCGCAATCGCAAACAGTGGACGCAGTGGATCGTAATCGGTGATCTTCAGATCAAAAGCGGCCATTCAGGGTTTCGAAAGGTGTTCGCGAATTACTATTGGAAAAAAGTTGCCTAAATTTTTTTAACCAACAGGCAGCTCCGAATTTTTAAGACCTAACTTTCGTATCAATCGACGGAGATCAACTGTAAAGTGTGTCAAAATACTATTATGTAGAATTTTTCTACTTTACTTATACCACTAACGATTCCAGAGAAGGGGGTCTTGGCCCCTCGAGAGCCTCTTAAAACAATCCAAAAAACCTTTTTGTGCATCCTAATATTTAAAAATTTTCTGGGGTTCTATTAAAAATTTTCTGATGCCTTCAAACCCCCTTTTTGGCGTATTACTTAATTTTAACATTTTGTATTCTCGGAAAGTTAAATAACTGAATTAAGAAGAAAATCAAAATCTTGCCTCTTTCTTTATCCTTAAAATAGAATAAGATAAACATGAAGAAAAGTCTGGTTTTTCCCAAACGACTTCACCGTGTGAGTTCCTCTGACATCTCCGAGTGATATAACCTTGAAAAAAAAATCATCAAAAGCATTTTAAAGTGAGAACGAAACAACATTTTTTTTTCACATACCTACTAAAACAACCTTAAAGGCAATGAGAGGGTTCCAGAAAAAATTAACTAGGAAGCTAGTAAGTCACATTTTTATTATTATGGAGTAGGATAGCAACATTTGATGTCAAAAACCTGCCACTCATTAATTGCTCACTCATTAACTCATTAATTGCAAAATCACTGCAAAACAAACTAATATAGTGCAACTTGAATAATTGAATCGTCAGATTGAAAAAGGGAATAAGTCTATAAACCAAAAGTTTTGAGACAATCGAAAAATACAACAAAAAATACAATGAATGGACATCTGTTTCGCTAAATTCCAAAGGCTATAGGGGGTAGTTATTTTTTCCCTCCTGATACTCATGTGTAACTAAGCTTGAGGATTATTTTGAGCACAAAAAGCCATTTATTGGTCTTTATTCCCCTTTTCAAACTAGCGAGCGTTTCAATTCAAACTCCTTTAATTCGAGAAACGTTGATGATTCGATGCGTTATCTTGGCTCCTTGAACTTCCAATAAAAGTTTTTCTTACAAAACATTGAAATTATTACGATTTTTTGTCATCCATAGTCATAAAAATCATCACCGAAATCAGCAAAAGGACGCCGTGACTTTTGCTAGAGAGTTTCAGAGAGCGGACAATCGCGACTGAAAAATGGACATCTTGTGAGGATCTCACTAGGGAGCCATTCTGTCCCCTTGTAACGGAAACATCATATTTACCGTTATATTCTAAATAGTTTTTCCTGAATCCACCCACCCATCCATCAGAAAAAACATTAAAAATATATAGAATGGAAAACGACGTTTATTTGTACATAAAAACTTTAAAAAGTACCAATAAACATTGTTTAAATTTCCTTATATGCATATTGTATGAATATCGATTACAATGAAATCGACTCTCTCTGAAAAATATTTTCAAGTTGCTCTAAGTAGGTAACTTTTGGGGTTTATGTAGGAAAGTTGCCTTATCTTTCCTTTAGCCACAGAGATGTCGCCACAGAGTAGTTTTAAATTATACTCAATAAAATCTTATAGGGAAGAGAGTTAAAAATTTCAATGAAGAAAAAATTCCGCATAGTACTTCATATTTTCATGGATGTATTTCTTAAGGTGTTATATTTAAAATTTGTAACTCTTTAGATGTATTTCATAAACACATTAATGCCCAAATTATTTTGAAAGGGTTTTCTTCAAATATTACAAGGACGGATATTATTCTATAAATATACCTTCCTTTAAGTTTTCATACAATACATCCCGTTACATTCTAAAAAAAACCTATCCAATTTAGTTGTGCATAAAATAAATTAATAAAATTTTGCACATGGGATTCTATTAAAACGTTTTGAGATCCGATAAGAAAAATCTAAGTATATAAAAGAATTGCCGTTTCTTTACCTTTTTAAAAAAATAATCAATCTAGAAATTTTCCCAACACTTTTAAATTCGACACTGATTTTAAGAAAGATAGTATTACTGGTTACAAATTATCTTAAAAACGAAAACTTAAAATGAAAAACTAAATTAATTAAAAAATGTTACCAGTCTAATCATACTGCCAATTGCCAAAGGTGATCAGAACCAAAAGCGGAGTTGACTGTATAGTATACATGATTTTGATTGTTCTTTATTTTTACGTTTGAAAATGGTTTTGAAATTGATCAGGTTTCTGTACACTTCAATAACTAAAATAAAGATAAAATACATTTTAAATACTATTCCATGGACATTATTTCAGATTTTGCTTAGGTGAAGAGGCAAAGTTTTTTCGGGAGTATAAGTCAAGGTCCTTTTTTTATCATGTTGGGTTTAAAGATTCGATTAATTAATTTAATCATGCCCCCTCGTGAGGGTTCTTTTCTGAAAATAAACTAAATCAAATAGGTGTGAATATGATTTTATAAGTACTATGATACATCTGCATAAAACCATAACATGCCCAAAAATATAGTTTTAATTTTACAATAAACTATAGGTGTAATAACTTGAATGCACCACAACACCACAGAAGAATTACTACACAAGTCCCAAATAAATAAATTTTATTTGGGAGACTTCTTTCTTTACACACTCTAGATTACAATACTACAATATCCACTTCCGAAAAAAACACTACCAAAATCACGCTACACTTCGAGAAATCACTCCTGAACCACACGCGTTCCCCAGCGTCTCTAAACAGGTTCTCCTGTTATCAGGGGCCGTCCCCTTTTATAAACTCGTTGCTCCTCTGCTCAGTTCCGTTCCTCCCCCTATACCGGTTGGGTCAGAGGGGTTATCAGGAATACGGACCCTGGGCAGAGGTAGCGACCCCTGTGGCCCACTGCCAGACACTACACCCCCCAGGCAAGATTATAATTATCCTTCTATAATTATCGATCTGACAATTAGTCTGGCAGTTCAAGAAACTCTCACTACCCAAAAAAAAAAATCACATTCAAATTACAGGCTAAAACATACACATACATACATCAAAATTAATCACATTACCAATCAAGAACAGAAGTAAAGCCGCCTGGTTATAATACTGGAGCAATACATACACAAATAACACAAAAAAAAAATCAGACAGACGGACAGGAGCTCTACGTATAATCCGGAACACAACATGAATTACTAAAAGAGAACTACACCAAATCCTTATTAAAAGAGATATTTGTCCGAAAGTCATACCAGCCTGGATAGGCTGTCCGCGTTCCTCCCACGGAATATCCTCGGGGATATTCTTCTTGGTCATCTCCGTTAGCGGCCGGGCTACCGTGGCATACCCCTCGACGTAGTCCCGGTAGTGGTTGCATAGGCCCAGCAGACTCCGTAACTGGGATTTCGTGCGAGGTGCCATCCACTCCTCGATGGCTTGGAGCCTGCCGGGATCCGGACGATGCGCTCCGGAACCAATGATGTGGCCCAGGTACTCCACCTCCTTTTGGGCGAAGACGCACTTTCCGAGGTTAACCGTGAAGTTCACCTCAGGGAGATTTCCCAGCACAGCCTCCAGATGGCAAAGATGAGACTCCCCGTCCCTCAAGAAGATCGCGATGTAAGCCCGCCAATGGTCTCTGTGGTCCGCGAGCGAGTGATTCATCACCCGCTGCAACCCAAACAGCATGACGTTCCACCGATACCGGGCGCGGTGCGTCTTGAAGGATGTGAAATCCCGACTTCTCTCCTCTAAAGGAATTTCCCAATATCCTTTTAGCACGTCGAGACCCGTGATGGCATTGGCTCTGCCTGTGCAATTAATTAGTTCGGTGGAGTTCTCCATGGGGAAATCGTCACTCCTGGTGACTGCGTTCAGGAGCCTGGAGTCTATACACCTACGTGTCCCCCCATCTTGTTTGCTAACACATACTATGGGGTAAGCAATCTCCGCGTCCCAGGGTTCAGTTAAGCTCAACTTTTCCTCCCGAAATGCTTCGCCCAACGTTTCACCCTTCTTTTGCTTCTCCCTAAACAGGGTAGCTTCGGTGAATTCAACTTCCACTCTCCAATTCTCCTCGTCCTTTCCCAACTCTTCCACCTCTCCCGTCTCTACCTCGAACACTACCGGAGAGTCCGATAACTCATCAGGTACCGTACCTCCCGTTTCCTCCACTAAGGGAACCGTAGACCCAGCCTGAATCAGCATCTCATATGTTTCGGGAGTTAATAAACAAGGGGTGCTCAATTTGTCTGTCACCGCCATCACTGTATTCCCCCGGGAGTATAATCTGCCATTGTCCTCCCTCAAATGCACCGGAATGGTACATAACTGAGCCCTCACCTCTTCTCCGAAGGCCGACCTCAAAGTTATCGCTCCCCTTCGATTACCTACTGACCCGGGAACCAAAGAGGACTGTATCACCGAAATTTCGGCCCCTGAATCGATTATTGCGGGTACTTCCTGTCCCTCTATCCAGAGAGCGACTTCCCTCAATGTTTGACATTTTCCTGTCATTTCCTTCTCCCACTCAACCCTGGCCACCAAATGGTCTTGTACTTCAGAAACTACCACTTGGTTAATTCTTTTCGGACTCCCGGGCTCTCCATCCCGTCCTCTATTTTGAGGGCAATCACGCCTTCGGTGATATATCGATTTGCACATAAAGCAGCCCTCTTCGCGGAGTGTTCTTTGATCCCAACCATTCGCACTTACAGAATTGCTAAACCCCTTGTTCCTATTCAGGGACTTTCTTTCCCTCCACTGTCTACCTTCTTCCTTGGATCCGCGTCTTCCCCACCCCCCGTCAGCTACGGCACATTCATAGTTGTCCACCTCCTTCGCCAACTTATCCGGTTTCAACCACTTCTCCGTTTCCTTTAATAGCATATAAGTTCTTACCTCCGGTGATAAACTGTCTTTTATTTTATCTGCTACAATTAAGTCTTTCATATCCTGCAGGGTTTCTATCTCTCTCGATTTGAGGTATAAATCCAACGCGGCCCTTATTCTAATACCATATTGTACGAAGGTCTCATTAGGCCTAACCCCCATGCCGTCCAAGTTATTCTTGTGTTGTATCGGGGTTATTCGAAACTCCTCCAACACCAATTTTTTTATCGTTTTATATTCCACTGTCTCAGTCCCCACCACAAAAGACTCCAATGATTTCACCTGTCCCTTTAACGTGTGTAAGACCAATTTCCCCTTATAATCGTCCGGGACGTCGTATAAAGTGAAAATCTCCTCTACCTCCCGGAAGAAAAAGGGCCATTCCTCAACTCTCCCAGGTAACCCCGGTAATATCCCCATCGTTAATTTCACATACTCCATAAACGGGTTTTCCCTCTTCGTTCGCGCTACCTCCCTACCCTTCTCATTTTCTACTGTCTCTTTTTGCTTTCGTTCTTCTATTATCCTGTTAAGCATCCTCTCAACCTCCTCCGCGTCATAACTTGGATGCGCTTTTATTAATGTTTTTATCGCACCTATTGTACTCTCCTTAGCGACCCCCATCTCTAGCTCCCCCGCCAATTCCAAGAGATCGGCCTTTCTGCCTGACCCCAAAAAAGCCATTCCAACATACAAAATACAAATACCAAAAAAAAAACCTAACCTATGGAAGTAACCGACTCCTGACCCCAGTCACCGAGGAGATAACAAAATCCAAGGAAAACTCACCTCAATCGTCGATGTATTCAGATTGTAATGCAGCCGACTCCCGTCGACGCTCTGGTTCCTTAAGAGAGCGTGTAATAACTTGAATGCACCACAACACCACAGAAGAATTACTACACAAGTCCCAAATAAATAAATTTTATTTGGGAGACTTCTTTCTTTACACACTCTAGATTACAATACTACAATATCCACTTCCGAAAAAAACACTACCAAAATCACGCTACACTTCGAGAAATCACTCCTGAACCACACGCGTTCCCCAGCGTCTCTAAACAGGTTCTCCTGTTATCAGGGGCCGTCCCCTTTTATAAACTCGTTGCTCCTCTGCTCAGTTCCGTTCCTCCCCCTATACCGGTTGGGTCAGAGGGGTTATCAGGAATACGGACCCTGGGCAGAGGTAGCGACCCCTGTGGCCCACTGCCAGACACTACAATAGGGATTTCCCAGAGTTTACCAAAATATTCGAAAACACTTTTAAGAAAAGTCTCTTAAAATTGAATTCCGTCTTTGGAAGACATATTTTTCTGAGGAGTCTAATTATGCTTTTCAAAAGTATCTTCACAAACACTAAGAGCATGGTTTAATGCCATGCAGAAAATGTTTTGAAGCCCACATCTCGGCTAATAACATTCGATAATATTTACAATGTTGCTGTCTGGAGAGTTCGGTTCACTGGATTTTAACATCCTCTTAAATTCGTCTTTTTAAAGTAATTATTTTCTGAAAGGATATTGAAAAATAAATTTTACTTTACTCTTGATATACCTATGTTTTACATCGTATTACGTAATTTGATGGGTCAAGTAATGCGTAAAGGAAGTTGCATTAAAACTATCGAGTCTCGCGTATCAAATCCTCTTTCATGTCTTGTAAAAGGTTGTTATTAAGGTGTTTGAATTTTTAAAACATCCTTATATTTCCTTTTTTAAAATGATCTTAACAGATCCTACATTTGTATAAAATTAAAGAATAAAATGGAAACACCGGCAACCATATTCTTATCTCTCATTAGAGTTTTATTAGTTACAATTCTGCATTATCCCTTTCTGATAATATACGGGGTTGAGGTTTCATTAAATTTCTTTAAAAAAGAAACTACATTGCAATGTAATGGTGTAGTAAATAAACACAATCTGAAATCTCTATTATTTCCTTACTAAACCGAACTACTTAAAAAAATTTAACATAATTATAAACATGTTTTCATTTCCCATGGAGACGCCACTCTGAACTTAACAGGACTTTTCTTGTATACCATAAAGTGTAAAGGATTGAGATTAAAAGACTTTTCTGACTGACTGAGAGAAAGATTTTTCTTTTCATGGGGCCTGCCTTATTTGACTACTCAAAGCAAAAAGTAAAAATTACATAAAAGTTTTATTTATTTTATACCAGTGGTAAAGACCTAGTAGGTGATTGCGTGTGCAGCTTGTGTGCTGGAAACACAGCATGGAAACAGTGTTTAAAGGAGTATCAAGAGTAGTTTTGAATAGCTACTTTACTTATGCATGTTATGGGCAATGTGATAAATGTGTGGCAATAAAATTAATAATGCCCGATGTGAAGCGGGCAATGTGATAAATTCAATGGCATTTATCAATGAAATTTATCACTTTGCCCGACGTTCACATTTCAATGAAAATGACCAAATGTGGTGGTCTGGCGATCGGTATAGATTGGTGTTTTTGCGTTGTAACAATGATTTGTAATAAAAATCATGATAGGAACAAAAATCAAAGAACGGAAACTCACCAGTGTAACCATGAGGACAATTGTGAACGTCGGCTGCTCCAATGGCTGTCAATTTCCATCTCACTCCATTGTATCTTTCAGGATGACAAACGGACTTGGAAAAGTCTATTATAAAAGCTCAAATGAGATTTACAGAAATCATTATCAGTTTCAATCACGAACCATGCACTTACTCATTGAATTTTGAGTTTCTCTTTCAATACTATGAGCTCCATTCCATTATTTGTGCGTTTGAAATCGTTACAAAAATCGATTAAAAAAAGGTGAGGAAACACTGATCTTAAATGTAAATATTTTTAACTGACTTTAAATTAACTCAAATTTTAACTGGTCACGGAAAATTTAAGGGTTACCTACACAGATTTGGTATTTCGTCGAATAGCAATGGTGCCTGAGGTGAAGTCTGGTTTAAAGATTTGAGACTTTTATTGATTTCCACAATTTTGATCACAATATAATAAATTTTTAGATTTTAATACTGTTTTCTTTTACTTACACATGTAAGCCTCTTGTGACACTTGAGACCTGTCACAAGAGCCAACCTGTTCAACCGAAGAAAGAGCTTAAGAAGTAGGGGAAAAGGAATCTCCGAAGACCAGCCGTGTGGAAAATTGAATAGCCCGTTCACAAGAGCACTCGTCCTACCAGTAGAAAGAATCACGTGACAAGCGAGCGAGCTAGTAGAAATGCATTATGGGAAGAGAGCGAGAGCGCCGTCTACAGGAGGTTGATCCAATTAAAACCTTTCCTCCTGCTACAGCCCAGGGGAGAATTTCAAACCGATAGAGTCAGGTGGCTTTTTCCCTAGCGTAGGGAGAGCGGTGGAAGAAGAGCTAGTTTTCTCCGCCTTTCCTCCGGTAGAATGGCTCTTGTGAACGCGGCGACTGTGTGGTACACGAGTTTTGTGTCGTTACCATGAGCATGCATAAAAATCCTCTTTCTGCATGACACGATATAAATAATGCTCACCGGTGGCGTTGAGAACGGTGATGGCGCTGGTCTTCCTGGTGACCTTGGTGGGCGACCTCAGCAGACAGGTGTAGTTGGCGGAGTGGCGGACGGACGGCAGCAGCAGGCGGGACCCGAACGGGAAGAGGTCCTCCACGCGCTCCGGGTCCCGCGGCTGCAGCTCCCTGTCGCGCTGCTTCATCCAGCTGTAGCTGGTGGTCCGCGAGCCCACGCACGTCACGATGAGCGAGGACCCCCACTGCACGGTGGCGGAGAGCGGCTCCATCAGCAACTCGGGCTCGGAAGCGACCGAGAGGGGGGCAGAGATGCTCTCCTGCCGGAGGCCGTTCCTAGCTTCGCAGGTGAACTCTCCTGGAAGAAGCGGAGGTTAGAAGAGTCATCAATGTTATTTCCCTTTAATTTAACAGGGACTTTCCCTGTTAAAAATTTATTTTTGCCAACTAAACGTTTTCGACTTTTTTCCCTTTAAAAGTTGCCAAAAATTACATCTATAACTTCTTGCGTTTTCCAACCCAAGGGCCACGATCTGAAACATCTCATCATTTTTTTTATTACCGACTTCAAAAAGGAGGAGGTTATCAATTCGTCGAATATAAATGTTGAATCTTAGCTACGCTCTTTTGGTATGTTCTACTGGACGCGGTTTTTTTGCATTAGATTAGAAATGTTTTCAAGTTGGTCCCGTTTTAATTAAAACGCCTTCTAGCGGATATCAGCGGAGTTATAATAAACTTGTGGCGGGCTTACTCACCACTATATAAGAGTAAGATTATTGTAATCAGGTATAAATATCGACTGAACCTAATACATTTTCGAAGTAGGGAATCTGTTAATTAAATGGGTGGCTGGAAATACGTTGCATGTATTTTTTTTAACAAAGGTTTTTCTTTGTTAAAAGAAAAGACACAAATTATGATATAATACATATTTTCAATGTTAGCAGAGAATGTTAATTTATTGTGAAAGTCATTCGACTTCAAAAATTATGTTAAAAAAGTAGTATTGTTGTTTTTTGGATAAAACAATGTTTTCACATGAAATTTACTAACATTGATGGCAACCTTTCAAGCAGATGGTAGCTTATGTAATTTTACTACAGAAATAATAAGTAAGATTTTCTCTAGATCTAATTGAATTTAAATGTTTAAATTTTAAAAAAAATCTCATTTGAATTAATTTGGTTTCCTTGAAAGGAACTAGTTTTGAATACATACATTATTATCCAAGGATCAATTACTGAAAGATTAATTTTAATGATAATTACCTTAATTAATTATGTATCATTAAAATCAAGTGAATTTAACTATACTATGTCTATTTTGTTTTAAAGTTCGGAAACCCAAAATAGGGGATTGTTTTTAAATCAGTTATAACCCTAACAGGCAGCATCTTATTGCAAGTCAAGTGCATCAAAACAATCTTTGAAGATCAAAACGAGTTGCCTGGCGTGTTTCATGTTTGTTTGCGATACGATTTTAAAAATCTGAAAAGCCGCCTTTAGAAATTTAAAAACTGACATAAAACAGAAATAAACTGTAGGTAAGAAGTAGAAAAAACTCTGAATAAAGTATCAGATAGTCGCACACGCTGTAGTCTCAATAAATATTTTAATCATCTGTTTTGAATTTTCAGGAATTCTCTCTCCCCCCCCCGGAATCAATTGGTTGTATTCTCTGTAGATTTTGAATAGGATCTGGTTTTGAAGTTTCATTTTATTGCTGAAAAATATTTTTAGTGGGTATCGAAAATGAAGATAAACACGATAAAGGTAAAAAGAATGTTAAAATGATATTTTTCGTGGAGTTTAAATGACACTCTTAATTTATTTTTCAGTTTCTAGATTCAAGTGTTGAGATATACGTACAGTTAGGATTTTTTTTATTTCAGTACATAAAAGCAAACAAAAAAATGGTGCTGCATAATTGAATGTCTCCAATACATGTATAGGATACATTAACTTGGATCAAACAATATCAAAAAGGGGGTGGGTAACCATAAGTTGAAAGTGATAAGTTAATGAAAAACTGGTAGAATTCTACCAAGATTTTTATTCATTAGTGCTTCAGTATTTTGCGTTTTTTTAAAGATTGGAGATCAATATTTTTAAAAAATTTTCAAACGCGGGCAGAACTAGTTTTAATGAAACTTTTACCCATAAAATGTCTAATGGTGTAATAGGTGTACCCTCAGAGTTAAACCGGTATTATTGATAGGAAAATTTCTTCAACACGTTTTTTCTGAATGACCTTGCTAACACATGTCCCAGGTAATACGGTAACAATAAGTCAGATTTTAATCAAAGTTGTTTAATACCTTTAAACAAATTCCTTAAAGAAACCAATAATTTTACTTCAGCCTGTAAGAAACAGGAATTTTCTGTTGTATGATAGAGTAAAATTCTCTCTAGAATTTCTCGATTATGGAAGTGTCTATCATGCTTTTTCTGTTTATCAACAATTTATTTCAACATTATTCTCTTTTAGTATTCTTCAATGATGGGATGATCAAAATTTACATAATGTAATGTACTTAAAGCATTCAAATTTTAAATATATCTTAAAGGTACATTGGTGCTCAAATTATAGACTCAATACGGATTTTTTTTTGCTTCTTCTTACTTTAATGTCATGTATTTGCATTGTCTTACACACAAACTTAGTTAAATATTACTAATATTTATTAAATTGTTGTTACACAATTAAATTCCTCTTCCTCTATTTTTTTTTAAAAATTATTTTACTTATTTCCCGATAGTTTTCTTTATCGTTATTTAAGCTACAAGATATCAGCTTATTTCTCAGGATTTTATTTAATAATTCGTTTGCTACCAGATTTTTTACTTCATACAATAAAATTACTCAAAACTATAGTTTGGCGTAATTTTATTGATGTTAATCTATTTCTTGAAGTGTAGGAGATTGATTATTAATTATATCCCTCAAATTACTCCAAAACTAAGTTTATCACAAAATCCATACAGATTTGGCAACGGGCATGCATTGATATTGTGTGTGTATCATATTTTTTACCCTTGACTCTTAAGTTTTTATACCTCTGCTTTAAAACATCTTATAGAACATTTTCTGATATTTGGAATATAAAAATATAATAATTAAAGAAGAATCAATCAAAGAGGGAAAGAGATGGTTTTAATCACAAACGTTCAACAATCGATTCAAATGTGTTGAATCGATTGAACAACGAACAATTCAATCGATCCATACGTCCAATTGAATCAAGTAACGAAGACTGAAGAGGGTTGCTTTTAAGCTTTAAGAATGGAAGATGCAGACATCTAAGTATCGGCCCCAATCCATCAACTGACTTAATGGTCTCGCTGTTCATTCATTCATAATTTAGCAGTATAGTACCTGTTAACGATTGGATGAACTGAACTATGTATGGGGAATAGACTCAGAATTCGAATGAGGCTATTATTATCTGAAATTATATCAGACTCTGATAAAGTAATCGATGTTATTAAACATTGAATTCCTTAGAGGGATTATTACGGAACTCTCCCTTTAAGACCCTCATAATGATTTCTCTTTTTACCATTTGTTAGTGAAACAAATTTGTCGAAGTGAAATTATTTACTTTTAAATCAAGTGTGCTTTGTAATTCATTCATTTAGGTTTCTGTTGCGTGGATGTATTTAAAGACTCATTCACACTGCTTCACTTTCACCCTGAGTGATTCACTCCTGTGTATCGCTAGTAGACGACATTAGTCATGACGTCACTTGCTTGTTTGGAAACGTTGATTCCATCTGTGATTGGATCCGTACGGATTTACTTCCAATCACGGAACCAATCACATTGAAATCAACACGTTTCCAAACAAGCAAGTGACGTCACACTAATGTCGTCTGTTTGCAAAGTAAAGAGTGAAAAGAAAATTCACATGTTTCACTTAGAAGGATTTCTCCAAAATGAAGATCAAAAGTTAAAAGCAGGGCTGGTAAATAAACCTAAACTGAAATTCCATCCATTCCATTACTAGATCCATGAAACCACGAGTCATCAAGCCTCTCAGGACCACTTCTGGCCTAGAAGAAATGTCTGCTCTTTCGCATCCAATACAAGGAAATATATGAGCAGGGGTGGTACACAAGTGCTCACCCGAGTCCAGTTCGTGCGTCCAGTCCAGCCCCAGGAGGAATGCCTGACGTCCGGCGGTGTCCGGGGGCACGGTCAGGTGCCAGATCCTGCCCTTCGACGCGGCGAAGGCGATCGGGAAGCCGTCCTTCAGCCACGTGACCTGGCTGCCCCTCAAGACGACGCACGTAATCTGCAAGGGAACCCCCTCGGCCACCGGCAGACGCTCAGAGATCTCCAGTCGCTGGATCAGCCGGTCTTCTGCAGGAAAACAACTGATGTTAGGCCCGGCACCCATAAAAACGCATTCCACTGTATAGGTGGAATAGAAAACAAAACCTCTGCATACATTTGGTTATTCCTGCAGGAAAAGACACAAGACTCAACTCAACTCAACAATTCATAGAGGAAGAAGACATTTTTTATTCTCAGAAGAAAGAGAGGATTCCATCTTCTTATATATTAAAATAATTTGTTTTTTTTTTTTCGGCCGGCCGCACCCCCGTTCCGATTTGGACAAACTCGGTCTTGATCGAAAGCTCTCCACCCCTAGATGAGCCAATAATATATCACGTTCCTCCAAAACATTCCATTTTTAAATTATGCGATTTTTTTCGTTTTGCCCCCATGTTAACTCTATGGGGAGGTTCCGTTCGGCCGGCCGCCAGCCCGAACCCCTGAACCGATTTTGACAAACTCGGTCTTGATCGAAAGATTTCCAACCCTAGATGAGCCAAAAATGTGTCACGTTCCTTCAAAGTATTCCATTTTTAAAATAAATTTATTTCAATTTGCCCAATTGTTTTCAGTTAATATTTTTACCAACACAGGCAAAACGTCTTTTAAAGAGCGTGAAGAAAATCTACTTTGAAATTATCAAACTTCAATGTTTTGACGTTTTACTAGAGTTATCGTAGCAGGATACTAGGCATATTGGATTTATAAAAAAAATTACTGGTACAGGTTTAATTGAAGTATTACTTCTTTCTCTTCAGATGACGTATAAGAATAAATTAGTTGTGGTTAGAAAAACCTATAATCTGATTGAATATATTGAACAGTTTAGCGCTGACGATGCAGCTTAAAAAAAGTAATAAATTGTAAAAAATTTAACTGCGCTGCAAGCGTGTGGTAGTAACGAGCGAAGCTCGCATCTTACATCGCCAAAGGCGCGTAATCTAGCTGGTAAGACGCGGCTTTGCCGGGTCAAACCAGCTAGTTTCTATTTAAATTGTAATGAGAACCGCAAAAGAAAGAATTCTCAACGTTTTGAGCTATCATTCAAATAACTTACTTGATAATGGCAGGCCACTATCCTCACGCAACATAACGTATGAGATGGGTGGTAGGTATTTTAACGATCTCGTTAATGACGAAAGAACCATTTTGCGGTGGGTTATTTAAAAACCGTGATTTTATTTTAAGACATCCGCCAAAGATAACTTTCACACCATTGCCTGAGAATCGTATTACATTTCAGTTCAAAACTACTTCTACACGTAGATTGTTCTACACTTTTTAAAAATTAATAAACCGAAACTTTCATGAAATAACAGTAATAAGAAGTAACATTAATAACAGTAACGTGTAATAAGTAGGATTGTCATTTCCGTGTAATTATAAACTTAAAATATGTACAAATAATTTGTATTTATTTTCAGGTAAATAAGTATCAAAATTACAAATTAAAATGCTGAAAAATATTTTAATGGACTTTTTAACATTATATTAATTTAAAATACCTTTACAGAAAGTTATTATCGTTTCTCTTCACATGATATTTCACATTAATAGTCAAAATCAAACGTTTTCGTATCTGGTTAAAAGCAAGTTTTTTCTTTTTTGCTCATTAATTTTCAACCGAGCATGACGGTTGATATACAATATATAATTGATAAATATTCAAAGAAAATATATTTATGGCTTGAAAATGTAAAAATATATCAATAAAAAAAGAAGGTTCAATTCCGTTAACGGTCCCGCTTGATATCACCAAACTATTTTGAACAACATACATTCAAATATCTACAAATTTTTATGGCTGCTATTGATATGACTGAACAGTTATTGACAGAACTTTAAACATTTTAATCTATGAGTATGAAACTGTTTAGCAATATTTCTAACTTTTGGTGCCTAAAAGAGCTTTGGCGGTATTTAGCGGGACCGTAAACAAAATTGAACCAAACTGAAAAATGTAAAAAAAAAAATAATAATAAATTTTGTCTAAATCAATCCAAAATCCTTTGAAGTAACAGTATTTGGGAACACTCATTAATAACAGTACTCGGAACTCCGAGCTCAGGTAATAATGAAAATGTTTCACTATCGATTCATCAGTTAAGATAAATATTTAAATGTTTGTTCAAAACTGTATCCTACTTGTAAAAACATTTTAATCAACTTAAGTTTTCAAAAAACATCAGCAAAGAATAAGCAAAACTAACGGTTGCTGTGGAAAAGCGGTAAAATGCCCTCACGAATTACTTTTAAAAACATTGTAATTTAAGCATCTCTCTGGCTTAATTTTTTTCTGCATTTACGTATTGAAAATTCATGTCTGAATTCCACGAATGAATAATGCTATAAAAAATATAAGAGCAGTTTTTCAGAGCACTGATTCCTGATATATACAAAATCCTTGCATATATTAGATAAGTACTTAAAAAAGATATGTAAAGTTACGAAAGGTAAGTACTTAAAAGTCTAAGAGACTAACATTTCGTGGAAGTCATGAAATTGAAGCGTATAGAATTTCTGGCTTTCTCCCGTATTATTTGTTTTTCTTGGTTGTCTAGAAAGCATTTTCATCGTAAAAAGGATTTTTTATAAATTGATACCACCAAAAATGGATGGTAGCTCTACCTCTATTCCACTTGAATTCAAATTTCAATTTGAATTTCTTTCACCTCAGTCTTTTGCGCATATCAAGTGGTGGACTAAAAAGCTATAGGATTACGGCTGAGCGATAAACAGGATGAAAGATAACTCAGTCATCTTTAATACTAAAAAATTATTTTGTATTTGGTTTATACCTTACTTTTATTTTTATGCGTAAATGCATATGTTTTTAAAAGTGTCATATTGATTTTACAAAGAAAATTTAGGAAAATAGCAAGAAGTATAGAATTTCCAAGATCGATGACATTCATGGATGATTTTTGTAGTATTTAATTCAATACGCGCGCACTGTAAAATTTGACAAAAGTAAATATGAAGTGGAAATTTTCTTCAATAGCAACGTTACATTGATTTAAAATTTTGCTGAATTCAAAAGTTTCGAAAATTAATTTATTAGCTATTTTCTGTTGTGAATATATTTTGTTCTTTGTGATACATATCAGTTTGTGTTTAGATTAAACTTCATAGAGCAATTTTTTTAAACAAATGTGTAAAATGTCTAAGAAACAATGAGTAATTAAGTAAAAATTACTTATTAGGTAGCAAAACAATTTTTGAATCTCTAACACAACATGTTATAAAATGGAAAAGTGTTTACTTCTAAACGTAATTCAATATATAATTCCAATTACAAAAAAGTGGAGAAAAAAATATTTCCTTGGACAAAAGTTAACTCAGATTAAAATCCTTTCGGGGTCATCACTCTTTTAAAAAATTAACAATTCCATTTTTATTATTTTTTAGAGAAGCGGACAAAAAAATGAACGAAAATTTTACATGCGTAAAAAAACTCTAAAAACTTAAATGAACTGAAATATAAATATTGGGAGTTTTTCTTCCATTTATAAAAGTTGTTTACCTGTATACTTAAAGATTAAGCTACAAACAATAAACCGAGGAATTCTATTTGGGGACAGTATTCTAAAGGTTAAAATTTTCCAATACAAAAATTAGAAAATGTTACAATTAGGCAAGAATTAACGCATTTTTTTGCATTCTTATCAGTTTTCAACCAAAGCATCGAGCCAACTTTGTTAAATTATAATCCTGGAATGTATAAGATAAAACAAATAAATAAGCTTTATGACCAATTAATTTTTGTAGACTGTTTAAATGTCAAAACTAAGCTTGAGACTTTCTACAAAACCACATATTTATGATGAATTTCACCGAAAATGTAGATTTGTGTTACATAAATATCCATCCAAAGTAATAAATATGATCATTAGCTAAATGTGCGTGTGTAAGTTTCAAAAGTCTTAAAAAATTAGTTTTAGAGGTAATGGAATGCATTAATTGCAAAGTATTAATGATCATTAAAATCTACTCACGTTTTGAATGTGTATGAATAACTTAATTAGATTTTTTTTGAGGATTTGTACCTTTAAGATTCACTTATTCTTTTTAAAGTATTTAAATTTGGAAATGTACAAAGGGATATTTTTATTAAATTTAATAACCATGATGAAACTAAAATTTAAACATCGTATTGATAGTACGCCTGTGTCTTATTTAATAACAATCTACTTCAGATATTTTTCGTGAGAGAAGATTACATCCCACCTTTTACTTTCCATTTTACCATTTGTATAAGTCCTCTATAATCCCACAGAAGTAAAAAGATACTAAATACTTACCTAATAATATAAGATATAGTATAATAAAATATAGTTATCTATAATAATAAAAGAGCTTTACCACTCACTCACTCACTCACTCACTCACTCAGCAACGCACAGCAAAATCTACCGGGGCTAAAGACTCGAAACTTGGTAGGGTCGAAGACCTTATGGTGTATACGCGCACTAAGAAGGGATTTTTCAAAATATCTTTTTTCTGACCCACAGGGGGGTTTGGAGCGTTTTCGACGTTTTTGAGCCCAGCGGCGTCCAAAATGACCCCAGATCTTCGTTATTTCGCAGGAAGGTACCTAGCAACAATATCTAGAAAGGCATTTTTCAGATTTTGGATATTCGAATTTTAAGAGGTCTGAAAATTCCAAAACCCCGTTTTTGCTGAGCATAAGCAAAGTTTTACATTTTCAAGGAAAACAATACCGAGAAATCAATACAACGAAGTGACTGTTGGTAATACCTTCTTGAGAGTATTTCAAAGAAAGTAATTTCTGGATTTTTCGATATTCCATTCTAGAGGGGGTGCACGGGGGTTTGAATATTCACTCAAGTTTTTAGTTTTTGGATTCTAGCACCCACATTATTAATGTGATTGTAATGAAATTTTAGCATGTTGGTCCGCACACAACCAGGAAGGTTTGCAAAAAAGAATTATCAGAATCAAAGCATTCCAAGGATCCTTTTTTGCCCCTTTTCTAAATTCTTATGCTAGCCATCAATATTAAATTTATTACGGTTATTGCTCCTTCCAGGTGTTGCAAAACCTCTATTGTTGGAAATATTTATTGAAAAATGTTTTATAACAGGTGAATTTTTTAAAAATCTAAAAAAGAAATAATTTTTGGTGATTAAATAATTTGTTTATGATAACCAAAAACCGTTCCACTGAAAAATTTTATTTTTTTTTCTATTTAATCAAATTTAAGTATTTCTAGCAAAGTTCAAATTAAACAACATTTTATCAGAGGCATTTTATCAATAGTTGGTGTCGATTCAAATAATGTTTACTTTTATTTCATGTTTGAAATTTCTTTCAATGAATGAGTTGGTGATAAATCAATAAAGGGGGGTTCAGGGGGTCTCCCCCTGATTTCAAAAAAATTCTCACTATTAAAAAATGGTTATAAACACTTTAATTCTAAACAGTTTTTTAAGGTTTTGTTTAACATCTTAAAAAGTATGTGTATTGAATTATTTTTTATTTAAAATTTAGCTAGATGAGACGGAAATAAGTTTTATATATAGAAATTGGTGTTCAATAATAACCTTTATTGTGAAGCGAAGGCGGAGAGATTTGTATCAATTATACATTTATACGAATTGCAGAAATGGATGGAGGGAGCTAAGGGCATTAAAAAGAAAAAAATAAGGGGGGTTCAGAAGGGTCCCCTGACTTTTTCTATTTTGAAAAATTACTCTTTAAAAACGGGGATGGGGATTTCACACATTAAATCTAAACAGGTTGTATTTAAAAAGGGTTTTTTACATCTTAAGGAAGTAGTATGGCATCAAAAAGGAATTTTAGCAGGAAGGCAGTTGCACCTAAATGACGCCTCGGAAAGGAATACAGTGAAGAAAATACTTATTTATTTTAACACACAGTTTGGTTAGCATTTTTTCCCCCGAACTACGGCGGGCATATCAGCTAGTTAGGTATATAAGATCTTTTCAAAATTAATTTATTCATTTAGGCATGTCTGTAAAGTTATTTACAATTACCCCCAAGTCATCAAAGACCATTTATAATTTAATTAAATAAAGCAGCCTTCTGTGAGTTATTTTTTTTTATCAAGAAGTAGAATTAAAAATATTCACGAGTTCGAAAGATGTTCAGAGAAATAAATGGAAGTGCGCTCGAACCGTTTTTATGAGACTTATATACAGGCAAAGCCTGGAGGTAAAGAAGGAGAACAATCTACCAAACCTCAATGGTGCAGATATGGCTGCTGAATTTATTGGTAAATCATACTCATGTAGTGCGAAAGAGAGAGGAAAATATTACTAATTTATTTTACCACACAATTTGAAAACCATTCCCTCTGAGCAACGGGGGGTATATCAGCTAGTAAAAAGAATAAAAATAGAAGTAAAATATGCATTTATTTTATCTGCATTTGAAACTGATTCCTACAATGAAGAGGTGTAATCAAGATGTCTTTTTTATTTCTAGTACAAACTGATTTACTTCTAATTTAATCATGCTTCTTATCTGCTTTCATCAAATCGACCTCAAAAAAGATATTTATGAGATATTTATGAAAAGATTATGCTTTATCTGTGTGTAACAGTTTTAGTGATAGATTAGTTTTAAACCTACTAACCTGGTATATTACTCTAATTTATTAAATTATAATTTATTTACTTTAAGCAAATTATATTATACAGGTTAAAAAATCACTTTACATGGTAGGGTACAATATAAAATACACATACATATACAAACACAGAAATTAAGGATAAATATCTACCGAAAGAAAATCCTTTTTAAGTTTAAAAAATTGTCTTAGAAAATATCACTGTGATCCGGTAAGCTATTTACTATTTGAATAAACTGGGTTATGGATTGATTTTCTAAATATTGTTTTGAATAAAAAGGTTTAAATAATACAATTTTTTTCTTGTATTATAACAAGGGGCGTATAAACCATTTGTACACTGAACAGGGTCGATATCTGTAGTCTGTTTTAGCCTTTTAGCCTTTCATACTTGAATAAATGTTTTGTACTGTCTGGAAGTAATATGTAGGTACCTATTAAAGTGACTATGCTAAATTCATTGCAATGGCTTACATTACTCAGTTTAGAGACCAAATAAGAAAGTTGAAAATAATTAAAAGAGAAAATGAGTGCAATATCATAATGAAAGTACAAGAAAAATCATATGTAATTACTCTATCTAACATTCAAGGAGATATTTGCGATTGAAATTTTGACTTTTCTATGCTCCTAAAGAGGGTTTTTTTTCTCCTCCAAGGTTGTGCCTTAAATTTAAAAATGTTTCATCTTCATCTTGCGGATTCTTTGATGGTTGAAATTAAATTCTTCGTCATTTAAGTAAAAGAGTCTAGAATTTTTAGCAATATCTGAAGATTTCTGTAAGTCAGAATAAACCGAATGGCTTGAGTCATCTAAAATTGTCATAGGACTTTTGGGATCTGTTTAACTAACTAACTAACTAATATTTTTATTTTTTACAACAACAACATGCACATTAATAATTGGAACAAACACAGACACATATATAAGAAAAAACAACAGGAAGACATATGAGTTGCCAAGGGGTCAGAAACCCATATGGGCAACCTAAAGCAGTTGTATTTGAAAATAATAAAAATGAAAAAACATACATATATACATATACATATAGATATTACACATACACATATAGATATTACACATACACATATAGATATTACACATACACATATAGATATTACACATACAATATAGAATATAGTGGCATCGCAAGGCAAGCTTCAGAATGACTAACTTAAAATTTAGAGAGCATTTGTTCCTTCTTTTTTAAAAAAGTTCTTCAATATTTTCTATTGTAAAAATAAAAAGCTTTAGTAATTTTTTAAACTTAATAGGGGATTTTTCTGTTTTTAAATCATTGGGTAAAATACTGTAAAACTTAGGCGATAGATAAACATAATTTTTATGTAGTATTTCTTTTTTAGCTTTTGGTACAAAATATAAGTTTCTTGAACGTAAATTGTAAGTTAAATATCGTAGGTCAGAATCGTTTGCTTGCTTAGTAAAATAAACTATTGTTTTAAAGAAAAAAAGGTGACGAACTGGTAAAACGTTAAGTTTCTTGTATAGATCAATTAAAGGGAACTGGTTACTACTGCTTAGAAATTTAATGATTTTATTTTGAATTTTAATTATTGGATTTATATTTTGTAAGTAATCCCCACCCCAGGCTAGAATACCATAGCTTATTATTGAATTTACCCAGGAGTGGTAAAGTTGAAGCAAAAAGTTCTTATTTATTATCTTTTTTATGAAGTAAAGTTTGTGTAAAATATAGCGTAATTTATTTGTTAGGTAATTAACGTGGGATTTCCATTTTAATTCCTAAATTATATTCTTGGGAATATAACTAAGTTGGCATTTCACTTTTAAATGGACATTTGTTGAAAACAAACGTGGTGTTTGACATGATGTTTATTAAAAACCACTATAGTTGTTCGAAGTTGACCTTTCTTTACCAATAACCAAGAAATCAAGTAACTCGGCCGTTTTCAAATAATAAACTTGAGTTAGGATTGTATCAGTTTAAGATTTCATTTAAAATATTGTTTTTACTATATCTAATCATACTTCACGCAGCTGCACTTGCATTTCATTTTTTCTCGCTCAAAACCATACATCACAATCTTAATATTAATCGAAGTGTGCCATGGTTTCTGCCATGAGATCCTCGAACTTCTAAGGCCATCTTTTGTAATTATTTTAATGGAATAGCTAGGGTATTTTTGAGATATTGGCGTATCAGTGTGACGAGTATAAACTACCCACTTTTTCCTGATATATGAGAGAATCTTTTTCATTGATTAAAAAAACCTCATGAAGTACATTGTATACCAACGCACTGCATTTAAGAAAAAGTAATGTGCACTGTGCAGTATTTTATAAAGATATTTCCTCGAGTTGAAAAACAGTTTTCATGAAAGAATTTCACTTTGTTCTTCATGTAGTAGTTATAGGGATCACAAAAGACTTTTTTCGCAATAAAAGGGGAATAAGTTAAATTATATTACCATTATCGTAGCATTTTTTATTCCATGGGTAGATGATAACATAATCTTTAGGAGTAGAAGACATATCTTTACAGTTCTCGCTTATCTCTGAAATTAAAAATAAATGTAAAATGAATGAGTGAGTTAGATTTTGTTAGAATCCTTTACAAATATGTGCACTTTGAAAAAAAACAGCATTTACCATCACTTGTTTTAATCTACAGCTTATAAAAAACGGTTATCAAAAGACTTTCAACACAACTTAATTTAGTAAGTTAAGTTTTTCTTTATGATTATTTACATTTATTGAGTACAAAGGTTTCTCTTTTAGTTTTATGAACAACAGACGTAGACTAATCTAGTCGTATTGTTTTCATAGTTTTATTGTTTGGTAAAGTGTGAATATAGAATAACGAATTCATATTAATTGACATTAGCGTGATACATAATATATCAAAGTAATATTGTTTTAGAATGCAAAATAATGTGTTTTGTAGGATTTTTGTTCAGAAATAAATTAGATTGAACAATCATAACAAACATAAAGTGAAGAGTAAATATTTTAGTGCTATGTTTCTTGTTTCAAAAAGCTCAAAAAGCTGATAATCATAAACCTTTGTTTCCAAAAAGTAAAAATGTTTAATCAAGAAACTCTGAACTATTTATATTTTAGCTGAACAACAACTTAGTAGAAAAACAATGAGTAGAAATTCATGTAGCCTTTTTTATGTAAGGGGTATTTCGAAACATTGTGTTATTTTGCAGCATCAGTAACATGTAATTTTTGTCTTTTAATGTTTATAAATTTTTATGATGATATTAACATTCCCTGTAAACATGATATTAGAATAGAGAAATTTATAAGTTTCTTTATTTACATTTATCATTAGGAGACAAAAATTACATGTTGTGAACTCATCGTAAAAAATACTACCCCATAAAATACAATATGCTGCACATCTATCACATTCATTATATTTATACAGAAAAGTGTGATCCCACAAGGAATTTTACTACAATACTGAAATTTTTAGGAAATGCTTTTTTATTTTTCTTGTTTCTGACGACTTCATGATCAATGTTATTTACAAATAATCTTCTATGGTTTTGAAACTTTAATAACTTTTCTTCAATAAATTAAATTCTTTTGTAATGAAAGTACAAAAGGAAACAATGATTTTTATTTATAGATCGATTATCTAAGTCTAGGTAATCTAGTATCATTTTCGAACTCACTTATTGAAAAGTTTAGATTTGAGAATTTTTTTTAAATATCATTGTGTCTAAATAAATGAATTTCATGTATTTCCGAGGGGTTTTTTTATTTATAACTTCCTCCTTTTTTATTTGAAAGAAGAAATAATTACTAGAAGTTCTACAAAATCTATTCATTGATTGTTAATTTTTGAAGAAAGGGATTACTTCCATAAAAAAACCTTCAGTACTTCAAGGCTAATTTAGTATCTGCATAGAGAAAAGTATTTTTTAGTTAGAATCACCTTTTTCTACTGGCAATTTCACAATTATATTTTAAAAGCAAAATAAAATTCTAATCATGATTGCTAAGAATATGTTTATTCAAATTCCTTCACAGAAGTGAAGTTACCAAAAGCATTTTTCATCAAAACAACATTGCCCCTCTAATTATTTTCATGATTCATTTTTGATAAATATTTCAATGAAAAAACATACTTGTTTTGTTTGAAGACAGAAGCGACTCACATTTTGCCCCTGTGTATCCCGGTAGGCATTCACAGGTTCGTACTGTCGATCCAACGTAGTACCTTTGAAATAAGAGAATTCTGTCACACAGTGGTAGAAATTTCCTTTATTTTTTCATTATAACTTCAGGAATAATTTGCATACTAGGCATACTAGATTAAATATTTAACAGTAATTAGAAAATGCACACACTTAAAAAAAGCATGTTTTTATTTGTAATTAAAAATGGCACTTGTTTCGTATATTAAATTCACATATAAAATTTTTTTGATTCCCGAAACCTCCCAATTATGTTTCTTTCTTTATGTTTTACAGTAAACAATTAAATTTTGACTTGTGCAATAGGGTGGAGCGAAAAAAACTTTTTTTCGAAATTCAAAAAGATACCTATGGCAAAAGTGGTCTTATGTAATAAGATGAAAAACCGCGCAAAAATTTTTAAAATCGGTTAATATCTCAGTTCGCGCATCGAGCTCAAAGTTTATAAAAATGCTTAAAAATGAACATTTTCCGAAATTTTTAAGATAATATTTAAATAAAATTTATTGAAATATTCTCGCTTGTAACCTCTTTATAAAAGCTCAAAAAAGTAAAAAAAGAAAATTTAATGTTTATTTTTAAAATATTTGGGTGCGCAATTTTGCTTGAAAAATGCGAAATTTTCGAATAACACTATGCGACAAAAAACCAATGGGCCAAAATGCCACAGAAACTTTGAAAGCAGATTCTTATGTAAAATGACCCCCTGAATCCGAATCCGACCCCCGTTTTTCTCCATCAGCCTCAGATTTTCGGGGAATAGCCCCCCACTTTTTACGTTCTTCGACGACTTTATAACTTTGAACTCGATTTTTTTCAGGGTCAAAAAGCATTGCTTTAGTCTTCAAATTGCCTCCCAGGAGACAAGAAAGGTTCAAATTAATAAAATATGAAAATTTCTATTAAATGGATAGGTTTAAGGGGTAACTAACCCCCTAAAAACGTAAAAAAATCGCTAAAAATAGTAGGATTTGTTATACCCCCTTTATTTCAATTATTTTTGATGCAATTCATTTTTAAAGGGTCCTAACCGTTCCCGAAGGACCCAAATTTAATAATGATATGCAGCAATGATTTTTAGAAAACGCGGTTGAGGAGTTATCACACCCCCGAAGCACCCGCGGAAGGGTTCGGAAGACTCTCTGAATCGCGCTGGCGTACGCGCGCTCAAGAAACATGGAACACCTCCATAAAACCGGCCAGTTACTATCGAACCAAAGAATTTCTACTTAGGAAAGACTTATAATATACGAAAAATGTCATTTTTAAAATTTTCAAAGCATGAATATAATTTCTTGAGCACGTGTGCGCCAGCGCGATTCAGAGAGTCTTCCGAACCCTTCCGCGGGTGCTTCGGGGACGTTAACTCCTCAACCGCTTTTCCTAAAATTCATTGCTGCATATCATTATTAAATTTGGGTCCTTGGGGAACGGTTAGGAACCTTTAAAAATGAATTGCTTCAAAAATAAGCGAAATAAAGGGGGTATAACAAATCCTACTATTATTAGCGATTTTTTTACGTTTTTAGGGGGTTAATCCCAGGTCAAAATTTTATGCTGGAACTAGCAAACAAATATGCTAGATTTTGCTAGTTTTTGCTATGTATGCTAGATATTTATGCTAGGTTATGCTTTTTTATGCTTGCCAGCATGGGATGCTATGGAGAGCTAGGTAGCTTGATCTGCTATTTTATGCTTTTTTATGCTTTCCAGCATGTGATGCTATGTAGCTAGCTTACGAAATAATAGCATGACATGCTAGGTAACAAGTATGCAATGCTTTTTAGCAAACCAAGCTATCTTCATAGCATGGAGAGCTAGGTAGCTTGATCAGCTATTTTATGCTTTTTTATGCTTGCCAGCATGTGATGCTATGTAGCTAGCTTACGAAAAAATAGCATGACATGCTAGGTAACAAGTATGCAATGCTTTTTAGCAAACCAAGCTATCTTCATAGCATGGAGAGCTAGGTAGCTTGATCAGCTATTTTATGCTTTTTTATGCTTTCCAGCATGTGATGCTATGTAGCTAGCTTACGAAAAAATAGCATGACATGCTAGGTAACAAGTATGCAATGCTTTTTAGCAAACCAAGCTATCTTCATAGCATGGAGAGCTAGGTAGCTTGATCAGCTATTTTATGCTTTTTTATGCTTGCCAGCATGTGATGCTATGTAGCTAGCTTACGAAAAAATAGCATGGCATGCTAGGTAACAAGTATGCAATGCTTTTTAGCAAACCAAGCTATCTTCATAGCACGGAGAGCTAGGTACCTTGATGTGCTATGTTATGCTTTTTTATGCTTTCCACCATGGGATGCTATGTACCTAGCTTACCCCCAACAATAGCATGGCATGCTTGGTAACAAGCATCCAATGCTTTTAAGCTGTAAAAGCTACTTTCATAGCATGGAGAGCTAGGTCGAAGGAATATCGGATGGGAGAGGCAGTCACGTGACTTTCGAGCCTGTTGTAGAGAAGCTTTTCCAGCCGATTTTTGATACAGCCATCTAGCGGGAAAATTAAGAGTTATTTGTATGGATTTATTTAATTATTTTTAAAAGAGAATATTTAAAAAAACTTTTTTAGTAAACCTATTTTTTTGTTTAAACGTAGTTTAAACTAAGGGTTTAAAAATAATTGAGTTGTAAATGTGACATTTATTTCAGGGGTTAATTATAATTGATTAGTGTATTTCAATTAGTTAAATAAAATTATATTAATTTGTTTAAAAACATTTTCTCTAAAAATAAAGAAATTTTGATATCAATTCCAAAACATACTGGATAATTCGATATACCTGTATGAAAATTTTTGGAAATATTGATGCATACCTATGTAAAAACTTACACAAATTTGTTTCGGACAATATAATCTGCCTTATAATATATTGCAATAAACTGTGCAAATGTATATACTCGATCGGTATTTTTAGAGCTAACATAAGAGGCGAAAACCGTAGTGTTTGGCGGGAACAAACCCCTCGTGGTGCGTTAAGCCTAACACATATGCTAATTTTAACGCTGAATAGCTACGGATCTATTATGACCACAGCTTAGTGATTTATATTTTATGAAAGCATTTAAAGTGGGCTTCGAACAGTATGACATACTAAGAAGTGGTGTAAAAATTGCGTGATCCAGACAATTAAATTCATTGTTTGGTTTTCCAAGACGGTTTTTCACAGATTTCTTTAGAAATAACTGTCGAAAAGCTTAGCAGTAACCAGATTCTTGAAGAACTCTTAAAATCCTTTAAGAACCATGTTAGAAAGACCGGAAAAAAGAACCAGGGGTGTTAGATTAAAATTTTGGAAATATTGATACCAATGTAAAAACATACCGATGTGTTTCAGACAATCTAATCTGGCTTAATGTATTGCAATAAACTGTGTAAATGTATACTCGATCGGTGTTTTAGAGCTAAGTGATGAAAACCGTAGTGTTTGGCGAGAAAGGACCCCTCGTGGTGCGTTAAGCCTAACACATGCTAATTTTAACGCTGAATAGCTGCGGATCTATTATGATCACAGCTTAGTGATTTATATTTTATGAAAGCATTTAAAGTGGAAATTCGAACAGTATGAATCACTAACAAACAGTGTAAAAATTGCGTGATCCAGAGACAATTCAATTCATTGTTTCGTTTTCCAAGACGGTTTTTCGCATATTTCTTTACAAATAATTGTCAGAAAGCTTAGCAGTAACCAGATTCTTGAAGAACTCTTAAAGACCTTTAAGAACCGTGTTAGAAGAAAGACCGGGAAAAAGAATCAGGGGTGCTAGGATTAGAAAATTAGAACGAGCACATGGACCCGAAACCTCTAAATATGGGTACTACCCCTTAGTGTGTTCGATGGTTCAAAAGGGAATTTTGAGGAAGTAAAAATACTAAAATTTTAGACCTTTAGCTTTAAAACTCCGGGCGTGACGCCCATATTCAGTTTTTCAATAAAACCGGAAAGACTCCCGAAATATGGGACCCACCCCCTCATACTTTACATATTCTTAATCTACTAATCAAAGGGAATACCGTAATGTAAAACACTTGGGGGTTCATTCATATTTTTCCCCTTTCCCCCTTTTTCATATACCTCCAAAAAATGCAATGGATTCTTACAAAGACAAGTAAACCACTTTTGTGTTTGAAAATTCCTGGATGACGTCAGAATCACCATAGCAACCCGAATTTCTGGAAAAAGCTTACCACATTACTTAACTACAAAAATAAAAATTGAAAAAAATTCAAACTTATTATTAAATACCAATTATTGGGCTTTTTCGGACTTGTGTTTTTTTACTCAAAATACCGTTTTCTTTTTCGACTTTAAAAAACCCTAAATATGTAACAAATCGCTTGAAAATTTGAAAAGATGTATATTTTGAAGTACTCTTTAAGATTATATCAAAGAAAAATATATGAAAAGTATTTATTGGGTTAAAAACGAGAAAAATGCATTATTTCGACAGTGAAATGCCTGTAAATAATATATTTTCCCCACAATAAAATAAGATACATGCATGCATTAGTGTATAAATTAAAGCGAAAATAATGTCATAATGTGAACTATTAATGAAGTTAAATAAGAATAAAGCAGAGCGAGGGTAAATGAGAACCTAAAATTACGAGCGAGAGATCCCCACTGAGCGGAGATACCCCACGCATTAACCAACAGAATGGATGGGCGATAAAGTTTATTCTTGTCATTCGTTATACCTTCACAGCTATCTAAAACTATGAAAATTTACATTTTCATTCATCAAGATTCCTTTTGAAAGCTTGATGATTTTTCCAATCGAGCATAATTTTTATTTTATAAAATGAGCCACACGTAGTTTTGGAATTTATTGGATTTTACTACTTTCTGAAATGGCAATGCCTAGTTTGTTTACCATTACGTCACCATCACGAAGAAGAAGAAATGGCGGAATGGCGCCGCATCGCGTGGCGTCCTTATTTCCAGTAAGTTAAATGCTTGATATATTTTATTTAGATAAGTTATTTATTTAGTTTATTTTTCCACCATTTAAATGCGTAGATACATATATGTTGTCTAATAAGATTTGGTGGATTAGCCGGCGGGCTGTTAAGACGATGTCCTACTACTTTATCATCTTACAATGAACAAAATAAGTATTTAAAAGAGTACATAGTAACTTTTAATCTTTCTATATTTTGACTGATGCCAGTAGCGGCTCTTCCATAGGAGGAACCCTCAGTGAAAATGAACTGAGTTGATATATGAAAATTAAAAAATATATTTCAAACTGTACAAACTTTTAATTGAGATATTTTAATGGTGTTTTATTTTGATCTTAATTGTTTTTAGCAATTTAGTTTAAAACTGACCACCTTCCACCTGACTAGTCCACCTTCTTCCTGACTAGTCCTAAAGTATTAGAAACATCATAATCAAATTTTTTAGGGTTTTTCGTGCGTTTCGAATATTTTACTTTCTATTATAGATTATATGTAACTGAGAAAAAGGCTAGTAATTAAAAGCTGTATATGTGTGTATTTTTTTTATCAAAATACAAAAAGATATATGAACTAGAGTAAGTCTTCCTGTTTTTTTTTGTTTGTGAATTAAAAGGCTACTTTGTTGAATAAGTGAAAAGTCAGTACCTATAATTGATCACCTATAATTTTATTTTAAGCCATTAATATAAATAATTATAATTGGGATTTAATTGTAAGATTTTTCTCTTAATTCTTATTTTCAGTTAATATTCATTTTTATATCTGAATTTGAGTATGATACTTGATACCACTAGCTTCATTAAATTTAAACAAACTTTTAAAACCCTAATTTACTACTGTGGTGGATTCAAACACAATACCCTTATTCTAGCCTGGCCACGAGAGGAGCTTGGAACTTTCATGTTTCGGAGTTGGCAGCGAGAACAGTATAAAAAGGAGTTGCTTCAATGTTAATAACAAACAATTTATTCAACATTAAAAATAAAAGGTCGGAGCTAAAATTGCAAAAGGCAAGTAAAAAATAAACATTGAAGCAACTCCTTTTTATACTGTTCTCGCTGCCAACTCCGAAACATGAAAGTTCCAAGCTCCTCTCGTGGCCAGGCTAGAATAAGGGTATTGTGTTTGAATCCACCACACTACCAACAAAGCTTTTTTTTACAATTCAGCCCCCCCCATCAAAATGGTAATATATTCATAACTATTGAATCAACTTTTGTCTTCTACCTTCAGGCCCACCTCCCCTGTATGAATCTGGCTGCTCACGATGACTCTTCAATATTTCCTACAACTGGACACTAGGCCAGCACTAATGCCCTGGATAGGCGTTGATAAAAGTAAGTAACTCGTCTTGAGTGTTTTTATAATTAGTTATTTTATTAGAAATTGGGGTTCTGGGTGAAATTTGTTTTAAAAATTTACCTTATCAACCTTATTTATTTTCATATTCATGTAATTTGAGTATGCTACCACTACATTCTTAATTAAATTTAAACAAACTTTTTAACGGTTAAAACCGTTTCACAACACAACGCGATAACTGTATAAGATTATGAATGAGATGGCCCAGGAATTCCTGCCCGAAAGATTTACAAAACCCTAATTTACTACCAACAAAGTTTTTTTACAATTCAGCCCCCCCATCAAAATGGTAATATTCATAACTATTGAATTAACTTTTGTCTTCTACCTTCAGGCCCACCTCCCCTGTATGAATCTGTCTGCTCACGATGACTCTTCAATATTTCCTAAACTGGACACTACGCCAGCTCTAATGCCCTGGATAGGCGTTGATTATAGTAAGTAACTTGTCTTGAGTGTTTTTATAATTAGTTATTTTATTAGAAATTGGGGTTCTGGGTGAAATTTGTTTAAAAATTTACCTTATCAACCTTATTTATTTTCATATTCATGTAATTTGAGTATGCTACCACTACCTTCTTAATTAAATTTAAACAAACTTTTTAATGGTTAAAACCGTTTCACAACACAACACGATAACTGTATGAGATTATGAATGAGATGGTCCAGGAATACCTGCCCGAAAGATTTACAAAACCCTAATTTATTACCAACAAAGTTTTTTTTTACAATTCAGCCCCCCTTCAAAATTGTAATATTCATAACTATTGAATTAACTTTTGTCTTCTACCTTCAGGCCCACCTCCCCTCTATGAAACTGGCTGCTCACGATGTCCCAACAGGAAAATGAAAAGCCCTGGATAGGCGTTGATTAAAGTAAGTAACTTGTCTCAGAGTTTTTATAATTAGGGTTTTTTTTATTAAAAAGGTTGTTTCTGGTTTCCCCCAGGAAATTTGTTTCAAAATTTGACCCTCAAAATGAAAAATGTTAACTACCACAATTTAAAGAAATTAATTAGTTGTATGTTTTAAAAATGGCTTGTAAAATTATTTGCATTAAAATTTTTAAACTTTATTTTTATACTTAGTATACATTTAGCATCTATACAATTGCCTGCAATTTCAAAAACAAGTATTACTACCATATTGACCCTTGATTATGAAAATGCTGTAAATAGCAAGGGTTTGGAATCAATAATTTCATAAACTAATCAAGAATTAAAATCCTATACTTTTTTTTACCTGTTATCAACTTTTTAAAATGTTTAGATGATTTTTACCAAAAGCTTGTTTTTATATTTTTAGTTTTGTTTTCCAATCCAATTTTTTTCTTATTCTACAAAAATATCAATGATTTATTTTTTATCACTTATTATTTATTGTTTTAAAGAAATAAACATTACTTTAATGGGTAAGAGTGATTTAACTAATCAATAAACTCAAAGATTGATTTCAATTTTTACACAAAAAATATCATGATTTTTTCAGTAATGTATCAAATTATAATCATTGTCTTGATTTATTTAGTAATGTATCAAATGTAACCATATTTATGATTGCAAAAAATAATTATTGATATCAAAATTTGGTAAGTATAGTAAGTGAAAGAAGGATAAAAATTTTAATAACTAATAGTACAATTATTCATTCACCCTTTCAGAATGGGCATCTCACCGATGAGATGGCAGTGAACTTCTTCCCTTGATTAGTTAATTAATTATATTAAAAAATTATTATATCACACAGAAATTATAATATCAATACATTTTTGACCACTTTCAGAATATACAGAACTGTTAATTCATTTAAATAAAAAAAATTAGCTTTACATTAAAAGTGGGTTTTTGTGTTTCCCCAGGATTTTTTTTGAAATTTGACTCTTAAATATTCTAATTTTTAAGCCTCAACTAATATTTTTTGAATAAATACACTTTTTTTTTACCAGAAATTAAATATTTCAGGGGAACACATTTAAATATTCCTTGGGATGGGCCCAGGAATTTATGATTCCTTCCTGGAAGAATTAACAAAACCCTGATTTATTTATAAATTTTTTACATTTCTGCACACCGTCTAAATAATAAGGTTTGTAACCATTTAATTAACTTTTGTCGCAGGCCCACCTCCACTGCATTGGGATGGCTTCTGATGTGCCCCCCTGCCTGTCGTCCAGTTCATTTGCTCGAAAAGCCACGGATGGACATGGGATAAAGTAAAGTAAGTAACTTTTGTCATTAGTGTTTGTAAATTATAATTAGCTTTACATTAAAACTGGGTTTCTGTGTTTCCCCAGGATTGTTTTTGAAATTTGACTTAAATATTCTAATTTTTAAGCCTCAACTAATGTTGTTTTTTGAATAAATACCCCTTTTTTTTTTACCAGAAATTAAATATTTCAGGGGAACACATTTAAATATTCCTTGGGATGGGCCCAGGAATTTATGATTCCGTCCTGGAAGAATTAACAAAACCCTGATTTATTTATAAATTTTTTACATTTCTGCACACCATCTAAATAATAAGGTTTGTAACCATTTAATTAACTTTTGTCGCAGGCCCACCTCCACTGCATTGGGATGGCTTCTGATGTGCCCCCCTGCCTGTCGTCCAGTTCATTTGCTCGAAAAGCCACGGATGGACATTGGATAAAGTAAAGTAAGTAACTTTTGTCATTAGTGTTTGTAAATTATAATTAGCTTTACATTAAAACTGGGTTTCTGTGTTTCCCCAGGATTGTTTTTGAAATTTGACTTAAATATTCTAATTTTTAAGCCTCAACTAATGTTGTTTTTTGAATAAATACACCTTTTTTTTTTTACCAGAAATTAAATATTTCAGGGGAACACATTTAAATATTCCTTGGGATGGGCCCAGGAATTTATGATTCCTTCCTGGAAGAATTAACAAAACCCTGATTTATTTATAAATTTTTTACATTTCTGCACACCGTCTAAATAATAAGGTTTGTAACCATTTAATTAACTTTTGTCGCAGGCCCACCTCCACTGCATTGGAATGGCTTCTGATGTGCCCCCCTGCCTGTCGTCCAGTTCATTTGCTCGAAAAGCCACGGATGGACATTGGATAAAGTAAAGTAAGTAACTTTTGTCATTAGTGTTTGTAAATTATAATTAGCTTTACATTAAAACTGGGTTTCTGTGTTTCCCCAGGATTGTTTTTGAAATTTGACTTAAATATTCTAATTTTTAAGCCTCAACTAATGTTGTTTTTTGAATAAATACACCTTTTTTTTACCAGAAATTAAATATTTCAGGGAAACACATTTAAATATTCATTGGGATGGGTCCCCAGGAATTTGATTCCTCCCTGGAAGGATTAACATAACCCTGATTTATTTATAAATTTTTTACTTTTCAGCACAGTGTCTAAATAATAAGGTTTGTAACCATTTAATTAACTTTTGTTGCAGGCCCACCTCCACTGCGGCTTCTGATGTGCCCCCCCCCTGCCTGTCGTCCAGTTCATTTGCTCAAAAAGCCACGGATGGACATTGGATAAAGTAAAGTAGGTAACTTTTGTCACAAGTGTTTGTAAATTATAATTAGCTTTATATTAAAAAGCAAGGTTGGCACGGTTTAACCCATTTAGTTTTTTATGAAAACACAGAATTTTTTTTTTTAGTTAAACTTTTGGGTTTAAAGTCATTTATTGATTATCTTTTGAACAAAATATATTAAATGCTTCTGACATTAATGCTGTAAAGCTATGCAATTTTTTGAAACAAGGCAATTGAAATTTTCTTAGAAAGACTCCTGGTTTTTTTTTAATAAAAAACCTATTTGGTTTTTTAATTTATTAAGAACTAGATATTTGAATGCATAATAAAAACCAATTTTTTTTAATCAATTAAGCACCAAATTTTTAAATATGCATTATAAGAACTAGTTGTTTTTTAATGCTCTAAAAAGACTTGTTTTTTTATTAAAAACCCATTTGGTTTTTTAATTCATTAAGAGCAGATATTTGAATGCATAATAAAAACCAACTGGCTTTTTTAATCAATTAAGCATTGGGTTTTTAAATATGAATTATAAAAAAAGTTGGTTTTTTAACGCGCTAAAAAGACTGACTCCCTTGGTTTTTTTTTTATAAAAAACCCTTTTGTTTTTTTTAATTCATTAAGAACTAGATATTTGAATGCATAATAAAAACCAATTGTTTTTTTAATCAACTAAGTACCAGATTTTTAAATTTCCATTATAAGAACCACTTGGAATGCTCTAAAAAGACTCCCTTGGTTTTTTTTTTATAAAAAACCTATTTGGTTTTTTAATTCGTTAAGAACTGGATATTTGAATGCATAATAAAAACCAATTTTTTTTAATCAATTAAGCACCGGATTTTTAAATATAATAATTATAATATGCATTTATATAAAAACCAGTTGGTTTTTTAATGCTCTAAAAAGACTCCCTTGTTTTTTTTTATGGTTTATATATAATTTGAACTTTTTTAACTAAATAAAATTAATTTTAATTAATAAATTAAGTCACTTAGTTAAGAGCTGAATTGATTAACTATTTATATTTAATGCATTCATAAATGAAAACAACCAGAAATATTTGTATTTATGTGTTAAGGAAAAATTTTTGTAAAAAAAACCAGTTTAGACCAAATGAACAAAAAAAACCATTCCCCCCCCCAACCGTGTTAAAAAGAGCGTTTCTGTGTTTCCCCAGGAATTTTTTTTTGGAAATTTCACTCCTAAGGTAACCGACTGGGTTAGGAAGCATTTTTTTAAAAATATGAACTAAATAAATAATTGTTTTTTTCTGAGAGCTAATATTCTAAAACTGAAAATCCTGCAAAGTGTGTTTATTAAATTTTTTTTTTAATATTTAGAAATTTGAATAAAAATAAGGCCTAAATTTAAACTTCTGCCAACAACTACAGAAAATGTTCTTTTATTAAATACAAATGAACTTTTTGAAGGATTTTAAGCTTAAGACAGAAATGTGTTGGTAACTAAAAAAATCTGGGATTTTGAAATAGAAATGAAGTACTGGTGTTTGAAATTAAATTAGAATTCAATTTAATTAAGTGCATTTTCATTAATCATTTATAGTCATATTTTGTTATTTATTGTTCTATTTCTATTTAAGATCAAATGAGAAGAAAATTGATGAAATATGAAAAGGACCTGCCTGAGATGAAAAAAAAAACAAGATGCAAGATGTTTTGAAATGTTGAAGCTCTAAAAATAAATATTTTTAAATGTTAAACTTTATTCTTTTTTTATTTAAAAAAAATAAATTTATTTAAATGGTTGAAAAAAAGTTAATAGAATAATAAAAAATTAGAACAACTGCAGGTAATAATGGTAATATACATGCTCTTTTAGAAAAAACTGAAATTAAAACTGAAGATTTAGAAAAGTATTGCTATAGCCAGCACTATAATAGGCTATGTAAAAAATAAAGGCAACTCATGGCAAAAAAGTAATGCTAAAATAATATAAAAATAACAGCAACTGATGCTAGAATAATATACAAATAAACAGCATCTGATGCTAGAAAAATAATACTAGAATAGCAAATATTTTCCAGCAACATAAGCTAGATTTTGCATGCTAGCATAGCATGCGTTTTCTAGCAACACAAGCTAGATTTTGCATGCTAGCATGGCATGCATTTTCTAGCAACACAAGCTACATTTATATGCTAGATTAGCAATCTTTTTCTAGCAACACTTGCTAGGACGGCAAACTTTTTCCAGCCATACATGCTAGAATAGTGGTCATTTTCCAGCAATACATGCTAGATTAGCAATAATTTTCCAGCATCACACACTAGAATGGTGGTAATTTTCTAGCAAAATATGCTAGAATAGCTGTTCTTTTCTAGCAACACATGCTAGAATAGCGGTCATTTCCAGCAACACATGCTAAAACAGTGGTCATTTTCCAGCAAGACATGCTAGAATAGTGATAATTTTCTAGCAATACAAGCTGGATTTTTTATGCTAATTAGCATAAAAAGTGGGCCAATACACAGATAACCATGCTAGGTGATTATGCTGGAACTAGCAAACAATTATGCTAGTTTAAGCTATTTTCCTAGCTTAACATAGCATACTATGCTTGTCTAGCAAAGAAATTCTAGCATAAATTTTGACTTTTCTAGCAAACCCATGCTAGAATAGTGATCATTTTCCAGCAACACATGCTGGAATACCAAATATTTTCTAGCAACGCATGCTAGAATAGTGATCATTTTCTAGCAATACAAGCTAGATTTTTTATGCTAGTTAGCATAAAAAGTGGGCCAATACACACATAACCATGCTAGGTGATTATGCTGGAACTAGCAAACAATTATGCTAGTTTAAGCTATTTTTCCTAGCTTAAACATAGCATATTATGCTTGTCTAGCAAAGAAATTCTAGCATAAATTTTGACCTGGGATTACCCCTTAAACCTATCCATTTGTTACAAATTCTCATATTTTATTAATTTGAACCTTTCTTGTCTCCTGGGGGGCCATTTGAAGACTAAAGCAATGCTTTTTGACCCTGAAAATCGAGTTCAAAGTTATAAAGTCGTCGGAAAACGTAAAAAGGGGGGGGGCTGTTCCCCGAAAATCTGAGGCTGATGGAGAAAAACGCGGGTCGGATTCGGATTCAGGGGGTCATTTTACATAAGAATCTGCTTTCAAAGTTTCTGTGGCATTTTGACCCATTGTTTTTTTGTCGCATAGTGTTATTCGAAAATTTCGCATTTTTCAAGCAAAATTGCGCACCCAAATATTTTAAAAATAAACATTAAATTTTCTTTTTTTACTTTTTTTGAGCTTTTATAAAGAGGTTACAAGCGAGAATATTTCAATAAATTTTATTTAAATATTATCTTAAAAATTTCGGAAAATGTTCATTTTTAAGCATTTTTATAAACTTTGAGCTCGATGCGCGAACTGAGATATTAACCGATTTTAAAAATTTTTGCGCGGTTTTTCATCTTATTACATAAGACCACTTTTGCCATAGGTATCTTTTTGAATTTCGAAAAAAAGTTTTTTTCGCTCCACCCTATTGTGCAAGTTGTTTATCTTACACAGGAGGCAGGACGGGATTTTGTATCGGAAAGACATGGTACGAAACGGTATCGAAACACAGATTTGTATCAAGTCAAATGATCCCCTAAAATAAATTTCCGAATAAAAAATTACATTAATTATTGAAGTGATTACAAAAATATTTGCTTAGAAGATCAGTTTTTGTAAATACAGAATTTTTTTTTCAAAATATATCAATAGAGCATAGTAAGATCATCTCAATAGGGTTAAAAGCTTTGACAGTTATATGTATACGGGCCAAAAATTTCAAAAAACTCAACTTGACGTGGACCAAAGAATCTGTTTGGGTTGATCTTCATCTTACAATAACTGGTCAAATGAACAATTAGTACACTTTCTTAATTGAACAATAAGGTAAAGGTATCATTTATTATGTATGTTTCAAGATTTAATTCAAGATTGTAAACTGTAATTTGAATGAAATTTCTATAATTTTGAAGATTGCAGAAGACACTTTTAAGTTATAAATGCAACATAGTTTATCAAAATAAACGCATTACTTCAATTACATTTCCACGATTACCTTAATTTTAGAATCAATAGAGACCTATCGGGCTACTAAAAGAGAACTAGAGCGGGCCGCATGTTGGGTCCGCAGGGCGTATGTTGTGCCAGCTTGTAGTATGCATAACAATTATTTTAAGTTGATATTATGTATTGCATACAATTCTGTTGTAGCGTATAACTGTTACCGACTTACAGATATTTTAGAAATCGTATTTTATTTACCTTAACTTTGCACTTTTAAACATGCTTGAGTCTATACCAGGGGTTCTCAAACTGTGGGTCGCGAAGCATTATTTGGTGGGTCGCTAATAGATTTTTTAATTATTTTAGTATGTTATTTCAAATTTTTTTCGGATGGGGAACGGGATTAAAGATTAAAAGGTTTTAAGGAAGTTAAAGGATGCTATAAAGGCAAAAGACAAGTAAAAAAAAAACTTGACACTTTAATGTGCTGTTGAAGCAAAATATTCATTCATATAGTATAAAGGTTTTAAAAACTCATTTACTAAATGTTTCTAAATGCGAAGCAAACTCCATACCGTTAGGAACCATTGAAAAAGTTTGGTTCTTTTCTTAAGAAATGTTTAACTGCACATTACCCCCAGATTACTAAAAACATGTTCCTTAAAACCGAAAGTCAAACTCTAAGGTGCACCGTAGAGTTTTATTACAGCCAGCCACTGACTGTAATAAAACAGCTTATCTCCCCCAATCTCTTTGTTTGCCCCCTCACACTAGCGTCTGAGGAGAGGTTCTAAGAGAGAGTCTGAGCGAGAGCTCTGAGCTAAGAGAGAGTTCTGAGAGAGTCTACGGCTCTCCTTAGAACTGGAACTGCTGACGTTCAAATAATATAACCTCTTAATTTTCTAAAAAGCGTCATTTTACTTCTGAGCGTTGAATTCTGTGTATATAAAAATTGGGCACGATCAGTGTTATTCCTATGATTTTTTTTTGGAGGAGTAAAAATACTCCTTGACTTTTTTAGGAGGAGTGTAATTCAATTATGAGGAGTGAATTACGAAAATAGCATGAACTACATATACAGAGACGAGATTTCTATTAAAAACGCTTACATGGACAAAATGAAAAAAAAAAATGAGGATGCTATTTTGGGTTTCAATCAATCAAACTCCCTAATCATCAGAACAATAAATGGGAAAAAAAATACTATGGCTGTATGAAAACACAATTAAAAAGTATGATAATTAGGATGCCGTGGCTGAAGGTTTAAGCTAAACCTTTGTGAAAAATTCAAAGTGTGAAAACACTCCTGAATAGTTTTTTTAAAGAGTAATTCCGTAATACTCTCTCAGAGGAGTTAAAAATATCTCTGGGCAGGATGTTCAAAAGTTCGGGAACTCCTGGTCTATATCCTGCCTTAATGAAATGAAAAGAAACAACATTTACCTACAAGTTCCCCCATTCTGGCAAACCTCTGAAGCCGACCCGGGCCCACAGTCGTTGTCATACTGGCACTCCTCTCCGAAATACCCTTCGAAACACTGGCACCCGTACACGGCATAGTCCGCCGACGCCAGACAGTGCCCCGTGAACGAGCAGTGGTGGTAGCACACGTCCTCCCTAATGCTCCCGTTCATGGGCATGACCTCGTAGGTGACATTGAATCCGGCCACGTCCAGCAGGTGCTCTCGGACCCTCAGGTGGACGTTGTCCAGAGACCGCACGTTGAGGCTGAGCACCAGCACCCTCTGGTTGCTGAGCAGGTAGGTGGGCTCGACCAGGGAGCTGACAGGGCCGAGGTCCCCCCGGCCCACCCCAGACGGCATTCGGCTGGAGTAGTACTCGTAGTCGGCTGCCGTGAAGCCTTCCTTCATGTAGAACTGAGTGAAGTAGATGACCACTTTGTGGTCGAGGGGGGCTTCGATCACCCACTCGCACGAGATGGGGACAGGGTAGGGGAGGGGGAAGTTGGGGGTGGAGATGTACCCCTTGGGGGCGGTGAGGTGCGCCCCGCAGTCGGTCTGCAGGGATGAGGGGAGGAAGAGGAGGTAGGTGGAGACCAGTAGAATGCAGTGGGAAGCCATCTGTAAGGAGAGAAAGAATTATACATATTTGTAAACGAAGTTAGAAATAATTGAACAGTTTATTTCAGAACCATGCCCCATTTTTTCGGAAATGAAAGTGTCATTGGATTCTGTAGGGGTAAAAGCACATTTAGTGAAGACGCAATTCAAAAACCTTGATTTTATTAATGTAAGTGTGTAACATTTTGAATTTTAGTTTCTAGTGCAGAAACCAGTCAAGCGAAGTTGCGCTTGACTGGTTTCTGCACTAAACTGCAAGGAATTTCGTGAGGCTCATTTTCAGCTTATTTGGCACTGAGGTTTTTTTTATTTAATGACATACAAACAGTCAGATTCGAAAAGTTCATTCTTTTGAGGTTTGGTCCATGCCACAAAAAATTTGTTGAAAGATTTCTTATGAATCTCTGAGATTAAGGACACTTTTGATAGTAATGTATTCAAAATTTCTACGCTTGGGGGTGTATTATATTCATGTCACAGAGATTTTGGACCTATGAATCACTATTAAACGAGGGTATCGAATATATACCCTAGATCAGAATAAAAGCAGAATCTGTCAGATATCAAAAACAAAAACCTCAGAACTGTCGTTTTTCACCATTTTTTCGCCAATTTTAAAAAAACTACTAATTTCTAAAAAAAAAAATATTTTACAAAAATAAAGTACGTTTTTTTAATAAATTGCTCTGGTTCATTCATTTTTCTGACAGGGAGTATTCGTTTCGAGTTGTTTTGAGAACATCAATGGCATACTATTCACCCACACTCCAAACAGCTTACTGGCGTAAGCTACACCAACTGATGTCGGTCATTGTTACATCCTAAAAATAGCTCTAACGATGGGAAAGAAAGGACATTGTCATTTTGAAGAAGGCAGAACTCGTCACTCATAGAAAATAGGAGAAAACTCCTAAATACGTACCCAGTACATATTTAGATGGGAATAGTAGATATGAAACCTATATGCGCAATCTCTTGGTTGGAATTCCGTTCGTCATTTTAGATTCGATTAAAGATTTTGTGTAAGATATGGTTCTCTATATACATAGCGTTTCCATTCGGAAATGTTAACTTATCAGACAGATTAACTGATGAAGGTGTGATAGGTGTCTTTTGAACGGATGCCTGCATCCCGTATCCTGTTTACTTACATAACCTGTCTCAAAGATCTCTATTAATAGGAACGGAAGAATTTGCGGAAGAATGTTATTTTTAAATTGTCAGTTTAAAAAAGGAAATAAGACCAAAAAAAAAAAAAAATGGCAAATTGACTTTTTGCGCTCAAAAAAAATCTCCTAGCTGTGACACATGAGTAGAAAGAAGGGATAATACCTACCTCGTATAGGCAGATATAACCCCTTGAATTTTACAAAATTGAGGTCCATTAATTATATTTTTTGATTAAATTTGAAATTTAAGTTAAATATTTTTCTTTCCTTAGGCTGAGCGCGCACGAGCGACTTTTGTCACGGTGACAAAAACAAAATTGTTGCCTTTGGCTATTGAAACAAATTAGAGTGCGCGCACTAGGCGACGTGACAGTTGGCCGATTGCCAAGAATTTCTTCATAGAGATCCATTGTTTTCTAGTGATATTTTTGATACTAGTAATCCTGGTCACCATGACTTTAGTCACTCGTGCGCGCACAGCCTTATATAGTGTTTTCAGGTGACGTCACAACCGGTTATTTTCTTTTAACTGAGTACCTTCTGTAGGGCTTTTAACTGTTGCTAAGGCCGTTGTTTATCTGTTGCTAAGGCAGTTTTTAGGTATGGGATCACGTGATTGCAAATGCTCCAATAGAAGAATTCCACGACTAGTCATTTTCTGTAACTGTTAACCTCTGTAGGGCAAAAAACTGTAACATCTTCTGTTGCTAAGGCCGTTGTTAGGTCCGAGTCATGTGATTGAAAATGCTCTATTATTTGTCCTGTAAACTAAGTCAATGAATATTTTTTTTAATTTAAAAGTGTTTTTTTATCTAGTCAATGCTTGGCACCATTGATATTTGCTTACTCCCTTAATACTACCTAAAGTACTAGATTTCATAATATTTTTTAAAATTTCATTTGTTTTTGACTTTTGTGCTAAACTAAGTAGAAATATAATTTAATTTTCCACTTAAGTGTTTTTTAAGATTTTTTCAGATTAAATTTTCTTAGCTTTAAAAAAGGGAATAAGTCCATCAACTTTTTACATTCTAAATAGGATGATGGATTTCCAGAAAAATTTTGCTGGTTATACTATACAACAAAAATTCTATTACTTGTACGTTTTTCTAAAAAAAAACCCTTGGTTTTAGGACTTATTCCCTTTTTACAAACTGACGATTCATAGTTTGGTTAGCCTATAGGTAGATATATTATAAAAGCTGTGTCTATAGATACGGTTAAGTGAGATGAGTGATTCAATGAGACCGTTTACGCAAAAATTTGTTAATTATATTATTGTATACTACATAAGATAGAACGGGATACTTACGGCCGTATTAACCGGTAAGTCGACCGGTGGTTAACCGGGAGTCAAACCTCTGATTGGCGGAGAAATAGTTTTCCTTCTTTTACTACCAATTAGAAGTTTGACTGCCGTTTAACTACCAGTCAAATTACCGGTGAATACGGCCGTTAGAGACAATCATAGTATAAAAGTACTAAAGGGTGATTTAGATAACTTTAACCAATTTAACCAAAACAGAGAGATGGTATTGCATTGTCATCCAGATTTGAGTTGTGTACTAAGTTTCAAGTTTCTAACTCACCGAGATGTTAGTTAATAATAGATTTCTAAATTCCACCCGACCTGATAATAAATAAAGCCAGCTTATAAAAATGTGGTAAAAATGGAAATAGTTTTAAATTTATAATTAAAAAAATCCGTACTTGGAATCCTCAAAAAAGTTCAAATATTTTATTATTAAATATGTATCTTTCAAACTAGTATATAAAAAGCTTTTCCCTGGAAACCGTCCACCAAAAAATGTTTTTAGAGTAGATGGACAATATTTGTCCTTAAAATACACCCATTTTCGAAAAACTACTCCGTTTAAAAATAATACACACACTGCATTCTTTTGATATCCACTTTTCAACTTTCAAAAACAATCGCTTGTATAAACAAGTAACGTCTGAAATGCAAATAAATTGTTTTCATGTGAAGTGTATTCATTTCTTTATATAGAAATTGAAAATGTAAAGAAGAAAAACATTTATCCAAACATACAGTAAGAATTAATATTAAACTTCTGTTGTTCTAACCTTTACTTTACTTAGAAAGATGATTAAAAAATAGTGTTGTTGAACCCACAGATCAGTATTGCCATCTCCGTTTTTTTTTCTCCATTTTAAATGTAAGATAATAGCTCTTAATTTTTTTTAGCTCATTTTTAATTAAAATTGTTCAGACGAAAAATTGAGTCGACTGATGTTCGAATTTCACTGAAAAAATTCATAATTTAAAAGTTTCATAAATGAGTGTTTTATTTTAAACAATTTAGACTGTTTTTCAAATCTTCATAAAAACAGGGAAAAAAACAGTACTTAAATTGGTAATACTCGGTAATAGCTCTGTAGTAAATGAATACTTTTAAATGGAAGTTTTTTTTTTAAAATGTGACATCTATTCTGTTTTTTTTTTATAAATAAATAGGAACTAAGCATGTAAAATCCTTAGTCTTAATACTAATATGATAATATTTATGAGAACGTAAAAACAAACTCTTTAAAAATGATAAATAGATATTTAATCCAAAACCAATGATTAATATTTATGTTTGTATTGCGGCAAGAAGTTGAAAGGAAAACAATGGCTCATTTCAAAGTCGTAGAAGTAATCGTATGAAATAAAGAATCGCATAAAGAGGCATATAAAAAGAAACCACACGAACAATATAAGCTTACAATAAACCAGGCAGGGATATTTGATATTAGGTACATCTTATTCGTGTCAGAGATAAATGGCATGTGTACGTTTTCATCAAAATTAGCTTCAAAAAGACGTTCAACCCAAACATTCGCCTAACAAGCGGGGTTCAAAAAACCTTGAGTGATGTTATGCGAAAGTATAGGACGGAAACAAGGTTAATAGCATAAGATAAGGTTGGTTCTTCACATAGGAACGAAAATTCGAGTGACGTACTACATAATTCCGCGACATACCCAGCTTCTCCCTTGACTCGACAATAACCAATCATTTTGGGTCAGATAGAATAGGATTTTTTTTGACAGGAAGAGAGGGATATTTGAACTTCGATCCAAAAGGTTCAGTTTTGAAGCATTTAAGTTAAGAAAGCGAATTCGTTTTTGATTAAAGGGATATTATAGAATCTCCACGTTAATAAATAATTATTGCTAATTTGATGCAAGAAACCGAAGTAGATCGTTCCAAAGCCAAGATGAATCCGTATAGGGGAAAATGGCGCACATTAGAACAAAAACACATTTTTGACTATTTCTCCGTATATTTATAAGTTGTTGAAAAAAAAAAACAGAGGTTTATTTAAAAGTTAAAAGCATTCTAGTTTTTTTTGTGCAATTTAATTTTGATTGTACTTCAAAATTACTTATTGAAAATTCAAGAGATTTTCGAAAATACAGGGTTTGCAACATCTTACGTAAGCGTAACTCATACCCCCTCTCCCTTGTCAGGAAAAATAAGCAAAGAGAAACCCCCCTCCCTCCTTTAGGTGCTTACTAATATTTGAACGCCCTCTATGTGACCTTGGACAATAATAATAATAATAATAATAATAATAATAATAATAATAATAATAATAATAATAATAATAATAATAATAATAATAATAATAATAAACCGACTATGTAATAATACTATTGCTTATTTTTTAGTTGAAAATTCATTCATCGACTGTTAAAGATGCTTAAATCGTCCCCAGAACCGTCTTACGGCGCCACATCTCTCACGAACACCGCAACGGAGTTCACTCACCCGTCAAAACTGCGGATCATCAAGAACTTAGCGGTCATTTCGGTGTCCTGGTGGTTGCTCTTCTCCGCCTACGACGGTCTCGTAATGCTACAGAGCACCCTCAACAGCAGCAAAGGGATCGGGGTGATATCCGTGTCCGTCCAGCACGCCTGCGGCTGCGTCACGGCGCTCGTGTTCCCCAAGTACCTCATCAGGAAGCTGGGCAGCAAGGTGGTCATCGTAGCCACCATCGTCTCGCACGCCCCTTACATCGCCGCCAACTTCTACCCTCACTGGATCCTCATGATATTGTCGTCTGTCCTGTTGGGGGCTGCCAACCCCCTCCTGTGGGCGGCACTGTGCGCGTACGTCAACAACTTGTCTGTGTTGTACACCGGGCACATCGAAGGTGCCGAAGAATCTCAAACACCTACCAGTAACGGAACAGTCCAGAAAGCAGCTAAGGAACTGGACGCATCCGGAGACATTTCTTCTTCTTCTAAGGTCTTGGAGTCGACCACCGCGAGGTTCTTCGGCTTCCACGGCATGGTGTACAACCTGTGCCACGCGACGAGCAACGTCACTTCCTACTTCATTCTGAACATAGGGGTGGAGGGGAAGGGGTACGTGCAGAACTCGACCTGCGTCTGCGGGGCCGGCTTCTGCAGCGACCAGGTGGCCTGCTTCGACACGAACCTCAAGCCGCCCAGCGACACCATCAGACACATCATAACGACAGTTTACGTGGTGCTGGTCGTTCTGTCGGTCGCGCTGGTGGTCGCGTGTCTGGACGACGTGGGGAAGAAGAGGGAGCCGGTGTCGTTTTCCTTGGGATCAGTGTCGGCCACTTGTAGACTGATGAAGAACCCCAAGTTGTTTCTTGTCATTCCGATGATGCTGTACATAGGGATGGCTCAAGGGTTCTTCATGGGAGACTACACTCAGGTAATTGTGATTATTTGGTGTTCAATGCTTTTTGTCTATGAACTGAACATGTCATTAAAAACAACTTCAAGTATATCGAGCACCTAAAGGCCTAACTGCTCAATATTTCGGGTACTGTTACTTGATGGTATAAGCTCGAGATTGGGATGATTTAAAAACATAGAGTTCTCACAGTTGCTGTTAAAGAGGGATTGGCAATATTGCTTCTTAAGCCGACGTACTGGCCTAGTGGTTGGAGCATCTGACTGAGAAGCCGTACGTCCGGGGTTCGAATCCCCGTTTGGCATGGATGTTAGTTTCTGTCCTTGTGTGTGAGGAATGAATGTGGGCCCCCCTGTAAAAAGGGGCTGTGCCTGTGTGAATGTGTGTGTGGCGTGGGCGAACAGTACTTCACCTCCGTGGCTTCGGTCCACAGGTGCCCACTGGGTAACGTGAAGAAAATACTGATATCGGCATGACATGGGTTAATGAACTTAGTTCAAATTACCTGCCATTTAAAAAAAAAAAATATTGCTTCTTAAGCCTTTTAGTCCTAATCCTCCCGAGATTTCTTTTCAATCTTATGGAGAGTTTGGGGCGGTCTGGATTGAAAAGGGTTACATTTTGACAGTACACAGCGGCTCCTCACTACGGGCCGTTCAAGTATTACGTAAGCATGTTTTGGGTCATTTTTGACCCCCCCGTCCCCCCTTGTCAGCAAAGATAAGCAAACCGTAACATCCCCACTCATAATTACGTAAGAAAACTGCTCAACCCGTTTTTTTTTTGTACAAAATGTTTAACAGTGTCTAAAAAATGTAAAATTAAATTTTGGTTGAATTTTGAAATTTATGTATGCAAGAAACAAGAAACTTTCGAAATTAGAGTGTTTGCACAACATCTTACGTAAGCATCGCTCTTACCCCCATCCCTCTTGTCAGGAAAAATAAGAAAATCCCCTCCCCCCTTAGGCGCTTACGTAATATTTAACAGCCCCCTATAGGGGTTAGGAAGAAAAAATTCCAGATTATAGGGCTTTTGGGTCGTCTTCTAGGGTTAAATCATTCCAATCTCGAACGCATACCATTAAACAGCAGCACCCAAAACTCCTTGATCCCCTCCAATTTCCATAGGCTTATGTGGGCTGCTCGTGGGGTATCCACAACGTGGGACTAGTGGCGGCGACGTTCGGTGCAACGCTCTCCCTCTCATCGACCTCTAGCGGGCTGATCGTCAAGTACGTTGGTCGGCAGCCCATCTTCCTGTTCTCGGCCGCCCTCAAAGTGGCCACGGTGGCCCTCCTGCTCTGCTGGACTCCCGAGGCCGACCACCCTCAGATCATGTTCCTGGTGGCAGCCTTCTTTGGCTTCATCCTCGGCTCCTATTGGTCGCAGCTGCGTGGTGAGTTAGAACTCGTTTCCATTGGCAACGCGACTGATATATTCACAATACCTACAAGGTTTTATTACTTTGATAACAATGCGCATGCGTGATTTTTGATTTGATTTTTGCAGATTTTTGGAAACTTAATAAAATAAAAATTGGGGATAGAACCCATTAACTGCCGCATGCTACTCAAGCATTCTACCACTGCTCCAGCGGGGGATTCGGTGGCGTAGAGGAAGCGCTTTGCCCTCCCACACCACAGGCCCGGGGTTCAAATCCCGGTCCACGGGCAAGGCAGACTCAGCCCTTCATCCCTCCGGGGTCGATAAAATGAGTACCAAGGTTACTTGGGGAAATCAAGAGGGGGTTAGCATCAAGCTAGCCACTCCTCAGCTGACCGTGACTTTCAGTCACATGTTCTGTAACAGTTCAGCTCAAGCCTCACCCAGTGGGGCTAGTTATACTGGAGTTTGAAGGTCCAACGACCTAGGTACTCCCTCAAATATCCCCCTTGATTTTGCGGGGGATTCAGTAACTTTAAAACTTATTTTAACATGTTCTTTCTTTGTGACCCATGTGCCAACCCACGACACCTTGTAGGTATTGTGAATATGCACGCGACGGCGGTATTTCGGCGTATGCGTTGCCGAATCAGATTGAAAAAAAAATTCATGGAAAAATATATTAAAAGATATGCTGTATGAGTTAACTGGATATCTGACATCTAATCTCTTTTATTATAAAAAATACAGTGTGAACAATAAAGTCCGTTCTATAGAAAAAAAAAGGAATTGGAAAAAAGATATTCAGTTTCACCATCAGTTGATCGGGGATTTTTTTAAGAACATAAAAAATAGCACAAACTGATGGCAATAGGTGTTACCCACATAATTCATAGGATTTCAAACATACCCAACTGTGCTGTCCGGCAGCATGACCCACAAATTGCATTGAAAAGAATGATTTTACACTGAATACATTAAAAATATCCTTTAATTAAAACATGAAATATCCTGAAAAAAAATTTGTTCCATGACCCTCCATAAATCCCCTCATGGCAGAAAAAGAACCCATACATCCGCAAGAAACAAAGTTGCCTCAAACAGAAAAAAGTTTTTAAATTTGCAAGTTTTTCAGAGTTGTTATATAGTTTTGTGTTTTTTTAGTTACATAAAGACAAAGTTCAATAAAAAACCTGCAAAATTGCGAACTTTTTTCTTTTTGAGACCAAAAAAGAGTTATTTTCACATGCTAAATATCTCCGCTAATAACGGCACTTTCATGAAATTTTTTTCCAGTAGGTTTTTCTTCTTTTTTTTCTTCTTCTGTTTTCTTCTAGATATTGGGTCTACTATAATGCATCCAATTTTTAGCCGGGACGAAATGACTGAAAATTTTATATTTTTTACGTGTTTGGGGGGCTACCACCGCTAAACCCACCCACGGACAAGCAGCTGACGTTCACCAGGCTTTATAAATTAATTATCGCTTGAGACGAAATGGGTGACAAAAATATGTCACTGGCTCCCGTACTCTCTGTTTTATGATGGAAAATGACGATCTCGATATAATTTGTAGATTTTCTAAGGGGTTTTGATTAGAGCTGTGAAACAATTTTAAACGACTTTGACGTTCCTTGACGATCTTAATTCCTTTAACAAACAGTTTTTATCTCTTTTAAATATTTAAACTGAGACTAATTTATATTTAATTCACCACCAAATCTCCTTCGATAGACTCTTTCCGATTTTAAAGTATTATCTTTCACACTATCCTTTTATAAAAACACATCGGATTTATTTTCATTTTGTAAGTTAATACCTATCCAAAGACAACTAACTGGAATATATTCCAACTGAAACCCTTAACTTTAAGTGCCTCAGCTTTCTGAATGCATTAGGTATGTATCCAAGCAATCACAAAAAAAGCCAGTAAATCAGCTCAATGATTTCCCTGAAAGAACCGATTTAGTGAGATTTCTGCATCAAATCCACTTATCATTCAAGGGTCTTGTGTATAAAAGAAACATTGTCACCATCTTAGTCGCTAAAATGGCTTATAAATCTTGCATACCGTTGAAAAAGGGGTAGGTACTACTTATAAATCAGAGATTGGTGTTATAGGTTTTATATAAGCACGTTGAAATTATAGTAGTGATTATACTATATCAGTGAATATCTTGATGGTGAAATCACAAAATAAATTAGTTAAACCGTGGCGATTTTAAAAGAATAAGTAGGGTCAAAAATGGTTATAACAGGGTAAAAAGGATAAAGGGATTTTGGTACAACTCCGTTCCGTACAACTCCGTTAAAAATTAACTCGACAAAATATAATAAAATTTTATAAATACAAATATTAAAATCCCGGTTCAATTCCTTTAGAGTTCCCGCTAAATATCGCCCGGTTCTTTTGGACACATTATATCCAAATATCAAAAAAATTTTCTGACTTTTATTAATAAACTGAATAGTTATTGATCTAATTAAACATTTTAATTCAGGAGTTGGAAATTATTTATGAATATTTCTACTTTTCATACTACTGTAGAACCGGGCGATATTTAGCGGGAACTGTAACGGAATTGGACCGGGATTTTAATAGTTTGTATTTATAAAATTTTATTATATTTTGTCAAGTTAATTTTTATTAAGGCTCATGAAAACTCAACATTCCAAAAAAAAAAAATATTTCTAAACTGTTAAAATCCATATATCCATTTACCCCGTTATAACCATTTTACCCCTTCTGACCCCAATAGAGCATTTTCAATCACGTGTCTCCGATCACGTGATCAAGCTGGCTTGGAGGACAGACAACTTTTCTTTAACATTAGGCTCCCATAGAGAATACGCGCTGCATTTAGTTTTTATAAAAAAAGTTCATTTAAAAAGATTCTTTAGGCTCGGTTAAAGACCGGAACGAAAGAATAATAGTTATTGAAGGTAAGTGCATAAGTTTTTGTGTTTTAGTGGTAAGCTAAATTTAGAAAAAGACTTATTACGAGGTGACATGTTTTTGTTTACATTTGTTAGAACAATATGCGAGTCCGATACATCTGTAAAATACTTTTAATATGCTACTAAAACTAAATATTGAATAATTAATAAATAATTAAGAATTTTAAAATATGTTAGTAGCATTGCGAATGGTACTTGCAATTAGAACACTGGCAGAAATGGTTTCAGCAATTAGAACACTGCTAAATATAAAATGTAGTATTATTGAATGACTTATAATATGCAGAGATGCCATTTTAGAGTAAATAAAGGTTTTAGAGTAAACTTTGGAGAAAAACATAAAACATCCTTATTTTTCAAAATTCACATCAAAAGTAAACAAATAAACGATGTGCATCCTATAGTTTTCCATCATACTGTCTGTCATCCAAGCCTCTGACGTCACAAGCCTGTGACGTCATGTGCTAATGCTCTATTGGTCTAATAAGTATCTGATTATGAGAGTTTACAGTAAAGTATACCTTTGTATTTAAGGTTATTAATATATTTACCATTTAATTTAAATGCTTACATGTAATAACCTTATTGTTACCTTATTCAATGCATTGAATGATAATTGAGATAAAATAATGAAGAGATAATCACATACTATTGATTTTGAATCGTTAAGAATAATTATAGATCATGACAGGCAGTTTATTATGGTATCAAATATCTTGTATCGCATCAACGTTAATTGCAGGAAGGAACTGTTCATTTATTGGTGATTGGATAAATCTTTAACGAAAATGCACTTTAAGTTATCTCTAAGAAACCACCATTCACATAATCTAGAAGTTATTAACCAATTATTGATATTTCTTCCCTGATTAATTCCATTAAAGGTAACAACCACATCTCTATTTTAAGCCCTTGTTGCTAAATCCATCTACCTTTAATTAAAGAAGATTTATCAGCTCTTATTAAGAATCTTTTAAATCATCTTTATTTCTACTTGCAATAAATGTGCAGAAAATATGATTGTTTTTTTTATTACCCCTGTATTAAGTAATGAATTTCTTTACAGCATTTATGGGAATCTTATTCAGAGAAGATGAAGAAGCTGCTTTTGGTAATTACCAGCTTTGGCACTCAGTTGGAGCAGCTATAGCTTTCGGTTACAGTAAATACCTCTGCACTTCGATTAAGATTTACATTCTTCTCTTCATCTCTACCCTTGCTATTATGGGATATCTGCTTGTAGAAAGGTCTTACGCAAGAACTAAGCAAAAGTGATTGGGATATTTTGTTTCGCAAAGAATTTGCGCCATTTTGATAGAATCAAGAATGACATTGTGTTCACTGTATAGTGGGATTTATGTTTCTTATTGTTCCTATGGCATTATATATATATAACATTCATGGCTTGTTTATATTTATTTATTTTAAGCTGTTACACTCTACAAATATGAGTCAATATGTAAAAATAATGTCCCAAATATGTTACATGATTTGGTGTATTTTATGCTGTAATAATAAATATTTGAAATTGAAATTTTATGTATTGTCTTTCAGCATTTTTCAGTCATATTTGGTAATATTTATTTTACCAAAGAAGAAGAAAATTATAAAATAACCGCTAGATATTCTATTCCAAGTTAAATTGTATCAGACTTAATTATTAAGTTAAATTTTTATATCAAGTTTGTATTTATATTATACGGTTGTTCTACGCAGGCACCTTTTTCAATATCTTACTACAATAAATTAGGAATTTCTGACATTTTTTTTCTACCCTCTCTCATTTGAAAATGGCTCACTTTCAGAGAATCAACTCATTAACTTCATTAGTAACACAGATCTTCAACGAAAAATCTGTTTAAAAGTTTTTATCAAATTCCCATATATTTTGGTGTGCTGATAACGAAATAAATGTTTAAAAATTCCCTAGACGTCAAGAATTTTCCTGCATAAACTGCAAAATTATTTTGAAATTTTCCCATTTTGTACAGTTTTGGTACATTTGTAACTTTCTTATGTACTTTAAAAAATTAAGAGTTATGAGTAAAGAACATATAGTTAACTATTTCAGCAGGGATATAGAGATGGATAGAAAATCAAAATAGTGCAATAATGGCGGATTTTTGTTGTATACTTTGAAGAAATATTCTTGTTTCTAGTCATATGGGTAAAAAAAAAGCCTCACATGATTAAAAAAGAAGTTTTAGTGGTTTTAAACTGTGTAAATGAACCCATTTAAGTTACCTAATGATTTTATTGGAAAATAAATAATAAAAACTAAATTAATTTCATATTCTTATTTATATTCAGGTATTGACTTATTTTACAAAGTTATCAGAATTCTCAGGAAACATGATTTTCTAGGCCAAAGAAAAAGTAATTTTTGGACTAAGTTCCAAAAAAACATTAAAAAATTACTCTAATAAAATATTTGAATAAAATAATTAACTTCTTATGCATACTTTCATTTTTTGGAAAATATTGCTCTGTTTTCTCAATTTGTTAAAAAATGCGATGTCTTAAAAAAAATCAAAAGAGGTCATTTTGGGATTCGCCACACCAAAAGACATCCAAAAAATTATTCTCAGGTAACGTAAAGTTTGAGTTAAAAAATAATTATTCTAAATTTACTTTCATTTTTATTGAAAAATTTCCTTATTTACTTAAATAGAGCATTTTCAATCACATGACTCGGACCTAACAACGGCCTTAGCAACAGAAAAAGTTACAGTTTTTTGCCCTACAGAGGTTAACAGTTACAGAAAATGACTAGCCGTGGAATTCTTCTATTGGAGCATTTGCAATAACGTGACCCCATACCTAAAAACCGTCTTAGCAACAGATAAACAACGGTCTTAGCAACAGTTAAAAGCCCTACAGAAGGTACACAGTTAAAAGAAAATAACCGGTTGTGACGTCACCTGAAAACACTCTATAGAGCATTTTCAATCACATGACTCTACCTAACAACGGCCTTAGCAACGTTGTTTTATTCCTCCAGTGACATCATGTGCGAATGCTGCTATTGGATACTTTTATGTCCCGCCCCTAACAACAGCCTTAGCAACGTTGATTTTGTCCTCCAAGTGACGTCATGTGCGAATGCTCTATTGTCGAGATATGTGAAGTCCTATGATAAAACAGAGGCCAAATTTAGATTCAGCACACCATAAAAAAACATATAAAATGATCTTATGGAAAGATTTGAGTAAGAAATTTAGTATAATTAGTTCATTTTAAAAAATGGTGAGGTATTTCCCTATAAAACCTAAAAAGCTAAATTGTCATTTGAATTGTTATTGAATGTCATTTTTGGATTCAGCACACCAAAAAACATAAAGATCAGGTGGCATAATAGTCCAGGCAAATTAGACAAAAAATGGGCCGAACCCAGACATTCAATATAACAGTGTGAAAATTGGTGGAAATGTAGAGGATAGTGATCTGATTAATATCCTAAAAATCCCAAAAATTCTATCGACGGGATTATCCGCCATTTTGAAAAAACCACAGCCATCTTGGATTCCGTTTTCAAGTATAGCGACTGAACCAAGCTTTGGATTGTGTTCGTTTTTGCCCTAAAGTGTTTAATAGTGAGCATTTTAATATGCAAAGTCAAAAAAATTCGGAATAAAAAAGTTAATTTAATTAGAATTAATTTTTATTTAATTAATGCTTTGCTGGGTTAAAATGTAGGTAGGAATTCATAACAACAAGCTGAAAATTGGTGGAAATGTTGAGGATAGTATCCTGATCGATATCCCAAAATTCCCAAAAAAATCCCACAAGGGGAAACCGTCATTTCGAATAAACCGCCGCCATCTTGGATTGGGTTTTTAAGCACAGCGACTGAACCGAGCGTCAGATTGTGTTCGTTTTTGTCCCAAATTGTTTAACAATATGTATTTTAAGAGCCAACGTCAAAAAATTCGAAATGAAAAAGTTAATTTAATTATAATTAATTTTTTATTTCATTAATGCTTTGCTCAATTAAAATGTAGAAAGACATTCAAAATAACAAGCTGAAAATTGGTGGAAATCTTGAGGATAGTGTCCTGATCGATATCCCAAAAGTCCCAAAAAATCCCACCAGGGGAAAATCCGCCATTTTGAAAAAACCAACGTCATCTTAGCCTCGCAGTTTAGCATATTGATAGTCCAATTTTTCTCTTTACACAACAATGAAATTTCCCCAAAACTCATTATTGTAGCCGAAAAAAACTGGAATTTTAAAGTCGAATATTTCAAAAACTATTCAAGTGATTTAAGTAAATTTGGACTTAAAATTTAATTTATTTATTCAATAAAAACATGCCATTAATTTTATAGTCAAAAATCTCACCGTTTGGTTGCTATATTGTTTGGAGTATAGTTCGGTTTCTCCATTTGACCATTTTGTTCTTTCTATTTGATTTAGTTTGATTTGATAAGTTATAAAGGTAAGTAATTTTTGACTATACAATTAATGGCATGTTTTTATTGAATAAATAAACTAAATTTTAAGTCCAAATTTACTTAAATCACTTGAATAGTTTTTGAAATATTTGACTTTAAAATTCCAGTTTTTTTCGGCTACAATAATGAGTTTTGGGGAAATTTCATTGTTGTGTAAAGAGAAAAATTGGACTATCAATATGCTAAACTGCGAGGCTAAGATGACGTTGGTTTTTTCAAAATGGCGGATTTTCCCCTGGTGGGATTTTTTGGGACTTTTGGGATATCGATCAGGACACTATCCTCAAGATTTCCACCAATTTTCAGCTTGTTATTTTGAATGTCTTTCTACATTTTAATTGAGCAAAGCATTAATGAAATAAAAAATTAATTATAATTAAATTAACTTTTTCATTTCGAATTTTTTGACGTTGGCTCTTAAAATACATATTGTTAAACAATTTGGGACAAAAACGAACACAATCTGACGCTCGGTTCAGTCGCTGTGCTTAAAAACCCAATCCAAGATGGCGGCGGTTTATTCGAAATGGCGGTTTCCCCTTGTGGGATTTTTTGGGAATTTTGGGATATCGATCAGGATACTATCCTCAACATTTCCACCAATTTTCAGCTTGTTGTTATGAATTCCTACCTAAATTTTAACCCAGCAAAGCATTAATTAAATAAAAATTAATTCTAATTAAATTAACTTTTTCATTCCGAATTTTTTGACTTTGCATATTAAAATGCTCACTATTAAACACTTTAGGGCAAAAACGAACACAATCCAAAGCTTGGTTCAGTCGCTATACTTGAAAACGGAATCCAAGATGGCTGTGGTTTTTTCAAAATGGCGGATAATCCCGTCGATAGAATTTTTGGGATTTTCAGGATATTAATCAGAACACTATCCTCTACATTTCCACCAATTTTCACACTGTTATATTGAATGTCCGGGTCAATGTCTAATTTGCCTGGACTATAATCCAAACAACTTTCAAAAATATTTTTTTTTTTTTGAAGACCACTGTGTAATTACAATTACACAGGTCTGCAAAAAATATTCATGCTTATAATTACAGGCATGAATAAATGCCATCGTGTTTTAAAATAATAGTAAAACTGTATATGATGAAATTTAAAAATCATACAAGTAAAATCTGTTTTTAAAGAGTAAAACAGTTTGTGAAGTGAAAATTTAAATGTTTTCCAAAAATATTAATAATAAACACAAAAGAAACGCTAAGAAACTAATTTCAATACATAATTTTTTTACGAATTCTCGAGAACTAATGAGTTAGACATAAAATTGTGAAAAATGCTAATGAATTATATACTATAGTTAAGGAGAAAATTTTAAGGTTATAGTTCGCAGAAAGGAGTATAGTATGCTTCAGTAACTCAATAATATTTTCTAATTAGTTTTAATTAATTTAAGCTCTTACATTTCAATTTTGCATTCTTCTTGGTAGCTTATTCTTTAAAAATCAACTTAGATCTCTTACTCTTAACTTAGCTTTACTCTTGAAATGCGATAGTTACTGTGTTTCGTAAGGTACAAAATAGTTCGTGGAAATTTTTTTCTTCTTACATTTGCTATCAGCTTAATTCTTGGAATCCGGGTATTTACAAATTTAATATATTATTAAAAAGTTTTAATTTGACTAGAGAGCTAAAATTCCTTTAAGTATTTAAATTTTCAATAAAATTGACTAACTTTAAATAGTAAATTTCGAAAATAATTCATAAAAAATTGTAAAATATAGCTCTTTAAAGATTCAATGAAATATGTTTTTTTAAAGGTTTTCGTATTTATTCAATGAATTAAGGATTTATAAGACTATAATTTGTTTTTATTATTCTGTTAGATTTTTACACAAGATAAAGGATTTATCTCTCTTACTTAAAAAGTCATATAAATCATCGATTTTAAGAAGAAAATTAAGTAATAAGTTCTTAAAATTTAGATAAGTGGAATGTTTTGTAAATCAAAAGGCAAGGAATTGAATAACCTAGGAGCCAGATGATAAAAATGTCTAAGGGGAATATCTTTTTTAAAAAGGGGATTTTATATACGTATTTCGTATGGTCTTATATTGGAAATTTCTTTTTTATGTAAAAAACATTTTATTATTGTATAAAAAGAGAATCATGCAAAAAAATCATTGTGACGTAAAGGTAGTAATTTTAAATGTTTAGAATTATAAGGGCGTTGAGATTTTAAATTTAGAATTTTAAAGCATTTGTTTTGAAAAGAAATTAATGGAATTCTCTACAACTTTTTAGTGTTTTAGTGTTTTACCCTGTTCTTAAACATTTTGAACTATTTTTTTTATCAGTTTTTGGAAGAGTGACACTTGTACCACCACTATTAAATTAACCTTTTTCAAATTTTTTGTAAATTGTCATTTTCAATTCAAAATAAATATGTTAATTATTGTTTTGTCTCCTATACCATGTAGTAAACTCTTCATAGTTGTTAATAAAAGCCGAAAGTCTTTATTTTTTTATTTTCAAGTTAAAGACACTACTTTTAAAATACCAAATTGAAAAGCAGATTTTAATTCGTATGTTTTCTTTTAAAAACTATTTATTTCTCTATCCTATCACCAGATTATGATCTGAATAATTAAAATTAGCAAAATATTGAGAAGAAATGTAAGTTTCTTCAAAAATGTTATTATCATCTCTTAAAAGGAAACTTATCATGAAAATCTGAATATTACAAGGGAAATTTTCGAAAATTTTAGAAAAGGCCAAGAATAAATCATTGAAAAGAAGAAATACATTGTCTTTTTTAGCAGTCTATCAACTAAATACATCTTATCTTTGGTTATAGGGGAATATTTATCTGGTCACGTGACAAAAGATTAAACTGAGTTTTTAAGTCTTAAAAAGTATCTAAAATCATTACTTCAAATTAATCTATTAACTTAAAATTGCCTTTTGGTGCATAATTTCAATAAAACATAAGAATAAAGTGAACCACTTCAACCGAAAACACCGTTTCTATGCGGATTTATTTTGGTTATTTTCAGAACAACAGAATAACTTATATTTTTATTGAAAAGTTTAATTTATTGTGGCATAAAGTAATCCTACCAACAAGAAGAGAAAATTAATTAACCAAGTCTCGTTGTTTAAGCCGATTTTGCTAATCAATAGTTTTCAAGTTGTTTTTCATTAAATCCAGCGTAAATATGGTGGCTTTTTTTATGGATTTAAAATTAAAACTTCCAATCAATAAGACTATCTTGAAATGGGAGTGAGTTACTTCCCAAATAATATTAATTAAATAAGGTTTGGAAAGACAACTTTTTAAAACCATTTTGTTTATTATTATGTGTTTGTAGCACAATAAGCGAATTTAATGATACAGTTCTAAAAATATTATGTTTAACTGTAAAATTTCTTAAAAAATTATATTTAGTGCCAGTTTGAAGATTTTACAGCAATATATACTTTAGGGTGGCCCTTATTTACGAACTTTCGAAATAAGTATATTAGGGTGGCCCTTAACAGTATGGGGATTTTTAAAAGTTAAAAATATGCTGCTCCCACCCCCTAACTTTGTACCAATGGACAAAATAATGATAATTGCAAAATTTTAGCCAAATCCGATAATATTAAGGTGACCCTCAAACGCCTTAAAGTTTTGAGTTTTTAGCCATTTTTTTGAAAAACAGACAAAAAAACAAAGATAAAATCTTCACAATTTTTTACCAATTTTTATATGATGAACTACTATTGTTAGAGATATAATGGCACAGGTTTGGTTTTTTTGTCAAGTCTCAGTTTGGAGTAGTAATTTTTTTAGTGTTTTGCAATTATTGTAAAGTTGGTTTTTCTGCATTTTGAAAACAACTGCTACTCAACAACCACTTAACTTAAACACATAAAATAGGGCTCATTTTGTTCGTTATTTTATTCTCTTCATATTTAGGGACATTATGACCAACTTCCTTTTATTTAAAATTAAAAAATTTTGGAAAAAAGTGCAAAAAAAATCAAAAAATTTAAAAAAATAAAAATTTTGGGAAATTTTTGAAACAAAAAATTTTATTGCTTTTTACCTTCTAATATATACATTTTTACCAAATATCAAGACAGAAATTGAATTTGATCACATTGGAAAAAAATGAAACTCGCCGTACATTTGGTAGGTCCCTTACTAACCCCCGATAATCAATAGTAAAATAATGGTAAACTCAAGAAAAGTTGGTAAGATCTTTGAAAGGGTTCATATGATTCAAATACATGCAAAAAATTTGACACACATTATCTAAAGCACATTTTTAAGCTAATATTCCATAAAAATATTAGAACCTCAATAGAGATGGGACCTTATTAAAGGGATTATTTCTATCTAAAATTCCAAAGTGATAATTATTTTCATATAACTCTTCTTAACATTTAAAACCTTAATCCTACTTATTAATTTATGTTTAATACTAAATTAGTTGTTTTATAGAATATTTTTGATCCTTAAAATATTAATACAAAATGAACGAAAATTAGTTTTTCTAAAAAATAGTGTTGTTATTGAATGAAGTATTTTAATTTCAAGTTTGTTTTTTTAGAAGATTTTCGAATAATTCAAGTGATTTTAATTTATATTTCTTTAAAAAATTCTCATAGCTAATACTAAGTTGACGGTTAAGGCAATTAAGATACTATTTCTCTAAAGGCCGTTTCTTTAATCAATTCTACTTTTAGGGTTGCTTTTTAAGGGCGGCCTTTAGCTACGTGAGATTTTCAAAAAGTTAAAAATATGTCGCACACTTACCTTTAATATTTAATATTGTTCCAATCAGCGAAAGACTGATTAGGCAAAATTTCAGTTGAATAGGAGAATTACAAGGCGATCCTAAAACGCCTTGAAGTTTCAGTAACAAACTATTTTTATGAAAATTTAATTTTTATTCCGAAAATGAATATCCATAAGTTTTAAAACATTCTGTGAAACAACGAATCTATTTCGCATTACTATTTTCTTAGATAGGATTTAGTTGCCGATGGATATATTTTTCTGTCTTAAACAACAATTTGCAAAACAAACTGTTTATCAATTTCATTTTTTGTAAGAATCTTATTATTAAAATCATGAAGTAATATCCAGTAAGAAAGGTTATCAAGGTTGAAGAAACTAAAATTTTAAACAAAAATGCTCTATTAATAGAAATAAGATCATAACAACACAGATCTACCAGAGAAAAATATTGTGAATAGTTTTTTTTTAACCCAAAAGAATGAATTTTCGATCAAAATCACAACATTTCAAGTCTTTTGAAGCTTTAAATTGTCTGATTATACTGCAATTTTGCACTTGCCATTTTTTAATGATTGTAACAAAATAAGAGTTGAAAATTTGAGAACAATATTTAGGAATTTTAAATAGAAATAGTAATTCCTTTAATAAGGTCCCATCTCTATTCTGGAGGTTCTAATATTTTTATGGAAAATTAGCTTTAAAATGTGCTTTAGATAATGTGTGTCAAATTTTTTGCATGCCTTTGAATCATATGAACCCTTTCAAAGATCTTACGAACTTTTCTTGAGTTTTTCATTATTTTTTACTATTGATTAGGGGGTTAGTAAGGGACCTACCAAATGTACGGTGAGTTTCATTTTTTTCCAATGTGATCAAATTCAAATTATGTCTTGATATTTGGTAAAAATGTATATATTAGAAGGTAAAAAGCAGTAAAATGTTTTGTTTCAAAAATTTCCCAAAATTTTTATTTTTTTAAATTTTTTGATTTTTTTTGCACTTTTTTCCAAAATTTTTTAATTTTAAATAAAAGGAAGTTGGTCATAATGTCCCTAAATATGAAGAGAATAAAATAACGAACAAAATGAGCCCTATTTTATGTGTTTAAGTTAAGTGGTTGTAGAGTAGCAGTGTTTTTTCAAAATGCAGAAAAAACAACTTTACAGCAATTGCAAAACACTAAAAAAATTACTACTCCAAAATGAGACGTGACAAAAAAACCAAACCTGTGTCATTATATCTCTAACAATAGTAGTTCATCATATAAAAATTGGTAAAAAATTGTGAAGATTTTATATTTGTTTTTTTGTCTGTTTTTCAAAAAAATGGCTAAAAACTCAAAACTTTAAGGCGTTTGAGGGTCGCCTTAATATTATCGGATTTGGCTAAAATTTTGCAATTATCATTATTTTGTCCATTGGCACAAAGTTAGGGGGTGGGAGCAGCATATTTTTAACTTTTAAAAATCCCCATACTGTTAAGGGCCACCCTAATATACTTATACGTGTTTATGATTTTTTGAGAAAATCCAATATGACGGTCCAAATGGCAGTCTTCCACCCATCAGACCTTGGTAGGATAAGTTGCTAACCATATCATTCCAATGCAGAAAAACCTTACTTTACGTCTTTTAAAGTCAATTATGATGTTTAGAAAGTTTTAAATGATTTGCAACTTATTATTTTAATGTTTATGATTAAGTTACCTATGCCTTGAAATGTGTTTAAAAATAAAATTGATAACTTTTTATGAAGTAAGATAAAATTTGGTACTAATTTGAAATTTTAATTTTAGTTCAAAAAAGGTTCATATGAAGAGTAAAATCTAAAATTGCGGCCAGGATGGGGGATTTTCCCCATGGTTATATTTTAGATTATTTTTAGGAATTTTATTGTTTTAAATATAAAAACCTTAAAAAGTTTCAATTTGGTTATTATAGGAAGTTTATTGAGCCATATTTGCATTTTCCCCACTATTTGAGAAAATTAAAGATGGTGGTGATCACTTTGATTCTGATCAGACTTTGGCGACTTGGGTGGACTTTTGATATGTTATTATGCACTTGCACATCATCCATAATCAAAAAAGCATCACAAACCTCCTCTTGAAATTTTTTATATTTCAAAGACCAATATCTATTATTTATTTATCTTTAAAGTTTTATCCTTAACATTAAGTGCTTTTAGATTATTCTCAAAATATCAAAACATCTAAAAACCCAAAGCTATAGTGGAAAAGTTAATTGAAAATGCTTTATTAAAGTTTCCACTCATGCATGAAGCCATGTTACACAAGACAAAAAAAAAGTACTTTTAAAAATGTGTTGATGATTTTTATCAAAAACGGGATTACTATTTTTTTTCTCTCTATATTAAAAAAAAGTAACAGTGACCGCCGCCGCGGCCGCCGCCGCCGCTGCCGCTGCTTTTGAAAATTTTATTTTTGAACACTTTGAACTCTCACTACGCAAAAACTATTCCACGGAAATTTGTGAAATTTTAAACATTTCTATTCAAATGTATGAGGATCGCTTTCGTTCTAAAAGCTAATAGATGAGATAAATAGTTCTAGAGTTATTTAATGTCAAAGTCGAAATTTTTTTTTTTCTGCTGCGAGTTCGCCCCCAGCAAAATCTATTAGCAGCAGAAATATGATTTTTTGCAGACACATACTCTTAGATGTGCAGTTTTGCACCACGTCGCCCTTTTTTCGAATTTCGAATTAGTTTTGGAGTAATTAAGTTTTAAAGTTTCGAAAATTTTGACGATTTTTCTGTTTTTTCGTTATAAAAGCAAAACTAATCACAGTAGAACTATGATATTTTAAACACACATAGAAATAATTTTTATAAAAATATTGGCTTTTTGTTTTTTCAAAAATTCTAATTAGTTTTAGAATTATTAAGATTCAAAGTTTCAATTTTTCTTCTCTTTCTCGCCGTTCACTAGAGAAACAGACGAGTTTAATGCGTGTTTTATTGATGAGTCTGATTTCTTTTATTTTCAACAATGCTTTTTTCTACAAAGTGGTTGATGGTTATTAGTAGACTTGCTGAATATTTTTTTAACATTTCAATTAAATTATTCCGAGAAAAGGCTTCTGCTGGATTGTTGAGATGAACAAGCGAGCTCTACTCGCTAAGATCGCGAAGCGATCTGAGAAGAACTGCGAAGCAGTTAAGAGGGTTGGTGAGCGATAGCTCACCTATGTGTGATTTCTTTTATTTTCAATTTAAGTTAGGAAAGTAATATTTCAGCAATAGTTTTTTTCGGGATGATTTGGATTAAATTATTTATCAGCAAGAGTGATAAGTAGTTTCGGTTGTAAAGGAGCATTAATTAAGCCGACCAGCGGGGTGATTGGTAAGATGAAACAAGCGAGCTTTGCTCGCTGAGATCGCGAAGCGATCTAAAAAGAACTGCGAAGTAGTTCCGGGGGTTGGTGAGCGATAGCGAGCAGGGGGCAGGCCCCCTAGTAATAACAAATAAAAGAAATTACAATTTTGATCATTACTCTAAATAAAAATTTTTGATCAACATTTCTTTTCTGAACATTTTTATTTATAGAGACTTATTTATTTTGCCCCGTATGGAATTTGAATTTAAATTATTATGTCCAATAAGTGATGTTTTTAATCCTCAATTACTTAAAGTTAAAAAAAATGTAGTTTAAATATGTTTTGAAATTTAAAAATTGTTCGCTATCATTTGCTTTACATTTTCAGTGCTATTGAATGTAAATATTTTAACAATTATAAATTGCAGTTCAAGAGACATTATAGAAATTAAAAGAGTTGTTTTTAAACCGGCGATCACTACAAACAGATATACTTAAGTCATTGTTGTGCTTTTTCATTTTAAATATTTGCTACCCTCTTTTTTAATTGTGATCCAGTATTTCATCGTGTTTATCATGTTTTAATCGGAGGCAAAATGTCTTCTGGATAGTAAGAAACATGAACACAATAGTTTCATAGAAAATAAAATAATAGTAATTTCATGTTGTTGCCTCTCCTTAAGCTTTATTCTTAACTCTTCTGATCTTTAACTGTTCTTCTCTGTGATTCTTAACTCGTAATGCCGGTCTCCCCAGCCTTAAGACAAATTATGCTGCTGTTGCCCATTCCCGAGATCTAGCGGGGCTAAATCAAGTCCATTAAGTCATACATCCTTATGAGGTCCAGCACTAACAATGGACTAGAAAAAAGAACGTTACGATTGAGCCCAACGCACTCCAAATTGTGAGCTGGGGAAGACTGCTCAGCTGCTCACTGCAAATTATTTTCCTAGTAAAATGAATACCTAATTTTTAAGTGGTTTATAAATAACCAGATTTAAAACAAATACAAATAGTACAATTTGCTGGGTAATTTTCCTCTTGGTGAAAAATATTATTTTTTCCTCAATTTCTGTGTATAAAAATAAAATAAAATAAGTAAATATTATTCCTTCTCATACTTAATCATCAAACCAGATTCATGTGATTAAATATGATAATCTAACTCAAAACCCGTTAGAGAGAACAATTAGCAGATAGGTTCTTAAAATTATCTTCTTTTCTTTAATATTCAGAAGACTTTAAAAAATATTACACTTTTACTATGTCGTTCATTCAACGATGAAAACAGAAGTTTCAAGAACACCTTTTAAGGGATTAGTCATAAAATATGAAGTGTTTTTCTTTTGTTTCAGTCGTAGTACATATCGAATTGATATTTAAGACCCAAGTTATCTTTTTAATCAATTGTTAAAACCCTAATTATTCATTTTAATCCAGAAACATTAAATTAAATCTTACTTAAAACAAATTACATCTACTGTAAAACAAGGTTACAGGACTGTTAAACTTTTCTTTTTTACTACCATGAATGTATATTTAAATAGATCACCAGTTATGTATTTTTATACATAAATATACGGGTACTCTTTTTCGGAGTAGATTCATTGGGAATGCTTACTCCACTACTATTTCTCCTCTATGATTTGTACACAACTTACTTAAAATAATTTCCACGCGACTTACTTAAAATAATTTGTACACGACTTACTTTTAACTTTAAAGTTTAAAATGAATCCGACTGCATTAATAAATACAGGGAATTTTGAAAGCGCGTTTCACGGCTTTAGTAAGATATTGAAACAACGGCTCAAAGAATCATGAATCATGACCTCAATGACTCCTTCATGATCTCAAAGAATCATGGAAATATGGTGTGTATACATAAAGTGACCATACTTTCTTTTTGTATACAAGAAATATTTTTACAAAGGATGTGCCTTTGTAGTTGAAATTTAAAAAAGATTTCAAATGAAGGCATTTATTGTGGAAAAAATAACCATAATCAGAAATGCAAGACATTGAAAACACATGTTATGTTTGAATAAAGTTTTAAAAAATAAAAAATTATTTGTTTTTAGTTATTCATACAATAAAGAAATAGAAATTTTACCAAGAATGAGGAAAAAACATTGTCTGTTCTGTTTTCTTTTGGGAATAATTTATAGTATTACACATTGCCTGAATGTAAATTTTGTAAAATTATTTTCGTTAAAAAATGTGGTAGACCCCAGATTTTTTTTTCTTTTCCATGTGTTAGTACATCTCTTCAGCTACAAGATATGTTCAGATATTTTTGGTGTGATACTTTTTTGAGATGCTATGCTTATTTAAAAAATGGCGAATTTTAAAAATGTTACATGTTTAACGGGTGATTACTTCTAACAGGCATAACTACCCCGTCATTAAGGTTGAAATGCCATGTTGAGGGAAAATAATTTTGGAGTATCATTACTTTTTTTAAAACAATACGGGTGGAAATTGTGCAAAATCTTCACTTAGTACCTAATCCTTTTGTCCCAGCATAAAAAAGATAAAAAAAAAACAATACCCAATGAAAAAGTTAAAATTTTTATAATCAAGAGTATGCTAACAATAAATGAAAACATATTTTCGTTGCTTTCAAGAGATACATAGCACTAAAAAAATTCGTTAATTTTCTTTCTCGTGAAAAATGGGATGCATGAACTTGAGTTTCAATATTTTTCAGAGGGAAGGTATTTTTCTTTTTTTTTGGGGGGGGGGCTGTATATTGCACAGTTTCAGATTATTCTGAATTTTAAAATAATGTCTCTTAAACAAAAAAGCCGTGACACGGACTTTCGAAAGTAATTACTAGGTGGATAAAAAAATTCTATAAACATCAATTTATGAATTTAGAATTTATTAACAAAAAATATTTACAATATGTTTATCTACATATTATACAAAAAATTGTATAATAAGTACATACATGATCAAGTAGGTAGGAAACAAAAAAAATTAAAATACATCAAAAGAATGTGTATCTACTTATATTACAAATTTTTTGTACAATAAGTAGATACACATTCTTTGCCTATTTTAAATGTTTTATTTCCTATTTGTAATCCAATAATGTAAGTATGTTTTTCCTTCATACGGTAAAATTAAAGTTAACTTTATAAAACTTCTTAGTTGTTGTCGCTGATACTCTTCTTATTATTATATCTGTGTATGATCACACGAAAATCTGATAAATAATAATTTTCAAATCCAAGTTAAGAAGTAATATCTGCAAACACTAATAACAAGCTATGGAGAGTCCCTCAGGTGGCCATTTATGAAACGAAATTCTCCTTCCTTGCATATAAAAACGAATTTACACTAAAATTGCATTTAAGTCTTTAGAGTCGAAATATTACGGCATATGAAACTTCTGAGGATGTTTTCGCAAATAACAAATTCAAACGAAACTAAAAAATTGCTCTTAGATTTTCCATATCAATTGAAGTGTTACAAATTGGTTATAAAATTCGAATATGCTCTGAATATCAATTACTTGGCGGAATTTATTTATTCTTTTTTCAATCATGTGCCCTGCACGCATTTCTTATTTCAAGCAGCACATACTTTAATATAAAACAAGAAAAGAGAATGTATTATTTCCGGTATTAAAATTACGCAAGTTCTTTCAAATATGTAAAGATGTAATTACTTAATTTCGGAAGTTTTAGGGTTAGTCTAATTTGCAATTATACTTTAAAGAAGAAATACATTTTAATGAATGTCGGTATTATATTTTACAACTGTATAAATCGCTAATGATATGTTTATAAATTCCCTTTGAAACTCTTTAGCAATCAAAATTAAAACTTTTCGTAGTAATATCGAAACGATATTTTCCATAGAATATGGAGAACAACTTGTAATGAAATAAATAATTTTTTCCGTTTGATTTCTTAATAAGACGATAGAAAAGGAATTCGATTACAGTATATTATTTTAATGAACGGTTCTCGGTAGTTTTAAATTTAATATAGAACAGTTATATTATTAGAAATTCTGGGAAATTCCGGAGATGGACCTCTTTTATGCAAATCTTATGTCTCAACTCAATACGATCTTTACGTAACGTCTAGAACTTGATATTTTCATATGAAATGAAAATGAAGTAATATTTGAGGGCCTCCGTAGAAAGGAAAAGATTGTGATATGTTTAATAGGAAGACGCCCCCTTAAGGACTAAACCAATATATTTTAAAGTATACGTCAAACCATAAAAAACATATTAGTTTTCTTCCTAACCAGATTTGGATAAAACTGAAAACTTAGCAAAACATTTTCTTCAAATTAATATAGTATAGGTTAAAAACTAATATCACCCATGAAAAGTAAATTTTCTAAGTTTGGTCGGACTAAAAACGGACTATTGATGATGAAGTGATGGTAATCCTGATGCAAAGCGATTGTCCTATATGATTCTGGACACCTCGAAGGTTCAAATTCTAGGGATGTCTCCGTCCCTTTCTTGGAATGTAAAGAAAATGACTCTGCTACTGAAGATTCTCAAACCTGTATAATCCTGCCACATGATGAAAATTCCCCTAGAGGCGATACTTCAGAGCTTGATACCAACCATAAATCTGAGCACAAATCATCAACTTTACAGATTCTTGTGGAGGCGACACAGAGGAATCACAATTTAACAGCGAGACCAGTTCCAGTGAATTGGTGCCATCTACAATGGAAAATTCTAATGAGCATAAAGAGGAGATTGCCTTGGTGTCTTGAGTAAAGGCTTATACATTGCTGATGGTCAGCTTTTAAAGCAGGGTACCTAGGAAATCAAGTTCTGTGGTGGCTCAAGCTTGCGGCATTCATGCATTCTAAGAACTTGAAGTCTTCAAAGGCATCAAAATTTATGTATTTTTTATTTATATCTAATACCCATTCCATTGTTGGCCTTGAACATGGTGGCTGAATTTAGTTAATCCTTATATTTCTGGTAGACACGTTACTTTAGGGAACCCCCATTTCCTTTATTTCTTTTTTTTTTCTTGTTCTGTTCTGTTTTCTATATGGCTATTATTGATGTCTGATCTCTGCAGCAGCTTGCTAAGGGAGCATAAGGGAAATGTATATAACTTGTTAAGGTTTCTAAGTTATAGTTTAAAAAATACAGATTATGTTTTGCAGTGAATTTTATGACTTAAAGTGTATTGTTTCAGCTATAATAGTAAGTGATTAAAATGGGGCTGGGGGTAAACTGTACAGTTGGGGAAAAAAACGACTCAGTTGAGATTTCTGACGAACCACTTGGGTTAGGAAGACAAACAAGGTGTCATTTTTCATGTCATGAAGTATTCTTTAAATGAGAAAAATTTCGAGTCCTTAGGGGGTCGTCTTCTTATTAAACGAAACACTAACTTTTTTTTTCCTTGTTTGTCTTCCTAACCCAAGTGGTTCGTCAGAAATCTCAACTGAGTCGGTTTTTCTCCCAACTGTACATGATCAGACATTTTTCAGAAAACTATCAAATATTGTACCTTGGACCTAAGGGTTATACCATACCTGTCCAAGATACACTAAACTACCTTGACTTACTAAAAAAAATAAATATGCTGACTTTCATTACATTATGGTCAATCCATATTAAGTGATCCAGAAAAAATGGAAATGTTCGCTCGACCATTTAAAATCGAAATCATTTTTGTGTGTGCTGATTCTGATATTATTAGAAAGTCCAAAAACACAAGTTTTAATTATTATTTACCTTTGTTTGAATTTTTATGGCAGTCCTCGATGTTCCAAGAAAAATGCTGATTTTTGCGTATATAAGGATTTACAGTACATACATTAACTTGCGATACTCCTAAATTGCTTTACTTGAATTCATGCATTAAAAGTCAATTTAAGTCAGTCAGGAAGATACATCCTATCATAATGTATAGTACAAATTTAAGGAGAATCGTGTCCCAAATATCGAAAATGAGCCTAAAAGTTTAATTGTAAAAATGATTATTTTTTTGAAGGCGTAATATTCCCAAAACATCTATATCTTCCAAATGTTTTTTGTAGACAATTTGTGAACTATATCCTGAAAACATTCAACCCTGGTACTTTGTGGGGGGGGGGTTTGTAGTTATATAGGCCTCCAAATTTGGAAATTTAAAAAAAAAATCTGAATTTTGACCCCCCTATCTCTGTTTGAACAAAGTTTAAAAATCTTAAAGTTTTACTTATAAACTTAACTGAAGGAGATGAACTGAGGAAGTTAACTGAGGGAGATATAGGGAAACGGTGGTCATATTAGGATCCTTGGGGTCATTTTATTTACATTAGAATCAACCGGAGTTTTTTGTGGGGCATTTTGCCCACCTTGTTTAAGTGTGTGAAAATGAAGGAGTAAATCGGCACTCTAAAAGAATCGATATGCTTAGCAATAATAAGTCCATGAAAATCCATATTGAGTAAATAAATGTCTAAAAAGTGTCCTACTTGAATGTCCGGCAGCTCAACAGGTGTGCGTGACGGAGGTTCGAACGGAAGAACTGAGTCTTTCGGAAGTTCGGCCGTAGTTTTGATCGATTGCGAAGGTGCGCGAGGGGGTGCGTTCAGAACATTCGAATGTTGGCGGGGGATGCTTAAACAGCACGTGTTGGGCTGCTATAGAAGAACTCTTGTGGGTAGGCATGACTTAAATCGTACTGTGGACCAAAAAATATAGATCCGGGCTGGTCTCACGAGCTAAATTTATTATGATTAAAGGTAAATTCCCTATTTCTCGATCATGACACATAGAGACAAATACGAAAGGATTGGAAGATTTTGAAAAAAAAATATCTTGTCATTTATTCTTTAAGGTTTTACATTGTAGTTTTACTAGCTGATATGCCCGGACTAGCACGGGTAGGGATTATATTAGTTTATTTTTTTTAAGTTATATCAAGTTGAATGCCTTTCCTTTTAATAAAAATTTGTACAATTTGTATATAGATACACAAATTAATAATTAGTATTGTATTAGTTTTGCTTAGTGGCAACTAAATGAGATTCAGAAGAGTTTATTGTTGTGGCTATTGTTATATTGTCAAATAATGTCTGAAATCTCGAGTAGGACATATCCTGTTGTTTCTAATCCCCAATCTCGTCGGGAAATCCAAAACCCTCCTAATAATTCTCTCCTCCTAAATTCAATCACTTATTTCAGAAACATGTCAAACGCCAATTTTTTCAAAAATGAGTTATTGGTGTCATATGATTCTGTAGGGGTAAACGCACATTTTAGTGTAAGAATAATAAAAATAACGGGATTTTAAAATAGTTTTCCAGCATGTTAAATTTCAGCTTTAGTGCAGAAACAATGTCACACGACGTCGCTTGACTGGTTTCTGCACTTAAATTGCGGTGAATTTCGCTCATGCCGTCTCATCTACCGCTTGTTTGGTACTGCAGTTTGTTATTAAACGCATACAAAAACTATATGCAATTGGAAAAATTCTTCTTTAGAGGTTAGGTCCATCAAGCCATAGTAAAAACCATATTTTTAAAGTTTTTTTTTTTACGAATCTCAAGACTAAGGACGTTTTGTAGATGTATATTTAAAATTTTCATGCGTGTGGTCTTTATTAAAAGTGGACATCAAATATATACCGCAGATCATAATATTGAACTGATTAACTAATTTTGTAGGCTTTTAAAGCAAAATCGTTTTACTGTCCACAAAGTTACTTCTAAGCAACTATCTAATTGACTTCAAAGATGTCTATATTAACATTTTGAATTGGCTGACCACTATTTTTGAGTCTAGAGTTGAAATCGTTTATAAAAATAAGTATTTGTACATCGAGAAAAAATAAGAACTCTACAATAATTTTATGGGTTAGTATTTAATATGGAAATGCTACTTCCAACTAATACTCCCACTCTTATTACCAAATCCTTAAAAGAATTAGAGTTAAACTATGAAAATTGGCCTGAATACTCTGTTTATTGCAGAAACCTGTCAAATGCAAAAATTTCAATAATTTTTTTTTGCAAAGAATAAAAACATTTAAAAAATTCTTTTTGTCTGTAAAATATCCAAATGAGGTCTACTTTAAGAAAAAAATTACTAAACACCTTCATAAAAATGTAGTGAGTTTCTACACAGTTTTTCTCGTTTATCTCAAAACAAGAAAAGTGGCGTTTGACATGTTTCTGAAATATAAGTGATTTAATTCTCTCCGGCGAGGCTTGATAGGCAAATTGAAAAAATGTGTATATTTGAAAGTTTGGTTTTCATAAGTATTTATTTCAGAAAATTGGTTCTGATGTAATGCTTTCAAAAGAAGTAAATAAGTATCAATACAAACGAGCACTAAAGTAATAAAAAATATATCTAGGATGATAATTTTACTCTTTTATAATTGTGTCATTCTTTCACGTATAATTGCATTCTGTGTGACAATAAATAAATGAACAAATTTAAATAGGATTCATTAAAGTATTAAACACCTTTACCTTATCATAATAACAATCTGTAATCAGATATAAAAATCGCGGTTATTTTTTCCCTTAATTTACTATTCTAGTTTCTAATCAATAATACAGTCCCGTAAAAATATCAATTCAAACTAAGTAGATAATTTTTATTCTATTGTAAAAGCTATTAATCTTATTGTTTAAGGATTTGTACACATCCAAGAACATGGTATGTTTATTTAGAATTCAGTAACTAACTAAAGATATTGGAGGATTTTAAGTTGAAAGGGGATAAAAACAATTATGAATGAATTCTGTTTAAAGTAGCTGGTAGAATAAGTTTTTTAAACATTAAACTATTTCACAGCGAGTTGAACTTATCCGAGTCAGAATTTTTTTAACGATAAACTAAGTATTCAATGTTTCTCCCCATGGAACAGAAGAAGCAAATTCAAATAAGTTGTTTCCATACGTTTTCTTTAAAATCAGCTGAGGCGAAAAAGAGTTAAATTCCAACAAAGTTACATTCTCATTTTTGGTGATAGCTTACGAATAAAGAATGTTCGAGAAACAATAATGACATGGCCTGAGGTTACTTAAAAGTATTTGAATAGGTAGCGCTTAAGATAGTTTTTCACCATTCTTAGCTTTGTAAACAGTACTTAATTCAATTTTGACGTTTTTATTTCTTACTCGCACACATGCCGTTTTCAAATATTTTTGTGGTCAGTTTAGTTTTTTTTTAATAAAATCTTGTTAGGAGTTCCTCTTTCGAAGAGGAGAGTTTGTATTCTTTTAATTTTAACTTTCAGTTTCAGGTCTAAAAACTTAAGAATGCGTAGCACATTGAAATTAAAATTTTCAACATTTCTAACACAATACCAAAAAAGAAATAAGGGATAAAATGAAAGATATTCCAAGTTAAGGAATTTTAACCTTTTAGAGACCGAATGCAGATGCAGGTTTTGTTTTTAGTATATTTTACTTCCAAATGCTTCAATTACGAGATATTAATATGATGGCTACATATTATTTGCACTATGTACCCTCAATCGGGAACATTGACCCCTTCTGACTATACTTCTACAGGTGAATGAAGAATAATTGTAAATAAAATTGTAATATAAATCGCCAAAAAATTAGAAAGTATTGATAAATTTAACTTTAATTTAATGCTTCGGTTAAAGTAAAAAAATACATACATGGAATTCATATTTTTTATAAACTATAATAGAAATTTCAAAAAAAAGCAAAATACTAAAATTTATACCATTACATTATACTATCGAATTTTACACATAAGAATACAATTCTGAAAAGCACATTGTAGAATAAAGAGATTAAATACTAAGAAAAATATGTGAGATTAATTATTTACAATTTAATTTATTTATATTTAAATACAAGCGCAACCTAAAATAACATACTTTTATGAATAGGATTCAATTATGTAATATAATCATAATAAAATAAAAATTAAAAGTATGAGAAATAAATAAATATCTAATATTTAAAAAATATCTAACATGATAGCTTTTAGTTTTGAGTGAAACACTGTGTGGTATTTTATTAATTTTCTCATGTAAAATGTTGATCTTCTCATGTTTTTTTCAGTGTAAATAAGGAATAGTCAAATAAATTCTTTGTCATTGAGGGTTTTTCTTACAAAACGCCCAGTTGAAATGTATGCAAAAATTAAAGCTTTGCCTCCAACTTTTACATAAATTTCAGGGAATCAAGTACCACGCTAACTAGTAGAACGTCTATTATATTTTTTATACATAACGTGAGAAAGTGGATAGTATACCTTGGAGCATAAAATAAATTTATTCATTTAGCTTCACACAACGGGTCGATTAGAAAAATTCTTCACTTTCACTTCAATTTCACTTCTTCACTTCCACTAATAATCGAAATATCTTTAGATGAAAACGAAAATTGTTGTAAACTATGTGTTTTTCAGATGCTTTTAAAATTTACTTGAACCAAACATCAAAAGACTTTTGCGTATAGAATTGAGTAAGATACTTACGATTCATGGATCAAAACTAGTTCAGTAGAGTTATGAACAACCATTGGTTCTAAAACGTGTATGCCTTAATATTCCTTTTAATATCTTAAATCAGGCTAAAATATTAATTTCTTTGTTACCGAAAGTATAGTTGACAGAATTTATAAAAGTACTTAAATTTAATCAGATAACACCTAGTACATTCTGATTAGTTTCAATTTATTTGTTTCACATGCAAATTTTTATGAAATAAAATAAACTTTCTAGTTCTTACCTATATCGCACTGTATGTATACGTACTTGAAGGTTTAAAATGTATTTAAGAATTGGTCTGGGTTTCTTAGAAGTTTTCTTAAGATTCGGTTTTTTTATTTTTCTTATAATGATATTTTATATTCAGTTTGTTTAACACGGGATTATGTATAATTTATTCAAAAAAACTTTACTTCTTACATGCAACACATGCAACACATTACAAACATGCAATTAAATAATTTTTCAATTTTTTATTTTCAAGTAAAATCTTAATAATTTCGCTTGAGAATTATTCTTTATATTTTGAGTGGTGCGAACATGGACAGATTAAAATGTATCTTTTGGGGCAATGCTCTATCAACTTCTTAAGTTTAATTTCCTTCTCAATGGTAAATGATGTTTAAGGATAGTTCACCCCTAAGGGTCCCTAAAGTTCCCCATGGGTCTCTTCCCTAAACTTGTCTATGAGAGGGAAAAATTATCTTATACCGTAGAATGAAAATATTTGTACTGAACAAAAAGTTGTCTACACTCCACATATAAAAATGAAACTTTTATAAAAAGTCTAATTTTAAATTCATTCCAATAATATATAAATGAAACCTACTCTTAAAACTGTTTGGTAAATAAGATGATAATCTCGCTATTATATCTATTTTCCATCCTAAATTCTACAGAATACCTTGCCATTACTATTCTATTAGTTTCAAGAGATCTTATTTCCTGATAGCTTCTATTTTCGGTTCTTTAGATGAACCAGGCCTCCCTAACGACGGGGAAAGCAACGAAAAATAAAACCCATACCTCTATAATGTTCTCAGGATACAAGTATTTTTGTCGGAGTAAATGCTGTCTCTAGCCTCCCATATTTGACATCATTATACCGCGAAATAGATGTTGACCATGTTTCATTGCGACATTAGTGATGTCACAAGTTGTTGAATGTATCGTTTAAAAACCCATGCAATAGGTTCCTTTATGTCTCTAATGAAAATCTACAGATTTTCCCTTATTTCCCGTTTTAATAGATCGTCACAAAATGATTTTCAAAGATTTAATCATATAAAATGTGTCACAGGCTTTAAAAAGTGTATAGGAATATTATTTTCAATACACTTGTAACAAAAATAATGAATTTACATAATTTTATCTTTATATATGGTCCTCTTTTCATATATTTTAGTGACCCTTGAATCAGAATATTGTTTTTATTGTACCAATAGGGTAGAAAAAAGTCAATAAAAACAGTGGGTTCCTTTTTTTTCTTCTAGAGATAACTAATCTATGATTCTATAAGTAATGATTGAAGTTTATGTTATTATTCACTAAATTATACTAAGCAAGCAAGTCAGTAGGTAGTTCGTTTTTAATTTCGGATGGCTAGGACTGAAAGAATGAAAGAGTGGTGACATGAGGGGGGAATCTTCCAATTACGAAGACAGTGGATAAATATGTTTTGCGTTTTCAGCCAAGTTTTCATTGCGCGTACTTTTGGGCTCACGTCCTACGTATTCTTGCCCGCCACGTCGACTAAAAGTATGCTTTCAATCTTTTACTATACTTGAGGTTTTAGCATACTTTCGTTGAAGTTAAGACTTTCTTTTTCTGTAGGTTGATTAGTGAGTCGATAAACTTGCGGGGTTTTTTTTTCGAGGCGACTCTGGCTTTTAAATTATGAATTTAATACCCAAAATTCTTTTTGTGTTTGTTCTTACCCTCCTTTCTTCTATATAATGATTTAGAGTTGCTACTTTATAACTTTTCGTTGAAGTTTCAAAACATCAATCGATTAGATCAGAAAAAGCCCATTTCTGAGTTCTATTATTCAAATTTTTTTATTTTCTACGAACGAAACATTTTTTACAGAGCATTCGCTTTTTCAATGTGGTTTACTTCTTTGTGTGTATTCATAAGTATATCTAAGTGAAGTAGAAAATCTTTTTCATAGAAGGTATTCCAAGAAAAATAAGAATAGAGATAGAAAATTCTATTCAGAAATACGCCCAACAGTTTTATCTACTCCCATTGTGTGGTTTAGAGAGAGAGAGAGAGAGAGAATTCTGCAAAACCGACTACATTAATACTTCATAAAGCACATTTCCGAAAGCGATTTGTTTGAAATTCCATTAAATATTTAACAATCATTTCTTTCGATAAAATTATTTTGTGTGAAGTTTGTTCAAGCTTTAGGGGTTTTGTAAAGCAGAAAATTCTTTAGCAGGAATGAAGTTCATTAAGGTTGTCTTCATTTAAATGAAAATTCAATACAAAAATTGAAAAAGCCTTGTTTTAAAATAATTATTATATATATATATATAACAGTTCTAAAATATATAACACGGAATATAGCTTAAAATAATACTTTTTAATAATGTGATCAATTTCTTTGAATACTCTTATATTCACCTTATAAATTATCCTTACCTGAGAACTGAGAATATTCACTACCCCACATTCTTTTCTATTATTTTTTCATTCATCACATGAATAAGCATGAGCAGTTTTCGATATGTTTCAGAAACTAAATCCTTGGTTTTGTTTCATAAAAATCCCGTAGCAGAAGATATTTATAGGTATTACTTTTGCTCTAGATTTAAAGCAAATATGTTTTCAAACTCTACAATGCGGATAAATAATACAGTATATGTATGATATAATGTTTTTTACCCACGTTTGCACAGTTTTCCTACCATTTCAATTTTCTCCAGAAAAAATTCTCAAAAGTTTAATAGAAATGTTGTGCTTTAAAGGAACAGTTTCAGTATAGTGAAGTTATTTGGGACCCTTTCCCAAAAGTAAAAAATAAAACTTTCTCAGGCGTATCCATATAATATACCTTTACTAGCTGTTACGACCCGGCAAAGCCGGGTCTTACAGCTAGGCTAGCCTTTTATGCGAGCTTCGCTCGTTACTACTTCAAGTTCCTATTAATTATACATTAAATAAGAAGTTTAACTTTAATAATTTATTATTGTTGAATTAGAAACCAACTTCCCTAAAAGTAACTTTTTAACCTTTATTAAGTAAACCAACTTTCTTGAAAGATATTTATTTAAAAGCTATTATATTATTTTAAAATTTTAATTACTTTTATTTATTTATTTTTCTGATTATTGCGAGATGGCATCGAGTCAGTGAGTGACGTGGGCTTTTATATTTTTCTGATGATTATGATTATTATTGCGAGATGGCATCATAGTGTGCGAGCGTTCCAGAATCAGTGAGTCAGTGAGTCAGTGAGTCAGTGAGTGACGTGGGCTTTTATATGAGAGATAGGTACTTTAATATTTTTTTAAAATAAGACATTAAATAAGAGACATTTTGGGGACGCCCCCTTACTATAGAATGAATGTTCGTGAAAGGTTTAAACATGCTAGTTTTTCATATATGTTTACTGCCAACCAGTTACGATGACACAGGTCGTCAAAATTTTTTTTCTGGTTTCTAATACTTATATTGTGATTCTTAGCATCGAAAAAACAGTAAAATTTCCATTTAGTGTAGGTAGCACTTTGATCAACCCGATAGCGAATTGCATTTTATTTATGAAAGGCACAGTAGAAAGTATTTGCTTGCCTATCACAGCCGTAACAACCGTCCTTGTGTATTACCAAGTTAGAAAATGGCGTCAAGGCAGGATTTTGACAAACAGGATTTTGATTCATTATGTTGAATTTATGCTCTAGTTTTTAGAAAAGCAAACTTAAATTTTAAAAAAAATTATTTTTCCATCATACATTGGTAACGTAGGAGAAATCAAAATTTCACTATCAGAAGCCAGACCCAAAAATCATGTCAACCGGTGTAACAAAATAAGACTTTGATTTTTGCAAAATTTTCATGAAAATCTGTGCTTGTGATAGGAAAAAAAATTGCTGCACTCCATATTGGTACATTAAATCGTAGAATCCGATTCAAGTTGGTGGCTTAAGCTTCAGCGTAAATATTGTGGACTGGTATAAATGTATATTGTACATTAGGGTGGCCCTATTTCGAACTTTCGAAATGTTTTAGCTCCCACCCCCTAACTTTGTGCCAATGGAAAAAAATTATAATTGCAAAATTTTAGCCAAATCTGATAATATTAAGGCGACCCCCAAACGACTTGAAGTTTTGAGTTTTTAGCCATTTTTTTTTGAAAAACAGGCAAAAAAAAAAACCAAGATAAAATCTTCACCATTTTTTACCAATTTTTATACGATGAACTACTATTGTTAGAGATATAATGGCACAGGTTTGGTTTTTTTTGTCACCCTACATTTTGGAGTAGTAATTTGTTTTAGTGTTTAGCAATTATTGTAAAGTTGTTTTTCCTGCATTTTAAAAACACTGCTTCTCTACAACCGCTTTACTTAAACACATGAAATTTGGCTCATTTTGTTCGTAATTTTATTCTCTTTATATTTAGGGACATTATTACCAACTTCCTTTTTTTCTAAAATTCCAAAATTTTGAAAAAAAAAATGGAAAACAAATCACAAATTTTTAATAGCATAAAATTTTTGGGAATTTTTTCAAACAGCAAATTTTATTGATTTTTACCAAACATCAAGACAGAAATTGAATTTGATCTCATTGGAAAAAATGAAATTCACCGTACATTCGGTTGGTCCCTTAGTAACCCCCTAATCAGTAGTAAAATAATGATAAACTCCAGAAAACTTGGCAAGATCTTCAAAAGGGTTCATATGATTCAAAGGCATGCAAAAAAATTTGACACACACATTATATAAAGCACATTTTTAAGCTAATTTTCTATAAAAATCTAGAGCATATATCCAGAATCGAGATGGAACCTTAATAAAGGAATTATTTCTATTTTAAATTTTGTAGTGATAATTATTTTTATATAACTCTTCTTACCATTTAAAACCTTAATCCTACTCATTAATTTATGTTTAAAACTAAATTAGTTCTTTTATAGTATGTTTTGATCCTTAAAATATATAATACAAAATGAAAGAAAACTAGTTTTTCTAAAAAACAGTGTTGCTATTGAATAAAGTAATTTTAATTCCAAGAGTGTTTTCTTTTTTTTTCAGATTTTTGAATAATTCAAATGATTTTAATTTTTATTTCTTTAAAAAAAATCTCATAGCTAATATTAAGGGGATGGTTAAGGCAATTAAGTTACTATTTCTTTAAAAGCGCTTTTTTCTAATCAATTCTACTTTAGGCTTGCTTTTTAATGGTGACCTTTAGCTAAATGAGATTTTTCAAAAAGTTAAAAATATATCGCACAGTTACCCTTAATATTGTTCCAATCAATGAACAACTGATTGGGCAAAATTTCGCTTGAATAGGATAATTACAAGACAATCCTAAAACGCCTTGGAGTTAGGAAAAATCCTTAAATCATGAACAATAGAAAACTGTATCATTTCTTTCAATAGCAAACTATTTTTATGGAAATTAAATTTTTATTCTGAAACTGAGAATACCTTAAGTTTTAAAACATTCTGTGAAACAGCAGCACATGTTATAATAGCTAACACAATCCATTATAACATATTAAGATCACTGTAAAATCAAATCTTTATATTTTAAACAATAGCTTACGAAAGCAAAGATAGAAAATTTACTTTTGAAGGGTGAAATCAGTTTTTAGCGTACATCTTCCAAAATAGTTGGCTTTTTTAGAAATAATTTAGCTGGACTGAGTGCTCTGGTGGTAAGGATGGAAACTACATATTTAGTGTTACCATATACCTGAAAGTTAAGCTAAAAACAGTGTAGGACCGAGGAACCCTACTTTCCCCTATAGTAAAGGCATTATACCAGTTATACTATACCACCATTTATACCAGTAAAAAGTATAGTAAAGGCATATTGTTTTCAATGTGAAGACTGGACTAGTAAAACTTTTCAAAACTTTAAGTCATAGAATTAGTCACTAGATATGGTGAATAATCTCTCCATATTGGCACTTGAATCATATCGTAAAATTCACCGTAATATATTCACGAAAAATTTGCCATTCAAGTACAGAAATAAAGTACAGTAATTTTAATTCAAATAACTGAAATGCCTTATCGAACCTTGATGCGATAAAAATACGACTTTTGACAAGAGTGAGTTCTATGTGAATAGTGGGTTCCAATTGGGGTTTGACCTTCGATTGATTAAATTTCCACCAGGATTAATTCCATATTTTATTATAAGTTGAAAAACATATTATCTATCTTTAGAGGATAGTTTCACTGCTTCAAACTTTTAAATATTAATTTAAACGCATTAAATATCTTATAATTTTAGTTCCAGCCAAAATAAGTCGAAAAACTTAAAAAAACCTGTTTCGGTGTGTACAGAAAATTTTGAAAGTAAAAAGTGCTGAAAGATTATACATATAATCTCATTTTTATGTAGTGTCACAGGATATCCTTTCCTCCAAAAAAATATAACAATTGCTAAAAGAGATCAAATCTCTATTTGTTAACCGTTTTTTGGTATGAAAAAGGCATATTACTTTCATGATGATATTTCCATAAGTAAGACGATTTTGCATGTCACTCCTAGCAACGAAACTTTTTAATCTTTCTAAAAATTGCCTGGTCTTAAAATGTAATTTCGCAAAAAGCCCAGGAGGTTTTAATAATCAATATTTAAGAAAAATCTAAGTAACAGAAATAGCTTTGTTTACTTCTGCTACTCAGGGATTATAAAACCACTCCTTAAAAGTACCTCCAAAACAACAAAATATATTTTGATAAAATCATTACTTATAAACCAGACTCTTAACTTAAACCCCACTACCCCAGTGATATGCATCGCAAATTAACAATATATCTAAAAAAAATAAATAAAAACATTATGAGGAAAGTCTCTAATTAGAAAACAAGTATATAAAAGCATTTTCAAGACTAAATTACAGTAATATTAGGTTTAATATCAAATACCTATAAAAACTATAATCGATCGTTTATTAAAAGTAAACTTCTTTCGTAACATCACTTTCTAATACATTAAATGCAGAAGTGTTAAATTAAGAGCTTAAAACTACACTCCAACAGAATCTTATTCAAAAGAAAAACTTCTTTTGCTCTACCTAAAAAGAATAAAACGAAAAAGAACACGGAGAAGAAAAAAATACAATAATCTCTCCTAAAATGCATGTAATAAAATTGTTTAATATTTAAACCTTATCAGTCAGTTGAAACGGGTTTGCTAGCTCTAGAAAAGAAGTACCTCGTCATTAAGTTCATGTAATAAATATTTTCGAGAAATATTAAAAGAGTAGAGTAACCTTCTTTAATAAAAAGAGTCATGGTGGATTGTGCAGTATTGATACTTATTAAGTGGTTTCTGTAACCATAAAAAATATATAAGTTAAACTTAACTAGACTTTTATCATATAACATCCTTTATTTAGATTTTTATTTACCTATATATTTGGAGGTGTTTATATATTCACCCCTTCACGACATTCATACTTCTTTAAAATGTTAAAAAAATTGACACATTTTTAATAACTCTATTTCTTGTTTTATGAGATGTTTTAGTCTTTTGAGACTCAACAGTTGTTTTACTCAACTTTACTTTACTTTTACTTTCTGAGTTAGTGATATAGTATTATATCTGTAGCTTAAATCTTAGAATTACCTTCATCTACTTCAATTATTCATTTCTAATTCACCAAATTATTTATTTGAAAAGTAAATGTACAAGACAGATATATAATTGTCGAAAAATATGGTACATACCCTTTTATTTTATGACTCCCGATGAAAATCTAAAAATTTAAACACTAATTCTACTGATAAACTAAACTAAATACTGATAAAATAACTAAAATACTAAACTAAATACTGAAACTAATACTGATACTAAACACTAATTTAAACTGACTGAAATTAATTGATAACTCCCCGACACCGTACCGTTTCGCCAACGCTTAGTACACCTTTTTTTTAATACAAGTTTATTCGTTTTTTTGTTTTCCTTTCACATTTTTCATTATTTCGTATTTCAATTCTAAGTATTAATTTTGCCAGTAATTTTATGTTTGTTTATTACCTCATTGTAATTCTATTATACCTGCACAGGATTATTTCCTCCAGGTTATGTATGTTCAACTGTAAAATCCTTTTTTCTTTGTCAATAAATAAATTTGTTTTTTGTTCTAATACACAGAGTGCATCAATGAATCTCCCCAAACTATGCACTAAAATATTCCTTGAAAGGTCGTATAAAAATGTGCTTAGAATAGTACCTTAATACTTTTTTCTTCTTCAAAAAATAAGAAGTTATATTTAGAAAAACTTCTACCACATGGATGCGCTGTGGAAACTTTTAACATCCCGAACCCACCACTTCTTTTCAAAAACCTTTTTACTGTAAATGGGATGACATCATAAGTTTTCATGTTGAAATTTTCTCGAAAACAATGTGTTTTTGAGGAATACCTATAGTATATTTTTACATTTTTTACACATAGAATCTGGCTAGTGCATAGTTTTGGTATACTTTTTCAAACAATTTGTATAATACAGTCGGTTCCACTTAATGTGATCACTTTTGTCCAAGATTAAAATGATAACAATTAGCGATTTGATTCTAGAAAGATTCAAAAAGCGTAACTCGAGAGATTATAACTATGTAGTACTAATTAAATTATCTAAAACGATTTCCTAGTATGTATTTTGAAAATTTTACATTATTAAAGAAAAATACGAGAGTGGAAAATAATAAATTAACGACTCATTTTGTATGATTATGTATTAAACCTAATTAACCTATGTAAGGGAAAAAGAGGGGTTTTGGGGATTTCACCAAATTTTGATAACATTAAGTAATATATTGATCACATAAAACGATACATTTTGCGGTAAGTTAAATAGGAGTGATAGGGGCGGGTCAATTTCGATAAGATTCGAGTCGACTGTTCTATAATATTGGTGAACGAAATTTTCAAAATTAATGAAAAAAGTTTATTCAGTTTAGCAAAACGTTTAATTGTAAGTAAAAGCTTTAATGTGTAAGCTAGCTGAGAATACCCTTTTGAACTCGAAATGCTTGTTTTCAAGGGTTTGAAGCATATTTGATAAAATGTGTTTCAAACGTAGGAAAATATTATTTCAGGCGTGATAACCACACACTAGCGGTTTGTACATCACTGAATTGCGTGACCCAGATTGATTTATGTTCGATGTTTACGAATTTATTTGTTTATATAAAATATAAATTCCACCCTATGAGGAAAATCTCTGAAAAGATTCATTGTATCTGCTACACGAACCGTATTTGTTACATAAAACCTGTCTTTATAGACCTTTGTAACAGGTTTAATCTATAAGCACTTTCCTGTTTGAATAAAATAATTTATTTTTCATTCAAAAGAATAATTGAAAAAGTAATCCTAGTTCTTTGTTGAAAGATGAATGATGAATATATTAGTGGTTGTTTAGTGAAAGAGTGGTTTATGTTCAGAATATAGTACTTGGTTAATCTGTGTTTTAATCATTTAATTAGTCTTACGTTTTTGTTAATTATTTCAAACATTTTGTTTCTTACTTATACGAGCCATGAATATGCATGGGAAATGAATCGAAGGAATTTAGAAAATTTATTTTTTAAAAATTGCTAAAGTAATAAATTGAGTATATTTCAAAAATGGTGGCACCTTCCCCATATAGAAGTATCCCCACATTTTTATTTCAAAAGTTTTAAAATACGAGAGAATGCATTTTTCCTTTTCTTATCTTCCCTTTCGGTACATAAAAACAATTGTTTTATTGTTGTTTTATCTATAATAACTTTTTTCTTCTTCTCTAAATCTTAATAAAATTTGAAATAATAGTACATTTACACCACCATATAGTTAAATTTGAAATTTTAAAGCTATGAAGTCATTTACTCAGGTGTGACCCATTGATAACAGCATTTCCTAAATCTTAAAAGTATAAATCGAACCAATTTAGGAATTATTATTTTAAAAGTAGCGGTATGATGTTATTTTTAACACGAATAGGATTTTAATATGCAGTTACGTTGGCATTTGATAATGAAATGAGTATATCCCTTATGGTAAATACTAGTAACGGTAAATTTCCCAAGTTCTCAAACTACACCACTCTCGAACAAAATAGGAAAACAATTTGTTGATAGAATTGAAAAAAAGGGTACCAGGAAATTTTTTGCATGTTCCCGCCCACCTTTTAAATTCTCCCTTATAAAGCAGACTAAATTGAAAAACTATCACACTTCATTTTTTTTAACACATCCCAAGATGAAGTTGTACATCTGCTTAGCAACAGCCATTATAGCTTGTCTAGTGGATTACAATGAAGCTCAGGCTCCAGTTAGATTTGATGAGAACGAACTTTTCAACTGCTATTACATAATCATTTGTGATTTGCGTAAGTAGATATGATTTTCTTTAATTGAAAAGCAGTCATTAGTTTTAGTTAATAACCGAGAAGATTATAAGCCAAAAGGAATGCTAACAAACAATGCGGAATAACTTTTGTATGCAAGATAAATCGGCAAACTTGACGAATTTTATGTACCATGTTCGTTTTTGATAAACAGTTTAACTTTCCCTTTGGTTTCCAAAAGTACACTGTTAAAAATGTCTGTAAATCTTAAATTACCTATATTTTTTGAAGAAAAAATATATGTTCTTAAGAAAAACAGTTTTATTCTGTTTTCTTTGTATTTTTTAAGATGGTTCCGCACTCACTAGTCAAATAGTTAACAACAGCTGCATAATTAGGTAACTCGTATACTTCGGCTTTTCCTACTTTGACAAATCAGCATAATAGGAAAGATCATTCCTTTCGTTCGTACCGCTCGATGTAAATGTGACAGTATTTTATTATCAAAAGAAAATAGTAATAAATACAGGGTTAAGTAAAACAGGCTTCATCTGTTAATTCCTGATGTAAAGCTGATAAAAACAGTTAAAATTCCGTACCATTGACAGAAATAGGCTATAAAAAATTTAAAGTCTGTAAAACATCACAGAAGATATCTGAAAAGTAAATAAAAAAACTTGCTTCCTGGCTGACAGTTCTTTATTCAACATATTTTTTATAGTGAGTAGCAATGATAAATCAGAGTACTGAATATCTAACCTATCAGAAAATCGTTTCATATTAAACTGTCGGTAATTTCCAATGTAAACCACCACTAATAGTAAACTCATCAATCATCGTCATTTGTGTGTTCATTGTTTTTTTGGTACTTTTAACCTAGATCAAAACTTAAGATTATACTTATCACATTATTTTAAAATAGACCTTTCAATAAAAACATCAGAATACTGCAAAATAATTTTCCTAATTGGTGTGAACTTTCGATTTAGAAGCAAAGACAATCAATACAGTCGTGATACATATTTTTTTTTCAAGTTTACGATACATAATATACAATATTTAAATTTAAATGTACTCTTATACTCAGAAGTGGTGTTACTATTTTATTCTATTAATATAATGGAATCTCCCTTCCTTTTTATAAATGCGTTACATCATATTACAAAGCTGGAATATTTTAATTTCTTTGCTCCTTTTCAATTTCATTGAACTTGAGTTCTTAGAATAGTGCGTTCTATTTAGAATCCCTATCTCCTTGACCACTTTACTATCAAGATCAACACTATGCTAAAGGGTTAATATAATTTCTATTGATGTAGAAATCTCATACTTGTCCATTGTCATTCATGCATTTCAATTTCTTCAACCTTTTCCCTTCTTTAAAATCAGTAGCCAAATTTTATCTTAAGTCAAATATTTAAAACATATTACTTTTTATTTTTATTGTATTAATCAATAACCCAAAATATATGCATAAGAAAACTTTTAAACAAAGTTAACATTTTATCAGCTTATAATCATTTTTTACACCTCATTTCGTCTTTTTTTCCTAACAGATAAACCTTATGAGTTCAGAAGGTTGATATTTAAAGCTGGACCAAAGGTATGTCATAATTTCAAGTAATTGTGACAAAATTTAGTTTAAAATAAAAAGGTATTGATATTTCCTGTGTTTCTTCCAATAGTGTTTTCGGGTTGTATTTTTAATCTCGAAAGAAGGTTAAGAAGAAGAAAAACGATGAGAATAATACAATTTTGCCTCTTTCATTAAGAAAAAGTTATTTATGTTAATCTTCTCTTACCATTTTATTCCGGCATTGGGATTAAGTAGATTTTCAGTTTTTTAATTTTAGCTCTCATTAGGTAAAAAAACTAGAAACAAAATTAAATAATCAATTAGGTTTGAATTTGATTACTTCATCCATCGCATTGATTTTTTACCATAACAAGAAAATTTTAGGATCGATATGTATTATTATAGTATAGAATTTCAAAATTCCAAACTAGCCAAGTTCAGATTCTACTATAAATGTTTTAATTTTGATCATATACCAACTAATGGTGAGAAAAAAAGGAATGAAACTAATGTCAAATAACAAAAGAAGTGGGGGAAAATCCCCTTATTCCCCAAAGGAGAATGACAGAATAAAAAATTTTTCCTATGAACATGATGATTACGGTGAAATAGGGGGATTTAATCATTTTCTCTGCGGGAAAAAAAACTTTTTACTTTAAAGGGGATGGATATATTACGAAATCCACCCGTGTTGACTGTGCCACTGATAAGCAAAGTGTATAAAATGTTTTTTTTAACACAAGTCTTTCCAATATAACTAAGAAAGTAATGGTGTATTTCTAAGTTGGGTAAATAACTGATGATGTTTTCGACGCATATTCCAAGTATTCTTGCTATGCTCATTATTGAATAATTCACGTGTTTCTTCCTGAAAGAAGATAGAAACTTGTTTCAGGCATTTATTTTTATATTGAAAGACACTAGAGTAATGTTTCCTCTGTACGTTTGTTTTACTCAACCAACCAAGTAATAAAACATACCAACAAAACTAATTAGCAAAATCTATTCTAATATATCAAATAAAGTATCTTTGAAACCCGAAAATTCATCAATTACGTGAAGACATAGAGTGTTTTCAGGTGACGTCACAACCGGTTATTTTCTTTTAACTGAGTATCTACTGTAGGGCTTTTAACTGTTGCTAAAGGCCGTTGTTTATCTGTTGCTAAGGCGGTTTTTAAGTATGGGGTCACGTGATTGCAAATGCTCCAATAGAAGAATTCCACGGCCAGTCATTTTCTGTAACTGTTAACCTCTGTAGGGCAAAAACTGTAACATTTCTGTTGCTAAGGCCGTTGTTAGGTCCAAGTCATGTGATTTAAAATGCTCTATAAAAATAAATATTGACGAACAACTACAGGTGTGAAGCCCAGCAAGGTTGGTCTATTTAACTTAAGCTACCGGATTCCCAGAATTTGTCAACCTTAAACTCATTTACTCTACTCCAGTGGAACTAACTTCTGGCAAACCATTCCATCTATCCACAACCCTTTTATAAAAAAAAATAATGTTGTCTACTTTCCCGGTACATAATACCTTATAAACAAATTGAAACAAATCTAATTATGGTATTTATTTCAGTTGATAGAAGAGGCTTTTGTTTGGTTCAGGGATATTTCTCTGATTCCGGACGCAGCAGACACCGATGAATTCTGGAACACTTACCCTGAACATAAATGCAACCACACCGAAGAAGTGAAGGTATTTTATCTACTTTATAAAATCAACACCCTTAAGAAGTTCTTTAACTGTATACATAAAATCCGTAGCGTAGAAGTATTTTAACGGAACTCCAAAGCCTTCTAAGTAAAATCAATTTTATATAAACTAACATTTTTTAGAGAGAAATGTTCAACGAGTGGATAAAGAAGATTGGCGAATACTGGGCAGTAAGTTATACACTTTTTCTGTTAATCGTTCATTTTATGGTCGGTAAATTTTGATTTTAAGGAACTTAAAAATTAATTGAAATTTTTGAAATTCCTTATCTATTAATTAAAGTAGATTTTAAAAAATCTGGAATTAAATGTACACAAAGTTAGAAATCTATGAAATACTGACTTGGTTCTTACAAAACTGTATGCATATGTTTTCATCAGTACTTCAAAGAAGTGATAATATATTTCTGGAATCGATGAAAATATTAATTTATTCTGTACTGATTTGCAATTCATACAGAACGGTTGAGCAACTGTGTAGTATTTGTTTATGAAAAGTTAAACTCTATTTGCACGTTTCTATTCAAAGATCATACTGAAACTTTGTTATGAAACACACGATAATTTTCATGAAGAAATTTCGGGCTTATAAACTTACCATTTTGTGTAATTACTTGAGAGATGAACTTCTTAATATCTTGTACAGATATATCGTATCTATCGTAATATCGTATCAGATATTTGTACAGTTTATAGATTTATAACTTCTTTGAAGTGTAGAATAATATCTTTTCAAGTTTTCTAAGATTGAAATTTTCAAAATAAACATTCAAATGGAATGAGTGTTTGTTCAAAATATCTTAGTGCATTTTTATGATGTAAAACATTTTAAACAGGGATAGAAAACTTATAATTACATTAAAAAATTAAAAAATTTTTTTATATCACACGTTTGGTTTTGAAATTTTTAAGGACCCGTTATGTTAAAAATTTTCAAAAGTGATTTTCTGCTTTACTGGACTAATATGTTGATACGTCAGAAGATGTATTAAAATATATAATTCTACTGATTACAAAAATTACTCAGATGTATTTGATATTCTATGATTTATTACTACTATTTCATTTAATTTTAGAAAGTATGCAACGAAGACCCTTCTGGTATAGAATGTACTAAAGCTGAAGATGCTGCGGTAAGTTACTGCATTCTGAGGTCGGTTGGAATAATGTTTTAGAAATTTTTGATACCTTAATTTTTTACGTGTGGGATATTTAATATAAGACTCAGGTGAATGAGACTGTTCGAATAAAAAATCAAGAAGAATCCATTTAAATCGCTGTTTTTGAAAAAAAAAAAAAAGTCAAAGGGTTTCTGAAGCTGTAAAAATGTTCTTCCATTAATATGGATTGCTTTTAGGTCCCATAAAACTGCCTTGTATTTCTTTCTTTAAATTAGTTTGAATTGTATTTTTTAATTTTGAAATCCAATTTTTTTTTGAGCTAATACTCACTTTATCTATAAAACTTTAATACCGTATTCGTATTGTTTACTACAGCACAGACTATGCATTGCAAGACTAGACTACTACTATTACTAGTCATTATCTCAGTTATGTTATACCTTTAAAATGTAGACAAAATTTAGTTTTACTAACATTTTGTTTTTTATCACATTGTTTAGACAGAGACAGTTCTTATAATATTACATATTCCTTAGTTTTTTCACTATCAATGCCAATGCCACCGGCGACATAATACGAAAGGAATTCCATATGCAACTGCAAAATTACCTGTAGTTTCTATTAAAGTTCCATATTTAATGCCGCATAATTGTTTCATTGTTAATTTTTGACTCATTTGAACTAAAAGTGGTCGTTTTAATAGATTTTTTAGTAAATTTAAAAAATGAGAAGGGCAGAGTATAGGTTGTTGCCTTAAATGATGTATTTTGGGGTCATCTTTTATACCTAATAAAAAAGGGATAGCAAATGAAATCCAATTAATTCATTTTCAATACACTCACGCAATACGAAACCCAGACACACGGTTTCATAATCAGATATTCTAACCACTAGGGCAGTACGCCAGAACTTAATAATAGTGTTTCATTTTATAAATACGTAATAGAGTGTTTTCAGGTGACGTCACAACCGGTTATTTTCTTTTAACTGTGTACCTTCTGTAGGGCTTTTAACTGTTGCTAAGGCCGTTGTTTATCTGTTGCTAAGGCGGTTTTTAGGTATGGGATCACGTGATTGCAAATGCTCCAATAGAAGAATTCCACGGCTAGTCATTTTCTGTAACTGTTAACCTCTGTAGGGCAAAAAACTGTAACATCTTCTGTTGCTAAGGCCGTTGTTAGGTCCGAGTCATGTGATTGAAAATGCTCTATTGATTATAAGAAACAATCAAACAATATTTGTTTGCTTTTGACCTCTTGGGAACTAGGAGAACCTATAATTTTAGAAATCTCAATTGAATAAATCTTCATCCCAATTGTAAACTCAACATCTTAATTGTATCCTCTTTCAGATGGAGTTGAATGCAATTATTACTGAATACACGGCCAACGGGTCCTGTACGTCCAGTGCAGAGAACAAGGGAAAAGAGATAGCTTCGGACGCGTCCGAGAAAGCAGAGGCCATAAAACCACCCGCACCGCCATCTTTTGGATAGAGACGGAAGTTACTGCTCGAGTACCTTCCTGAATCTGTGTGGTGCGACCGATCGCAAAGAAAAATAAAATTAAAGAAAGACTTTTAGTTTGCAGTTCCTGATGCTCTTTCATTTCATATGGAGATTATGAAAAAATAAAGAGTTTCAATAAATATTTCTTGAATATAAAGTAATCCTTTTTAAAACTGATTTTATATTTTAATCACCCAGCGATGATGACCAAGCAACGTGGAAGATTTAGGATCATTTCTTAAAGTTCAAATTTTAAAATATCTATGTAAAATCAAAGATGAAACTGGCCCGACCCTTTTGCAAATAAGTAATAAAATTTTTAATTAAACGTTACCAGATCCATATGTCCTCCATTTAACATTTGAAAGCAAAGATATAATTATTGCACTATTTAAGTGATGGGGAATTTAATTTAATGTTAAATTTACAAGTTATATTTTATTTGAAAAGTCGTTATGGAATGCTTAAACAATGTAAATATCATTTATAGTCACGGATATTTAGGATCCCAAAATCTTTCTTTTTTGCAACTTATTTGTGTCTTAAAAATTTCATATCCTTTAAAAGGCCAGACTTTGGTTTATCCCTTTCCCCAATAATTCCCGTACGCCAGAGAATATAATAATACTACATCGATAAACATTTATTCTTTAAAATGCGGTTTCAACACTTTTTCTCTGCGATGTTTATTCATAACATTTAATATTGAAAACAGCCTCAAACTTGGACGGAAAACAAGTATATCAGGTTACAATATGCTTTGCGTAATCTAAAACAGGAATGAATGCATCTCACATTTATTTGAAAAATTTTTAAGATTTCCCAATCTTTTGAGACTCGTCATAAAAATAAATGTCATTTTAGTTTAGGTATTGCTCCTATTGCAATATTATTCTCCTATTGCATGCTAGTAGTTCATAAATTATCTTACATGGATTTGTTTAAAAAGAAAATAAGGACATAATAAATGTGGAGATAAACGTTCAAAAGAATGAAGAAGTACGAATGAAATTTATTTATATAGGGGAGATTCGTGTGGGAGCCCTTTTTCTATCCCTAATAACTAAACCAAAAACGTCTTTCATGGTTTGAAAATGATTATGTACACAAAATTAAGGTTTTCGTGATTCTAAAATAATATTCTCTTTCTATCTAACTCAAATGATCCCATGCTTAAATATATAGAAACAGGTTAGTATTGAAAATAATCTGTTTACTTGTATATGACCTTAAGTATACAAAGTAAGCAATTTTATACAAAATATCTAAATTTGATAAAAACCACATGGAATTGAACTTCTTTAATGTCTCATTTAGTTTCTAACCTAAGAAACAAAAATTATGACCAAAATATAAAGAAAAGTATTCGACTGGATTTTTGTAAAATAATAAAAGAGCTTTTCAAAATGTAATACAAAACTTTTTACGCAGGGTAAACGAAAGTAGTTTTCACCAAATATATTGCAGTTGATTCTATTGATCCGCTGAATTGTTAAGGCAATTCATGGAATGGGATTAATGCGTGAAGTAATTTGAGTTTATAGAATGTATTCGTGGGTGCAGCTATTTTTAGTTCCCAGAGTCCCATCTTTGAAAAGAGATCAAATTAACCCAGTTGGGTTAGGTTAGGAGAGGGATTTTGTGTAACCCTAGTGTTCTCCAGCATTATGAAATTTTGAATCCAAGATTTTCCTATTATTTAATAATAAAGGTCATTTTACAAGAAAAGTGTTCAGATTAGGAACATTTATATTAAAACTTTTATATCTTTTTAACATTATCCTGCTTTCTGATAGAAATAAAGAGATGGGCCGATCGTGGGCCTAGTTATGCCTTCATGAACTGTTGAACCAATGTGTTTACCAATTAAGTTTCTATTATAGGGGGTCATCAAAAAGTCAGACTATTTTATGTCAAACTATACTATTTTAGAAATACGTTAGTTTTGAACCAGTATTATATTTATAACACTGGCAGAGCACAAAGAAAAACCTAAAATCATTAAACTAAAAATTTTATAATGTTGTAGCAAGCCTCTCGGAGATATTTCGGAGAGGGTACCGAGGTGCCATATGCTCCGCTGTTAATAAATTCTTTGTTGCGTTAAATCTCTTGTTAAATTAATATTTTATCTTCACGCTACATTTCAAAACGTAATAATGTCATTATTTACAAAAAGAAGGATGATACAACACTTTTGAATTGATCTCTTTAAGTTGTTCTTTTTTCCGAAAATACAATATAAAAGGCGCATATGAAATCATCTAATGTGATATTGGTAGGGAATGAAGCAAGAATATAGGCCCTAAAGAATATAGGAGTATATGAGGTAAGCATATAGGAATTACATAAAATTTTCGAAGCACAGAGAGGAGCTTAAATATTTTTAAAATACATTAATATTATGTACTATAATTAGTTTACCATTCTAAAAAAGGTTTCAGATTGCTTTCTCTTTTATAGATCAATCTAATAGAAGTATTATTTTCCTTTTTAACTTTAAAAAAAAATGAGTTTTCCAAATTATTATAAAGATTACAATAACCCATAAATAATATTGGATTAAAAAGGGTTATGGTATTACACTTTTTAAAACTCTGCCAGCTAAAACAGGAATAATTCCTTTTGATGCAAATATCGACCCTTTTAATATAAATCAAAAACAAGGAAGATGACTTTTTTAAATTTCGATGGAAGGAATAGAATGAATACGGAATAAATTTTGAACATTCAATGGAAAACAAGAAAATGTGCTCTAATTTTCAAAGATCCAAATTACAATGGGTAATTATACTGTAACTCAGTACAATTTCATTTCAGAATTTTGAACATTCAATGGAAAACAAGAACAAATGTGCTCTAATTTTCAAAGATCCAAATTACAATGGGTAATTATACCGTAACTCAGTACAATCAGGGATATTGGGATTTTAAGGGATAGTGGCTTAGTTTTTGAAGTTTAATGTAAGCTTTACTTTAGTAAGTTCATCATCATGATATATTTCAAATATTATGATATTAAAACATCATAATATACAGGGTTACAAAATAAACTTCATCTATTCAAGATCCTCTATATACCATTGAAATTGAATGAAATTTTGTTGGAAGATATTTTGAGGGAGGAGGACGAGAATAATATGAGATAAAACAGTTAAACTCTATCAGTTACGGTTAAAGTGAAAAACATTATGGAAATTCCCGATCTAACCCCATTTTTTTTTTAAACTTTCGTAAACTGATATCTGAAATGGAAAAAAATTCAAATAGCATTGAAACGGTATCTGTAAGTTGTAAACCCGGACCCTAGAGAAAAATGAAAACAGCTATGAAGTGGGGCACCACCAGGTAGTCATCAGTTCTAAAGCGGAAAACCATCTGTAATGACAGAAAATCGACGAAGAGCCAAGCCTTTTATGGTGTTTCAAAAAATTTTAACCCAACTGCTCATATCCCAGACAAGTACATTTGCCAGACAACTCATTTATCCTACACAGGAATCTATTTCATCGTTAAAATATGAAGGGGCTTAATATTTGAATTTGGCGAACTTTTACTAAAAAGTGGGACATTTAGGCTGGCCTTTCGAACGGGACTGTCCCGCCAAAATTGGAAACTCTATCCTTTAAAAAACAAAACCTGAAGACAACTGAACTTAATGTTTAAACCACAAACAGACTAGTCAGGTGAACTCTAAATATATAAATGTTAAGGGCAATGAGATAAATCCGGGCATTATTAATAATGCCCGGGCAATGTAATAAATTCAGTGGAATTTATGGGTAATATTCCGTAATCGAGGTTTTCGCCAAATGTCGCCAAATTTGGGCGATAACCAGGGATTTAGATGTAGTGTTAGTAGTAGCTTGGCAACATCCAATCTCGCCAAATTTGGCGAAAACCTCGATTATGGAATCTGTCCCGAATTTATGAATGAAATTTATCACTTTGCCCGCCTCCACTTTGGGCATTATTAATAATGCCCGATTAATCACTTTGCCCATAACATATACATTGTATACTGTTTTGAAACCAAACGGTAACACAAAACACGTTTGCATCAAAAATATTGAACTCGGAAGAAAACGTTTATTCACGATTCGAAGTATGGAATTTCCTGTGACATAAACGCTTCGGAGAAGTAATATATTTTGTTACAAAATTCCCTGTGCAGAATTCAGTATCTGACATCGCTATGACGACCACACCCCATCATATTCAATAACATTCACTCCTTTATCTTTCATATGCTCTGAGACAACCAAAACCAAATATGTTTATGTATCGAATGTGCCAGGAACAAAATGTATTATTCAATATATAATACGTATGTCGTTCTATTTCAAATGTCAAAATGTCGTTTGTATCTTAGCCCGAAGTGCTCACCTAAAATATGCAGTATTTCCCCCGATTCAAACTGACTTACACCATTTCACTTCTGAACAGGTACTTTATTTATATTGCCATTTCGAAACGTAGGGAAGTTAATCATAAAAAAGAATAAACATGCTTTAAATTCTTATATAAACGAGAATTATACCCAGACATAATGCATTAATTTAAACATGAATTATAAAGAGTTGATTGTTGTTTTGTTTTTTCTCCTTTCCAAGAGTGATGGATATGAAGTTATGGACGAAGAGTCAAACTATGAATGTGTGAATAAAATAGTATGTTTCATTGGTATGTATCTACTATTTAGATTTTATACTGGTTTTATTCCTGTAATAAAAAAATATCAAGTTTCGTCAATTCGGAAAGACATTTTTATATAGGTAGTTTAATTTCAGTCAGATAACCATTATTAATAAAATAAATGGAAAGCGCTAAGCATATTGGAATACATTCAGAATTTTATCGAATATAATTAATGTGGACAGTCTATTTAATAAATTTTAATTTTAAAGCATTAGTAATTAGTAGTGATTCGAAAAAGTTCATGTGAGCTGTTAAAATAATTATGCTAGACTTAATTTTGAAGTAGTAAATCAATTTATTTTTAGCAAATTTCGTATTTTAAAAATTTGTCTGTCTAAAAATGATATGTTGTACAAGCAGTGGACCTATTTTAACAATAAGTACTTTCATTTTTTAAAATATCTAATTTTTCCTAGAATATTCCCATTTTATTACAGTGAAGTATAAGTCACTATAATCAGGTTTTACAACTCATATTCTTTTTTGTTTTAGAAACTTGATCTTAGGCCTTATTAAGAGTGTATTGTAATATTGGTGATATTTTAATGGCAGGGGGTTTTGACCCAAAATAAGCATATTTAAAAAAAATTCATGTTCAGATTGATTATCTTATTCCATAATAAAAACCCAGAACATGAGTAAATTAGGATTTTACTACATTATAACTTTCATTTTAAATTTACAAACATTCAAAAAATTCATTTAAATTAGGCTTTTTAAAGAATTTTAACTGAAAAAAAAATATGAAAGAGATAATGAGAAAAATATTTTGCAGTTTTTATTTACCCAAACTTTTTACTCAGCCTACCTCTCATAAATGTTTGTGCAATACACATTAATTATGTGATCTATTTATTGTTTTATAAAATTATCATTATGCAGTATCTCGTTTTTTTATAAAGTAAAAAATGTCAAATCACAAGTGTTTAAAAAACTTATTTTCAAACATATTTTCGTTTATTGTTTTTTTTTAGATAAATACGAAATGAAAACATGGGCGGATGATACTGGAACATTGGTAAAAAATAAAGCATATTTTTCAAAAGAAATCATAAATATATTTGATTTTACCAGGTGGTATTATATTATGTAAAAAAGTACAAATAATATGAAAAACAATTTTACATTTGCATTTCAAAAGAAAGTTATCTCAGATATAAATAGAGACAAGTGATTTTAATTAAAAGTAGTCACAATATTTGATTTAAGCAGTACAACTTCAGTATTGGTATTCTTTTATAAAAGAGCAATTCTCTTATCAAACACTATAAATAATTTAGTAATAGTATGAATATATTAATACTTTTAGAAGGACAATATACTCATATATCTATATATGAGTATATTGTAACGACGCAGAAATAACCCAGACAATTTATGACCTACAACAACCAAACAAAAACAGAACAACCCTTTTTAAAAAGGAAAAACAGTTAAAATTAAAGTTAAAATCTAAGGCTTAAAATCCAAATTAAAGTTAAAGTTATTTCTAAAAATGAAATAAAATTAAAGTCAGATATTGAAGGTAAGGTGCCCGGTTACAATATTAAAAGAAGACTCTATACTTTTTAATGCATTATTTGTAACTCATCACAAAATTTTGATTTAATTAATTGCATAATAATTTATTAAACTGCATAAATTTAGGTGCAAAAGTTTGGCTATAATGTAGTTTATGAAGCTTTTGGCCTTGATGAACCTATTGATCAAGAAAAATTTTGGGAAAAGCATATACCAGAGTGGTGTGCAAGTCCTGAAGAAGAAAAGGTATTAGTACATAGTTTGAAATATTTGTTTTACAAAAAATAAATGGGAGAAAAACAAACCAGGCATTATATTCAATTATTTGCATTAAAAGTTGTTTCATCTAAATACAATCAATTAGCGACTTAATTAGGCCTAGACTAAAAATTAATTTAAATTTTGAATTTTTCCCTAAAATCTCCCAAAACTAGCACTAGCTATTGAAAAACCATTTGAAGATTTGAATCAAAATTTAATCCGTTAATCTTTTTTTCATAATCCACATAAAATTTTCAGAAGAATCCTTGACATTGTGGCTACGATAGTTTTTTATTTTGGGTTATTTTTTTATGAAATGAGCCTATTGAAAATATAGTATTGAATAACAATTAATAACTGAATAATGTGAAAAATATTATTCGAATATTTTTGATCTTAATAAATGTTTTAAATTTCACGCAGAAAAAGAAATACTTCAATTGTTGTGCCCAAGGAAATGATTTTGCGCTAGTGAGTACAATTTCTGTTATCAAAATGAAAATTTTCTTAAAGTATTAAAAACAAAACTCAGCAAATCTTTTTTTGTTTCACAATCGTTAAATTCATGTTCTGATGCGTGATTCACTCAAATATACTTGGTTGAATAAATATTAGAAAAACTTTCCCGATACTTATCACATCCTTAAAATTTTTCTTGGATAACTTGTACTACGTTCTTATTGTTGAAATAAAGAAATTGACTTTAGTCCGACCGCCACGATAAAACATTTGACGCCGTACAATATTGTGGCGATATTATAGGAACGGGTCATTCCTCAATTCATAATCGGAAAAAAAAAACTGTGCCAAATCTGTGTCTATCATTCAGATTTCAACTTCTTTTCAAAGTTTTGGTTTTTTGTCAAAGTTTTTATCGTGGTGGTTGAAGTAATCGTAAAATCACCCCTTAAAAATTCACAACTTCAGGTTTGTCATTCCAGTGACGATTTTTTAACGATAAAAGGTCAACATTTTTCGAAAGCTTTATAAAAAAAACTTTAAAAATAAAGAAGTAGAATTCGGAATCATTCACGATTTCTTTAACACTGATTCAATGGGACCAAGAAAAACTTCGAATTAAAGAAGTTAGAGTTATCCAAATTGGCACAATGATTATATATATTGTAAAGAACGTCCACAATGCAATATATCCCTCAACCCTGAACTTAAAAAAAAAAAAAATTTTAACTTACAGCGGAGGTATAGTCCGACCGCCACGAGAAAAACTTCTCTAGAAAAACAAAACTTCAAAAGGAAGTTCAAATCTAAATGGTAAGCCACACAGATTTGTCAAAAAACGTTTTTTCAACGCCCCAATATTTGAACGACGTCAAATGTTTTTCTCGTGTCGGTCGGACTATACATAATTTTAATCATGATAAAAGCATGCAAAGTATTAAGTGATAACCCAAGGATTTACTATCACTGTTTCACTTTAATTTATAGCGTATTTTCTAATTTTACTAAAATAACGAAGTTAACACTCAAATTGCAAACATTAAAGTTGGAGTAAATTGTACTAGTCTTAAACTAGTCTTAACTATTTTCAGAGAGTTTGTCTAGAGGATAAGTTTGGAGAGGAATGTGTAAATGCCCAAAAGGCTGCGGTATGTACTATTACAAAAGCTCTTTTTTTATTTTTCTCAGTTTCTTGTTTTCAAAAAAACTATTCCACTGTGATAACCAATGAAAAGTGGTTAGCAATACAGAACTCAACTACTAAAGCTGCTATATCACAGTCGTTTGAACAAAAAAATTAAGTATATTTTATTTGTATCTTTTTAGTACAACATTCCAATTAGCATAGCATAAATATATTATTAGAAAAGATTCAGTGTTTCAAAATAAATAACATTTTAAATGAATGCGACAGCAATTATTTTAAAATCTAGTAAACAACATAGTGATTGTGTAATAAAGGCATTATATTTTTTTTTCTAAATTTGTATTAGGAGGTAGGGGTTTTTGCATATCTTCAGTTTGTTAAGTTTCAGATGAAATTTTTAAAACGTTTGATAAATCATCATACCATCGATGAGGAAAATAGGACGATGGAAAATAAGTAGTACATAAAATGCATTCTAATGCATAGGAAAATGGGTGGTAAAAATATCACTTTTTTACCATGCAATGTTCTGCACTCGTATGTATATTAGAGTGGGCCGAAAAAACTTATTTTTATATTTCGAATTCGGAATAGTGCGGAAAAGTTGCGAATTATATAGACAAAAAAAAGAAAAAAAAGTTTATCAAAATCGGTTGACATGTTCCGTTCGCGCATAGGCCCTAAAGTTTGACAAAGTATGAAAAAACTTCATTTTTGCGATTATTTTTTAAAATTTTTGAGTTAGATGTTTTTGTAATGGAATAGCTTGTAACGTTTTCAAATAGAGCCTAAAAACAGTGTTTTAATTTGGTTTAGATCAGTTGATACCTTCCGGTCGCGCATAAGCCCCAAAATTTTCCAAAATATTGAAAATTTCACATTTTTACGCATTTTTGGTCTGCTCGACAAAAAAAAATAGGGTCAAAATGCTTCTGACACAACACATATAGATTCTTATGTAAAATGATGCCCTGAATCCGAATCCGACCCCCGTTTTTCTCCATCGGGCTCAGATTTTCGGGGAACAGCCCCTCCCCCTTTTTACGTTTTTCAATGACTTAATGACTTTGAACTACATTTTCAGGGTCAAAAAGCATTACTTTAGTCTTTGAACTACATACGAGGTGACAAAAAAGGTTAGACTTTCTAAAATATGAAAATTTGGGCGAATGGATAGGTTTAAGGGGCTATTACCCCCCTAAAAACAAAAAAAAATCATCGTTAAAAATGATAGAGGTTATTTTAGGCTATTTTTTACAATTATTTTTCACGCAATTCCTTTTTAAAAGGTCCTAACCCATCCCCAAGGACCCAAATTTAATGAAAATATTCAGCAATGATTTTTACTTAAAGCGGTTGAGGTTTAAACGCCCCCGAAGCACCCGCGGAAGGGTTCGGAAGACTGACTCACGCTGGCGCACGCACGCTCAAGAAACATGGAATATCTCCATAAAACCGGCTAGTTACTAACGAACCAAAGAATTTCTACTTAGAAAAGACTTATAATATACGAAAAATATCATTTTTAAATTTTCAAAGCATGAATATAATTTCTTGAGCGCGTGCGCGCCAGCGCGATTTAGAGAGTCTTCCGAACCCTTCCGCGGGTGCTTCGGGGGCGCTTAACGCCTCAACCACTTTTAGTAAAAGTCATTGCTGAATATTTTTATTAAATTTGGGTCCTTGGGGATGGGTTAGGACATTTTAAAAAGGAATTGCGTTAAAAATAAGAGTAAAAAATAGCGTAAAATAACCTCTATCATTTTTAACGATTTGTTTTGCGTTTTTAGGGGGGTAATAGCCCCTTAAACCTATCCATTCGCCACAAATTTTCATATTTTAGAAAGTCTAACCTTTTTTGTCACCTCGTATGTAGTTCAAAGACTAAAGTAATGCTTTTTGACCTTGAAAATGTAGTTCAAAGTCATTCAGTCATTGAAAAACGTAAAAAGGGGGAGGGGCTGTTCCCCGAAAATCTGAGCCCGATGGAGAAAAACGGGGGTCGGATTCTGATTCAGGGGATCATTTTACATAAGAATCTACTTGTGTTGTGTCAGAAGCATTTTGACCCTATTTTTTTTGTCGAGCAGACCAAAAATGCTTAAAAATGTGAAATTTTCAATATTTTAGCAAATTTTGGGGCTTATGCTCGACCGGAAGGTATCAACTGATCTAAACCAAATTAAAACACTATGTTTTTAGGCTCTATTTGAAGACGTTACAGGGGCGTCATTTCAGTTATTGGTTGGAGGGGGGCAAGGATTTTTTTTTAAGTGGGGCTGAGCCACGCCGTAACCAGACTTGTTTTTTTTTTGGGGGGGGGTGACTCAACATCATAAGTTCTCAGTAAAAATGGGGGGTCTGGGGGTCACCCCCAGAAAAATTTTTAAATTTTGCTTCATTTTTACAACATTTAAGTTACATCCGAAGAGAACAGCCCCTTGTAAACCACATAATCTCTAGAGAAAAAAGTTACAAATAAACGTCAAAGTTTCAAGGGGAGCCGGAGGTCCTCCCTCAGAATTTTTTTTGAAAATTACCCTTTAAACTAGGGGGTAAATCTCCCTTGCAACCTCGTCGGGGAGCACCCAGAGGGAACTGCTTGTTGTGAGTGGCAGAATTTTCAAGGAAAATATACTGTATAACATAATATATATTTAAAAATTTTAAAGGGGGGTCTGTGGGTCCTCCCCCAGAAAATTTTTTGAAATTGGCCTCTTTAAAGTAGTGTTTCAGCTCATTTTGAGGTCCTTTGGGTTACATTCAAAAAGAACAGTTCCTTGTAAAGCATAGAATTTTCTAGGGGAAAAAAAGTTATAAATAAACGTAAAATTTTCAAGGGGGGGCGGAGATCGTCCCCCAGTAAAAATTTTTGAAAGTTCCCCTTTAAACCAGACTCCTAGGGGGCTTCAAACTCTTTGGTTCCCAAAGGGAACTGCTTCTTGTAAGCGGCAGAATTTTCAAGGGAGACAAATTGTATAACAGACATCAAAGGTCAGGAGGGGGATTGGGGGTTCTCCCCCAGAAAATTTTGAAATTAGACCCTCAAAAGTAGTGCTTTAACTGCTTTTGGGATGTTTTGAGTTAAATCTGTTGCTCCTTGTGGAAGTTACAAAATTTTCCAGGGACTCTCAGCAGTTTTTCACTTAAGAGTGGAAACCTTGGGGGGGGGGGCAATTGCCCCCCCCTGCCCCCCCTAAATGACGCCCATGAGACGTTACAAGCTATTCCATTACAAAAACATCTAATTCAAAAATTTTTAAAAATAATCGCAAAAATGAAGTTTTTTCATATTTTGTCAAACTTTAGGGCCTATGCGCAAACGGAAGATGTCAACCGATTTTGATAAACTTTTTTTTCTTTTTTTTGTCTACAAAATTCGCAACTTTTCCGCACTATTCCGAATTCGAAATACAAAAATGAGTTTTTTCGGCCCACCCTAATATATATGTATATGTGTACTTTATGTTAATTAATTTATTTATAGTAACACAATTCTTTAAACAACATAAATTATTGTGTTTTACCGCAATTTTGTATGAATTTATGTCTCTTTCAACCATTTTTTCAGACACATGATTTTTTTTTACATTTCTCCAGAGAGTAACATACATTTCTGAAAGTGTTTTTGTTTGGTATAGCATTAAAAAAATGAACCGAATGTGTTAATACTTTTATTTCATTTCAAAAGATAACATCTTTTATACTCAAAATTAGGCTGTTTTATTGACTGCAATGGCATTTCTAAAATGTTTTACTGCCTACTAAAATATTTCATAAATCAAAATTATTTATTATATTTCTTTAGAAATTTTGTGATAACTCTTCAGGTACAAAAGAAACTCTTTAAGCTTAAAAACACTGTAGAAAACTTAAAAATACTTTCATTCTACTTAAATCTAGTACCTAAATTTGTAATTTTACTGTTTACGAATATTAGCAGCGAGTAGGAATATTTCTTTAAATTTAAAAGCAGAGTAGAAATAATAATCAGTTATTTTATTTTATTTTTACATGGTTTTTAATTTGCTAAATATCATTTCAGATGACTATGCTTGAAATATTCGAAAAGCATAAAATGGATGGAAGTTGCAATGCCCACGGGGATTCGGTGAAGAAGGAAGCAACTGGTGTTGCGGATGCGATGCGGAGATATTCAACTTGAAAATGGGTTATCAGCAAAACGCAAAATTTCTTCAAGAAATCAGGAAAATAGAAGTTTTTAATTTGAGTGAATTTGATGTTTTAACCCATAATAAAATTTTCCCTTTATGATCATAGAATCTCTCTATTCTAAAAAAAAAAGTTTTTGGTGAACGGTTTCCAGAGCGAAAACTTTTTAATTACTGAACCGAATAACATATTTCTGGTATCAAAATGTCCAGATTCTTTCGAGGATTTGCAGGAAGCTGTTGGATTTTTTTTATAAAAAAATATCAGCTTTTAAATATTTCTATTTTTTTAGATTACGGATAAGGTCGCAATCAAATAACTCCAATCACAACGACCGATTGACTCCATATTTTATGATGTAACAAGCTTTTTTTTTTCGTTATAAAAATGTACTTTAAAGTACTTATTAAATTAAATATCATTCATAGACTGATAAAAGTATTCTAAAAACGTACCAGGAAATTTATTATATTTAATAGGTAACTTTTTTATTCAAAGAGAGCTGATTTCACTTTAGCAACTAGATAGTGTCTTCTCACATTCAATACCTACCACCAATTCAAATTTCCGTTTATTTCCAAGTTTTAATGTTCAGTGTTCGGTCCTTTTAGGGTACAACAGTCTCCCCTATTTATTTTATCAAACACAAAATAAAAGGCACTGAAATGTAAATGCATCGGTGAAGATATTTTTATTTTAAACATTATACCTGAAATATCTTTAAAAAAATAGTTTTCATATTCTATATTATTAACCGAAATGTTGATTGACAACTATGATCATAATCGTTAGATTAGCATGATTTAGGAGGTAAATATTTGGAATTTGATTGGTATTGCCATCTATTGAGGATTGATAAAAGCGGAAGATTTTTCCGTTTAAATATTTTTCTTGCTTAAATATTGAGGTAAATTAAAAAAAGTTTTGTGCTTCATTTTTTACAAAACTAATCATGTACTCAAACCAACAATCAAAAATCAAAATGTGCAAACCCCCCCCCCACAAAATTGATATTTAATAAAAATGTTACTGCTAAAAACAGGAAAACAATAGAGTTTAAACTACGAAGCTTAAAAAGTCCCCAAATAAAAACATACATGGTTAAAAAATAATAATTTTGAATTTTACTATTTAAAAAATTCAGCTTTTTTGATCTATAAATTCAAACCATTTGATTTGATTTTTAAAAATACTAATAACCATCAAAATAAGTATTAGTCACTAAATAGTTATAAATAAAGGGCAATGATTTCATATTAGACTGTTGGGTGTTTTTAGCATGCTTATTGTATCATCAGATTAATGTTTTAGTCAGGGTGCCAAATGGCAAAAAAAGGGGTCCACCGTGTATTAGAGTATGTATAAAATTTTATTGCTGATTTTGATAGGTTATGATGTCTTGATTAAAGAACCGATTGATGCCACCTCCCACCTCGTAAATGTTGAGGATTTTGAGGAATTCAAGATGGCGTCCTTGGTAGCCACACTATAGGATCTTCTACTTAAATTTAATAAACTATGGCATGTGGGGTATAATTCTTTTTATTTTTCAATGGGGAAACATTTTTTTAAACAAATAAAAAGTTTAAGTTGATCTGAAATACCTTCATTTTGAAAATAATCATGATGGAAACATAATTTGGGGGAAAAATCCTTATTTATTTTACGTTGAAGTAGCTGATTTTTCCAGAAATATCATGCCACAGTTAACGAACTACACATGATAAAATATTTTCATGTTGAATTTTAACTATTCTTAGTTCAGTTTTCATACATTTTTAAAGAAAAACATGCTTAATACAAAGATTAATACTATGCTTTGCCTTCGATACCTAAGTAACATTGAATATAATATCTTTCAATCAAATATTTTAAATATTATAGAAACAATTACAGCAGCCTATAACGAAGTTTCAATTCAAATTTAAATCATATAAAAGTAATATGTAGTAACTTGAAAACATCAACCATTTGAATTCCTCTACTTGCTTGAAGGGCAATAATTCTGGAATTCAATAATGTAGAATTCAACTGGATGGTCGCTTTTTCAATTATATCCTAAGGGGAGGTCCATAAATTACGTGAGGTCAAAAAGGGGAAGGGGGTCAAGCAGAATCTCACCAAGGGGGGGGGGAGAGTCATTGGAATTTCCCGTCTCCTCCTCCTAGTTAATCTCCTTGTAGTTTAGAGAATACGCGTTTTTTTCTCTTATGTTTGCAAAAGTTTATGAAAATGCGCAATTAGTTCAGACATGGAATCATTAGCCAGTCAGTCAACATAATTACAAGTATAATACTACCATAGTTTTAATTTCAACATGCATTTGTATCCAAAATTTATGCAATGTGGGGTGGGTGCTTTGAGCATCATGTTGACAAGGTGAAACAAATGTGACTAAAAAAGTTATTGAGAAAATCTCACTTGAGAAATTGAGGGGGGGGGTCAAGCAAAATCACACCAATATGGGGAGGGAGGGGTACAAAATTTGGAAAAAAGAACCCATCACGTTATTTAAGGACGTCCCCTAAGAATATAAGATTAGATAGATTAGGCCAGAAATTTTTGGTTTTCTGATAAATATTTTTTTCATGCAAATTAAAATTCTTTTATATTTTTTTATTTCTTCAGCTACATAAAAAACTAATCAGAACATTTCCTACTGATGGTTACTTCTGAATGAAATAAAGGCAATAAATTATCTTGAACTAATTATTTATTTCTTTTAATGCTTTACTATAATTATTATAAACCCAATTAATTTTAAATTCATGCAAAATATGAATTTATAAACAAAATATAGAGATTAAACCTCAGTATTAAAAAACACTTTTTTTACAAAATATGTTTATTTTATTAAATAAACCAAATCCAAACTTAACTAAAGTAAAAAATAACGTTATATTTAGTTTCTTTGACCCAAAAAATACTATATATGATGTATCGCATGCCGTATTTTTATTTTGAAAAGTATTGATTTCAATGGAGGCCATTTTGGACGCCATCTTGATTTATAAAAAACCCTCAATATTTGCAGAGTGGCATCAATCGGTTCTGAAATCTACACAATCAACACTACCAGAAACAGTCATAAAATTCCATACATACTCCAATACACACTTTTCGAGTTGGCATCCTGACTATTTAGACAAACACATTTTAAAATTACTCTTTTAAAGTTTCTTATGATTTTTTTTGTGCCATATCATATTTTTGTCCTCAAAATAATGACTTTGAATATTTTTTTCCAGCTATGAAAGGAATTTAATTCTTTTTTTATTGTTTTAGAAAAACCTGTTTCAGCATTTCTATTAGAATTTATGACAGATCAAAAGAGTGTACCTTACAAAATAAAACATTTCTCTCAAAAAAGTATCTTGTGTTCATTTTATTCGGAAGAAATGCATGAGTATATTTGAATCATACTTAAAAACAAGGAAAAAGTCAGATTTTGAACTGTTCAATGAAAAAAAAAATGTTTACATTTTTGAGTAGGTGAAATGGTGTTTAAAAAATGAACAACAAGATTAATCTCCACTACATAGTAGGGGGAAAATAGCTAAAAAAAGGGCCATTTAGGGAACAAATTTGAACAAATGATTTGTCAACGGTTTTCGGCTCTACTAGATGTACTTAATGAGGAAACGAAAGTTTACCAAAATCGGATCGTGGGAAGTGGGTTTTTTTCAAGATGGCCGCCATAAACATGGAAAATCAAGAAATCCTATAAGTTTTGTGTTTAAAACGTAAATAAACGTTCTTCAATGTCTGATTTGAGTAGAATAAGTATGGTACTGGGTAAACTGAATGATATAAAAATAGTTTGCAAAATCTGGCAACCGGGAATGTTTTTTTCCAAGATGGCGGGCTGAACTTTCATATAAAAGGATGTGATGATTCTGAATTTTTATGAAATATATTTTCACAGATTTTTATAAAATATATTATTTAATTTATTCTTATTTTAATAATGTGTCATTCTAAGTAATGTAATAATGCTCAGGATACAATTAAGAGGCAGATTTTATAAGATGCAGGCAGAAATGCGGGGGTCATTATTGCGACCATTTTTTATTTTGATGAAATTTATATTGTGGGTTCTTCTAATGATTTTAGAATACCAGTATTTTTTCTTTTTCCCCAGAAAAAAATTTTTCGGCCTAAAAAAATTCCGAAATTTGGTCGCGACACAGTATTTTTTTTCGAATCGACATCTTTTTGTACTCCTCTTTCTCTGTGCATTGAGGGAGGGTCAATCAAAGTAATTCTGGTGATAATAACATGCCCTTAGGTAGCTAAAACAAATTATTTTATGAATTTCATGGTTTACCTTCAGTGCAACCTGGAAGGGTTCGCCAAACTTTGTCGCGGAAAGTGAAAAAACGCCAAATTTGAGCCCTAATGCACCCCATCATTGAGGGTCAACCACAGTTTGGGGGGTTAACTTGTGTAGTATTACTCAGTATTAACTTATTTAGCCCATTTATTGCATCGTTGACCCTCAGGGCTGCCGGAAAATAGCTACTTTTGTAGCTAACAAAGCAAAAAAAAGGTCATTTTGGTTTTGGTGACCCTGTATTTTAGAGCATTAAGGGTCAATGAGGAACTTGAAAATGGCATTTGGTAGTATGAGACCTGTACTTTAAGAGAAAATTGACAGATCTTTGGTTTTCGGCCCTGCGAGTACTTAAAACTGACTTTAATATCTAACAAAACGAAAGAAAAGGTCAATTTGGTGACCCTGTATTTCAGAGCATTTTAGCTTATAAAAGTAGCTATTTTCCGGCAGCTCTGAGGGTCAATAAATGGGCTAAATAAGTTAATACTGAGTAGTACTACACAAGTTAACCCCCCAAACTGTGGTTGACCCTCAATGATGGGATGCATAAGGGCTCGTATTTGGCGTTTTTTCACTTTCCGCGACAAAGTTTGGCGAACTCTTCCAGGTTGCACTAAAGGTAAACCATGAAATTCACAAAAGAATTTGTTTTAGCTACCTAAGGATATGTTATCACCAGAATTACTTTGATTGACCCTCAATTCACAGAGAAAAAGGAGTACAAAAAGATGTCGATTCGAAAAAAAATACTGGGTCGCGACCAACTTTCGGAATTTTTTTATGCCGAAAAATTTTTTTCTGGGGAAAAAGAAAAAATACGGGTATTCTAAAATCATTAGAAGAACCCACAATATAAATTTCATCAAAATAAAAAATGGTCACAATAATGACCCCCGCATTTCTGCCAGCATCTTATAAAATCTGTCTCTTAATTGTATTCTGAGCATTATTACATTACTTAGAATGAAAAATTATTGAAATAAGAATAAATTAAATAATATATTTTATAAAAATCTGTAAAAATATATTTCATAAAAATTCAGAATCATCACACCCTTTTATATGAAAGTTCAGCCCGCCATCTTGGAAAAAAACATTCTCGGTTGCCAGATTTTGCAAACTATTTTTATATCATTCAGTTTACCCAGTACCATACTTATTCTACTCAAATCAGACATTGAAGAACGTTTATTTACGTTTTAAACACAAAATTCATAGGATTTCTTGATTTTCCATGTTTATGGCGGCCATCTTGAAAAAACCCACTTCCCACGATCCGATTTTGGTAAACTTTCGTTTTCCCATTAAGTACATCTAGTAGAGCTGAAAACCGTTGACAAACCATTTGTTCAAATTTGTTCCCCTAAAAACCTTATTTTCCCCCCTACTAACAATATTTATAAGCAGTTTAAACTAGTTTTTACGTGAAAACACTTGGTTCATCTTCCTTTGATTCACTTTCAAGTTCATAAATATAAATACCTTCTCAATTGCCCATATGTTATGAAAAGAAATTACAACCAAATTAACCAAAAAAATTACTAATGGTCCAAAATCCATTATAATATTAGATTACATAGTATGGATCCTGGCCGATTGAATTTTTGCTGAACCATTTACGTATGTAAAAATGAAAATGCTCAACTAGTTAGAGTCTCGAAACTGTATACTACTCTCGAAACTCTACTGTCTCGAAAAGGTTAAAGTAGGTGCGGTGCGTTCAGTTTCTGGCTTCAGAACTTCAGAAGGAGAATCTGACCAAGACCATCCATCGAGGTCAGGTGTATTTTTTTCTTTAATAATAAGAATACTTAAGATGTTGAGCAAAATAATTTCCGCTCCATCTCAAAAACCGTGTTTAACGCTTACAACAACCTGTGTACGCACGGGAGAAACGTCTAAGTTTAATGGTTGGTTCACTACGTTTGTTAATATCGTGGTATCTTCGGTCGGAATTACTCAAGCCAAAGGCAAAATATCCTATCTCCTGGCGTTACTTATGAATATCTCCATGTCTTTGATGGCTTTTCGAATAATCGCATGCGCAACAGTGAGGACCGAGAGACTGTACTTGTTAATAGGCTCTCTGATTGGATATTTTCTGGAATGCGGCATATGGTGGTGCTTCTACTTCAACCGTAAGCCTGTCATCTCTTTGGCACACTCTTTGATATCGGAAGGTGCGATCCGCTTGGCAGATTTCACTAAAGCCTTGTCGTGTTTCGTGTTCCTTAGCCCGTCACTACCTTTCATAATTCTACCCAGCTTCGACGAGTCTGTGGGGATTCACGAGAGCATCTACAAACCTCAAGGATCAGTTGAAAAGTGTAGATATTTTTGGGTGAACTTCGAATCGGAAGTGCTTCAAACACTTTTCAATCTGATTATGACAGTGAGTGGCCATTATTTCTTCGCGGTTTCAGAAACAGTAGTTCTCATTTACGTATCTTGTTGCTCGCTTATATCCAGAAACATAGTTTCGTTGCCAACCAATCACTCTGTGAGAAAAAGCTCGAGAAAGTGCGAAAAAAATGTATCTGATATTATCATGTTGGAAAAAAGCATGTCTCTCTTAGTCTTTTTGGTTATCTCCAAAATATATATTTACTTGTTTCTGATGATACGGATGTACTCAAAAGGAATGTCAAACACTCCAGATTCGTACGGGTTTTTAATACCAACATTCCAAATGATAGTGTGGCTTCACCTTATAATATTTTCAGCTGAATGGGCGCAGAATAAGTGTCAACGAAAGATAGAAGCCCTTTTTCACAAAACAAATCTTGAAAACGGAGAAAAGGTCTCCAGGTATTTTGACTACTTGAAGCTAAGCAATAGCAACAAGCTTACTGCTTGGAACATGTTCAATTTGCACAGAAAGGTTCTCTTGACCTTATTAGCCTCTTGGATTACGTATGGAGTTGTTCTATGGCAAATATGATTCGTTACCTTACGGACCAAACTTCCATGCAATCAAAGGATCGGTGTAGGAATAAAAATATTGACGCGATTAACAAATATTTCATTGAATAAACTTCATCGAAGTATTTTTTACCTCTCCATGTCCCATAAGATAAGCAGAGCTGAATTAATATAATTTAAGTACTAAAGCCACGCATTCAAAACATTAATTTATATTTCTTTTACCTTTTTGCTTTACCTATTGCCTTCTTTTCCTGCCTTCAGTCGAGCCCTGAGTATACGTTTTGATGTTGTGTGTGTTTTTGCCTTGTTCTAACAGGGTTGAAATTATCTTGAGTCAAACATCCATATATTTTTTGTGCTTTGTCCTTGACATAAATTTTGTTTTATTTGTATGTATTTTTAATATTTAAATTTTTCTTTTATTTCTACTTATTTATTTACCCTTTATTTCTTAATTCATGTATTATATACTTCATTTAGGTATAATTTGTTTCACTTGGAAGAGCCAATGCCCCTTATAGTGAACAACACATTGTATATATTTCTTTATTTTTCGTTAATTTTAAGGCATGTTATTTTGCAAATTTGTAGGATGAATAAATTAAATATGGCATCAATATTTGTTTTATGTTTGTCGTAAATCAATAAGTAGATGACTTATCTAACGTGCACTCGTCATATCACACCACTGTACCAAATACTGTTTGTCTATCACAAGTTGAGCTCTCCTTTACATTTCTGTTGCCAAGACAACCGAACTCTCCACATTTTCAACGGGGGAAATTGTTGAGTTGAATCACTAGTCCTCTTCGTTTGTTATTTGAACAGTTCACTAATCCCAGTCTCTAACATATGCGTGCAATTTCATCAATTCCGAGAAGAAGACCGTACTTGTGATGACCCAAAACTCTGCCAAAAATCTTCCTTCGGCTTTAATCCCCGCCAAATCATAATATGGTTCATCCCTATTTAAAATGAACCAGTCTTGTTTCTATACTAACCGCAACAACTAGGCGAGAGCTCAACTTGTGGTAGACAGACAGTGTATGAGTTAAGGAGGAATTGAACAGACACAGAAAAAAAATTAAATAACACAGAAACAATTCGACGATGGGTGGGTGAGAAGCCATGGGGTAGACGTACACAAGTGACTATGTGTTACGAGGGAAGGATAAAATTTTAAACTAATGGAAATTCAGTTTGAAAATCTTTTATGGTTATTGATATTCTCTTTTTTTATTTATTTATTCATTTATTTGAGAACAAAAAATAACTCAAGAACAATACCCATAGTCGCCTGGGACCTCTTGGTCCATTTAGGTGACCAAATAATAGTTAAGATAATACAAAAACACAAGAGTGGCAAACAGGGTGTCATTAAATAGAATACATATTTTCTGTCTTACAGGTATGTACAAAAAACACAAAAACAGAATGAAATATAAAAAAACCTACATTAAAAAAATTTCAATATTTTCTATTGAAAACAAAAATCCTTTAGTTTTTTTAAAATAAATACTTGGATAAACTATTTTGGATTTCTAATGGTGGTATGTTATAAAGTTTGAGGGCTATATAACAGAAATTATTACAAAATATAGATTTTTTGTGCTTAGGAATTTTATAAATTACATTAGGTCTTCGAGGATTCGTATTATTACGTTTTGTACATTCTTTTGGATTTGAATAAAGATGCAGGCATATTTTATAAAAAAAAAAGATGACGAAGAGGAAGAATATTCAATAATTTGAAGTGGTTTATAGTAATCGAGTAGATGTTATTAAGCAAAAACCTTAAGAACCTTTCCTGTAGTTTACTGATTCTTTTTAAATTTACAAAATATAACCTCCTCCCCATATAGTTAAACCGTAAATTAATTGTGAATGTACCCACGGAAAATACAGATTAATTAGAAGTTTACCACTTATTTTTTGTTTTAGGTGGTAAAAATTAAACTTAACAAATCTTAATTTTCCAGAAATATACTGAGTATGAGATTTCCATTTTAAGTTCGAATCAATGTGGAGTCCAAGATATTTAATACTTAATCATTTATCTTTACTCTGATTTATCACTGCTTTTAAACTATACTTCAAACGCTCCACACAAAAATAAGTACATTTATTAACACTTTTTTTGTCGGAAAGAATCTCCAATTCGGTTTGTTTGTTAGGCACTAACACAACCAATTCAACCAATATTCAAAATAACACTGAAAATGCGTGAAACACTTCTGCAACACTTTTGCAGCGATAAGTAAACGCAATAATGAACATTTATAATCAAAAGCGTTTTCATTGTATTCCGATTGTGTTGCGAATATGTTTCGAATGGGTTGTATGTGAAAAAGATAATGTTGTAGAAGTGATAATAAAAGTTTTTAGAGTTAGAAAATGTGTTTTAATAGTATTTTTCTATCCAAATTTAAGAACACTTTCAGAAGAGAACAATTTTAACAACACTATTTCTAGAACCCATTTCTAACACTTTATAAACATATTCAAAACACTATCACGACACAATAAGATGTTGAAGCGTTTTACCTAACAATACACCCTAAGTGTTGTTAATTTGAGGACAAAAAAAGTGTTAATAAATGTGTTCATAATGTGTTTAATAAGTGCGGAGCGTTTGCAATGAACCTAACCGATCGAAACCCAATCGCAATACAATCGAAACGCTTTCGATTAGAAGTGTCCATTATCGTGTTCACTTTCATTTGCACGAGTGTTTTAGGCATTTGCACATTTGCAGAGTACCTTAGGAACTAATTGAAAAGTGAACCTCATTATCACTTGGTTAAAAAACAATTAGCAAATTTGGCAACACAATCATGGGGAAAAAATCCTCCCGCATTGTCAATTGCATTCATTGGCACTCATATACGAATCAAACACGATTTTTTTTAATATTATATAACTGTGCTTATTATTATTGCAGACTAGCACTAGAGGATGATGTCATAAACTAATCAGTATACATGAATTAAATTGTGAAATAAGAAAAATTGTCCAGTTATTCTTACAAATTAGGTAACTGTTTAAATGATTCTAAAGAACAATGCAACCTACTTCTTCTGTATTGATTCAACTGCTGTGCTTTAAACATAGACTCTTTTGAGCGCGCTCCAAACAAATGGAAATTATTCTTTTGAGCATTAGTATACAATCAGCAATAGCATTGCTAAAACAATCGATTCCCTCTATGCAAATGCCCTTCTAGTGTACCTAAATGATATAAAGCGAGGTCTTTCTACATACCGTTTCGTTTCACGCACCCCCTTTGCAAGGTTTATGAGGTTTATAAAAAGGGAAAATAGTTATTGCTTTCATATCATCGAAAATGTTTAGTTACAGCTTGTTAACTATTATTGCATTGGCATATTTTGCCGTGCCGTGCTCATGTCAAGTACCGGAAAGCGTATATCCTTGCTACGATTTTGCTGACTGCAAAGGAGGTAAGTATTTTTTTATTTTTGCCATCAATACGACGAAATATTTTACTTGACCGAATACAAAATTGAGGAGTTATTAAGTACCTTAATTTGCTACACAAATCACTATACTGACTTTTATTATGTACGTTAGAGTATTTTGATTTTAAAAGCAGGGTAGGATTTAGTTTCACGACTAAAACTAATTTTAAATGAAATCCATAATTTGTGATAAAAACAGAGGTTTAAAACGTTAATGCCGAAAAGTGCTCCAACTAATTCTATAAGCAATATTCAATAAACACTTGTTCCATAAGTTTTTCACAATAATATTACTAAGTTTAGAGGTGTAATTAAAGATGCTCAAGCTATACTACTCATGGTTGACCATGAAATTCATATCTCTGTAAAAACAATTTATTTTGCTAAAGAAAATGGTGACACTGGTAATATTTCATCCCCACAATAACAACAATAATTGCAACCCCTCGACAAATTTGTTTTCTAACCATTCAAACTGGCTACTAGTACAATAGTTCTATGAATCATTTAATGAGTACATTCGAAAATGTTCGAAAGCAAGCAACCAAAATCTCATCCGGGAATTCTAAGTTTCTAAGAAGCTAAGAGCATAATACAAATACAAATACAAAAATATAGTCGATCAACTACAGGCTAAAAGCCCAGCAAGGTTGATCCAGTCTATTCAATTCAACCCCCCCCCCGATTTCCAGTATTCGTCTACTTTTCTTTTAAACTCGTCCACCCCACTTGAGTTAACTATCGATTCAGGTAATGCATTCCATTCTCTATTAAATTCTCTATTAAAAAAATAATGCTTCCTACAATCCCGTTTAAAACTTGCCTTATTCAATTTTAAACTGTGACCCCTCATTCTATTACCCGTACAGAAATCTAGTCCCTCTGTGTCCCCTTGTTTTAACATTTTAAAAAGTTGAATCAAATCCCCTCTAGCCCTTCTTTTCTCTAAAGTGAACATATTTAACTTCTTAAGTCTTTCCTCGTAACTAAAACTAGATATACCCTTGACCAATTTAGTAGCCCTATGCTGAACCCTTTCAACTAAATCTATATCTTTTTTTAAGTATGGAGACCAGAACTGAACAGCATATTCGAGATGATGCCTTACCAAGCCTCTATATAATGGCAAAATAATGTTTTCGGACCTTAAAGAAACAGTTTTTTTAATGTATCCCAATATCCTATTAGCTTTTTTACTTGCAGCTGAACACTGATGTTTCATTTTAAAGTCTTCATTTACTATCACCCCTAGATCTCTGATACTATCACCCTCTTTTATTTTATCCCCTTGCAGATAAAATTCAGCCCTACTATTGCTACAACCCATGTGCAATACCTGACATTTACCTATGTTAAAGGACATACCCCATTTTTCTGCCCATAAGGGTACGCACAAAATTATTTTTGAACTATAAAACTGAAAATTTCAAAGCCTGAGCCTCAAAAAATTATTGAACGAAAGTTTATTGTCACAAATCAACTTACGAAAAATGAAAATCTTAGCTTAGCAAAAATAAGCGAAAAATCACAAAGAAAATAAAAAAAATTGAATGCGTACTTTTACCCGACTTGGAGGCTAAAATTACGCCGCAGGACGTGAGGTTTAGAATACGCACCCTAAAAGCTAAATAGACACTACCTTCGTAAGTGGAAGATTCCTTCCTCATGTCTCCACTTTTTAATTATAATCCCATGCATGATTCAATCTTCTTGAAAAATACATCAAAAGTCACAGTGTTACTTTTTCAGGATTTTATATGAGCTAGTTTTCAGATCCAGATTGGTGTTAGGCTTTTAAAGGGGAAAATAAACATTTTTTACTAGGAATACACCTTACTTCCATGACCCTCGGAGACGTTGGTTCCAAATAAAAGCTGAAAAATGGACTTTTGATATAACTTGTCTTTCAACTTAAATTCCCATGTAGAAAGCTTACAGGCTTTCACTATCTTAATTTTTTTTTCTTTCTTTCGATTTCTGGATATTGAAATTATACTGCACTTTAAATTGCAGAATATACTTGGATAGAACTTTTGTACTAACTATTAATATTATGAGGTTGCATAAAGGAAAACAACTGAGAAGAAAGAAGAAAATGGAAATTGTATCAAGCAAATCCCTAGTAACTTAAATCTTAAGGAAAATATTAATATGACTGCAAATTTTGAGGAACAGTTTTTGCAGCAATAATTTTCTATGATAGAATGTAACCTGCAATACATATAAATTACACATCTACTTTCTGATTCTTTTACAGATGTACCGGACAAGGAAAAACTGGATGCATGTCTTGCAAAAGCAACTGATGATGTATGTAACTAATACTTAATTTTTTCCCCAAAAAAAATTTCTAGTATTGTGAACGTAGAAGAAAATACAATATCCACGATATTAAATTGCTTAACCAATTATGAAAATCCTATTACAGTTCTGTACAATGATTTCATCCATAACTTAATGGAAATATAAATTGAAAACATTGGAAAATAATTGTGTTGAAAAACCATACAATACAACCTTCTTTGGTTTAAAAAGTAATATTTTTTTGCATATTTTTCTATTTCACCTAGTTTTGAAGTTTGAACATTACATTATTTATTCTATGGTTATTTCGAATATTTATCTGAGAAGTGCTTTTAAACTCTACGCATATGCTGACGAAAAATACATTATTTTATAACATGGGTATGCCACGAATTGGAAAGCTGAGATTTTCTTCGCCCATTTTATCGTCACAGTACTTATTGTAATATATTTATTTATATTGATTAGGACAAAGCAACGGTAGCAAAGCATTTGGCCACCCAACTACCTGATGAATTCCCAAGTGGTGACTTTATGAAAAACAGATTGGTATATTGCGAAATGGAAGACAGGGTGAGAATAAATTCCCATATAGAATGCACTTTTAAAAAAAATCTCTAGCATGTTCTTCAGTGTAACTGAATACAATATCGATATCTTTAAATGCTATGACTATACGTGTAAAGCTCTAACTGTCTATTCTATGGATGCAACGGACAGGGGTTTTTTTTATCAATTCTATTATAACATTTCCACCCCACAGGTTTCCAAACTCTTTTCCGAATACATGCTCCATCTTCAAAATTATCAAATGAAAATTTTTCTCTAAAACAAGATTTCTCCCTTGAAAATGTTGTCCTTACATGTCATAGTCCTTACATGCATATCTTTTTTCAAAGCCATGGTCATCTAGGCTAGATGAATATGGCCAGAGAAGCTCCAAATTGTGTCGTTTGAAAGACGTTCTGACGTCGCAAAAGATATATATACAATCTTCCCCAACAACTCAACTTCACCCTGAAATATCTTTTCTTCTCCCCGCATATTTACAGTTCCTACTTTGTAATACTCTGAAGGACCAATCAGAGCGTTTGTAGAGAGCGACTAGTCATATTAGGACCAATCACACTCCTCCCCCAAGTAGAATCTCTAAATATGCGAGGAGATATTATTTTAACAGTTCACTAATCCCAGACAGCGCTACCCCTGCTCACCTTCTTGATTGTATTAGTGCCACTCCGGACCAATTGTCGGATGAGCAGGAAAGGGTTTTTAGTATGTTACAGCAGCATGGAGTTATGGACCTGGTGTAGGCATTCCTACACCAGGTGGGATAAGTCCCACCCACCCACTAATCCCAGATGTTATCGTCAAAATGTCTGTCAATAACTCTCTGTCGGCTTTTATCCCCGCCAAATCATAATACGGTTTATAGTTATACCTATTTAAAATGAACCGGTCTTGTTTCTATAGCAACCGCCACAACCAGACAACTAGACGATAGCTCATCTTGTGGTAGACAGACAGTATCTACCTATTTCAATCAACCTATCTTTAAATACTGATGGTATTTTTCGAACTAGAATAGTTATCTTTATAAAATAATCATAGCAACAAACTCTGCACTTTTCTTTAATTCGATTATTTTTAATGTTTTAATCACTAATTAATGTTATTGAATTTTCCACTTTACAATTTAACCCTAAAGTACTGAATTTATATCATTTTAGGAACCTGTATTCAGAAAAATTTTCAATGTCTACACAGATTATTATCTTGTAAGTCCCCATTTGTTTGTTTCATAAATCATATTAAAGTATTTTACTTTAGTTATAGCTTTCAATACATTAACTTTAAAACAGTTTTAAAAAGTATAATAACAAAATAATATCTCTTGGTTTTTGATAAAATTATTTTTTATGAAAATTATTTCACATCATACAACTTTCACATACCTCAAAATTTAAAGAGAACTCCGGGATATATTAGAACTGGAACCAATGGAACACTTTTTTTTAGGTTTTGCGAACTTTAACAAAAAATATAATAAAAATCTTTTAATGTGGAAAAGAAGGAAAATTTATAAATAAATAAACGGCCTTTTTATTACCTAAAAGATTATCAATAAGAATTAAATAAACATAAAACTCTTTTTAAATAATTTAGTTTTTAAATTTCATTCTTTATAAACGCGAACTAAAATTTAATTACCTTGAGAGATCTTAATTTTCCTATAGAGCATTTTCAATCACATGACTCGGAACTAACAGCGGGCTTAGCAACGGGTTCTTGTCCTCCAGTGACGTCATGTGCGAATGCTTCTATTGGAGCATTTGTAATCACAAGACTCCGCCCCTAACAACCGCTCTAGCAACGGGTGCCCCCTCACCTAACATTGTCCTCCAGTGACGTCATGTGCGAATGCTCTATTATTACTGTCAGAAATTTTTAAAAATAATTGTTAAGGTATAAATTTACTTTTTTATATAGAGTGTCACGATTTACTAGATTTATGTTTGCTTTTTACGGAAATGGAAAGTATTTACCAGTTTTTTCTCTGCTAGGTTCATTAGTTAACACTATTAAGTCCTAAAAATGGGATACATCTATGGGACCACAACCAACCGCTTCTAGTAAGCTACAGAATATTTGAATTTTGAAAGTTTGCCCCTCAAATTAAAGTTTTTTGCTCATTTTGAGACCCGTTGAGTTACTTCGTGGAGGACCATTCTTGTTAGTCACAGAATTTTCAAGGGAAAAACAGTATAAAAATTGATGTCAAAATTTCGGGGGAAAGGTTGAACCTCTAACCCCCATGGATATGTGCCTGTAGTATTTTACAGTATGACAATCAACCACATGAACTAAATGATTTTTTAAAAGTAACATATATTTTGAGTGATAACTTTTTTGCTAAAGACATTTTCATGTGTCATGTCATTAGGCTACGACTACAATTCTGTCGATTTGTATTTCTGCATGTCAGTTATAGCCGTCTGTTTCATGATTGTTTTTTCGTATTCTGGCAAGCTTGCATAGTATCCAGTAAGCCGTGGCAGTGTTGAGTTTTTATTAATGCGTAGTTTATTATCTATATAAATTTTAACTCTGCATATTTAGTCCGTATTTATAATGACATTTTTTTCAATTTTCAGGCTAATTGCCCATACCCTGGAATCAAGTCTTGTGATAGAATGATGGATGCTATGGTAAAATAAAGAGAATTTTATCTGTTTCGTAACGGACCATACAGGTCATAAAAAGAACTGCATTTCTTAAATACGGGGGTGTTGATGTTGATATGTTATAAGAAAAGTGATAAACCGGGTATTATTAATAATAACAAGAAATGTAATCTAGTAAAAACCCTATCTATAAGCATGTGTGGGTCAGTTTAATTCATTTGACAATGTTGGATTCAAAGTGTTTCTTTCTTTAGGAATGCTTCTTTGATTTGTCTGAAGAAATGGATAAAGCTGGTCGCTGTAAAGATTAATTAAGAAAGGAAGGTCGAATTTGAATTAGCCTGAACTGAAGACTTTTATTTTCATGATTACACAAAACTAGATTCAAAAATAAAAATATTGTTATAAGAATTATTGATGCTTGATTATTGTTTCTTCTCCTTCAAAACCACACTTATTCCATTCCATTTTGAAGACTTATATTTCAGTTGTATTCGACTTAGTTATGGTGTTGGGGCAGAACCATCATAATGTTACAAAATTATTATTCGATGACAAATGTGTGAATAATAACATTCATCGACAAAAAGCAATTGTTTAATTAAGATGGCTATGATTAATTTAGACACATTTAGCATGACCTCCGGGTCGAATCAAGATGTTTTTAAGGTAGGTAACAAGGTAACATATTGGGGTAGATTTTGTGAGGGTTTTGGGGTGATGTACATCAATGGGTAGTAGGGTGTCCCAAAAAAACGCTACTTTTGAAATCTTTAACTCTCACCCCCCAAAAATGTTCTTTATGTGAATATATGACACTGTGAATTTTTTTAGAATTTTTGAAAAATATTTAGAGGTCCCCCAAGGTCATTGAATTTTCAAAAAATGGCAAAAAAAGGGTAAAATTTAACATTTTTTCTAATTTTTTTAAAATAACCATTTATGTTCAAATGGCATTATTTTCATTTATTAGAGCTATTTATATTGTTTTAAACCAATTCTATATTAATTATCTCGGTAGGAAATAATACGCATTATTATTAAAATCAAGAAACATGCGATATTTTTACTTTATGTATTACACTATGCGGCAAAAAAATGAGTCAAAATGCCACAGAATTTTTGAAAGCAGATTCTAATGTAAAATGACCCCCTGAATCCGAATCCGGCCCCCGTTTTTCTCTATCAACCTCAGATTTTCGGGGAACAGCCCCTCCCCCATTTTACGTTTTTCGACAACTATATAACTTTGAACTCGATTTTCAGGGTCAAAAAGCATTGTTTTAGTATTCAAATTGCCCCCCAGGAGACAAGAAAGGTTCAAATTAATAAAATATGAAAATGAGTAACAAATGGCTAGGTTTAAGGGGTAATTAACCCCCTAAAAACGTAAAAAAATCGCTAAAATTAGTAGGATTTGTTATACCGTATTTATTTAACTTATTTTTGAAGCAATTCATTTTTAAAGGGTCCCAACCGTTCCCCAAAAACCCAAATTTAATAATGATATGCAGCAATGATTTTTAGGAAAAGCGGTTGGGGAGCTTTCGCCCCCGAAGCACCCGCGGAAGGGTTCGGAAGACCGCGTTGGCGCACGCGCGCTCAAGAAACATGGAATACCTCCATACAACCGGCCAGTTACTAACGAACCAAAGAATTTCTACTTAGGAAAGACTTATAATATACGAAAAATGTTATTTTTAAAATTTTCAATCATGAATATAATTTCTTGTACACGCGTGCGCCAGTGCGATTCAGAGAGTCTTCCGGACCCTTCCGCGGGTGCTTCGGGGGTGATAACTCCTCAACCGCTTTTCCTAAAAATCATTGTTGCCTATCATTAATTAATTCGGGTTTTTGGGGAACGGTTAGGACCCTTTAAAAATGAATTGCTTCAAAAATAAGTTAAATAAATACGGTATAACGAATCCTACTATATTTAGCGATTTTTTTTGCGTTTTTAGGGGGTTAATTACCCCTTAAACCTAGCCATTTGTTACTCATTTTCATATTTTATTAATTTGAACCTTTCTTGTCTCCTGGGGGGCAATTTGAAGACTAAAACAATGCTTTTTGACCCTGAAAATCGAGTTCAAAGTTATAAAGTTGTCGAAAAACGTAAAATTGGGGAGGGGCTGTTCCCCGAAAATCTGAGGCTGATGGAGAAAAACGGGGGCCGGATTCGGATTCAGGGGGTCATTTTACATAAGAATCTGCTTTCAAAGCTTCTGTGGCATTTTGACTCATTTTTTTGCCGCATAGTGTAATACATAAAGTAAAAATATCGCATGTTTCTTGATTTTAATAATAATGCGTATTATTTCCTACCCAGATAATTAATATAGAATTGGTTTAAAACAATATAAATAGCTCTATTAAATGAAAATAATGCCATTTGAACATTAATGGTTATTTTAAAAAAAATTAGAAAAAATGTTAAATTTTACCCTTTTTTTGGCCATTTTTTGAAAATTCAATGACCTTGGGGGACCTCTAAATATTTTTCAAAAATTCTAAAAAAATTCACAGTGTCATATATTCACATAAAGAACATTTTTGGGGGGTGAGAGTTAAACATTTTAAAAGTCGCGTTTTTTTGGGACACCCTAATGGGTAGATGTGCCTGTCATTTATCAACGGTTCTCAATACTTAGAGGTGTCCTTAAGTCTTTTACTTCTATTTAGGAAACTATTACGAGTAAAATGTTTAATTTTTAACATGACAATGCTCTCATCCATATACTTTCAAGCCAAATTTTTAGCTTCTAACTATGTCAAACAAATTAAAAACATTCATTGACAAAAAAATAGTTTAATAAAGATGGCTATGATTAATTTACACACATTTAGCATGACCGAATTTGAGTAGCGGTTATTAGCCATGACCTTGGCCCTCAAAAAAAAATCTTTCCCGCAGAAATTTTACTGAAATGGTAAGCGGTACTCTTAAATTAAGGATTAGAAATTTGACTATGAAGATACTTGGTACACAATACGGCCATAAAGCATTTATGATCTTATTTTATCGATGGAACTACATGTATAAAAACTTAATTCTTTAAAATGTATCAAAATTAAGTATGAAATGTTTTATTAACATTGATGCATAAAACCCTGCTGTGGTTAAACTTTTGCCACAGGTATTTTGGAAGCATTTTAAAATTTTATAATTTAAAGCAATAAAAGTAACTATAAATTGTATCAAAAATGTTCTTAGCATTCAAATGTTTAGTTAATTATACGAGCACATTAAAATAAATATATATACGGACTTTATTAAAAAAAATTCTTGTGCATAAACTTATGACACGAACTGTTTTTTTTTTCTTGGGACCAGGGTTGGGGCTGCTTAGACATCATCAGCATACCTCCTCTTTACTAGCTTCGCGTGCTAAATTCTGGATATTTTGATTTGATATAATTAAGCTAATGGTCTCAACAGTTTTGACACCGAGTCTGGAATGTTTCCTGATGCTGATCAATGGCTCAACACCCGGAAAAAATCTATTAGGGAGACGGCGAGTTGTTGATAATTATGAATAAAAAAGGATAAAGAAAAAGAATTAAAAGAAAGAAGATCCATTTTTATAAAATTTTAAAGCAAATAAAAATTGGAAATTAGGAAATGTTAGCTTTTTGTCAATAGAGCATTTTCAATCACGTGACTCGGACCTAACAACGGCCTTAGCAGCAGAAGATGTTACAGTTTTTTGCCCTACAGAGGTTAACAGTTACAGAAAATGACTAGCCGTGGAATTCTTCTATTGGATCATTTGCAATCACGTGATCCCATACCTAAAAACCGCCTTAGCAACATATACCTCGTTACCTAGCAACCGCCTTAGCAACAGTTAAAAGCCCTACAAAGGTTAACAGTTAATAGAAAATAGCTGGTCGTGACGTCACCTGAAAACACTCTATAAATAAATTTGTTTGTTGTTAAAAAAAGTAAATTTGATAGGCAAATCAAATTTATTTAATTTAAATAATAAGGATGCACAAAACAAAATTACTGCAATTGACCTCTTACTGCAACAGAAGGACCAGGATTACGAAAGGATCATTACATTTAGACTTTTTACTTTTGATTTTGGAGGAATCATCTATTAAAATGACAAGTGTAAATTGAAGGGTTTGGTGGATGAAGGGTCTATGTCACATTTTTGAAAATACAATCTAATTTAATGGATGAAAGAGTTATGTGCAGAAGTGTTATGTAGCAAAATCTGAATATTTCAAAACAGCTGGAAACAAAGATATGAAGAAGATGAAGGAGGTCTGTAACATTAAACATTATGTAACAATAAAACTTTGATCCTAAATTACTCTAAATTAGGGTTTTGTTACATAACCCCTTCATCTCCCAAGCCCTTCAATTGTGTTTTCACTTTTCTTACGATTTCCTGTGATAATAAATGTGTGATTCCTCGGTGATGAGGATCACTCATTATGAACATTGAAAGTGAAACAGTGTAACCTCTCCTTCCTTTTGAAACGGACATCTGTCCCACTCGGGTACCTCGCTTTCCTAAACAGGGGGTTTCAATAACCCGCTCAAACTCTGCGCAGCTATAACTCTATACACTATAACTCTACGACCCATAGTTTTCTAGAAAATTGCGACAAAAAAAAGTATGACATCCATTTATATATGCTAAAAAAATATTTATGGAAAACGTGAACATACAGTGTAAGCTGCTGGGCTGGTTGTGGAAAACCGTAAAAATTGCAAAGTAAATCCGTAAAAACAACGGCGTTTTACCATTTTAATCCATGTTTTCTGTTTTACAAGGTACGGGTTATTTTACAAGGTTATACGGGATTTTTTTTACAGTGTAGTTATTAGAACATGTGTGCAGACTAAGGTGTTAAAAATATCCACTGCGCATGCATGCACGTGCCATAGAATGAATGCTTAAGTTTTTATCAGATGTGGCATGATATTTTTCGGGGAAATTAAACTTTGTGCACCCACTTAGTAGACCTATCCTAGTATTTTTTAATTTACTAGGGGGCCTGCCCCCTGCTCGCTATAGCTCACCAACCCCCGTAACTGCTTCGCAGTTCGTTTCAGATCGCTTCGCGATCTTAGCGAGCAGAGCTCGCTTGTTCAACTTAATAACCCAGCACAACCCTCTTTTCGGCTTAATTAAGCCTCTTGTAATACAGAAAATACTTCTCTCTTGCTTATCAATAATTTTATTCAAATGTTATAAATATATTCAGCAAGTCTACTAATAACCATCAACCACTTCTTATAAAAAAGCATTGTTGAAAATAAATCAGTTGAAATCAGACTCATCATAAAACACGCATGAAACTCGTCTGTTTCTCTACACTGTAAAAAATTTTGAGTGATGAAACACTAAAAATGGTGGCAACAAAGTTTCCACTTAACTTTTAGTAATGGTACACCAGGATTAAACTGGGTTTCATTACACCAATCTAGGGGAACTTTGCTGCCCCATTTTTGGTGTAATTAAACAGGTGTTTCATTACCCCAAGTTAGGTGGAAACTTTGTTGCCACCATATTTAGTGTAATGCATAACACCCTTCTGAAAAGGTGTAATGAAACACTTACCTGGTTATTTAAGCTTTGAATCATTTCACAGCAATTTTGATTAAAGGTAGAGCTTTCATATATTGAAAATTTTATGTCAAATTTCACAAATATTTTTAATTTTAGTATACAATAAAAATATTAAAACCTTTAATGAGTTAGATGCTAGAAGTGTAAATCTGGCTTTGTTGTGGAATAAATTCTGCAAATTTTACAGTTTTGAAACCATGAAATTGTTTCATAAAATAGGTGTTTAACGGCTGTATTCACCACTAACTTGACCTAAGGTTAACCTGGAATCAAACACTCTGATTGGCTTAAAACTTGTTTCCCTTTTTCAACTACCAATTAGAAGTTTTGATTCCAGGTTAACTTTATGTTAGGTTAGTGGTGAATATGGCCGTAAATATACACCACCTCCCTCTTAAAATCATTTTAAACAGGAAAATATCAAATAGTCTATATCTGAATTAAAAGAATTAAATTTCTAAACTTAAAATTGGCAAATTTCAGCCATAATTTTCATTAAAAGTAGAATTCAAACCAAATAAAACAATGAAGTTAAATTTTGCAAAACCCAGTAAGTAGTACACAAAAAAAATTAGAACTAAATAAGTGGTAACACAATGCGCAAATTTATTGAAATCACATTCAATAAAATACACTGTTAATTAGAAAGCCCAGAAGTATGATGCTGTCTAAATGGATTCAGCAATATGGTCACTTACCTAGGGGTACACCTTACTTCCATGGAGGAACACCTTTAAAATTAATGCTATATAAATTTAAACATTAACCTTCCATTTTCTTTGAAAATTTTTCAAAACAAGTATTTTGTAAACATACTTTGAGAAGAAAACACAAACATAGAATACATTGGATACATAGAAGCACACACGCACGCCAAGCGCAGCTAGTTTTAGAATTTTGCAAAAAATATTTTCATATAATTTAAATTTTTGGTAAATAAATTGATTTTTTCTTACTGTTGTTGCTTATGAAGCATTACAGTATTTAGGTTTGGGACAGTCAATATTTTTTTAAGTCAAAATTCAAAAGACATGGGGGAATTTAATTAGTTTGCAAAAACTATTTGAAGGAATTTTTGTGTGCAGAGTTTTTTGTTTTATCCAACTATGTTTGTAAATAATTAGCATTTCTACACTTGAGATAAATTTTGCTTAGAAAAATATCCCAAAATGGAAATATTTTATCTCAATGCTGATGTTTAAAGATTTGGTTGCCAACTTCAAATTCTAGGCAGGTGGAGCTTAATTGGAGCATTTTAAAAACAAAATAAAAAGCATAAGAATAAAAGGGTACCTTAGGATTAGCTGGGAACAACCATCAAGTTTTATGCTAAATTACCAAAAAATAATCAAATATTAAAATAAACACTTAAAATGTCAACACTTTTTTAATTTTCGTAATATTTTCATATGCAAATAATAAACTGTTGCCAATATAATAATACAATGAGAAAGATTTGTGTCCAGGAAATCCTAAAGTTGCAAATAAAAATACTATATAATTTTAGCATATAAAAATTAACTCAAGATAATTTTAAATTGAAAGTGCACAAAATATAAACTATATTCATTTGATAATTTTAAGTTTATGTTTACAATTCGGTTGTTAACAAAGTCACCTGGTTGACAACTGAGGTTTGCAACCAAGTTGATTGTCTTTGGCAAGCCAAATCTTAAGAAATAGTAGAATAATAGTAAGATAGTAAAATCATCAAATGGCAAAAACATATTTTAAGGCTCATAGTTAGTCCATAGAACACTTGTACAAATTTATATTAGCTAAGAAGCTAAAAGAGAACACTAAATTCCAGTTACTCATTTTTTTAATGCAGTATATAAATCTTGCTATTCCTACAAAATATTCTGGGCCTTTTTAAGTAAGTGTTGGCTCACAAGTGTGCCATCTGGCCTGTAGGAGCGACTCGCTGCCAGCACATATATAAGCCACCTGTCCCAAAACAGTTAAGGCATGTTGCTACCAGAGTTGACCATGAACGGTTGTCTGGAAGAGAAGAATAGTATGAAGAGTAGGCTGCTAGAAGGTGAACTCGCCTTGCTAGCTGAGGCGAGGTCTAGGCTTTTTTTACTGGAATGTCCATCCAGCTTTATGAAAGAGGTGTGAAGACTAGTTCAGTGATGTCTGCGAAGTTGGCAACCAGAGCAGTGAACTGGCTGGACCAGGGAGAGAAGTGAAGAGCTGGTGACCTGTCCATCACAGGAAAAGGCGAAACTGGGTGAAGAGGAGCTTTGCTGCGAGGAGTAAGCGTCAGGGGGTTGACCTGTTTAAAAGTACTAACATTAAAAGATTTTCTGAAATATTTTTACTAGTGAATTAATAACTTAAAATAGGAGAATATAGAACTAGTATACAGTATAGCACTGTTTATACGTCTTTCAAGGGACTGACGTAAAAAGACGTATAATTGAAAACAACTTTGATTATTAGGTTTCTAATGCTCCTAATGTAGATTTGTAAATACAATAAATTTGAGGTTTTTCTAAAGGAAAAATTACTGCAAAACTGTTTTTATACTGAAAATAATATTTTAATTTTAAAACATTTAACATAAAAATAAAACAAATAATACCTGTTTATTCTAAATAGTATTTATTTTACTTTTCATATCTTGAGTACTATATTTCACATCCTTAACACTACCTTCCCAATACATTGCAAATCTTCAATTTAGTATTAGTGTTTTGAAAAAATCATTCATTGTCATTTGTCATAAAAAAGATTGCCTTTGACTGATAATAAAAATAATATTGATAATATAATTAACTAAAAATAATAGGTTTCTCTGATTTTAAGGCTACTTTCTGTCAAACATGAATTACAAAATTGTATAAGGCCACAACGTTGATTTTTTATTGGGCCCTTAGCTAAACACGTTGAAATTGCTAGGCTGGGGTGTTGATTTGCAAAAAAAATAATGCATACTTTGACAGCGGAAGACCAGGCAGTGTTTTCTGGGCACCCTTCTTTATTGAAGCTACAGCGAAATTTATTAGTTTTATTTTAATGTAACTTACAAGTTGCAGTTCTCTCCGGGTGTAACCCAAGGGGTCCCAAAATGAGTCAAAACACTACTTTTAAGAGTAAAAATTCAAAACTTGTTTGAGGAAGGACCTCCAAACCCCCCTTGAAATTTTCAAATCCATTATATACTACTGATTTTCCTTGAAAATTCTCTTAATTACAAGAAGTGGTCTTCTGTTGGTGTATTCCAAAGGTTCTCAAAATAAACTAACTATTTTGTGGGGGAAGTTACAAAATTTTTCTGGTGGAGGGACGGACCCCAGTCCCTTCAATTTTACTTGGGATTCACATTATTGACAAAATTTTGAAATTAAGTGCACCAAAATAAATGTAAAATGCGTATAAGTGCATATGCAAAACGGAAACCAGCTATCACTTTTTCATTAATTATAGGGATTCAATGTTATTCTTAATATGATGACTGTTTAAAATAGTGTCACTAAAAATCTAATGTAACAAAAAATCAAATATTAAAATAAAACAATCAAAACATCTCAAATAGCAGTATTGCTAAATGTGAAAAGTAATTTGTAAAACGTCGCCTATAAGGTACTATAACAGAAAATTACGGGATTTTTTACTAATATAATTTATAGCGGTGCCCTTTCACCCTTGTTCACCGCCCTCTAAAGGTACCCAGCACGGCCCTGGCCACCATACATACAAATGATTGGGAATACAAATTATATAGTTGCAACTAGAGTTGTAAAGCTTTGAGGTTACCTTAGAAATAATGTTGGGTCAAAACTCCTCCCGAAACAAATGTCTAGTTAAAGAGCTGGCAATGACCACTGCTGGTGGGACTCGTGAGGTGGGACAGTAGGACCCAGTGGTACACCCTACTGTAATGGGCTTGCCTGCATCCAACGCTGCCTAGGTGTAATTTTGCAGCCAGACTTCTTTTTTCTTGCGAGAGAGTCAATAAAGTAATGCCATCATCTTGCACTCACATGCAGCCCACTTCACTATAGTAACTGGAAAGGAAAAAGGAAAAACCAATTTAATAGCATTATCAACTTTATACAAACAAAATTTTTTCGACAAATTAAAAAACAACTATATTACTTATGTACTTAGAACTGGTTTCCATATAGACTATTTTCAATAGTCACTTCCATATAAAACCTTCTCTTAAAAAAATTAAAATCTTTAAAAGTTAGGTTAAAACACTATTGATCTATGCACTAATTTGAAGAATAAAGAGTAAAAAGTAATTTGAAGAGAGAAAAAAGCTATTTTAGTTAGCTTCTAGAAGAATATTCTCCGAAAGATTATTTATTACCGAGAATTTTACAACTCTAGTTAAGTACAACATATAATTTTATAGCTGTGGGGTATAAACTATAAACAAACAGTACTCGATTCACAAAATAACAACCATTTCTTTCAAGATACTGTATCTTACGACTAATCAGTTTAATTAGTTAATCAGTTACCTAAAAATAAATGTGTCTTTACATGAATATTTTGAGAATTTAAATTAACTTGGATAAATATAAACAATCATACCCTGGTAAACCCCCAATATCATGTCATTTGGTAATAAACAAAATTAAGTCATTTATTTTAAATCACAAGCAATAAACAGCAAGAATAAACAAATGTTACCTTATTATTATGAGTACTTATCCGTTAGCCGGGCGCAAATGTCGCCACTCGCCAATTATGAACCGAATGCTTGCCAAGCGAAGCGAATGACAAAACAGTCAATGGAAAATGAAACAAATGCGCCAGAGGCAGATGTTCTTTCACAGGAGGCGACTGTTCGAACAGAGAATTCCTTAATTCATTCTACATTATTTGGAAATTTTTCGCTTGCACCTGGCTAACGGATAAGTACCTTATTATGAAGATAAAGAAACTCAATATCCTAAAAAATTATGGTGCAAAAATGAACATGACACATCGTATACTGGCATGGGCCGGGAAGCTGAAACTGGACAGCAGTTATTGCTCTTCAGTAATTAAAAACTGAAGGAATTACCAAAAAAATCAAAATATTTTTACCTTCCTATTACAAAGTTAAATTGAATTCATTCAATCATTTTTCATGCAATTATGATCACTCACACTAACAAGCGGCATAGGGATACTTGACAATGACAGGTTGTGATAATATTGTAGTAATGTAGAGGTAGAGCTCATTGTTGCTCCCACAATTAAACAATTTGATATGTGCTCAGGTTCGAATCCTTCCCTTTATTTTTTAAAGAGTTAATTTAACCTCTATTGATACAGGCAACAGGCATGTAATTAATTATTGTAACAAAATAGTTGGTGACCAAAACCCACATGCATGAAGCTAAAATCTTGTAAGGGGAATAGGGTAATTAACTGAAGATGAGGTGGGTCGCAATAGATTTTGATTATAAAAAGTGGGTTGCTATGTTCAAAAGTTTGAGAACCACTGTTTAAGCTTTGTAAGATCTTTTTGGGCTTCTCTGTAATAATTATAAGTCATTTTTTTCTTTAAAGATTTTATAATATCAACAAAACTGGACCATGCTTTCCCAAAACATGTATATCTGGTCGAAAAAATACAATATAACACTAATTTTAAATTTCCAATTCACAAAACGAGGACAATTCACAAGAAGTACAGACACACTCCCTTCATTATTTCTAAAAGGCCTGTTAATATAAGAAGGTGCTGTATAAAACTAATAATCTTTCGACGAAGTTATGAACGGGGGAAACATTACAGCTAAGCGCGGACCCTAAGCCTAACGTATCGATCGCGGATGTTGGATTGACCAAAATAATATTTCAACCTAATTTTGGACTAAAAAGATCAAATACCCGCTGGTTGACGTGCTGCCGATAAGGTAAAAAGGCTACTTGTTAAGGTTAAAAATTTACTTACCTCATGTACGCGGCGATGAATGATCACGGCGTTGATATGTTGATAAACAATGGCGGTGGCTTGCCGTTGCCAGTGGTGTTACAAAAGTTAAAAGAATGGGTTTTGGATAATTCACGGTTGGCAGACTAGAATTTCACTGGTTTTGGAGTTTCTTGAACTCAAAAAGAAAGACATAACACCCTTTAATTCTTGCAAAACCATTCAAAGATTATGTTTACACTATATTTGAAGTTTACTATATTTGCAGTGTTCAATGACATTAATTTTTAATACATCTTAACCTCGAAATAGGGTCATAATTGGGTAATAATACCCATTTGTTTTTACAGTGTAGTGAACGGCCAGAAAGAGAAGAAAAAATTAAAACTTTGAATCTTACTAATTCCAAAACTAATTAGAATTTTTGAAAAAACAAAAGGCCAATCTTTTTATAAAAAATATTTGTATGTGTCTTTAAAATATCATAGTTCTACTGTGATTAGTTTTGCTTTTATAACGAAAAAACAGAAAAACCGGCAAAAATTTCGAAACTTTAAAACTTAATTACTCCAGAACTAATTCGAAATTGGAAAAAAGGGTGACGTGGTGCAAAACTTCACATCTAAGAGTATGTGTCTGCAAAAAATCATATTTCTGCTGTAAATAGATTTTGCTGGGGGCGAACTCGCAGCAGAAAAAAATAATTTTTGACTTTGACATTAAATAACTCTAGAACAAATTATCTCATCTATTAGCCTTTAGAAAGGAAACGATTCTCATACATTTGTGTAAAAATGTTTAAAATTTCAAAAGTATCCGTTGAATAGTTTTTGTGCAGTAACAGTTCAAAGTGTTCAAAAATAAAATTTTCAAAAGCAGCGGCAGCGGTGGCGGCGGCGGCCGCGGTCACTGTTACTTTTTTTTTAATATAGAGAGAAATCCAGCCATATACCTACTAATCATTTATGTTGACAGTAGTTATACTATTCAGAAGGCGTTGACACATTTATGATTAGATTTAATATTGATAAACCCACCCCGCCTGCTCAAGCAGGCACTCGGGGAAAAAAACTTTAAAAATAAAGAAACAAATATCAACAATGCAAGAAACGTTTAACTGAAGGTGAAAATTATGTTAAGAGTTTAAAGGAAGTTCAAAATAAATACTTAACAGTTTTTTTAGCTAAAAATTTTGTGTTTAATTTTTTAAAGAGTCTGACTTTCTAGAGGAATTCTGTATATTATAGAAAATTGGAAGCAGAAAAAATTTAAAACTTGCTTTCTGTAAGTTCATCAATGATAGTATGTTAGTAGAATGATCAATACATATTCATTTAAAAAAAAACCCTTTTCTGTTCATTGTTTCCTTCAAGCTAAACTGTGCATATTGCCCTAAATTATTGATAAATTGAATGAAAACTGGAATCTATTCATGTTTTAGTGTACAATATAGAATAGCATTTCATTCATTAGGTATACAAAAACCACTTTTACAGAACAATAAATTTCATTAGAATAGAGATTTGCGTGTTTTAATCACAAGCATTTATGTTAAACTTCAGATGGAACAAAGATTTTTTTTTAATAAAGAGGATATTTTTATCTTTTGTTTAAAAGTTAGGTAATTTGTATGGATGCTATAGGAAAAACTCAGGTTACAATAATATTGATAATTCGTGCATGACTTTCCTGTATAAGCCCTGGAAACATTCATTTTTTTAATTGAGAATAGGCCTATTTGAAAATTTAGTTTCTAAAGCTAGCATTTATTTTTTTCATTTTTTTTAGTTGGTTTTACAGATAAAAAATATACTTACTTGATTTATCTTCATAGAAATATAAAAATTAAACCAAGAAACTGTTTTTTTTTTACATTCGATACTTATAAATAAGAGCTTTTAAGGTTGGAATATTATAAGGTCTTCTTTTGAAAATGTTACCTACCTGGGCTAGTAAGATAGGGTTCAGTAATGAGAAAATAAGATTTAACCTGGAAAAAATTCTAACAGAAGGTTTTTCAATGGTTTTCGACTCTAAAAAGTGTACTAAATGACAAAAAAAATATTTTTAACTATACAAAAATATTTAATAACTACGGGCTAAAAAGGGGGTTACTCCGAAATCCCCGTGAGTCCTAACGTTCGTAGGTGTGAGTACCCCAGGGTTAATAAGGTCAGAAGGGTAATTAGGAACAAAATTCGTTACTTTAACTTTTCATTACCACTGCAACCAGAGATATTTTTAACTTCTCTGAGAGAGCATTTCACTCCTTGAAAGTTTGATTGATGGAAATTCGAAATAGCAAACTCATTTTTTCTTCAATTTCATTTTGTCTATTGAAATGTAAGCGTTTTTAACAGAAATTTTGTCTTTGTATATGTAGTTTATGCTATTTCCGTATTTCCCTCCTCATATTTGAATTTCACTCCTCCTAAAAAAGGCAAGGAGTATTTTTACTCCACCAAACAAATCCTAGGAATAACACTGACTGCAACCAAGTATAAGCAGACTTTTTTTGCACACAATTGTTGAGGGGAAGTCCATAAATTAAGTGAGTTCTTGTTAAACAATAACTACTTTTAAGCCATTTAAAATAAGACTCACTAACTCACTCACTCACAAACTTTTGTCTAAGAGTAAAATGATAACAATAAGTGATTTGATACTAGAAAGCAGTGTAACAATAGTTTTGCATTAAAATCCCAACCATGTAGTCCTAATTGAAGTTGCGTAATTGCAATTGAAGTTGAATTGTAATTGCGACATTATCCGTAAAATATAAACATGGAAATATTTTAAAATTGAGAATTTTTTAATCCAAAAGTTTACTGCATACCCTCGAAAGAATCGGGATATTTTGATACCAGAAATGTGTCATTCGGTTCAGTAATCAAAAAGTTTTTCTCTGGAAACCGTTCGCAAAATTTTCTTTAGAATAGAGAGATTCTCCTCGAAAAGAGCGATAGCAAATGTTACCTGTGGCAACCTAACAATCACTTTGATGTTTTAAAATGCATTTTCTAAAATAAGTTTAATTAATAAGAGATAAAAAAAAACATCATTTTGTGTTCGGCATAAACTATTTAAATTTTTAAAATAGTTTTCTTTGTGATTTTTGAACAATCCCCTTTTGAACCAGTCCCTCCATATTATAGAAAGGGTAATATATAAAGGGTTACTACAAGTATGTAATAAAATTAATAAATATTCTAATTTTTAAGAAATTGTTATTCGTGGGTCTGACCTGTGACGTAAGTTTCGAAAGTTAGTCCATGTTTCTTCTGCTAAGGTTTTAATGGTTTATTCTATTATTTTTCTTTTACTTAAAATTATGCTTAGTATTGCGTCAGTTCGATTGCATTTGCTCTGACTGACAACTAAGCTCAATTTCAAGCTTTTGACAAACTAGGAGTGTATTTTGATCAAAATTTTCTGAACTTTAAACACGTCTATGTAACTATGTGTTGCTTTAGCATGATGCCATAGTTTGTTTTATAAAGTGAATAATATCAGTGAGCAGAGATTTGTCAGGATTGCGAAGCGTTTCTAAAGGCCCTGCGTAAGCAGCTTACTGGGGTTTGGTGAACGATAGCGAGAAGGGAGCGGTAGCTCCCTAGTAACCCCAAAAATTACAATAATTAATAACATTGCTCCTCTTATTTTCATATTGATTAAAGGATCTTTGGGCTGGTCCAAAGGAATAATTTCCAAATGTTTAATTCTCATTTTCAGAGAACTGTAGAATTTTGAAATATCAATAGTAAATGTCGACTGCTATGTGGTATCTACTATAAGTATTAGTAAAAATAAAAGTTTTAGACGAAAGGGAAAGAGTTTCACTTACAAACCTAAATATCCTATTAAAAACTACTTTCCTTTGCTTCCAGTTAACTAATTTGAAGAGTAAATCAATTAGTTTGATAAAACAAAGCTCATTGATTTTAATTTTAACGAATTACCCGCAATGTCTTAAAGGAGTTTATTAAATCAGTTATTCTATTAAAGATCTATTAAAGATTTTCAAAATTTGGAATTTTTTTTATTGAAAGAAAGGCTTCTCTGTACAGTACACTACTTTATTTTTTGTAAATTAAAACTGACGTATGTAAAAAGAAAGGATACCCAAATAGTTTTAATAATTTTAGAGGTTCAAATTCAAATTAACTTAAAACTCCAACCATGTCCGTAAACTTTTTACTGTATCAAAAGCAATAAAAACAACTATTCTATTCCAAAATTTTTAAATCTACAGTTTGTTGTTTAATATAATAATAATTGTATAAGTTGTAACAAATTTGCAAATTCATGAAAAAATTCTGTAAGGAATCTCTGTAGGGTTGCTCTTCGCACTGTCTTTAGCATATTACCGTCTAATCAAATTGTTTGTCGTACTCTGTTATGTCGCACTTGCCTTGCCGATTTAGTTCGTCCATCAAAAAGGTGGTGCAATCCTAAAATAAAAACAATAAAAACATCCATTATTTAAACACAATTTGTCATATCAGGATTTATTTTTCGATATTACGTCTGCAGTTAGCCCATTCGCGCATTCGCTAATCGCCGATCCACGCACATTAAGAACTTTTGAAACTGAATAATAATAAATTCATTAAACACAATTCTAACCAACTTTTCAGAAAATATATTCAAAATATAAAAATTCATACTTGGAATTTAAATAAGGAGTATATTACCAATGTTTTAAAGGTTGGTTGGTATATGACAGTTTTTAACAATAATATAAACGCAATTCGGGTTTTGCACACAAGTGCGTCTTCGAATGTTTTTTTTCCAAAACTTATAACAAGAGATATTTAAAAAGTGCAATTTCAATTAGATATGATTTTTTTTATTATAATGTTTAATTTTTGTAGGTGTCTGGTGAAATTACTTCTTTTCAAACTTGCGCTTAATTGGCGATTGTCATAATATTTTACTCTTTCGTTTAAAAAAAAAGTAATATTCTAAAAAGATTCAGTTTCATTTAGAAATTTAAGGACACACATTATATGAAAAAATACTAAATGACTTTTAATTCATAACTGTTTATAAGCTGGTTGAAGTATTTTCTGGAAATTCTTCAGGTGTACAAATACCTCATTACAGAGCAAAAGCAGAACAGAGGGTCCAAAACGCGCTATATTCAAATGCCATCTCATGGTAGAGGGCAGCCCTTCAAATGTCTATAATAGCTATGATTTAAAAATGGGTACGCATTACAATTTAGTGGTAACAGTTTTGACGTGTTCATTCAATCTGTCACTTTCGGAAGGCTATTAGAAGATTGAGGTTGTTTTTCTCCACCTCTCGTGACGTGACAAGAGAAACGTGAGTTTAATGAGTGATCCCACTGCCACCAGGGTCCCTATGACACGGTATACCCATTGTTTTTTTTTTCTATTTCCATTATCGCTTATGGCCGTGGACCCTCTGTTCTGGTAATTACTATTTAAAAAGTTACCGAGAAAAAAGTCAGATACTTTTTAGAGATAAGTTTAAGGAAAGGAAACTACATGGTGATACTTAATTCATGCTTTAATACAAATTTATAGGGACTACCTAAAGACAATTCAGTATCATGTAGAAATGTGCGTCCGCAAACGCAACAAAAAATGCCAAAACAGTGAAAGATGGGTTATAGTAGCAAAACCGGCTGGGATTAGAAACAAAATTCCACCACTGATATAATATTTTAACTTATTTATAAAAACTGTGTTCTTTCCTTAAGAGGTCGTCTTCAAAATGCATTAACAAAATTTTAATTTCATATTTTTAAGACGACTCCTTAAAAAAAGCTTCACCTCTAACTTTCATTAACCATGTAAATAAGTTAAACCATGATTACTTAAACCTTTCATTGCTTTTTCCGCTCTCTTTGGCTTAGGAGTGCGTTTGCGGATCATTCACTTTCCCATGTGGCTCTGAATTGCATTTGACCCCCTGTAAATTTTAACCATGAATTCAGGGCCGTGTGGTGGTATGAGGCAAAGAGGCAGCTGCCTCAGGCGGCATTTTTCTGAGGGCGGCAAAATTCCCCTGGAATTTTTATTTTTTTACTCTAAAGGAGCTTTCTCTGCAATTTGTTTACACGTTTTTGTGGTAGGAAAACAGATATAGTATTTTTATAGTCAAGCTGAAAAATCTGTCAGCTTGAAACTCGATCCAAAACAGGTGCCCGGCACGCAGCCTTCGCAATGCAAAGAGAGGGGGTCGAGAGCGTCTTGTTTACGCGATGTTAGTGTGTCGGGGTCCAGTGATTGATAGTTTTTCAGTTTCAGCTCAGATTCAGCTTGACTCTGACCAAGGTTGTTAAGTATTTAAATACTTAGTAACGGAAATACTTTTTAAATACTTAAAAAGTATTTAGTTACATTAGTTACTTTTTCAGTATCGAACTGGTATTTAACTACAAAAATTTTAAAGTAACTAACTCTTTGTTACTTAAATACCTATGCTGTACTTTAGTTACTTTCTAAACCCAGAATTTAAAAAACGGAATCCAACATTGGAGAGGGGAACAAAACACTTCTTCCTGCTTCCGCATAGCCTGAGGGGAAAAAGCGTTCTCGGCAGTGGCGGACTGCCCGACCGGACACCCGGGCGACAGCGCTGACAATCCTCCCCCGACAATTTATAGCCCCCCTGTGTTGACGAGGAGCGGGCGCTTGTGTGTTCTCTGGGTGGCCGGCCGCCTTGCAGGTCGAATTGCAGCGCAGGAGATGGAATAGCCGATATGGCACCGTTTTATACTTTTATGGCCACTAATTGTTCGTAGTTTCTTGTTTTCCCACCCCACCTTCCACGAACCAAAGGGAGGGAGGGCACATTTTCAAGGGCAAAGGCAATCAAATTTTACCAGAGCCTCCTTCAGTCCCTTTTTGTTTGTGCTCTCGAAAAGCTGCAAGTTTCCTGCCTCCTGGATAGAAGAAGTATATTTATTTAAGAAGACCAACTGCTTAGAAGTATAATGTCCCAAAAAGAGCTAGGTTGTGTTTATATTTTTTTTTAAAGTAGAGTGAAGGGATTAAGGATTTATGTTTTCTTTATATTTTTATCTAGATAATTACAATTGATTTTATTTTTTGATATTTGTATATGACATGGGACTTGAAAATTCTCCAGTTTTTGCTCAAAAGGCCTTTTATAAAACGTAACTTTTTTTAGTGGACGTTTCATAAGTGCGAAAATTCCGGTCAATGTAAAATAAAAACCGTTCAGTTAATTCCAGTGAAGAATCAAAAAAATAAATTATATAGCATTACCCATGTAATAATTTAGTTTTTACTAACCGTAATTTTCGTATAACCTTTTGTATAGAGTTTTTTAACAAGATACTCTGATTAAAAAAAATTAACTAAATAAAACAAAAATTCCGAATTACACTATATACAAATCTAAGGGTATTTTATTTTTTCATTCCATAAGTTTAATTTCATGAAAGCAAACAGTTTTAAGGAACCTCCAAAACTGTATTTATGAAGAAAAACTAAGCCCCCCCCCCGAAAAAATATTACCATCCTTTAACTTTTTTCATATTGATTGTATTTTGGTAATTAAAATAAAATCCTTCCATAATAATAATAAAAAAACAGTTAAAACTTAAATATTCATTTTTATAGTAGTAAAATAAATTGTGTTGTAATTTATATATTTAAACTCCTGGACTTTTTTTTTGAAGTTTAAATATAATTTCTATGAAGTAGTTTCAAAAATTAATCCATTCCCGGGAATGACTGAAATTCCGGGGATTTCCCGGGAAGATTATACTATGACTAAATATACTAATGACCTGAAAAAATACTATATTATTTATTTATTCAATTTTGGGATTGTTGGTCGTGTCTTTAGGAATTTAAATCCATAGGGGAGAGTACCCCAAAGCGGGTATGCTAACTTTGAAAGCTCAAAAACCTCAATTATTGTATGATAAATGTGTAGCTTCTAAAAATGAATTTTGAATAATTTACTCAAGTGTTCAAATGAAATGCATGTTTAAATCTACTTCTCAAATGGGGCACTTTTGATAATAATTTCTCAATTCTTAGAATGATGGTTTAGGTTAGAAATTCTCTCGTTAGTTCTGAATTATCAAGGATGCAGTGTATATGAAAATCACAAAATGTTGCTTTTATTGCTGAAAAAAAAAGTGTTTTGAATCATGTAAAATATAATTGCCCTTTTTGAAACTAATTAATGGTAATTTAATTATATTACTAGAAATTTGTTAGTTTTCTACAAGCTACAACGCAATTCCCCCATCATTAGAGAATTATTGGGGGACTTAATTATGTATCATTAATTACTAATTAAATATATATCATTAATTACCAATCAATAAGTTATTTATGATTAATTTTAATTAAATATTTACATTAATTAATCTTAATTAATTTGAAGTATCAATTATTTAAAGGAAAAATACATAAGGGGCGGCATTTCTAGGACTTGCCTCATACTGGGTAAATCTACCACACGGCCCTGCATGAATTTAGATCACCCTGCATTTTTTTTTTCGTCTTACCACAATGTCTGCGTAATGGTCACAACTTGACTGTGGCAGTCTTGAGGCACAACCAAGCTATAAAATATATCAAAATTTGTTACTTTTTTATAATAAATGTTTAATAAAAAAATAATTAAAACAATACTAGAAAACATTAAATTTATAGTTCTTTTCTGCACAATTTTTTATTGTTTTTTTCCCACCTATTATCCTGATAAAATCAATTTGAACCAAACTTTTACCAGATACCAAACTTTCACCAGATAAATATAATGAAAATTATTTAATTTAAAGTTGAAAACAACATACAATTATAATAAGATCCAAAATTTGTTAAGTTAAGGCAAATTGTTTGAAATAATTCTTACTGAATATACTTCCATTACTCCTTGGACGATTGTTTTGAATCTTTCTCTCTGGAAAAAAAATATCCAATATCCTTAATTAATTTAGTTACTAATTATTACTTGATAATGATTATCCTAATTCTTGCATTATACTTAGCAATCTTATATAAGGGGAGAGGGGGCAAATCTTAGCATGGGAGCATATTAAGGATTCCATTTAAAACCTTTCTACCCCGCATGGGGTCTTTCAGACCCCAAACGCACTGATGTGACGTTTGATGTCTCCTGTGAATTCAAACATTGCTAACAAATGTTAGAAATGCTTTGTGAATTTGTGAATAAAGTCTAAGAAATAATAATAATATTCAATTTTTAAGTATCTTTGGATAAAAAGTCACATATTCCCTTTCTAGGGTCTTTTGGACCCCAGACACGAATACGGTAAATCGGAATTAAAAAATGCGTAATGCATAATATTCAGTATTTTTGATGTAAATAGATTTTTTTATCAGTTTTATTGGAATAAAAACAGTTTTGACAAATTTGCGAGTATATGTACTGAAATTCGGAATGTGCTTTCAGCACCGATGGCTTAGTGGTAGAAAGTGCGCATAGTAACCCAATGGTCCCCGATTTGATTCCAGGTTGCTGCTTTTGATTATTTTGCTTTAAATTAACTTAATTTTTCAGAAGTAAACATATAGGACGGTCGCGTATCCACAGCCTGTGATTTCGAAGAATTATTAAAAGAAAAACAATATTTGCGTTGGAAAGCATAGAAAAACAATATTTGTTTATATAACAAGCAAGACACTTACTTCGCTAACATTTCTGAACCAAATTTTTTTGTTTTATTACTTGAATTTTAAAAAGGTGAATCTGAATTTCACATGTTTCATAACACTAAATAAATTAATCTGGGATGATAGGTAGCTGCTAATACAAAAAAAGGAAATATATGCAATTTCATAAATCTTTAAAAATAAACTAATAAATTCTACCCCATCTAGGCCGGGTATATCAGCCAATGCACTTTAAGCTGTGCAGTTATAAAACATTTTAAAGTAGAACAACTGAATTGTTGTTCATTTCAGTAATTTAATTATTGCTTGAAGTTTCATGCGTTATAAAGAAACGTGTGTCAAAAGAAACCAAAAAAGGACAAAAAAAAAACCGAGAAAAATACAGCAAAAAATAGGCAAATTATTCTTTAACATCTTTTTTCAAGTAAAATATTATAATTAACGCTATTAATAGAACCATAAGCACTTTTTACGCATGGGGTCTTTTAGATCCCACGAGGAGGAATATGTGACTTTGTTCTCGACAGGGTAGGAAGATTAAAACCACATCCACATACCCTATCAAAGCATACAATTTACCGTCTTTCATTACCAGATATAAGCCTCAATGCCCGACTTTTACCCCAACCGTTAGTTGGAAAATCATTAAATTCTTCCATTTTGGACTCAGGATATAAAAATCGAAAAGTAGCGGTAAATGCGGAATGGGACGATTCGGCGCGAAACCTAAGTTCTTTAGTTTTTGGAGTTTTGGAAATTTTATTTCCTTTCATTTCTTCTGGAGCCGATATGGCCCTCGCGAATCGTAGCAGACCGCGGTAAATAACACTTTTACCACAGAATTTCATTACCGGATGCGTTTTACATATGGTATTGCTGTGTAGAAAAAAATCAGGTGATTAAATTAATTTATGTGTTTTTAATTAAGGACGCCATTTTGGATTACAATTTCACGTCTGTAGTTGGTATTTGTATTTGCTATTATCTATCATGAACTACTGGATGAAATGAAATAGGCATGCACTGTAAAAAAAATCTACCAGTATTTTACCGTAACGTTCCTGTTATTTTCTAGGAACATTACTTGGAAAAAATGGGCAACCCAGCTGCCCAGTTTTTCCTTGGAACGTTCAAGGATTTGTTTTACAGTGTGTGAGGAATCTAACTATATCTTAATTAAGACGAATAAAATTTACTCAAACTACTTTTTAAACAATTTATCATAATAGTTAATAAATTCTCTGATTTGTGAGAAGAGAAGCAACCGCGGTCGTAATTAGTAACACAACATACCCTTGTCTCTGGAGCGAGAATACAGTACGTTTTATCAACAGCATCAAAGTGGCCATCATAGTCTGCTGTCTTGCTGCCTGGGCTGAAATACTCAAGACCTAGGTCGAAGTCCTTGAAAAGAATAAAACAGTTTTGCTTGTAAGATATTTTCGGATGCAAACGAACTCTCGCAGTTGTTAATTTCCAATCTGCGCTTTAATTCCGGTGTATTACCAATAAAATTGGTTATTTTGGGTGAATTGATGACTAAGCATGTTTAAAAAAATAGTTTTTTTTAAATTTACTAGGGGGCCTGCCCCCTGCTCGCTATCGCTCACCAACCCCCGTAACTGCTTCGCAGTTCTTTTTAGATCGCTTCGCGATCAGCGAGCAGAGCTCGCTTGTTCCATCTTACCAATCACCCCGCTGGTCGGCTTAATTAATGCTCCTTTACAACCGAAACTACTTATCACTCTTGCTGATAAATAATTTAATCCAAATCATCCCGAAAAAAACTATTGCTGCAATAATTTAATTGAAATGTTAAAAAAAAGGGTCTCTAAAAAATATTCAGCAAGTCTACTAATAACCATCAACCACTTTGTAGAAAAAAGCATTGTTGAAAATAAAAGAAATCAGACTCATCATAAAACACGCATAAAACTCGTCTGTTTCTCTAGTGAACGGCGAGAAAGAGAAGAAAAAATTGAAACTTTGAATCTTAATAATTCTAAAACTAATTAGTATTTTTGAAAAAACAAAAAGCCAATATTTTTATAAAAATTATTTCTATGTGTCTTTAAAATATCATAGTTCTACTGTGATTAGTTTTTCTTTTATAACGAAAAAACAGAAAAATCGTCAAAATTTTCGAAACTTTAAAACTTAATTACTCCAAAACTAATTCGAAATTCGAAAAAAGGGCGACGTGGTGCAAAACTGCACATCTAAGAGTATGTGTCTGCAAAAAATCATATTTCTGCTGCTAATACATTTTGCTGGGGGCGAACTCGCAGCAGAAAAAAATAATTTTCGACTTTGACATTAAATAACTCTAGAACTAATTATCTCATCTATTAGCTTTTAGAACGAAAACGATCCTAATACATTTGTCTAGAAATGTGTAGAATTTCACAAATTTCCGTGGAATAGTTTTTGCGTAGTGAGAGTTCAAAGTGTTCAAAAATAAAATTTTCAAAAGCGGCGGCGGCGGCGGCCGCGGCGGTCACTGTTACTTTTTTTTAATATAGAGAGATTTATGAAATCTCTCATATAAAAGCCCACGTCACTCACTGACTCACTGACTGATTCTGGAACGCTCGCACACTATGATGCCATCTCGCAATAATAATCATAATCATCAGAAAAATATAAAAGCCCACGTCACTCACTGACTCGATGCCATCTCGCAATAATCAGAAAAATAAATAAATAAAAGTAATTAAAATTTTAAAATAATATAATAGCTTTTAAATAAATATCTTTCAAGAAAGTTGGTTTACTTAATAAAGGTTAAAAAGTTACTTTTAGGGAAGTTGGTTTCTAATTCAACAATAATAAATTATTAAAGTTAAACTTCTTATTTAATGTATAATTAATAGGAACTTGAAGTAGTAACGAGCGAAGCTCGCATAAAAGGCTAGCCTAGCTGTAAGACCCGGCTTTGCCGGGTCGTAACAGCTAGTATGAAATATTAGGTATAAACTCCAACTCTCAAGCGTCACCTCCAGCCATGGACCGGTTTCGTCCTTGTTAGGACTCATCAGCACGGCATAGGAAGGTAACGCAAGGGAGCGGAGGCAGGCTTCTAGTCTAGCCGACTATAATGGTAAAAGTGGTGACCATTGATTAGTCTTCCACTATCTGCCGGAATGAACTGCGCATTCCCTGAACAGATTTAATTTCCAAAGGCAAGTATGAAAAGAGGAGTTTTTCACCAGTAACAGCATGGTTAGCCGAACAATAGGTATAAACTCCAACTCTCAAGCGTCACCTCCAGCCATGGACCGGTTTCGTCCTTGTTAGGACTCATCAGCACGGCATAGGATCCTATGCCGTTCCATATGGTGCATTATTCCCACTGTTTCACTTTCACTGTTCATCCTGAGTAATCTTCACCGATGAATCAATCACACATTTGCATTGGAAACTGGAGAAGTGAATAGGGAAATGACAATTTACACTACTTGTCATTTTGGATGATTCTTCCAAAATGAAGATCACAAGCGAAAAACAGTGTGAATGAACGTTTACATTATTATAAGATGTGATTTGCGATTTGCTAAATTTTGTTGACAAGGAGAAAATAGGAAGAGAAGATTTGAAGTATGATGTAAATAAAATTTCATTTAAAAAATTGGCGAGGTTAAAGGTATTATTTTACCTGTTGATCTAAGGGAATAACGCATTCCTGTAGTTTTTCGTAATCTTTAGTTCCTAATAAAAAAAAAGTTTATTCAGAATCATCTTATAAAGTTCAGTATATTTAACAATCTTAGGTAAAAAATAGTGAACCAATAAACCAAAAATTTTAAAATTTAAATATTATGTTTGAATATAATGAACTTAATACTCCAATACGGAAGGTTTTGTGCAGGATACACCCACACACACAGAAATTTGAACACAAAATCCTTTTTGTATGAGGTAAAGTTAAATTCGTATATCTTCTGAAGATTATGACGACAAAATTATGGGGGCGTAGATTACCTGTAGACGAATCAGAATCACTTAAAAAAACTTGGTCATATCAACAACCTTTTTTAACACTAGGGAGCTACTGCCTCCTATTCACTATCGCACACCGCACAACAACCCCCTGTAAACTGCTTACGCAGGGACCTTTGGATTATTATGCAATCCGCACAAAACCCAGCCTTACTGAACTCACTTTTTAAAACGTATCATAACAAAATTAGCAGAAGAAATGTCAACCAACTTTCAATCATCTCTATAAATAACACTCTCTTAAAAGTTTAACTCTTAACTTAGCAATGATTTAATCAAGATGTTTTTCTTAAAAATTTCTTACGCGTCTATTAATAACTATTCTTTATCAACATTCTGGAAAAAAACGTACACCAATGAATTTTTTAAATTTATAATAACCTCTGTAGGGCAAAAAACTGTAACCCTTCTGTTGCTAAGGCCGTTGTTAGGTCCGAGTCATGTGTTTGAAAATGCTCTACTGACTAAAACTTTTAACTATTATACAACTTTTAAATGTAACTAGTGTCGACTTTAATAGAGCATTTTCAATCACATGACTCGGACCTAACAACGGCCTTAATAACAGAAATGTTACAGTTTTTTGCCCTACAGAGGTTAACAGTTACCGAAAACGACTGGCCGTGGAATTCTTCTATTAGAGCATTTGCAATCACGTGACCCCATACTTAAAAACCGCCTTAGCAACAGATAAACAATGGCCTTAGCAACAGTTAAAAGCCCTACAGAAGGTACACAGTTAAAAGAAAATAACCGGTTGTGACGTCACCTGAAAACACTCTATAATATAAGTTAAGCATTCTCACCTTTTAATACACACGCTGCTGAAGTAAAGCATGTATACAGACTATCGTCGCCTGTCTCAGCTGGTGGCGGTGTCGGCTTCTGACCGAAAGCCACGCACCCACCAACGCCCAAGCCCAGCAGAAGAAAACACACTTTTAAAAGCATTTAGGCTGTCATTAAAAGGATTTTGGGTTCTGGGGAAGCATATATACTTTTTATAATTAATAAAAAGAATGTTACATCATGACGGAACCTTACAAATGTGTTACAAAATGAGTTTACAAAAGTAAAGAAAAAACGGAACTTCACTGTTTACTTATTCATCCTGGTTTGATATTCTCATGCAAATTTCAGGCTTTGTCTTGATTGAGCTTTTATTAATATAGGCTAATAAGAAGGGAATATAGAACTAGAGATCACGGAAGGCAGACAGTCTATATGTGTTTTCGCAAGACTATTGTAAATGTACAAGTCGGGATTCTTTTGTTGTCAGAAATGATAATAAAAGGTTGTATTCCTTAGTGGATATTTTGATAGCCTAGTGATTACGGACGACAGACATCTGATGTTTCCAGAAAACACTATAGTAATTTTTAACATTTTTAGGCCTTGTGAACCTACAGACATCATTTCTATGAGATAGTACTCCGGCTATTTAGATGTAGGTGCTAGTGCTTGCATATTGTGAAAGAGTAGCATCCATACTCAAACAGTAATAAAAATATGTGAATATATTCTTCCCCCTTTTGGAAAAATAAAAACTTTTCCTCTAACCTACTGTATAGGCAGAGAAAATAAATCTAGGAGTATGTTTCGAAATAACTTTCGGCGGCCATCTTGAAAATCACATCAGTCATCATATTCCGGTTGACTTTTGATATGTCAATGATTATACAATACTTTATTGCAAATATTCTCCTTCCCTGATTTCAAAAATGAAGTAAGATGAAGTAGCGGAAAAATGAAGTAGCGGCCAACAATAGTGGCACCCTGTTATGCTTTGAAGACACCAAACATAATGATGAATATGTATAAAAAACATTTTTCATCGACTGAAGATGAGAGAGAGAGAGAGTGAACATAGTTGGGAAAAACTCAAGCCCGTCATAATAGAAGCTGCTAAAGAAACTCTATCAACAGTGGAAAAAAAGAAATCAAAGGATTGGTTTGATGAGGAGTGTGAGGGAAATTAACGTAAGAAAAAACCGAGCATATAGGCAGATGATACAGAAGCATTTACCGGAAATGCACAGGAGGATTACAGGGATATCAGAAGGCAAGAAAAAAGATTATCCGTGGCAATAACAAACAGAACCCAAAATCTTCAACCATTAAAAATTAATGAATACGAGTTTGAACAAGTAATACAGTTTAAATATTTAGGCACAATTATTATTATGACATAAAAATAGAAATCAAAGATAGAATCAAGATGGCTAATAGATGCTACCATGGATTGAGAAACCAGTTTAAATCGAGTAAAACCATAAGCAACAAAACAAAAGTACAGCTATACAAAACACTGGTGAGACTTATTTTTCTTTACGGCAGCGAGTGCCTATTAACAAAGATGACGAGGAGAAACTAATGAGCTTTGAGCGTAAGATCTTAAGAAAATTTTTCGGAGCAGTAAGAGAAGATGGTATATGGAGAATAAAGTACAACCACGAACTACAACTGAAGTACAGGGAACCCAACAACGTGAAAGTCATTAAGGCCTCCCAAATAAGGTGGCTGATGGGACATATTTTTCGTTATGGTGATGACAACCCTGTAAGGAAGGTAACTTTCCTGTCCCCAGAAGGAAAGAGAAGGAGAGGAAGACCAAGAACGAGATGGATGGACAGAGTGGAGAAGTGGCTACGAGACTTGGGAGTGAACCGATGGAGGAACAGGGCGTCGAGTAGACCAAGATGGAAAACGCTGACGGAGACAGCCTTGGCAGGCAACCGGCTGTAGAGCTTACGAAGAAGAAGAAGGTTGTCTACTGCTGAGTATCTTGACATTCGAAGTCACTGTACCCCTTAGACGAGTGATGGCGAATCTATGGCACGCGACCAGCGACCAGTATTTTGGTGGCACGCGACATTCACTAAAATTAACGTGGAAAAAAAAACTTTCGTTCTGAACCTGAGAATTCAAACTGGCGACCCGCGAAGTCCCCTGAAAACTCCCCAAAAGCAGCTTCAGAACACTTTTTAGCTTGTTGAAATTCAAAAATTTTTCGGGGGAGTACCCCCGGAGTATGGAGTACTACTTTCTATAGTTTTAAAGTGGTATGGTTCGGTCTATGGTAAAAAAGAAATTTGAAGTTCGGGGAAGGTTGTAGCTATACCTTGAAATTCACCCTTGGTGCGATGATCAGCATGATCATAAGGAGGAGCATCCAAAATTGAGGTTAACTTTTATGTTTCAGGAAAATTTACAAAAATTTCTAGAGGAAGACCATTTTGCGTAAAATTTAAAGGAGGAGGTAGGGGCAAAAATCTATGTATCCCCTAAAGTTTTTAAAACTATAGTAGTATCTTCACACCCTGTCTTTACAAGCATACGTTCAACTTCAAATATTACATATAACCATTTTTTAGTCATTTTGACCCCCTAGTGCCCTTTTGTTAGCAAAGATAAGCAAATTTCAACCCTCCCTCATAATTACGTAAGAAAACTGAAATCAGGCCGAACGAAAATAAAATCATGGATGCAAAAGAAGCATGTTTACTTTGCGACCCGACACTAGCCTTGTGCTTTTGATTGCACCCATTGAGTACTTGTAAATATGAAACCAGGGGTGCTCAAATGAAGGGCAATATAACAATAGTGATATGGGTGTGAAAGTAGAGGTCCAAAAAGGGTCAGGCGAGTTAAAAATCGGGGTTTGAACGCCTCAAAGTCACGTCAGCACGGGATGAAACAGACTTCATTCGCCAGGCAATGCCAGATCACTGAGCGACTCGACTTTTCGACGTCTTTCAAACTGTTAGAACCCTGCTACAGGTCTATCATTGGCCCCGTTTACATGCGCCACTCTTACACTCGGGTATAATGCAGGGGAAAGGGAAATTGAAAACCGTGCTATAAACCCGTTTACATGACCACTCCTCAAATCCCGGGTATAGACGTCACTGGTCCCATCATTCATTGCGATTTGTGTTTGTTTATATTCTGTTATCTGTTTTCGTCTTGGAATTTTACATTCATAATGGATTAATTTTAATTTTCACGTTATTTCGACATTTAAGACAGTAATCCAAAGAGTTATATCCAATTGAAATAAAAAAGAACAATTTACTTTCCAACAATAGTACTAACTAAAGCCTAACGTGGATGGCTTTTAGTTTGAGTGAGACCGAAATGCATCATGGGAAAGCCGGGTATTCAAGCCATTGTCTGCTGCAACAGTTAATTGGTGGTTGTTGCACCAAATTCCGCGAATTATCGTTCTTTTTTACAGAGCTCCATTGATGGATACTTTCAGACGAAGGGAAAAGTTTCACTTACAAAACAAACCTTAATATCCTATTAAAAACTACTTTCCTTTGCTTCCAGTTAACGAATTTGAAGAGTAAATCAATTAATTTGTTATGTGCAAGACACCGAATTTGATAAAACAACAAAGCTCATTGATTTTAATTTTAACGAATTTCTCGCAATGTCTTGAAAGAGTTTATTAAATCAGTTAGGAACTCTATTAAAGATTTTCAAAATTTGGAAATTTTTTTTATTGAAAGAAAGGCTTCTCACTACTTTATTTTTCGTAAATTAAAACTGGCGTGTAAAAAGAAAGGATACCCAAATAGTTTTAATAATTTTAAAGGTTATATGTATTTCACGGATCGTATTCAAATTAACTTAAAACCCCAACCATGTCGGCAAACTTTTTATTTCATAAAAAGCAATAAAAACAAATAATCAAGTTGTAACAAGTTGCGAATTCATAAAAAAAATTCTGTAAGGAATCTCTGTAAGGTTGCTCTTCGCACTGTCTTTAGCACTGTCTAATCAAATTGTTTGTCGTACTCTGTTAGGTTGCACTTGCCTTGGGTTTTTAGATCGTCCATCAAAGAAGTGGTGCAATCCTAAAATAAAAACATCCATTATTTAAACATAATTTAATATGTCATATCAGGATTTATTTTTCGATATTGAGTCTGCAGTTAGCCCATTCGCGCATTCGCTAATCGTCGCTCCGCGCACATTGAGAACTTTTGAAACTGAATAATAAAGAATTCATTAAACACAATTCTAGCCAACATTTAAGAAAATATATTTAACACATAAAAATTCATAATTCGAATTTAAAAAAGGAGTACATTACGAATGTTTTAACTGTTGATTTCTGATAGTTTTTAACAATAAAATAAAATAAATTTTAACTATAATACAACTTTTAAATGTAACTGTAGTCGACTTTAATAATAAAAGTTAATCTTTCTTACCTTTTAATGCACACGCTACTGAAGTAAAGCATGTATACAGACTATCGTCGCCTGTCTCAGCTGCTTTCGGTGGCGGCTTCTCACCGAAAGCCAAGCACCCACCAACGCCCAAGCCCAGCAGAAGCAAACACACTTTTAGTGGCATTTGGGCTGTCATTAACAGGATTAGGGGTCGGGAGAGGCCTATATATAGTGGTGTCTTTTAAAAACAACCCACTGTTTCATATTTTTTTCATTAAAAGCTTAATAAAAAGGATAATTAAATCGAACAAAAATTGTACTAGCGGCTCATCTTCTCTGACATTTTAGTGCTAAGCATTTTTAATTCCAACTCTCCATTACAAATTGGCAGCCAATTAAGTAAGAATTTGAAAAAAAACCCACTGTTTCCTAAAAAAAACCCATGTACCCTAAAAAAAACCCACTTGTAAAAATGATCAGAAATTAGGACAAAAATATGGTTAAAAGGTCTATTTTGATAGAAAAAGGAATAATTAAGATAGTTAAAACCAAATTTATCAATAATTATTTCTAAAATTAAAATTATGATATGATTTTCTCCTCAAGAGTTCGTCTTCAAAACACAACGTTAATAGCTATTTTATTGTAGAATTTTATTTTCGTATTTTGAAAATGACGATTTAAATGTAAAAACTTTACAGTTTTTATATAAAAAAAGCTAAAACATGATAATTTGCACTTATGTTTTATTTTAACCCCATTTATTAACTCTCCATAACCCATTTTCAAGTGAAATTCCAGTAAAGTGCTGTCTTTGCATGGGAAATGGGTGGTTTTTGGTATCAGTGAGTTTTTATTAAAAATAGTAAAAAAAATTCGAGAATCACTGAAACAAGCATTATATTTGCATAATTAGTAGTATATCATGAGTAATATTAAATATTTTTCATAAATTTTTATTTATTTTGCGATTTATAGAAAAGGAAACAATGGGTTGTTTTTAGCTCCCATTGGGTTTTTTTTACCCCCTGGTTTCAAAGACTACAGTAAGGACTCTAATTGGCGGAAAGAGCCCAAACTTTAATATTTTATTCTCATATTAATGGGCTAACATAAAAACGCGTGAAAATTTCTTTAAAGTCTTTATAACATACATTTTTACAACATCAAAATCTGTACATCTGAAGCACATTTTTTGCCAAAAATCTACATTTTCTCAGCTTGTTTAAAAAATCAGTAAATAAACCGTTCTTTGACCAGTTTTTACACCCCTGACACTCTAAAGGGCATAGAAAGACAGGGTATATGAGATGGTAAAATTATTTTAATTATTTAATTAAAAAATCTCAATGGGTTGTTTTTAGGGTACAATTTGGAGTGGGTTGTTTTTAAAGGACAGCACTATACCTTTTTTAATAAATAAAGAATGAAATTTCATGACGGAATCTTACAAAATATGTTTTAGTATAAAAAGTATACTGAGTAAACTAAACGGAGCTTTGTCTTTACTAATTCATCCTGGTTTTGTATTCTCATGTAAATTTTAGGATTTGTCTCGATTGAGCTTTCATTAGTATTGGCTAACACGAAGAGTATTAGGATTACGGAAGATCGAGAGTCATTGTTTTCACAAAACACTATTGTAATTTTTAACATGTTTAATCCTTGTAAACCTACAGACGTCATTTCTATGAGATAATTCTCCGGCTATTTAGATGTAGGTGTTAGTGCTTGCATATTGTGAAAGCGTAGCATCCATACTCAAACAGTAATAAAAATATGTGAACACATTCTTCCCGTTTTTGGAAAAATAAAAACTTTTCCTCTAACCTACTATATAAGCAGAGAAAATAAATCTAAAACTCTAGAAGTATGCCTTCGGCGGCCATCTTGAAAATCACTTTTCCGGGCATCAGATTCCGGAGGTTTTTGATACGTCAATGATTAGATTATACTTTATTGTATTGATTATCCGTATTGCGCAAGGATATTTCCTGGACCGCCAGAATATTTTGAAAAACGTTAGGTAATATATGTTTATTATTAAAAATTAGTTTGACCTTTTCAAAGATAAAATTTCAAGACTTTCCTGGGGGAAACTCCCGAGCCCCCTTTTCAATATAAAGCTATTAATAACACTGGTATACAAAAAAAAAATTGACCTCCTGATTAAGAATATGGCATCCCCTTTTGTTCAACAGCTCTAAGTTTTTGAGACATTCCATAATTAAGTTTTTAAGACTTTTGCTCTACCTTTTATACAATATGGTGATTTAAAAATGTCTTAAAATATAAAAAACCAAACTCTCCAAGGCTTTTCCTATTCCTTAGGGTCCCACTAGATAGTGTATACTGTATATGTTACAGCTAAAGTGGAAAAATAGTTATTTTACAAAATATCTAGGTAATATATAGATTAACTGATTTCCATCGTTAATGTGCGGAAATAAGAGTTTTTCGAATTTTACCTAGGGAATATCTGCACCATAACGGCCTCTTGATAGTCAAAGTTCAAAGGTTTGTTTTTCTTAATTCTTTCTTTAAAAATTTTGAGGTGCTGCGCTACTACCCCATGCGCCTGCCCCTGCGCAGTCGGATTTCAACACGTAGCATAGCTAAGTTTGTTGTCATATTTTTTTGTTTTGATTTCAAATGTAACAATTTACTTGAGAACATAGCGTACACTACTCAAATTACATCCACGAAAAAATATGTGTATCTGAAGATGAGAAATAAAATGGAATTTCGGGAGAGGCCCAAATAGCCTCTAAAAAATTCAATTATTTTATCAGCCCTAAAGCTCAAATTACTTACCAACCTCTTCTTTACTGTATCAGAATGAATTCACAATCCAGATGTTGGAATTTTTTTCTGCAATTCCTACCCTAAAACCAAAAACCGGAGATTCGGAGAGTTTTTTGCTATGGCGGTACTGAAACGCATATTTCCGCCGGTCATACTATTGCAGAAGACTTTTTACTATATGAATCAGGAAACTCAGTAGTAGAAACATATCAGGCACAAATATGTATTTCTTTTAGAAAGGATAATATAATTTATTTCAGCCTAAAATATACGGAAGAACATAATACTTTAGAACGAAATCAAATCTGGTACCTTTTATAAATATACAGAAAATATTATTTTAGTATGCCTATGCCTACTACTACTATAAATGATAACTACCTTTTCCCCATAAAGAAACTTTTTTACTTTAGAATTATTCTTACATTCATTTCCCGAAAAAAACGAAATTTCTCTGATGGCTTAGCGGTAGTGCGGAAAAGTTGTGAACTACCATCACTATAAACGGAGTGAAATCTTAAAACTCTGGGTTAATATCTTCTGTTGCCCCACAAGGCCTAAAGTTCTGAAAATTGGACTAAAAATGACCAAACTTCAAAAATTTATAAAAATTTCCAAATTTCAGTCATGATTCTGGAGTTAGGCTTAAAAGTTACTATTAATATAAAAGGTAAGTGGTTTTTTTTTTTTAAAGTTTTGTCAGTTTTCCAAAATTTTAAAGCTAATATGGAGGGAGAAGATATAAACCTATAAGTTTAAAACTTTTTGCAGATGTAGTTGTATATTAATAGTAACTTTTAAGCCTAACCCAAGAATCATAACTGAAATCTGGAATTTTCTATTATTTTTTTGAAGTTTGGTCATTTTTAGTCCAATTTTCAGAAATTTAGGCCCCGTGGGGCAACAGAAGATATTAACCCAGAGTTTTAAGATTTCACACCTTTCATAGTGATGGTAGTTCACAACTTTTCTGCACTAACGCTAAGCGATCAGAAATTTCGTTTTTTTCGGGACACCCTAATATTCATGACAACTTCTAACACCCATTATAATTTCAGAAAACCACCTAATTTAACTATTCCAAAGAAATTTTACATAAAAGCTTTATCTATCACGGTTCTTTCATCTTAACAAATTACCTGATAACCTAACATCTAACTCCAATAAATTTTCTTTCAAAAGGCATCTGTATAATTTTTTATTAAATAGAGATGAATTGATTTTTCCTTCATAAGGATGAATTTATAAGATGAATTTAATTTTTCCCCGCCAAGGGTCGAGCCCTGTGTCTTTGTGTGTACGTGTTTGGATGTGTGTGTTTTCTTTGCCATGTTCCCATTGGCCATTATTGGCGGATGGCATTCAGAAACACCCTTTGTTCGTATCCAAGCCCCCTATGGACTGAGTTGTCGATTGGTATTATTGGGAATTTATCCTCATGTGTGAAAAATGTTATTTTCACACAAAAATAACCGCAATGCTTAGAGAAACACTCAAGTTAAGTCGCTTCGTTTTATATCGGCCGCTATTTTGAAGAACAACCAATTTCGTGGTTCTAGGCTGTAAATATACTCCTTATGCTTAACTATGCACCAAAAAACCTAGAAATCTATTTATTTACAGCAAATTACTGATATTTAAGCTCTAAATTCAATATTTTTTTTTAGTTTAGGAGTTTCTATGGTATTGATGGCCATCTTGAAAAAACCAATCTTAGTAAATAGAGTAATATTTTTTGTTAGGTTAAACTTAAAAAATTGGATTTTTAATAATTTTAATAACTTAATAAAGTTTGTGTCCATAGGTACAACAACCTGTTCTCCTTATGGACAGACGCAGTTGTACCTGTGGACACCCTTTAAAAGTGAAGTTTTAATTGAAAAAATTAATTATCAAAACTTTTCATGGATGTGTTACCTTATAATAAACAATGCCTCGCATGTAATAAATCATAAATAAATTTTTGAAAGTACTTTTAGAGCTTAAATGATCATTTAAAGGAACTTGATTGATATATTTCTTAATTTCTTATTAAAAATACATAAATCACATGGAATTTCCAAATTGAAATTTATGGTTAATAGTTTCATTGATCATTCTGATTGATTTTATTATTTCCCTAATCCAAATTAATATCCTGCAAAACTCATATAAAACTGTAACTGTAAACTAGTTTTCATTTTATTTTCGAATTTTAAAATTAGGTGTCCGAAGGTACAACTTGTCTGCAGGTACAACAGTCTCTCCTATATTTTTAACTATAGCAATAAAAAAATCTCCTAAAAAAATAAAAGGGTATGAAGAGAAAAGTATTTTTCTTTTCCTTAAAGTTTGCACATTTGAATAGGCTTAAATTATTGCTCATATGTACCGAACTTTTCCATTTTAAAGCAACAACAAATTCGGAAATATTTTTTGCCACCTTCTGTTGACAATGACCACCAACACCGTATTGCTAGGCCTAGAAAAAATCAACAACCAACTACCCTTTCAGTAACCCAAACAATAACAGAAATTACTGATAAAATTGTTTCCCTTGTTTTCAAACGGCTTGATGAAAGCTTGATGAAAGGATCTTCCGGCCATTGGTGGTCCAATGAAATAATTTCCAAACTTTTAGTTCTCATCTTCAGAGAACTGTAGAATCCTGAAATATCGATAGTAAATTTCGACTGTTATGTGGGTGTCTGCTATAAATATTATACTCAAAATGAAAATTTTCAGACTTCAGAGATTTTTACTAACTTAACTTAATTTCTTAATTTTACTTAATTTCAGATATTTTTACTCACAAACGTTACGATTCTTTTAAAAAACTTTCCTTTGTTTCCAGTCGACAAACATGAAGAGTAAATCAATCCATTTGTGGAGTGCAAGAAATTTAATGAAAGCAACAAAGCTCATTGATTTTATTTTTTAAACAACTACCCGTAATATCTTGAAAGAGTTTATTTACATCAGTTTTAAAGATTTTCATAACTTTTAGTTTTTTATAGAGCATTTTCAATCACGTGTCTCCGATCACGTGATCAAGCTGGCTTGGAGGACAGACAACTTTTCTTTAACATTAGGCTCCCATACAGAATACGCGCTGCATTTAGTTTTTATAAAAAAGTTCATTTAAAAAGTTTCTTTAGGCTCGGTTAAAGACCGGAACGAAAGAATAATAGTTATTGAAGGTAAGTGCATAAGTTTTTGTGTTTTAGTGGTAAGCTAAATTTAGAAAAAGACTTATTACGAGGTGACATGTTTTTGTTTACATTTGTTAGAACAATATGCGAGTACGATACATCTGTAAAATACTTATAATATGCTACTGAAACTAAATATTGAATAATTAATAAATAATTAAGAATTTTAAAATATGTTAGTAGCATTGCGAATGGTACTTGCAATTAGAACACTGGCAGAAATGGTTTCAGCAATTAGAACACTGCTAAATATAAAATGTAGTATTATTGAATGACTTATAATTTACAGAGATGCCATTTTAGAGTAAATAAAGGTTACTTTAAAACTTTGGAGAAAAACATAAAACATCCTTATTTTTCAAAATTCACATCAAAAGTAAACAAATAAACGATGTGCATCCTATAGTTTTCCATCATACTGTCTGTCATCCAAGCCTCTGACGTCACAAGCCTGTGACGTCATGTGCGAATGCTCTATTGAAAAAAAAATGCTTACTGTTCATAACTCTGTATCACACAATTATTTTTTGATAGTTAAAACCGGCGGCGTATGAAAAAAAAAAAGGATACCCAAAAATTAGAGGCATATTTCACGGATTGAAATTAACTTTATAAAACTCCAAACCATGACCGTAAACTTTTTATTTTATGAAAAGGAATAAAGCAAATATTTCATTCCAACATTTTTAAACCACATTTTAATTTCCAAAATACATGGAAATCAAGTTGTCACAAATCGCAAATTCATATAATAATCTTCTGTAAGGAATCTTTTATTTGTCACGTTTGCTCTTCGCCCTGTCTTATGCACATTACCGTCTAATCAAATTGTTTGTCGTACTCTGTGATGTCGCACTTGTCTTCCCTTTTCATTTGCTCCAATAAGTCTGTGGTGCAATCCTAAAATAAAAACGTTTGTTTTTTAAACATATAATATATCAAATCAGGAGTTTTTTCGACATTGCATCTGCAGTTAACCCATAAATTATTCGAGCATATTGGGAACTCAGGAAACCGAATAGTATTGAATTCATTAAACACAATTTTAGCCAATTTTTTTTTCAGAAAAAATACATAAAAAATATGTATTTTATATCCAGAAATTCGTATTTGGACATAAAAAAAGGAGTAGGGGAAGTGGGGCTAATGGGACATTTTTTTAATAAATGCTAGTAAAAAGGCATAAATGCAGTTAAAATGATTTTACATTTAAGTTTATTAAAAATATTCCTGGTAAGTGAAAAACATTATTCAACTATGTGTTATATCGACGTTTTTAATTTAATTCTACTGTCACATTAGCCCCCATACTTGGGGTCTATTGGGACACAGTGCAGGGCAAATGGGACACGCTATAGAATTCAAAAATAAAAGTCATTTATGAATTTTAAATGCTTTTTTTATTAACATATGCTACTATATTGAATGTGCAAAACTTGTCGTGGATGATATTTCAGCATTGAACAGTTTAATTCCACAATGTCTTCTGCAGTGTTTAGTTTCTCTATAACCCTAACTATTTCTTCACTAATTGGAATTACCCTAATAGGATAATTCTAGATAGGATTAGTCTACATTCATATAGGAAAACATTTTTGGAGGATAATTAAATGTCAAAAATGTTAAAATTTGTCTAATATAAAAAAATCATTTAGTTCTTTTATAGTTTTACATGTTGGTAATGATTGTCTATTTATGTTTCCATCTAACCTAATTAAGAATACACAGTCAATAAAACACTACACTGTTCTTTTAAAGAAATAGTTAGCCACATTAAGTTGTCCCATTATCCCCCACGATGCGAAAATTTACAATTCTAGAAATAGTTCTTTACATGTGGAATGCAATACTTTTTCAGTAATATTTTCTTATTCTCCAGTATATATGTATATGTAGAATCTAAAACTGTCTTTAAATAAGATTAAAATATTCTTAAAAACTTACAAAACAAAATCACAAAATTTAATACTTGGTATGGTTTTAATAAAACAAACTTGGCTTATTTTTTCTGTGCCGTAAAATCCTGTCCTGACAGATATTCCATGCTGCTAATGTTTGCTAGACCTGTTACCAATCAGTGATGTAAAAATCTTGAATAAAATGGAAAAAATCCATTTGTCCGATAAGTTAGCCCCCACTTTCCACTGTATTACGAATGTTTTAAATGAGCATTTTTAGGAATGTTTGGCAATCTGCTTAACGTGGATTTTATTACCTTTCACCTAACAAAATGAGTATAGAATGCATTAAAAAATTTTAAATAAGAAAGTTAGAACTCTACTCTGGGAAGCTTATCAGCTATGTTACAGAAAAAAATGTGAGATTCTTTTTCGAGATAAGATTAAGAAAAGGAAACTACAAGGTGATACCTTATTTCACGGCATAAACATAGGAACCACCTAAAATCAATTCAGTATCACGTAAAAAAAGTGTGTATGCAAACGCAAAAAAAAATGAAAAACAATGAAAGATGGGTTATTGAAGGCAAATAGCTAGGATAAGAAATTAAATTTATAGCGTTAATAATCATATTTTAACTTATTTATAAAAACTGCGTAAAGTTTTTTTTATCCTCAAGAAGTCGTCTTCAAAATGCAACATTGAAGTTTTAAATTTCATAGATGATAAAGCAGTGTGGTCCAGCTGAGTGCTTCGAGGACAGCGGGTTGGATCACACTGCCTTAAAAAAAATTATTAATCTCTAGCTTTTATTAAATAAGTGAAATCATGATTAAAATCTTTCATTTATTTTTCGCTCTCGCTTTCGGATTCACTTTCCTATGTGATTCTGAATTGCATTCGGCCACCTGTAAGTTTTAGCCATGAATTTAGATCACCCGGTATTTTTTTTTTTCGTCTTACCGTAACGTCTGCATAATGATCACAAGTCGACTTCGGTAGTTTTGACTCACAACCAATCTATAAAATGCGTCAAAAATGTGTTACACTTCTTCATAATAGCTTATTAATTAAAAAATAATTAACACAGTACTAGAAAGCATTAAATTTATAGGACCTTTTTACACAATTTTTTATTGTTTTTTCCTCTATTACTATCCAGATAGAATTAATTTAAACCAAACTATTACAATTCACCTAGATAAATATAATGGAAATTATCTAATTTAAGTTGAAAGCAACATGCAATTTTAAAGACACTTTTTTAAGCTAATGCAAAAACACTGTATAAAATATAATCCTTACTGAATATATTTCTAATACTCCTTGGCAGATATTTTTGAAACTTTCTTTCTGGAAAAAGGAAAAAACTATCAAATATTCTCAATAACTACTTTATTTACTAATTATTATTTGATAACCCTTATCCTAATTAGCATTATACTCATCAACTTTTTGTAAGGGGAGAGGGGACACATTTGAACATCCCAAATTTCTTTAAGTTACTCTAAAAAATCTGAAAAAAAAAATTACCTATAGATATAATAGTATTAATATCATCTTTCGCCTCTTTCAGAGCATTGGGCCCTTTGGAATTTTAGTTTTTAAAACTTTAAACCACTTACCTAAAATATAAAAGCAGTTCACACGTTCTCTAATTTGTGAAAACAGAAGCAACTCTGTGATCTAAGATCTAAGTAATAGTGGGGTCGCTTATGTCATGTTTCGAAAAATTTTTGGCAGATGAAGCTTAGTGAGTGGATTCATTCGATTCATAATGACGTCTACATTAACGTGGTACCGGGTGTTTTTTCCGAATTCCGTGCAGGGGGTTTCTATGACGTCATGAATGCAAGATGGCCGCCGCAGGAAAAAAGCTGAAAATGGCGATCTAGCGATGTTATCGGAACTATTTTTGGACAAAAAGCTTAGAAATATATATTTTTATCGAATACCTACGAAAATAAGCATCTAAATCGGTTAAAAATTGCGTTTATGACGTCATAACCAAAAAATGGCTATTTTCACCAAAAATACAGTATTTTGTCATGTAATACTTTACACCCGGTACCACGTTAATGTACTCACTAAGCTTCTGCCAAAAGTTTTTTTTTACACCATTGGTTTTTGACACAAGCGACTCCACTATAAAAAATTACATCGCGGTCGCTATAAAGGTAAAAGCATTGGTCGGCAAGTAATTTTGCTTGGGATCCAAATAATTTTGAAAATTTTGTCGCGTTCCGGAGTAAAAATAGGTACTTATTACTACTTTTAGATACACATATTAAAAAGAGGTTTTAATTTGAGAAAAGCTACCTGCTTTTAATAATATTTCTAAATTTAAAAAACTGTTAATTTCTAGTAAATTTGTTTCAATCAAGTTACCCATAAAATACTTTAGAAAACATTGATAAGGCTATCGCTCAAACAAATGGCCGGCCTTCAACAAGAAAATTTGAGAGTTACGGACAAGGAATTTGGTATTCTTCCCCCCAAAATTTTGCAAAACCTTGATTTATTGACTAGAAAGGTACTACATACCTACTAATATTTCAGCACTCCTCCTAAATTAAGACTCAAAATTATTGAATGAACATTTTGAAATTTGCCCATTAAAATGCGGGTCAAACTAATTTTTGTTGTGTATGAATACATGCTTATGATTTTTCAAAATGTTTTGGCGGTCCGGGAAATAACCTCTCGTAGTCCGGATGCGACCCTTCCTATAAAGTAATACCTATAGAGAAGAGTTAAGCTACATGATTATAGAATACTATGTATTATACCCATGTGAGATTTATTTTAATGGAGTAATATGTTGGAGTGGTTGACTGGTCGTAGTAACACACCCCATAAGTCAACTCTAGTTACGCCACTGCGATGTCAATTATTCTTTGTCGGAGTCGAATCAATGAGAATATGCTCAACACACTGCCATTTCTCCTCTATAACGCTACATACCCTAGGTTCTGGAGCGAGTACACAGTACTTCTTATCAAAAGCATCCATGTGGTCAACAAACTCTGATGTCTTGGCGTCTTTATCGAGGAACTCTAGGCCTATTTCGAAGTCCTAGAAAAGAATAAAAGAGTTTTGGTTGTAAAAGGTTTTCAGATGCAAAATTAAGTTGTTTTTAAGGCCTGTGAGTGTGTGCATACAGGGTGTACACCATGGCGGAGCGAAAAAACAAAATGTTTGATATCGTTTTTGCCCTAGTGGAGAAAAGTTGGGTACTGGGTGGGTAAGGTCATGTGTGAACATTTTCGGGAAAAACAAAAAAAAAATATTTTCCGTCTTCAAATCGGCTTTAAAATTGAAAAAATTGGGAAAAAATACCAATTTTCAGAATTTTTGGAAAAAAAAATATTTCAAAATTTATATTGTGATAAAACTAGTCAAAATATGTTGTTTAGGACTTATTTAAATGGATTATATTTATTTATGTTTATTAAATGCCTACCCTGTAGCGCCTATAATTTAAGAGTAAAAAGTACTACTTAGGGACGTTTTGCTCACCAAAGCATATTATGCACTACGGTGGGCAAAAGTAATTAAATTCCGAATTTCTTCGAAGGAACTCCCTTACAATGATGCCATTTGGACATTTGAGGGAGTCCTTCACAATAATGAGGCCTTCCACCAAGCTTTCAATTTAAAAAGTGCTTTTTTTGCTAAAATGCTCGTTTTAGCTTATCAAACCTGCTTACAGAATACTTTACAGACTTCGAAAAGGGGGGAGATTAAGAAACAATCAATGTCATAGAGTGTTTTCAGGTGACGTCACGACCAGCTATTTTCTTTTAACTGTTAACCTTTTGTTGGACTTTTAACTGTTGCTAAGGCGGTTGCTAGGTAACGAGGTATCTGCTGCTAAGGCGGTTTTTAGGTACGGGGTCACGTGATTGCAAATGCTCCAATAGAAGAATTCCACAGCCAGTCATTTTCTGACTGTTAACCTTCTGTAGGGCAAAAAACTGTAACCTTCTGTTGCTAAAGGCCGTTGTTAGGTCCGAGTCATGTGATTGAAAATGCTCTATTTGTCATAAAAATTTACTTTCGAAACTTTTTGGTGAAAAAAATTTGGTTTCTTTCATTAAAATTTATTGACTTACTGCAGAGTTTAACGGTACAGATATAATGTTTATGTATGTAATGACTATCCTGTATATATAATGGTTTATGTATGCTTTACTCTTTACTCCTACACTTTTCTATGTGAACCAGCGATTCACCGGATTCACTCAGTATAAACAATGAAAGTGAAACAGTTTGAATGAATCTAAAGGAAATCGGAAGAGTGAAATGACAGTTTACACTTGCCATTTTGGATTACTCCTATCCAAAAGGATGATCGAAAGTGAAATGTCTAAATGAGCTTTTGCATTATTTTAAAATGGGATTTGCGATTTGCTTATTTTTGCTGACAAGGGGGAAATAAGACGGTAATGTAATGTGATCAAATAAATTTTCATTTAAAAATTCGTAAGGTTAAGAACATTGTTTTACCTTAGCATCTAAGGGACTAGTGCATCTCACTAATTTTTCGTAATCTTCAGTGTCTAATGAAAAAAAAATATCATTCAGAACCATCTTATAAGTACAGGGTGTTATAAAAAAATAAACTACTAACTGGCTTCTAGTCAAATAAATCCAACCTAAAAATTCCAATGTTCTTTATTGGCGCATAACAAAATCTTAACATATTATAGATACAACAACTTCTCATAAAAATCCTTAGAGATCTAATAGTATATTAGAGTGGACATCATGTGACTTTCACTGAATTGACAAGGCGCCATATTTGTCCAGCCGTAATGTTAACTCTATGGGGAGGGGTCTCAAAATGGCACAAAAGTGCATTTAAAAAGTTTCCCAGCTGAAATATTCCTCAGAGACCGATGGAAATCCAAGTAGGACCAAAAAATACATCTTTTGACACCAAAATTACATACCTTTCTTGCAGTTTTCTTGATTTTTCGTCCCGATTTTTTAACTAGAACACTAACATGGCTTTGTTTTTATTTATTTACAAAAAAAAAAAATGATGAATTGCCTAAACCACGCAGGGCTGGCAAGGCTTTGTTTTTGTAAGAAATCATTGTTAAGCAGATTTTGCCTCTTGTTAATTAGAATGGCTTCGGAAATATTTTAAAACACTAGTAGAAATAATAAATTAATTTTTAACAAAAAAGAGACCGACTTTAAAAATGCGCCTAAAAGTGAGAAATAATTTTTATCCAAAAAACAATACTGCTTTTTAACATAGGCGTAACGAGGGGGGTTATTGGGGTTGTAACCCCCCCCCATTACATCGACGGTTTCTAAAATATGAAAAACTGAAAAATTTTCCCTTTACAAGAAAGGCGGTTCACAACGAACTGTTCTTTTAGGAACTAACCCAAAGGGCCTCAAAATGAATTAAACACTACACTGAGAGACAAATTTTTAAAAAAATTTTTGGGAAAAAACCTAAAACCCCTTTCTAAAATTTTTACGTCTGTTATACTGTGTTTTCCCGTTGAAAGTTAAGCCTCTGAAGTTTTCCCTTCCGAAGTTTTGCAAGAAAAAAAATTATATTATACCATATGTTGGAATGGTTGACTGGTCGGAGTAACACCTTCCATGAGTCAACTCTAGTTACGCCACTGGTTTTTAACATAATTTTTGAACTCGTGAAGTGAATGACCCGATGACCTTTCACGATGATTATACACGACTTGACGTTAAACAACACTAAAAAGAATTGTTTTCTTCTCAAAAATATTACAAGAAACTCTGAAACTCCCATTCCAATAGTAAACAGTGATTAAATTTAAGGTTATATACAGTCACTCCAGGAAGTAGTCGTACATCCAACAAATTTGCACTAGTATAGGTACCTCCTATTACGGCTAAATTACACTAGCAAAATTCAAAAATTATCCTATTATAGTATGTTATTCTTCATTATAATCTACCGAAAAAGAGCAAAAAAAAATATCAAAACAGTTAGAAAAAAAATTATTTAAAAAATGAAGTGATTTGAAAGCTATTTGGTATCAAGAAACAAAATTGCATGCATGTACTTTTAAATTAGGATTAGAAAGAAAATATGCTTTTCAGAAATGCAATGCTCCCATGTTAAGTCTACGGCTGTACGAATATTTGTTTGAAATTCCAAATCGCTTCATTTTTTAAAATAATTTTTTCTAACTGTTCTGATATTTCTTTTGTTAGATTATAATAGTAGGGGAGCCCATGATGCTAAATGTGGATTTACTCGAGCGCGTCAGATAATCATAGGGGGGATACCTTGCATGCTTTTGAGTAACTCCACCAAATATAAGCTCTCTATGTTGGTGGGTAAGTTTAGAACAGCCCGTCAAAATTTGAAAAAAAAACCTAGTTACATGGACATACTTGAGCGCGTCAGATTGGCTACAGAGACAGTTAACAACTAGTTGAGACTAGTTTTCTGGCTACTAGTCCATAAACATTTTGTTTCGTACATTTTTCTCAAAAAGAGCGATAGCGTCTTACCGGTCTTGGCTTTGCTTTGCAACTTTGTAACCCTCCCACTCCCTTGCCCACCGCTCAAATCGGCAGATTTTAGAAAATGTACACTTTTTAGCTGGTAACTAACCTACCTTATCTTTATCTGACGCGCTCGAGTATGTCCATGTAACTAATTTTTTTTTACAAATCTGACGGGCTATTCTAAACTTACCCACCAACATAGAGAGCTTATATTTGGTGGAGTTACTCAAAAACATGCAAGGTATCCCCCCTATGATTATCTGACGCGCTCGAGTTACTACACTAAAACACTCTGGGCTCCCCTACTATAATGAAGAATTACATTTACAATATTAGAATAATTTTTGTTTGGATTTTGCACGTGGAATTTAGCCGTAATAGGTAGTATAGAGCATTTTCAATCACATGACTCGGCCTAACAACGGCCTTAGCAACGTTGTTTTTGCTCGCCAGTGACATCATGAGCGAATGCTTCTATTGGATGCTTCTAGTTCCCGCCCCTAACAACAGCCTTAGCAACGTTGTTTTTGTCCTCCAAGTGACGTCATGTGCGAATGCTCTATACTAGTGCAAATTTGTTGGGTGTACGAATACTTCCTGGAGTGACTGTATGTATAAGTATATTTGTATTGATATTTTTTTTCGGCATCAATAATTATCTTTTGTTAATAACTTTTCCTTTTACTATAAATTGAAAAAAGAAATTCTGATAAAAATAGACAAACTTTTAACTATTTTTAAATGTAACTTTATTCAACTGGAATAATGTAAGTTAAGTTTTCTCACCTTTTAATACACAGGCTAATGAAGTAAAGCATTTATACAGACTATCGTCGCCTGTTTCAGGTGCTGGCGGTGTCGGCATCTCACCGAAAGCCACGCACCCACCAACGCCTAAGGCCAGCAGAAGAAAACACACTTTTAATGGCATTTGGACTGTAGTTAAACGAATTTAGGGTCCGGGGGAGGCATTTATACTTTTTTTTAATAAATAAAAGAATGTAACTTCATGACGGAACCTCACGAAAGGGTTCTAAAAGGATACTGAATAAACAAAACGGAACTTTTAGTCTTTACTAATTCAATCTGGTCAAATACATTCACATGCAAATTTCAGGCTTTGTCTCGATTGAGCTTTCATTAATATAGGTTAATAACCAGATGTCTGCGGACGACAGACCATACGAAGTTTTCACAAAACACTATTGTAATTTTTAACATGTTAAGGTCTTGTATACCTAATGACGTCATTTCTGTGGCATAATGATCCGGCTATCTATATTTAGGTGCTCGTGCAAGCATATTGTGAAAGTGTAGCATCTCCATACTCAAACAGTAATAAAAATATGTGAATATATTCTTCCCCCTTTAGGAAAAATAAAAACTTTTCCTCTAACCTACTGTATAAGCAGAGAATATAAATCTAGAAGTATGTTTCGAAATAACCTTCGGTGGACATCTTGAAAATCACTTTTCCGGTCATCAGATTCCGGGGTTGACTTTTGATAATGATTGTTCTTTATTGCAGTGTGGTCCAACCCGCTGCCCTCGAAGATATTTTCGTGGCACTCGGCCACAAAAATGTAATGCTTAATCAAACTAATAGAAGGTAATTTGCTTTTCACTTTTTATTTCAGAAATGTGTTAAAAACCCGCTTTATGGGTCAAATTTTCAAAAAACTTTCGGGGGAGAACCCCTGAACCCCCTTTGAATTGTTTATGACTTTACTTAAAATTAAAAAAAAAACATCAATATAAGATCCAGTTGGGGCAATAGTAAAAGGAGTTTTAAAATCGAATCTATGGGTTTTAATTAACATTTAATCTACAAGTGTTATTAAAAAATTTAACTACAAGGCTGCATCTGTGTGCTTATGTATTTACAACTCAATTTTGATCATTAAAAATTCCTAACCTCTTGAGAAAAAAAAAATCCAGCCTCTTCTTTGGATATGAACTAATTTAAAAATGACACTTCTAGCTGTAAATCAATAAAACCTTAAACACTTTTTGAGCGCTCTTTTACCCTCTACAAAAAATATCCACTTTATCAGCAACAATTTTACACCACGTGAAAGAGCATTTAATTTTGTATAAATAAAGTGCCTTAAATTATTATTATTTGAGAAGAGGGACTGAGCAAAGCAAAGATGGAGAATAAAACTTTCGCGCCTTACAGCCGAAATGAAGTTTTGTAGTACTCTGCGCTTTACCTCCTGTATATTACCAATAAAATAGGTTGTTATGAATGAATTGATGGCTAGTGATTTTATGTTGTTTGGTATGCTGATTTCGAAAATGACCACCATTTTTCTCCATCACGTCAGGATTTTTTGTAAAATCGATTTCAATATTTTCGCTAAAATCCTATTTTAAAAGGAAATATCGAGAAAAATGTTGCATGTACAGCTGAGGAAAAAAAAAAAAACGTTACAGTTATTTTTTAGGCTTGGCGATTTATCGATGATTTGGCGCTTCTTGCGTTTTTATTTTCTTTACAAGTTTTCAACACGAAAATTAGCTCAATTTACTCCCTCCGTCAAAGCGTGTATTTATTCACACGTAAAAAAAATTAAATTACTAATAAACTAATATAAATAAAAAAATTAAAATAATTAACCATAATATTTACATGCTTATTAAAACTTAAAACAAAAAATCTTATCTCATGTTTCGATAATTAAAACTGAAATATTAATGAAAATCGGTTCACTAGTACTGGTAGGTTGACAGAAATTCTTACTTGGCGGTCGGATGTTGGCGACTAATTTAAGGCTTTGTATATGAATTTTTCATTTTTTGACGGTCAGTCAGGGCTATGTTTCATGACCAAATTAAATTAAACTCAGTTTTTAGGGTTAAATTAGGATGATCTTTCATAAAATCGAATAAAAATTGGGGGTCGCCATGAAAAAAGTTGCACTTTTTATTGCGTTGCGCCAGATGACGACCTCTGAGAGAAAAATAGTCAATTAGTTTTTTCAAGCATACACTAAATCCTGAAAAATGACACCAACAGCATCTTTCTAACCCCATCCGTTCGCCCGCAAAGTCTACTGTAACGTTTTTTTTTTCCTCAGCTGTACTATCTTTAATACACCTAATTTTATATGCAGAGGGTGTAAAAATACTTCTTTTGCTTAACTAAGCTGTTTCGAATCACATTCTTGTTGCCTGGCCTATGATTTGATCTTTCTAGCCCTTCTTTTTTGACCCATTGTTAAGTGACCATTCTTATTAAAGGGGAAGCATGGAGTTAATTTTCAAATCACAGCAAATGTTCCAACAGTGTTCGGCATACTTTATTTTAGAATAGAATATAATTTTATTTGACCATGGACAAAAATAAAAAAATACAAGATAGAAAACAAAAAAAAAAAAAAATCACACTGAAACGAGAATCAAATTATGTAGAACCAAAAATTGAGGACAAGAGCTTCAAAATTATTTTATTGAGGACAAGAGCGAGGTTTTCATAGAGTTCTTTTAAATGCACCGAGTATCCAAGAGAAGACCGGAAGAGATGACTGGTAATTCAGTTGATGAAAAAGGCACTGTAAACTGCAATATTAGGTTTATGAGATACTGGACGTGTGGCCAATGGAATATTATCAGGATGAGAGATCAGCTTTTGATTTCTGTGGTAATACTACTCACGTACAATGGCAGGAACAGAAGCAACAATCATCACAGTGGTTTTTCGGCTCCCTCCATGGAGTTCCAAATCTTAAAGCAGTCTTATTTCTTGGAGCCAAAAGCATAGATAATTGATACCCTGCACACAAACTTTATGAGGAGCCCAAGGTTTGTCCTGATCTCCGAGTTTCATATCGAAATACGCAAGAGAAAGTTATCTTACTTAGTCTGTAATGCTACTCATGCAATTTTTAATAACGCTATTTCGTTACATATGTAACAAAAGACATCAGAAAAATTTTCACAACGTCTCAAACTAAATGGCACATTTCACGAAACCCACAGAGAAAAACAGTTGTTAAAATTGTTTTCTGATAGGGCTTTACATGACTTCGCTCGACTCAATTGAGGACTGAGAGGTGTCAGAGAGTGGTATTTTATATATTTTACCATGGTGAATGATGTAAATATATGATGTAAAATATTTTTGAAAATTTAATTATGCCATTAGATTTAGCTAACAAGAAAGCAATAAATTGGGCAGGAAATATTTTTTTTAAATTTATTTTTGGGAAGTAAATTACAAAATACTAATGGATTTCCTTCAAAAATGTCAGTCAGTTACCCGTGAAATTGCTCTTCGATATTTTTCTTTTGTATTTATCGTCCATGTGACGGTTCTAAGAAAAGGTTTAGTCCTCTTTCGTATCTTCCTGATTCGTCCCCTTGTCAAAAATTATCCTGTTTGATCCCTTTAGGGTTAAATGAAATTTTGGTTATTCCTGTTTGATCCCCTGGGTGTTGAGTTTACCATAATTGGCATAAAACCGCTAAAAAGGTGAACAATTGTTAGTTACGCTTCAGTTTTTTCTTGGATATCCTATTAAAATTATTACTAAAATAAATAACTTTTAAAAAGTTTTGTTTTTAAAATATTATAATGTATGTCAAGGTGTTACCTGTCAGTTACTTTTTACACTGTTAATTAAAAAAAATACTTTAATTCACGCGGACAAATAAATAGTAATAAATTATCGAGGGGATAAAAGAGGACAAAATTTGACAAGGGGATGGAAGCGGAAGAGATGAAACAGGACATCACCCTAAGAAAAATCCCAAAACACCAATGCTGAATTTTTTTTCCGTATGATAATAATAGAATTTCAACTTAAAATTCTACAGGCATGCTTAAATAAATTTAAATAAAATTAAAAGTTTAAAATTTTACAAAAATTTTGATTTTTAATTAATAATTGCCTTTTTTCTAAATTTTAAAGATTTTTAATACTTGTTTAAAAGAAAGTTAGACCAGATACATACCATTTTAAACAGAAAAGAAATATGAATAGAATGACCCAAGTTGCAAGTCTCTGGGTAAAGTTGTTCTAGAGTTATGGCTATTTTAAGAATGCAGGAAAAACAAATTTACGTAAAGTTTAAAACTTTAAAAATTTATTTCTTTTAAACATTCGGTCACAAAGAAATGAAACTAGGCACACACTATACACAATGAAGGTACACAACCATGAAAAAATTGAGGACACTATTTGAGAGCGTTATTTAGTGATTTTTGACCAATTTCTCCACTGATTTCAAAAATTTTTGTTGCATTATACTTGTTTTAATGTGTTACATCTTTTCCGCACTATTACATTTCGAATTTTTGAATTTCGACTTTTTCGACCCGGCCTAGTGTATATGTTACCGGTAAAGTGATTAATCGGGCATTATTAATAATGCCCGAAGTGGAGGCGGGCAAAGTGATAAATTTAAATTTCATTCATAAATTCCATTGAATTTATCACTATGCCCGGGCATTATTAATAATGCCCGATTTATCACATTGCCCGTAACATATATATTTTGAACTGTAGTGGGGGAAAGCGAGCGTTCTTCATTTTTTTATAGAAAGGCAAAAAAATAGCTGCTCTTCAAAAAGCTAGCGTACACCGCTTCTTGAAAAGTAAGAACGAACCAAGCATCCTATAGGAAATTTTACGTACTTTAATTTGGTGTACTGCGATTTTTGGAGAAACTAATTTTTTTTAGAAATTCGGTGAAACACCGAATAAAAGATAAAAAGATTTGATATGAAACCGACCTCCCACATGGCCGCAATTTTGATATTCGTAATTAGCGCCCTCGGAAACATATAAAACCGTCGAAAAAACTTTTTACGTAAATAAATAAAAAACAACCGATTGCCTGTGTTAAGGGGTGATAGACCAGTAACCAGGTAGTTTTTTTCAGGAAAAAAATCCGAAAGTTTTTTCCTCAATGGTTTTATACGTTTTCGAGGGTTCTGAATCCGAATCTGAACTTTTCGTACAAAATTTCGAGTGGCATTTGGTAAAAATTCGCAAAAAAACCCTAAAATTTCACCCCATTTTTTGATTTTTTACTTGTAGAACGGAAAGTATGGGTTTCTCATGAAAATGTTAAGTATAGAAAATAAAGAAGACAAAACAATCTACAAAATTGTCAATTACAACTTTTTTACCAGACCAATGGTTTAGCCTTTAAAGCGCACTAAAAATCAGGCAATATTCACCCCTGAGGTGGAAAATTCACCATATCTTCTGTAAAAATCTCACATTTTGATTTAAATAAATAGGAAACACTACTTTAATAATTTCTTATGTAATGTATTCTTAATTTTTATCCCAATGATTATTAATTAAATTATTTATTCTTCAGTAATTTCCCCCAGAAACGCAGGTTCTTTCACTCAGGCTCTTTTGTCAATGAAAAATTCATTTACTTGTTCATTTTTTTGAGCAAGGAACCAACTTCCACTGAAGTCTTTTATTAAGTATTACCAACTTTACTCTCGATATTTGCTTCGCTCCCTCCCCCTTCTAAAAAAATAATGATTTAAAGCACGTTACTCATAGAAAATTAAATACTCTTTCACGTGGTGTAAAATTTTTGTTGATAAAGTGAATATTTTTCAATTTTGTGGAGGGTAGAAGAGCGCGTTTTCCATTTTTTTTTTGTGGAAAAGCCAAAAAATGGCTGTATTTCAGCGCGCTCTAGCGGCCAAACTATTTGTCTTACAAAAAAGTTGTAAAAAATAATTTTTTAGATTGTTTATCCTCTTTATTTTCCATACTTAACATTTTCACTAGAAACCCATACTTTCCGTTCTACAAGCAGAAAATCAGAAAAGGGGTGAAATTTTAGGGGTTTTTTGAATTTTCACCAAAATGCCATTCAAAATTTTGTATGCAAAGTTTAGATTCGGATTCAGCACCCTCGAAAACATACAAAACCGTTGAGAAAAAAACTTCCTGAAACACCCCTTTTTTGACACCTGGTTACTGGACTATTAGTAAATCTTCAAAGTTGAAATAAATCTTCCAGTGTTGAAACACGGCTTACTAGATACTTATACAGGCTAGCCGAGTTTTAAACAATGAAAACCATTTGACAACTTTTCCCGCTTGGAGCGCTACAAGACCTACCTATATCACCCACCGCCTTCAACACTGTGGATATGCTTTGCCAGTTGGTCCAGTATTGCCATCTGGATTTGCAATGATTTCCGTACTCGGCTAGCCTGTATAAGTATCTAGTAAGCCGTGGTTGAAACATAAGCTTGACTTGCCTGTTTTAAAATAGTGAAATGCAATTTTTGGAATTCCAATCCCCAATCAGGATCCCAATAAAAGTTTAATTGGCACTCGGGTAGCTAAATGTTGGACCACACTGCTTTAATTACGAGGGTCTGCATTCGTACTGCGCGAGGTTATTTCCTGGACCGCCAAAATATTTTGAAAAACACTTCGAGAAATAGTTCATAGGTATTAAGCTTTATTTTGAGAACTTTAACTAAATGGTGGCTTCTCTTAATAATTTAGACATTTATCTTTAACTTTATGCGGTATTTATTTTCCCTCAAAGGGTTCTAAGTTTAATAAATTTAAAAATTAGTGTCAAGAACTCCTAAATTTCAGAGGTTAGCGTAACGCTGAAATTAAGAAAATGCATTTTTGTTTAATGTCTAATTTAAGCAAATTTTCCTTTTGAAACCTATTTGATTTAACATGCAATTGATACAAACACTGGTCTACTTTTTTTTGGTGCCGGGAATATTAAAGCTGATTTTGTAAGTAATTGGCATCCTGATTAAGAATATGGCATCCATTTTTGCTCATCAGCTCTAGTTTTTGAGATATTTCACAATTAAGTTTTTAAGACTTTTGCTCTACCTTTTATACAATATAGTAATTTAAAAATGTCTTAAACATAAAACAACAAACTCTCCAAGGCTTTTCCTATTCCTTAGGGTCCAAATAGATAGTGTATATAGTTTCAGCGCCCTAAGTTAGTTCTAAGGGAAACCTATAGGGCCCTAAAGTTAAAAAAGTAGGGAAAATGGTCTTTTTTTCAGAATTTTTTAAAAAATATTTTTGAGTTTGGTAATGTGATAAAAGTGGCTAATATATGTTATTTAGAACTTATTTAGACAGGATAAAATAATTTTTATTTTTAAAATGCACCGCAAAAGACCTATTTTCTAATTTTAAGGCAAGAAGTAGGGTCATTTCGCTGAAAAACGCTTAATACCAATAATGGTGGTTGAAACGAATAAATTCAGAATTTTTCAGAAGTAAGTCCTCAAAAAAGATGTCCTTTGAAGTAAAACTGAAATTTCATTTGATAAAGATCAGTGAAATAACAATAAGAACTGCTCCCAAGCTTTCAAGCCCTACATTTTTAAAAAAGTGGAAAAATTCCCTTTTTTAATTTTTTTTTGTTTTACATCAAAGTACATCTTTTTTGAGGACTTACTTCTGAAAAATTTGAAATTTATTCGTTGTTTCAACCACCATTATTGGTATTTAGCGATTTTGAGCGAAATGACTATAGCTGTTATGAATAGCTATTTCTCGCCTAAAAGTAGAAAATAGGTCTTTTGCGGTGCAGTTTAAAAGAAAAAAAATATTTTACCCTGTCTAAATAAGTTCTAAATAACATATATTAGCCAGTTTTATCTCATTAGAAAACTCAAAAATATTTTTTTTAAAATTCTGAAAAAAAAAGACCATTTCTTCCACTTTTTTTCAACTTTAGGGCCGTGTAGCTGTAGGTACCCCTTAGAACTAACCCAGGGGGATGAAACTGCATACACTATCTATTTTGAGCCTAAGGAATAGGAAAACCCTTGGAGAGTTTGGTTTTTTATATTTTAAGACATCTTTATATCACCATTATTGTATAAAAGGTTGAGCAAAAGTCTTAAAAACTTAATTGTGGAATTAATTTCGATTATTGGACTAAAAACCATAAATTTCAGAAAAAATGTGTGAAATTTTAGTGTGAATTAGGATATCTGTGTAAGTTGCTATAATACTTTTATCAGTCTTTGAATGATAATTAATTTGGAAAGTACTTTTATAAAACGTGAAAAACTTTTTTCATTATAAAATATGGCGTCAATTGGTCGTTGTGATTGGTTGGATAATTAGTGTTTTGACAGTACTTGCTTTGTAACTGCGACCTTATACGTAATCTAAAAAAATGGAAATATTTTAAAATTAAGAATTTAAAAAAAAAGTACAACAGCTTTATGCACATCCTCGGATTTTTAGAAGAGAGAGAGAGAGAATACTCGTAATATCTTTAAAGAGTTTATTTACATCAGTTTTAAACTTATTAAAGTTTTTCCTAACTTTTAGTTTTTTATTGAAAAAAATGCTTGCTGTTCATAACTCTGTATCACACAATTATATTTTGACAGTTAAAACCGACGGCGTATGACAAAAAAAGGATACCCAAAACATTTAGAGGCATATTTCACATGGAATGAAATTAACTTCATAAAACTACAAACCATTATCGTAAAGTTTTTATTTTATGAAAAGGAATAAAACAAATATTTCATTCAAAAATTTTTGAAACTAGTACATTTTAATTTCCAAAATACATGGTAATCAAGTTGTCGCAAATCACAAATTCTTATAAAAAAACATCTGCCTTTTATTTTCACGTTTGCTCTTCGCAATGTCTTTAAGATACTACCGTCTAATCAAATTGTTTATCGTACTCTGTTATGTCGCACTTGCCTTCCCTTTTTATTTTCTCCATCAAGTCTGTGGAGCAATCCTAAAATAAAAACGTCTATTATTTAAAGATAGAATATATCATATCAGGATTTTTTTTGTAGTAGGACACAGTGCAGGGCTAATGGGACATGCTATATAGAATTCAAAAATAAAAGTAATTTATTAATTTTAAATGCCTTTTTTATAAATACATATTTATAATATGGGAAAAAATCCATTTGTCTCATTAGCCGTGCGTCCCATTAGCCCCCACTTTCCCCTTTATTAAATATGTTTTAAATAAGCATTTTGAGTAATTTTTGGGAGAATATTCTTCTAATATACATATGTATAAGATAATTTTTTTTTGTATATGCGTAAGTATAGAAATAGTTCAAAAATTATAATGCTTGTCGATTAAGTAGATTTTAATACCTTTCACCCTACAAAATAAGGTATAGAACAGTGGTTCTCAACCGGGGATACGCATACCCCTAGGGGTACGCCGAGAGCTTTTAAGGGGTACGCCACAAATTGTTTATTTTTCAACTTTCAATGGTTTTAAAGCTTTTAACTTTATATTTAACTTTTGAGGAAGACCGAAAATTCGCTGAATGTGTTTCTTCAAAGTTTAATGATAAAGGATGGTACCAGTTTACCAATAGCAGCTAACATTAGAGGCGTATATAAGAGGATGACGGATCTATAGTAATTCGATTGATATTTGAGATAGTCGATTGATTGATAGAACACGATTTCATTTAGAATAGGTTGAGGCCAGTGCTGAGAATGGCAGGACATCATACCAAAAAATTTTGTTTCAAGCAAAAAAGAAAAAAAAGGCCGAGGCTCCCTCAAAAAAAAATCCAGCTAGAGCAACTAATCAGCTAATCCATCTAAAAGCATAGAAAATTTGATTTTGAAATTGTCTAATCATATAACACTGAAAATGAGTTTAACCTTGTTTAAAAAGGTCAAATTTCAAAAATTTTCCTGGGGGAGGACCCCCAGCCCCCCTTTTTTAGTGAAAAGTCACAAAAAATTCACAATAACTTGGGACAAAGGTTAATTAATTGATTTAAAACCACCTTAAAATCATTGAACGGGGGCTTTTGCGAAAAATATTATTTTTGGAGGAGTTAATCATGATTTTGCAAAATCCTTCTGGGGGGAATCCCAAATCCTTAGGTTCCCCTCCAATAATTTTTGGAAGCCGAAGACGCCAACTGCATGCTAGGGGTACGCAGGAGAATATAATTTCCCTTTGGGGGTACAATCGTGAAAAAGGTTGAGAACCACTGGTATATGTATTAAAAATTTTAAAGAAGAAAGTACAACTCTACTCGTGGAAGGACGGGTATATCAGCTAGTTACAGAGAAAAAAGTGAGATTCTTTTTCAAGATAAGTTTAAGAAAAGGAAACTACAAGGTGATACATAATTTCACGGTTTAGCATATACTATAAACAAAGGAACCAGTTAAAGAAAATTCAGTATCCCATGTCTGAAAAACGCAAAAAAAACCCCTGCAAAACAATGAAAGATGGGATTATTGTAAGCAAACAGCCGGGATTAGAAATTAAATTTTAGCGCTAATAATGATATTTTAACTTTTTTATAAAAACTGTGTAAATTTATGTTTTTTTCCTCAAGAAGTCATCTTCAAAATGTAATAATAAAGTTTTAAATTTCATAAACCACCCCTTAAAGAAAAATATTTACCAATATAGCTTTTATTAAATAAGTTAAACCATGAATAATTAAATCTTTCAATGCTTTTTCCGCTCTCTTTAGCTTAGGAGTGGGTTTCCACCACTGTGCGTTAGGAACCACTTTCCCAAGTGGTTCTGAATTGCATTTGGCCCTCAGTAAATGTTAACCATGAATTTAGATCACACTGTATTTCTGTCATCTTACCGTAATGTCTGCATAATGATCACAAACCGACTTGGGCAGTTTTGACTCACAACCAAGCTGTAAAATACGTCAAAAGTTTGTTACTTTTCTCATAACTTATTGAACAAAAAAATAATTAAAGCAATACTAGAAAGCATTAAATTTACAGAACTTTCACACAATTTTTTTTATTTTAATCCAGATAAAATCCATTGAAACCGAACTATTACCATTCACCCAGATAAATACAATGAAAATTATTCCATTTAAATTTGAAAACAACATGCAATTATAATAAGACCCGACATTTTTTAAGCTAAGGCAAAAACTATGAAATATTCCTTACTGAATATATTTCCATTACTCCTTGGCAGATTTTCGTGAATCTTTCTTTCTGGAAAAAGAAAAACTATCAAATATTCTCAATTATTACTTTAATTACTAATCATTATTTGATAACCCTTATCCTAATTAGCATTATACTTATCAACTTTTTATAAGGGAAGAGGGGGTACATCTGAGCATGGGAAAAACGTTACTTTAAAAAAAATCTGAAAAAATACCAATAGATATAACAGTATATTAATAGAGAATCATGAATAGAGAATCTTTCGCATCATGAATTTTCAGAGCTGTTGGACCTTTGGAATTTTAGTTTTTAAAACTTAAATTTATCATCTAACCTAATTTAACCTTTTAATTATTATTTTTTTTTTATTTGTTTAAAAATTTATGGATCACTTTATAATTACTATAATATCATTTTTTACAATACCACAAAAGATCCCACATCATATAAAGAAAACGCAACAGCTTTTTTATGCCTAATATCATAGTTTTTTCCTTTACATGAATGAGAAGTATACTTTGTTTTTCCACTTACCTAAAATATAAAACCAGTTCACACGTTCTCTAATTTGTGAAAAAAGAAGCAACTCTGTGGTCTAATCAGTAAGTTCTTTAGATCGCGGTCACTATAAAGTGATACCCATAGAGAAGAGTTAGGGCCGCATTCAAAATTACGAGAAGACGGGAAATGGCGATCTTTTTCAGTCGCCAAGCGTCTATCGTGACCATTCTGGTATTCAAAGAGCCACCAAGAGGAAGACCTAAAGAAAAAGATACTTCCCAACAAGACCACTGTCCGCCAAAGACCACTGTCATATGCATATGCTGTCCGACTTACTGGAAATTATTTTCACTGCTGAACTTATATGTCGTGCAGTGTTGCTAAAGCGTGCATTCTTGACGTCACGTTCTGTCGCCAAAGCGTTAGCCCAACCTTGAAATAATCGAATTTGATCCAAAAACTCACTGTCAGAAGCCTTGCTAACGTCGGTTACTCTTTGTCAGGGTCGATTCCCCCCCCCACTCCCGTTTCTCCTCTATGATGGTATAACGCTACATACCCTTGGTTCTGGAGCGAGTTTACAGTACGTATTATCAAGAGCATCCAGGTGGTCAGCATAGTCTGTTATCTTGCCTTCTTTCTCGATGAACTCTAGGCCTACTTTGAAGTCCTAGAAAAGGATAAGATAGTTTTGGTTGTGTAAAAGATTTTCAGATGCAAAAGTAAGTTGTTTTTAGGGCTTGTGAGTGTGTGTATACAGGGTGTACACCATGGCGGGGCGAAAAAAACGAAATTTTTGAAATTGTTTTTTGCCCTAGTGCAGAAAAGTTGGGTACTGGTGGGTAAGGTCATGTCTAAAAGTTTCTGGGTATAGTTGTTCTGGAGATATGGCTATTTTAAGATTGCAGGAAAAACAACTTTACGTAAAGTTTAAGACTTTAAAAATTTATTTCTTTTAAACTTTTGGGCACAAAGAAATGAAACTATACACATACTATAGACAATGAAGATACACAACCATGAAAACATTGAGGACTATATTTGAGTGCATTATCTAGGGATTTTTGGCCAATATCCCCAAAAATGACCAAAACAACAAAACTTTGACCTCGTTGCGCAAGGGTCAAACGTTGACCGATTTCAAAATTTTTTGTTGCATTATACTTGTATTAATGTACATCTTTTCCGCACTATTACATTTCGAATTTTTGACTTTAGTATTTTTCGACACGGCCTAGTGTACACGTTAATAAACATACAATTTCCATGAGGATAATAATTGCTCCTGAATTAGTTGAATGAAAGTGACAATGAAAGTGAAACAGCGTGAATGAGTCTATTTAGGAAATCGAAGGAGCGAAATGACAGTTTACACTTGTCATTTTGGATTATTCGTATCCAAAAGGATGATCGAAAGGGAGAAGTCTAAATGAGCCTTTGCATTATTATTAAACGGGATTTGCGATTTGCTTATTTTTGGTGACATGGGGGAAATAAGACGGTATGCAATGTGATAAAATAAATTTTCATTTAAAAATTTGTACTGTTAAAGACATTTTGTTTTACCTTATCATCTATGGGACTAGTGCATTCCCGGTAATTTTCGTAATCTTCAGTTCCTAATGAAATAAAAAAAATTACTATTCAGAACCATCTTTGAAGTATATTTAACAATCTGATGTAAAATTATTGAAACAGTAAAACAAAGTTTTAAAGTTAATAACTATTATCTCAAATATTACTATACTATCTCAAAATTACTATTACAAGAAATTCTGAAACTCCCATTCCAGTTGTAAATAGTTATTAATTTTAAGGTTTTATATGTATAAGTGTTTTTTTTTTCTTTTTCGGCATAAATAATTATCTTTTGTTAATATTTTTCCTTTTAGCATATAAATGAAAAAAGAAACTCGGATAAAAATGGACTCAAACTTTTACATATGCAGCGGCCCAACAATGTGATCAGCATCGAGCTTGCTTCTCGCAATTAAATTACATAAAATTACCGTGCTATCAAACGAAAACGCGTGATCGCATTGTTGGGATCTCACATAAAAATTATTCATGCAAAGTTTAAGTTTAATCTGAGATTTCAAATTGTATGCATCTCTGCATTTCTAAATCAATTTCAATCTGTAAAAAAATTCATTAAATAATAAAACCTTCTGATTTATATGGAGTCGTCAAACATACCACATATTATTCAATTTTTAAATGTAACTAGAGTTGACTGGAATAATATAAGTTAAGATTTCTCACCTTTTAAAACACAGGCTAATGAAGTAAAGCATGTATACAGACTATCGTCGCCTGTTTCAGCTGCTGGCGTTGTCGGCTTCTCACCGAAAGCCAAGCACCCACCAACGCCTAAGGCCAGCAGAAGAAAACACACTTTTAGTGGCATTTGGACTGTCATTAAAAGAATTTAGGGTTCGGGGGAGGCATATATACTTTTGTTTATAAATAAAAGAATGTAACTTCATGAGGGAACATCACGAAAGGTGGGTCTAAAAGGATACTGAATAAACAAAAACGACTTTTAGTCTTTACTAATTCATCCTGGTTTTATATCATCGTGCAAACTTCAGGCTTTGTCTCGATTGAGCTTTCATTAATGTAGGCTAATAAGAATGGTAATACTAGTGATCACGGAAGACAGACAGTCGATGCTTCCATAAACGACTATTGTAATTGTACAGGGCGGAAGTTTTTCGTGTCGGAAAATAAAATTAAAAGGTTGTATTACATAGTATCCATAGTGGATAGTCTTTTGTTAAAGGCAATGTCAATATAAAGGTTAGTATTTTTTGAAGGTAAATTGATTGAAAACAACTTTTACTAAAGGACTTTATAAATTGTCGAGTAGAGTTTTAGTTCTTGCTCTGTGATTTGAAACAGATATTTTGGTAAAGTAAAACGAAATTTTATTGGTTTTTATAATTTGGATAAATATTTCTAATTTTCTTTATCACGTTCAGCTCATCAAATATCATCCTCATGGGGGAAAACTTAATCCCAAAATAATGAATTCTTTTCTGAAAATTACATATTGAAATATAATACAAGACTTTTATTTCAAAACATTAATTATGGTGAATGTGAAATGAATCTTCAAATCTTATTTAAGACTCTAAATTTGAAAACATTCTTAAAAAATCAAAACATAAGGAATTCTTAGTTTGAGTCAGAAACTCTTTATCTTTTAAGCTGGTAACCAATAACATTTCGAGCTTGCTTAAAGTTTAAAACAGTTTTATTTGTTCCAGAGACAAGAAACAACACATACTACATTGCAACTATACGCGTTTCATAAATCGACCGAAAAACTTAAAGGTGTTAAGTAGGATAAAGAGTCATGAGGATAACGAATTTCCCATATACATGAGGTCGGCAACCACGTTTAGGGCCTTGAATTGGAGGTTTGAAAGGGAGGTTTAGGAGCACTTCTATCTAAAAGAAAAACTTTTTTTTCTGTGCAAAATACTCCTCTAGCGGATGATGAAAGTTAAAGCGATGGAGAATAGTAGTTGGAAAAATAGTCATCTTTAGAGGAAAGACCAATAATAAGAAAAGAAACTTTCATTTGACATTAAGCGTATTTCAGTTCATAACTTCGAACAATGTCTTTAAAATTAGTCCTTTGCTTAATTTCTGACGTTCAACTGAAATACGTTGTAACCATGCTTAATGTCATATGAATGTTTCTTTTATTTTTATTGGTCTTTTCCCTAAAGATGACTATTTTCGAACGACTATCCTCCACCACTTTTATTTTTGTTGAAGCCTGATGCGTAAGCAGTTTGAGAGTGTTAGCGAGCAGGGGGCTGTAGCTCCCTAGTATCTAAAGAAGTTTAAATACCTTAGTGGCTGGCTTTAAAATAACATTTTTCTATTAATTATTTACGTAGAGAAATCCGTGGCAACGACTGATACCATATTCGGGGTGTGTTTCATCTTTTTTTGAAATAAAAGTAAGAATTACTCGTACTTCTAAGTTTGTTTAAATGTGTTCCAAAAAGAAACATAATATTATATAAAATTATTTACTTCTGATTATTCGCTATAAAACCTATTAATGACCGCTTTTAATGAAGTTTCAATAGTGAATTTCTCTAACTGTTATCTTTGGGCAGTTATTATCCATTCCTTATTTTCTAAATGAAATATTTCTAAATTATTAGTCAAAGTATAAAATTTAATTAAAAATGAACCCCTGCTTTGCCCTTAAATGGGCCGCAGTATTACAAATAAATTACATGTCATTCAGAATTAGAATTCCTCCGGTCACTTCTTTTCATGGTCTACCTACACAATGTATAGTTAAACGGTTACAACAAAAGTGTCCAATTTACATAGTAATTCCCAAGTCAGAAAGAAGGAAAGAGAGAGAGGGGATTTTTAAGTAGTACAATGAAATGAAATTATTTAGGAATATTTTGATAAGAACATTTCATAAATAAAACGTTAAAGAGAGTAACCCTAATTTTTACAAACATTAGTTTAATATTGAACTTCTCACACGGATGTAAATCTATAGGAATAATCATATTTTTCTAACTACTTATAAACGAAAATAGTGGTAAAAATTTTTATTTTTATTACTTTTTCAATTACAATGCTTTCAAAGAGCATTTTCTGCTAGGAGAAATTTTTCTACTACTCAAAACTTGAAGTGTCACAATTGTCTGCTTCATTTAACTCGTCCAACAATTGTGTCAAACAGTCCTAAATAATGACAAAGAAATAATTATAATAAATCGAGGGTAATTAACAGAGAAAAATGAATATATTTACAGAAAGTTGGGAGATTGATACGCCAATTTTTTTGCTTTACTTTAAATATCAAATTTCATTCAAAACATGATTTCCTATTTTATAGTGTATATTAACACAAATTAATCTTTTTTAGAACTAATGTTGAGAACATGGACGGATATAGGAGGAAGTCCCTGGGGGTCAAGCTAGATACTTTTGGGGGGCATTCTGTCCCTGATTGAACTGATAACATTGCTTACAAAATTCCATACTAAAAAATGGAATATCCTTAAAAAGTTAGTGGGAGGCATTGACCCCCATGACCCCCCGTAAATCCACCAATGTTTGAGACCTTAGTTACGTACCTAGCTATTATAAAAAAAATTATTTTCATGCTATTTTCCATTGTGAACACGTACCCGCTTTGCCCTAAAGCTCCTCCCTAACTTTAATAAGGATTCAATCTCATAAATATTAAAAAAACGCCGGTTCTTTCATAGTACTTTAAAGTTAGGTTTTGTCAAAATAATATAGTAATATTATCAACAGTGATGAATGTACTAGATTTCAACTATTTTCAAGGAGCATTTTTAGGTTTTTTTAAATCACTATTGTTATACACAGCGTTCGAAATTATGGTGTTTTGCTGGTCCGGGACAACTGAAAAACGGTTCGGACCAGTGGAATCCGAAAACCACTGGTCCGCCGGACCAGTGATCTTTCGAGCAAGTAATCCTTTTTAGACGATTTGTTCAGTGATAGTAGTATTTTAAATGCGTTTTTGATTATTGCATTTGGTGAAGCAAGTACATATTTTTGACAGAACCCGTGGCGATATGGGATAGGGGAGCCCCCGGCGAAAAAAAAAAATACTATTGAATAATGAATTAATTTTTAACATTAAATTACTATTTCGTACTCAGATTCAGTGCAATAGTTACTGTATAATATTTAAACCGGTCCTTTTTAATTTGTCGGACCAGTGATTTTTGTTGCGGACCAGTAAGATTGGAAAAGCATTGGTCCGCCGGACCAGTGTTTTTTTTCCCAATTTCTAACGCTGGTTATACAGGATGATTCGTAATTACGTTGACAAACTTTGCAGGGGGGTAGAGGGGACCTAGACAAGCATATTTCGAAAAATCATGGTGGGGGCTCACATGCACCGTTAAAGAGCTCCTAATGTTGTGCGAGAGCGTTGCAAACGTACGTTTTGGAAAGGCCCGTGTAACGAAACAAAACATAATAAAATGAAAAAATTTGTTGCATGAGGTACAGCAGTATCCGTACTACTTACATCATAAATTTGATAGAAATCGGATCACTTGCTAAACCGTGGGGTGATTTTTAAAACGGGCAATATTAATCTTTTAGCCAAAGAATGGAGTTCCCTTACAATAGTGTAATGGTATTTAAAAAATGATGATCGGGGAGGAATTTTTAATGATCATACATTGATCATTGGAACTGTATGTTCATTGAAAATTCCTTCACCGATCATCATTTTTCTAAATACCATTAAGGGAACTCCATTCTTTGGCTAAAAGATTAATATTGCACGTTTTAAAACTCCCCCCACGGTTTAACAAGTGGTCCAATTTTTAATTAATTTGTGGTGTAAGTAGTACGGTTACTTCTGTACCTCATGCAATATTTTTTTGCATTATATTATCTTTTGTTTCGTGAAACGGGCCTTGGGAAAACCCATTCTTGTAACGCCATCGCACTACATTAGGCCCTAGCTCTTTAACGGTGCATCTGAGCCCCCCCCCATTCCAATTCGAAATATGCTTGTCTAGGTCCCCTCTACCCCCCTGCAAAGTTTGTCCACGTATTTACGAATCAACCTGTATATTGCGCCCAGTCACCCCTTATTACAAATCTGATGTTCTATCGGAGTTGATCGAAACTCGAGAGTGTTCAAGGCCCAGTTCCACTATACGCGAGCGAGCGAGCGAACGACAAGCGATCCTCCGCCTTCTTTTGTATCTCCTCCCCGAAATGCTTTCCTATGGAAGTAGTCTTCAATCGTTCGTCGCGCGACTATAGCGCGACGCCGCCTGCTAGTTCTTGTGCTAGTTTTCCTTATTGCAGATAGATGGCACCATGATATAACTAGTATTTTAATTTTAAGTAGTTTTATTTAACTATTGCCTGTATTGATAGATGGCGCTATTTTTCTTCTTGTTAATATGCAATTTTTTTTTAAAGATTCAAGGGATGCAAACATTTTAAAAACTTACTCAACTTACTTACTTGGGTCAAGATTTTGATGCTTAATTATTAGTAGGCCATTATAATGAGATTTGGCCAAAACATCCCAAATTCAATCTTTTTAAATTTGGGCAATTTTTGAATTTTTTAAGTATTGCTGCAGTTTTTCTTTCTTTGTGTAATTAATATCTAATGTAACAAAACTGTCATCCTTTTCATTTTATTTTTGTAGAATTCTTTTGAAAAATATTTTATGTAAAAAAATTTAAGTATGTGTTAAAAGAGAGAAAAATGATCTTTTAAGATGATTTAGAAGGTGCTATGGTGAAAAGATGGTTAAAATTTACTTTGTACCATCAATAAATGTTTATTAAATGAATCTGAAATTTTAAGTTTCATTTTTTAAATTAAGACAGATTTTTTTTAAATTGCTTTTTGACAATTTATGATATTATCCCAATTAATTGCTGAAGATTATAGTTTCATGTAACACTTCTGTTACATCAGCGTGTATAACAAAATATGAAAATTTAATGATCTTTTAGAGGATATTTCATAAAATTGAGAACATAGTAACTAAAGAACTTTGGTAGCAAATTTTAATGCATGGTAGAACATCAGTAAAGCGACCACTTCAGGGAACATACAATCATTTAAGGAAAGGACAGTATAATGACTTATTCCTATGATAAAGCAATCAAAACTTTCGTTACCTGTCTTTGTAATACAGAAATAGTTTTAATCTGGGATTGTTGTAAATCAGGACTAGTATATAAGCATCACTGAAAATAGCGGGATGTACTCCAAATATATCACCATGAGAACGTACAAATAAATATAAAAAATGTACTTATCTTGCTGCTGTTACTTAAATACACTTTAAATTATGTAGTGTTCATCCTAAATTTACAATTGCTTTGTTATTAAATAAGTAACTTCATTTAATGCATTTACATTAAATACAATTAGCTTGCATATAAACAAATCATATAATACATACTATTCCCCATTCAAACCATATCTGCATTTTTTAATAGTTTATTTCCACATCAGGTATAACTTTAAGCAATTCAAACAAGAGCTGATGAAAAACAATCATTGAGTTCAAAAACCAGTGGAATAGAAATTTTTATAGAAACTAATTGGTTTTGAACCCAAAGATACAATTGTGTGTTATGTGTGTAAAGAAAATTACATAATAATATGCAAAATACAATTTTATTTACCATAATAGTTACACCAAAATGTTTACACATTTACAAATTGCAATTACATTACAATTTATGCAAAAAATAAAAATAGTATTCATATGGCATGAAAATAAACAGAAAGATTACATTTTATCTAAATTTCACAAATAATAATTTTGACATTATAAATACAAAAAGGGAATTGAATAAACTAATGTGTAGCCAAATTACAGATATTTAGTGTTTCTATTTATTTTGCCGCATATTTTAATGAATTAGTTTGAATTTTTTTATGATACATACTTATATTAGCTGCATCTTAAACAGCATGACAGGACAGAAAACAGAATTGCACAACATATTACCATTGTTATATGTGTTGAAACTTTTAAGTATTACATTTTAGTCTTTCATATCACAAAAACCTGCGTGTTATCAGACATCCAAAATTTGAGAATTTAAGATTGAATAATGAAAACATAATGCTGATAGGACCTAATAATATATACATAATTAAAATGACAAATTTCAGTTCCTCGTCAAGGCAGCGTTATGTATACAAGTACAAAATTTTCTCTTAAATAATCAAAAACCGGAACTTATGCAACCTCCGAGTAATCTGTGCAACTTTTATCTCATTAATTGTGTATCTCAGAAGTTAAACTAATTGAAAAAATACATTACGGGACCAAGATAAATATGACATAATGATTAGGATAGTTCAATTTTAATCAAAGGGACAGTTTTATAGTTGGTATATCCAGTATGGCCATAGGGGTTGTTAAAAAAGTTTGTGATACACTTTTAAATAGGTTTGATAAGCGACACAGAACTTGGAGTTATGAAGAAATGAAAAATTGTGATCATTACTTCAAGAATTGTTAACAAATTATATGAATCACAGATATTAAGATGAACGCATTAACATTTGAAACCCATGTTCTAATTAACATGAAACAAAAATATTAAATTAAAAGAAAGTAGGTACATTCTTGGAACACACAAAATACTTTGATTAAATGGTGTAGTATTATTGTTAATACGTTACCAAAACATAGCTTCTTATACTTACCTCAATCTGTCTACGTATTTCTATAGTGTGACAAATTAAAATTGTTTTAAATATTTGAGAAATAAAATGAAGTTTACTTTACATACTTCCATCTTCGATGATCATGTCGTTTGCTTGTCCGCCATTGCCAGACCAAAACTATTTTTTGGCAACACTGTCGCGCGATCATCGCTCAAAGTTCAACACAAGCGATTGTGCGCGAATCTTGAGCGACGCGACGCGATGGGCAGAGCTGAAAGCAATGAAACTCCGCCCCTTCGTTCTTTCCTATCAAGTGCGGTCCTCCTCTTCTCCTATTGGTCGGAGCTAGGTCGGAGGGCGGGCACGGATTCGCTCGCTCGCTCGCTCGCGCATAGTGGAACTGGGCCTTCACGGTCGGGAATCACGGCATACACATACTACTTTGACACTCGGTATCCATCCAGCAATACACGAGACCCTACTACCCGCTTTGGGTGACTCTCCCCTGTGTATGATATTTCTGTGTAAAGGAGGAAATTTTCGATTTTATTGATTTTTTATTTATTCAAATCTAGTGAAAATATCATAGAACAGTTACCATTGGCTGAAAGTTTTAAAAATCGTAAATAAACCAAAAATAATCGATAAAAAGATATTTAGGAACCTTACTTTTCAGAATACAAGCCATGGCAACGCCGCATGGATAGAAATGATCGTCGCTGAACCCTTTTACTGTTGATTTAGCTGCGTTCATACCAGCTCCTGATACTCCCCCGTACTGGGCACCAACCACGCTTAGGAAGACGCACACTATGAAACAGCAGATCATACTTAATAGAATCTGCTTCCAGCTATTAGGAGCATGTTTAAGTTGGAAATTTATAGGAAATCAAAGGTTACCGAATAGGAAATCATTTACTTACTTGATGTAGCTACTGTTTCAGTTAGTCAAATAATAAAAACGCCTCTTTCTTGTTTCTTGTTGAGTTCCTCGTATTAACACGGCCCTTTTTAAAACAATGCGGAATATTGGGAAAACAATAGAATATACCTCTATTCCCTTTGTTAATAGTCACGTACTTTGTTTATAGAACCTCAAGCAATATTTTCTAGAAAACGGATCTGTTCAGTATCGTCAGACGACACCCCTCTATGAGGGGAAGGTAAGTGAAATAGAATACCTTAAAACTCAAAGTTTATTTTCTTGCCCTCTTTTATGGTCTTCTAAAGCGGCAAGGTTTAAACTCTCTATAGGTGAGGCTAATCTAACAAATATGAAATGCAAAGAATAGTATGCATATAATTTGTAAAGATGTCTTTTATTTAGTGGGTGTTTAAAAATTTTAAAGCGATAAACATTTTTGCGTTTTTCAATTCTGCCTTACTTCTATATGCTTTCAAATTTTAAGATGATATGGAAAGTATTTTCTTGGATAAGATAGTACTTTTCAACCACTAGTTCAAGTGAAGTTCAAGTGAAGAAGAAAAGGAACAAAAATCAACAAGTTGTAGGCGTATAGTGGGGAAGGTAAGCAATCTTACAATTTTTTTTTCATACAATTAGGAAGAATATTTTTTAATGAGGGGTTATTTTCGGGAAAGGGCTAAAAATTTGACAACTTGCTCTATAATTTTAAAAATAACAATTTTGTACTTTAAAACAATTTTGACTACTGCATGGATCCGGTTATGAGGGAGTCTACTGTACTCCCAAGTGTAGTACCTTAACTTTTATATTCATTCATATAATATGCATCAAATATGTTAAACACAAAGAAATATACTCATTTATGAGAATACTTAATATTTTAAAACTAAAAACTAAAATTAACACCATTTTTTAGATATACTCAAATATAATTATCATAATTACCTGGATCACCCTAAAATAACGTTTATAAGATATAATCAGACTGACATAACTCCGCACATTTTAGCATAACTGCACTATTTTTTTATTAATTAATCCTGAGTAATAAAACTCTCAAAATAAGTTTCTGGGATGGAAAATGACTCTAAAACGACCTAAATAGTCTCACTCATGCTTTTTATTAAGAGCGAGACAGTTTTTTTTTTCCGTCTCCTGTAAAATGGGGAAAATGCAGTTAGTTCATGTTGCGCCTTAAGCGATGAAATATTTCATTCCAACATTTTTGAAACTACATTTTAATTTCCAAAATACATGGTAATCAAGTTGTCACTAATCGCAAATTCATATAAAAAACATCTGTCTTTTATTTTCACGTTTGCTCTTCGCAATGTCTTTAGGATATTACCGTCTAATCAAATTGTTTGTCGTACTCTTTTAGGTTGCACTTGCCTTCCAGTTTTATTTGCTCCATCAAGCCTGTGGAGCAATCCTAAAATAAGAACGTCTATTATTTAAAAACATATTAAATCATATCTGGATTTTTTTCATCTGCAGTTAGCCCATAAATTATTCTAGCACATTAAGAACTCAAAAAACTGAATAGTATTTAATTCATTAAATACAATTTTAGCCAATTTTTTCAGTAAAAATACATCAAAAATACGTATTTTATATCCAAAAATTCAAATTTGGACATTAAAAAAGGAGTAGGGAAAAGTGGGGGATAATGGGAAATTTTTTAGATAAATGCTAGTAAAAAAGCATAAATGCAGCTATTTTTATGAATTTTAAACGTTTTTACATTTAAGTTTATAAAAATATTCCTGGAAAGTAAAAAGCATTATTTATCTATGTGTTATGTCGCCTTTTATAATTTAATACTACTGTCTCATTTATTGTTTTGTGACACTGTGCAGGGCTAATTGTACATGCTATAGAATTCAAAAATAAAAGTCATTTATGAATTTTAAATGCCTTTTTTATTAATATATGCTACTATATTAAATATGCAAAAATTGTTGAGGATGAAATTTCAGCAATGAACAGTTTAATTCCACAATGTCTTCTGCAGTATTTAGTTTCTGTAATTCTAACTATTTCTTCACTAATTAGAATAATTCTAGATAGGATTAGTCTACATTCATACAGGAAAAACGAATTGAAGGATAATTAAAAGTGCTAATTTTTTGTTTAAAATGTTAAAATCTGTCCAATTTAAAAAATTATTTAGTTGTTTTTTAGTTTAACATGTTGATAATGACTTCTAATTCTGTTCCCATTCAACCAAATTAAGTATGCAAAGTCAATTTCCCCCATTAGCCACATCGATGTGAAAATTTAAAATTCTAGAAATAGTTCTTTACATGTGCAAATTCAGTACTTTTTCAGTAATATTTTCTTATTCTACAGTACTATATGTAGAACCTAAAACTGTGTTTAAATAAAATTAAAATATTCTTAAAAACTTACAAAATAAAATCAATTCCAAAATTTAATACCCTCTATGGCTGGTTGAAATCCAACTTGGCTTTTTCTGAGAAGTAAAAACCTGCCATGACAGATATTTCATGCTGCAAATGTTTGCTAGACCTTTTACCAATCAGTGATGTAAAAATCTTTAATAAAATATTTATAATATGGAAAAACATCCATTTTTCTCATTAGCCCCCACTTTCCCCTATATTATGAATGTTTTAAATAAGCGTTTTGAGTAATTTTTGGAAGAATATTTTACTAATACATATACTAATATATTTTTTTGTGTATGGTAAGTACAGATATAGTTCAAAAATTATAATGCTTGACGATTAAGTGGATTTTGATACCTTTCACCCTACAAAATAAGGTACAGAATGTATTAAAAATTTTAAAGAAAGCTATTATTACTATACTCGTGCGTGGAAGGCCGGGGATATCAGTAGTGTTCGGCACTAGTTAACTAGAACTAGTTGCAACTAGTAGTTAACTACTGATCAACTAGTAGTTAACTAGTAGTTTAACTACTTTTGGTTTAAACTAGTTCAACTATTAGTTGAACTACTTTTTTTAATAACTACTAGTTAAAACTACTTCCAAATTGTCAACCACTTCAAAAAAAAATTTGCTTAAAATTTTAAAAATATTTAAAATTTTTTATCAAAATATACAAAAAAAATTGTTCTGCCATCTATAACTACAATGTCATTTTATGTGAAAGCATAAACGTTTTTGGGATATAGATAAGAAAGATGCATCAGAATTTGGGCAAAAAATAGGTTATGAAATTAAATAGACTAGTTAACTAGTAGTTAACTACTTTGTGAAGTAGTTAACTACCAGTTGCAACTAGTCCCAGAAAAAATAGTTAACTACTAGTTACAACTAGATTTTCCCAGACTAGTTAGTAGTTAACTATTTTTTGACCACTAGTTGCCGAACACTAGATATCAGCTATGTTACAGAGAAAAAAGCGAGGTTCTTTTTTTCGAGATAAAGGAAACTACAGGGTGACACATAATTTCACGGTGTAGCATAAACATAGGAACCACTTAAAGCAGTGGTTCTCAACCTTTTTCTCGATTGTACCCCCAAATGAAAAATATATTTACCTGCGTACCCCTAGTAAGCAGTTGCCATCGTCGGCCCTGAAAATTGGGGGTGGGGGACGACCTAAGGATTTGGGATTCCTCCCCTGAACCCAGAAGGATTTTACAAAATCATGATTAACTACCCCCCAAATAGTATTTGCGTAAACCCCCCCGTTCAATGATTTTAGGTTGCTTTTAAATCAATTAATTAACCTTTTTCCCAAGCTTTGGTGAATTGTTTGTAACTTTTCACCAAAAGGGGGGGGGTCTGGGGTCCCCCAGAAAAAAAGGGGGGTCCAAAAGGGGGGGTCCCCCAGAAATTTTTTGAAATTTGACCTTTTAAAACAAGGTGTTAATTAATTTTCAGTGTTATATGATTAAACAATTTCAAATTCAAATTTTCTATGCTTTAGCCCTGTGCTGCAGCTGGATTTTTTTTTTTTGGGGGGGGGGGAGGGGCGCCCGGTTGAGAAACACTGACTTAAAGACAATTCAGTATCACGTGTCTGAAATAGCATAAAAACTGCAAAACAATGAAAGATGGGTTATTGTAAGCAAACAGCCGGGATTATAAATTAAATTACATCGCTAATTTTGATATATTAACTTTATTTATAAAAACTGTGTAAAGTTCTTTTTTTTCCTTAAGAAATCGTCTTCAAAACGTAACAATAAAGTTTTAAATTTCATAAACTACCCCTTAAAGAAAAAGATTTACCAATAGCTTTTATTAAAGTTAATCCATGATTAATTAAATATTTCAATGCATTTCCGCTCTCTTTGGCTTATGAGTGCGTTTGCGGATCATTCACTTTCCCATGTGGCTCTGAATTGCATTTGACCCCCTGTAAATTTTAACCACGAATTTAGATCACCCTGTATTTTTTTTTTCGTCTTACCGTAACGTCTGCGTAATGATCACAAGTCGACTTGGGCAGTTTTGACTCACAACCAATCTATAAAATAAGTCAAAAGTTTGTTAAACGTTCTTATAATAATCTTTTAGGGTCATTCCATTTTAATGTGTTACGTTAGTCACACTAAACTTTAATAGATTTTTGCTTAAAGCACAAAAAAATTAAGACAATATTTGGTCCTAAATGGCTTTTTAAGTGTAAGTATGATTTTTTATGATAATTTAGCATTTTAAGTTTAAAAGGTGCGTGACTAACGTAACGTAGGTTGACATTAAAATGGAAGGACCCTTTAATCAAAAAATAATTAAAACAATACTAGAAAGCATTAAATTTATAGTTCTTTCTACACAATACTTTTTTTAATTCATTTTTCCACTTATTGTCCTAATAAAATCCATTGAAACCGAATTATTACCATTCACCCAGGTAAATATAATGAAAATTATTCCATTTAAATTTGAAAACAACATGCAATTATAATAAGACCCGACATTTTTTAAGCTAAGGCAAAAACATTGCATGAAATATTCCTTACTGAATATATTTCCATTGTTCCTTGGAGGATTTTTTTGAATTTTTCTTTCTGGAAAAAGGAAAAACTATCAAATATTCTCAATTATTACTTTAATTACTAATTGATAACCTTTATCCTAATAAGCATTATACTTATCAACTTTATATAAGGGGAGAGGGGGCACATCTGAGCATGGGAAATTTCTTTAAGTTACTTTAAAAAAAATCTGAAAAAAAAAATACCAATAGATATGAGTATATGAGGGTGGTCCTTATTTGTATGGTAAAATTTTTTTGGGGGGAATTCCGTTGGTGACACCCCCTAGTTTTGTGTCACTATAGAAAATAATAATGTATGCAAAATTTAAGCTCATTCGGATAATAATAACACGTGCCGCAAAAGCCTTGAAGTTTTAAAAAAATACTGATTTTTTTACAAAACATCAAAAAAACCAAAGATTAAACCCTCCCATATTCTTCTTGATTTTTTTATGAAAATCTAATATGGTTGTAGTTATAATGTTCCAGATTCCATTCTTCTGTCACCCTTGTTTCAGTAGTAAAAAATTTTTAAAGTAAATTTAACTCTTGTAAAGTTATTTTTCCTGCATTTTAAAACAGCCTAATAACCCTAGAACTATAACAACTTAAAAACCTTAAATTAGTGCCATTTTGTTTGTAATTTTATTATCTTTGATTTGATGTGCAACATAACTGCCTTTCTTAATTTTTTTTTTCAAAATTAAAAAAATGGGGGAAAAAATTAAATAAAAAAAAATTCTGAAACTTTTTTTTATTAAGTAAATTTAAAGTTTTTCAACTTCCAAAATAAACATTTCTGAATAATTTCAAGTTGAAAATAAAATTTGATCATGCAGAAAAAAATAAAAAATTTCGAAATATTGGCAAGTCCCTTAACATTCCAGGTAATTTAACAAAAAAAGCGATTCACTCATTGGGAATTCAAAAACTCCCTTGAGGGTGTTCATACGATTTGTACCATGCAAAAAAATTCACTTAAATTTCAGAAAATACAACTATTAGCCGATTCGGTACAAAATCTTACAAAGCTAGTTTCCAACTTAATTTAACATGCCAACTTAATTGCCATTTCCAACTTAATTTAAATTTTTACTTAATTTTTTCACTTCCAACGTGTCAAATCAAAGGAAATTAATTAATGTTAAGTGTTTGAAGGATAAAAATATAAAATAAAATCATAATTCTAAATAATAATAATAGGTTGACTCAATATTCAAACTTAAACTTACGTAACAAATGAATTCTCTAGTAAGATCTTGTACCGAATCGGCTAATAGTTGTATTTTCTGAAATTTAAGTGAATTTTTTTGCATGGTACAAATCGTATGAACACCCTCAAGGGAGTTTTTGAATTCCCAATGAGTGAATCGCTTTTTTTGTTAAATTACCTGGAATGTTAAGGGACTTGCCAAAATTTCGAAATTTTTTATTTTTTTCTACATGATAAAATTTTATTTTCAACTTGAAATTATTCAGAAATGTTTATTTTGGAAGTTGAAAAACTTTAAATTTACTTAATAAAAAAAAGTTTCAGAATTTTTTTTTATTTAATTTTTTCCCCATTTTTTTAATTTTGAAAAAAAAAATAAGAAAGGCAGTTAAAAGATAATAAAATTACAAACAAAATGGCACTAATTTCAGGTTTTTAAGTAGTATAGTTCTAGAGTTTAGCTGTTTTAAAATGCAAGAAAAACAACTTTACAAGAGTTAAATTTATTTTAAAAAATTTTTACTACTGAAACAAGGGTGATAGAAGACTGGAATCTGGAACATTATAACTATAACTATATTAGATTTTCATAAAAAAATCAAGAAGAATATGGGAGGGTTTAATCTTTAGTTTTTTTTATGTTTTGTAAAAAAAAATCAGTATTTTTTTCAAACTTTAAGGCTTTTGCGGCACGGGTTAAAATTTTTTGATTGAGCTAAAATTTTGTAAAAATCATTTATTTGTATGATGGAACAATTTGGAGGGGCGTCGCATAAAGATTTCCAAACTTTAAAAATAAGGACCACCCTACAGTATATGTATTAATACCATCTATCACCATTAATAATTTCTGACCAGTGGGCGCTTTGGAATTTTAGTTTTTAAAACTTAAATTTATCACCTAACCTTATTTAACCTTTTAACTTATAGGCTGTTTTACTTACTGTTATTGCTGTTTTTTATTCGTTTAAAAATTTATGGATCACTTTATAATTACTAAAATATCATATTTTACAATACCACAAAAATCGGCTCCCACATCATAAAAAAAGAAAAACTTTTTTTGGTAAATTAGCAGTTTTTTTACGCCTAATATCATAGATTTTTCTTTTACATGTGAAGTGTACTTTGTTTTTCCACTTACCTAAAATATAAAACCAGCTCACACGTTCTCTAATTTGTGAAAACAGAAGCAACTCTGTAATCCAATAAGTAAGTTCTTAGATCGCCGTCACTATAAAGTGATACCCATGGAGAAGAGACTATAAAGTGATTCCCATAGAGAACAGACTATAAAGTGATACCCACAGAGAAGAGACTATAAAGTGATACCCATAGAGAAGAGACTATAAAGTGATACCCATAGAGAACAGACTATAAAGTGATACCCATAGAGAAGAGACTATAAAGTGATATCCACAGAGAAGAGACTATAAAGTGATACCCACAGAGAAGAGACTATAAAGTGATACCCACAGAGAAGAGACTATAAAGTGATACCCACAGAGAAGAGACTATAAAGTGATACCCACAGAGAAGAGACTATAAAGTGATACCCACAGAGAAGAGACTATAAAGTGATACCCACAGAGAAGAGACTATAAAGTGATACCCACAGAGAAGAGACTATAAAGTGATACCCACAGAGAAGAGACTATAAAGTGATACCCACAGAGAAGAGACTATAAAGTGATACCCACAGAGAAGAGACTATAAAGTGATACCCACAGAGAAGAGACTATAAAGTGATACCCACAGAGAAGAGACTATAAAGTGATACCCACAGAGAAGAGACTATAAAGTGATACCCACAGAGAAGAGACTATAAAGTGATACCCACAGAGAAGAGACTATAAAGTGATACCCACAGAGAAGAGACTATAAAGTGATACCCACAGAGAAGAGACTATAAAGTGATACCCACAGAGAAGAGACTATAAAGTGATACCCACAGAGAAGAGACTATAAAGTGATACCCACAGAGAAGAGACTATAAAGTGATACCCATAGAGAAGAGTTTAGTGCCGATTCATCCGTTCTCAACTGATCCGATAATAAAATATTCTCCCAACTCATCCGGTGTGGGTTATATTGATGGTGAAGACGAGAAACCTCGTAATTCAATTTTTCCGAAATTGAGTTTTTTATTGCTACCTACCTATTATAAACTACACCGATATTAGCGCTCGCAGCGCTGACAAAGTGAGTTTTTAGCCTTAAAATCGATTGTAGAGGTTTCTCTACAATCCCAACAATCACAATACAATGTATACAATCTATAAGGTAGAGAGAGAGAGAAGAGAGAGAGAGAGAAAAAGAGAGACCCAGCCCCACTTAAAAAATCCTTGCCCCCCCAACCAAAACTGAAATGACGCCCCTGGCTGAAGTGTACCCCTTTTTTACTAGGGAACACTTTCAATAATCTACATACACACACAAACATCCATGCCCTAGCGTTGGTTCGAACCCCTGGTGCCCGCTGGTCAAACATGGCAGCCTGACAACTTATACTAAAGATGTGCCGAAATGATCTTCTACCCTTCTACTAATGATCTAAATACCCTTCTTCCCCTGTGGTCTTCAAATATCGAAGAATATCGGACATCGAAATCACGTTATCTGACAGTATTAATGTATAATCTGTAATTTATTAAAATAGAAGGAGATAAATACCTACATTAGAAAACCATTGCTAATACCCTTGTATGAAAATTAAGTGAAAATAAGACCTATTTCCCCCTTTTTTGGTAAAATTTCTAAAAAAATATCCTAGAAATGGTTTTGACTAACAATGGACAATGCTAAATTTAATATAGCTTTCTCCACTTTCTCTATAGACCAATTAGAAAAATTAATATAGGGTACCTGACCTTATAATATTTTTTTTTTACATTTTGACTATTTCGTATTTCAACAGTCCTCTCAGATTTCTAGAAAGACAGCTAAAGACCGCCGTCATAATTACGATGGCCAACTTACTGGAAATTATTTTCACTGCCGATCTTATACGTCGTGCAGTGTTGCTAAAGCGTGCATTCTTGACGTCACGATCTGTCGCCCAACACTGAAATAATTTTGATTTTGAAATTGCTGAAAAAGCGATAACGCGCCAAACTCATTGTCAGAAGCCCTTTTAATGTCGGCTTCTCTTTGTCAGAGTCGATTCAATGAGAGTGCTCCCCCCATTCCCGTTTCTCCTCTCTGGTAACGCTACATACCCTTGGTTCTGGAGCGAGTATACAGTACTTCTTATCAAGAGCATCCATGAGGTCAACATAGTCTGATATCTTGCCGTCTTTCTCAAGTAACTCTAGGCTTATTTTGTAGTCCTAGAAAGAATAAAATAGTTTTGGTTGAGTAAAAGATTTTCAGATGCAGAAGTAAGTAAATTTTTGAAATGGTTTTTGACCTAGTGCAGAAAAGTTGGGTACTAGTGGGTGAGGTCATGTATGCAAAGTTTCGAGAAAAACAAAAAAATATTTTACGTCTTCAAATCGGCTTTAAAGTTTCAAAAAAAAATATGTGTTGTTTAGGACTTATTTAAATGGATTATATTTATTTATGTTTATTAACTGTACCCTGTAGCATTTATAATTAAAGAGTAAAAAGTACTACTTAGGGACGTTGCGTTCAGCAAAGCTTATTATGCACTACGTTGGATGAAAGGAATTAAATTACAAATTTCTTCGAAGGAACTCCCTAAAATGATGCCATTTGGACATTTGAGGGAGTCCTTCACAATAATTGAATCACGTATTTCAGAAACATGTCAAACGCCATTTTTTTTCAAAAATGAGTTATTGGTGTCATATGATTCTGTAGGGGTAAACGCACATTTTAGTGCAAGAATAATAAAAATAACGGGATTTTAAAATAGTTTTCCAGCATGTTAAATTTCAGCTTTAGTGCAGAAACGTGTCAAACGACGTCGCTTGACTGGTTTCTGTACTTAAATTGCGGGGAATTTCGTTCATGCCGTCTCATCTACCGCTTGTTTGGGACTGCAGTTTATTATTTAATCACATAAAAAACTATATGCGATTGGAAAAGTCGTTCTTTAGAGGTTAGGTCCATCAAGCTATAGTAAAAACCATATTTTTAAAGTTTTTGGACGAATCTCAAGACTAAGGACGTTTTGGTAGCTATATATTTAAAATTTTCATGCTTGTGGGCATTTATTATATTCATGTGATTGATATTTTGGATCTATGAATCACTTTATTAAATGTGGGCATGAAATCTATACCCCAGATCATAATATTGAACTAATTAACTAATTTTGTAGGCTTTTAAAGCAAAATCGTTTTACTGTCCACAAAGTTACTTCGAAACAACTATCTAATTCACTTCGAAGATGTCTATATTAACATTTTGAGTTTGGCTGACCACTATTTTTGAGTCTAGAGTCTTCCCTCAAAGTTTAAATAAAAATTCCAAAACATCGTACAATTTTTATGATTTCTAAAGAGATCATCATTTCCGATCTGTACGTTTTAAAAACAAGTCCTGCATGTAAAAGATCTAACCAATAAAGGTTTCGAAGGTTTTCTTATCTGAAAAATAAGAAGAATTTCAGGTTTGATCAGCTAGAAATGAAAATTTTTTGTTTAAAAAGCATTTTTTACACTAAAAGCTCAGGGGAATGCCTAATTATTGTTATTTCACTAGCCTTTATAATTTAAAATACCAATTTAACACCAAATGGTATCATTCGAGGGAGTTCCTTCTAAGAAATTCGGAATTTAATTCCTTTCGTCCACCGTAGTGCATTATAAGCTTTGGTGAGCACAACGCCCCTATGTAGCACTTTTTACTCTTAAATTATAGGTGCTATTGTGTACAGTTAATAAAAATATAATTTTCATGAGGATAATAATTGCTCCTGAATTATTTGAATAAAATTCAAAGGTATCTTTGTTGAAAATAAGAATAATAATTTAGTCATCCGACACATTTATACCATGGCCACCTAAACTAATAAGGCCGTAGAAGCTTGAAATCTGAGTGATGTCATGCCTTTTCTTTCACGTCATCGACGCGTTTAAGACAACAGCGCAACTCCAGTCTGGAATCTTGATCGCCCCACCCTTTACAGCCTGATTGGTCTCCACAACTACGGTGAAAACGTCACTTGAATTAGCCACACCGACACACGTGTCGAATATTTCAGAAGTGAGAAAGTGAATTAGAGATCGCGAACCTCAAGTTGATTCCGTGCTCTATTATAAACAATTTTATTTTGTGTAGTTTCGTTTTGCAGAACTAAAAAGAGGTTTCCCTTAAGACCTGAAAATGGTTTTATGCAGAGTTAACTTTAATGATCATATTTGATCAGTGATTACTAAAATCTGGTTTAATGATTAAATTTTAAATAAAATTGTAAAAATCGGGCCTGGTTTAAAACTCATAATCGGACATATTTTAAGCCTTCAAAAACAGATTAAACAAAAACCTTTATTTAAAAAATAGGCAATTGTTATATGAACTTGGTTTGGAATTTTCAGGTCTCTGTGTTCAAAGTAGAATAGCTTCAGGAAGATTTTACATTTCTCTTAAAAATTTACTTTTGAAAAATTTTTAACCAAAAAAATTTAGTTTCTTTCATTAAAATTTATTAACTAACTGCATAGTTCAAAGGTTCAGATATAATGTTTATGTATGTGTTACCGTGAAAGACCGAAATTGGTGACTGTCGACATTCACCGGTGAATGTCAACAAACACCAAATACGTCGGTGAAAGATCGAATATTTCATTACATTCGGACCCTTACCGGTGTATGTCGACAATCACAGATATGCTCTGGTGGATGTCGAAAATAACAATAAATAAATAATAATAAATAATAAAATATAAATAATAACAAATAAATAAGATTTGAATCACATAATTTAGTAAGTTTTTTATTACACTATTATTTTATTTTCTCATTTAGGACGTACTGTATAATTAAGTAAGTTTTTAACTTCTATTATTTTCCTTTCTCATTTTGAATGTACTGTGTGTTTTAAGTTCTTAGTCATTCCTCTCAGAAAGAGAGGCGAAAAATTTATCGCGACTGAATTACGGAGAAGAAAATATAAATCTCGGACTTGTTCAACATTCACCATTAGTGCATGGTGAATGTCGACATTCACTGGTGTAAGTCCGAAATAAGGGTATTTAGCAAATATTTCGGACATACACCAAGCGACTATGTGAATGTCGACATTCACCGGTGAAAGTCGACATTCTCCAGATTTCGGTCTTTCACCGTAACGGGTGTGGGTCAAAATCCCGACACTCAGAATCCCGACAGATCAGGTTCCCGACGGTCGAAATCCCGACAGTTCATAATCCCGACAGGGTCAGAATCCCGACAGTTCAAAATCCCGACAGGGTCAAAATCCCGACAGGGTCAGAATCCCGACAGGTCGAAATCCCGACAGGTCAAAATCCCGACAGGGTCATAATCCCGACAGGTCGAAATCCCGACAGGGTCAGAATCCCGACAGGTCATAATCCCGACAGGGTCAAAATCCCGACAGGGTCAGAATCCCGACAGGTCGAAATCCCGACAGGGTCAAAATCCCGACAGGTCAGAATCCCGACAGGTCAAAATCCCGACAGGGTCAAAATCCCGACAGGTCAAAATCCCGACAGGTCAAAATCCCGACAGTGTAATGTCACTCTTGAGCCGTGAGAGCATGAATTATTGAATTTTTTTGAAATTTTAAATTTTTTAAAATTGTCTAGGCATCAGTGCTGACTACAGATGTTTCTTCAATACTGTGGTTTGAAAGATTTTAAAATTTTAAATTTTTTAAAATTGATTAAAAATGGTTTAATACTACACTCCTGCGCGTGCAAGACTTTTTTCTAGGCAGCTTTTCAGTGCTGACTACAGATGTTTCTTCAATACTGTGGTTAGAAAGATTTTAAAATTTTAAATTTTTTAAAATTGATTAAAAAATGGTTTAATACTACACTCCTGCGCGTGCAAGACTTTTTTCTAGGCATCAGTGCTGACTACAGATGTTTCTTCAATACTGTGGTTTGAAAGATTTTAAAATTTTAAATTTTTTAAAATTGATTAAAAATGGTTTAATACCCTGCGCGTGCAAGACTTTTTCTGGGGTTTTTTTCAGTGCTGATTACAGATATTTCATCAAAACTGACGTTTGAAAGATTTTAAAATTTTAAATTTTTTAAAATTGATTAAAAATTGGTTTAAAATTTTAAAATCTTTCGATCGTCAGTTTTGATGAAATATCTGTAATCAACACTGAAAAAAGGCCCAGAAAAAGTCTTGCACGCGCAGGAGTGTAGTATTAAACCATTTTTAATCAATTTTAAAAAATTTAAAATTTTAAAATCTTTCAAACCACAGTATTGAAGAAACATCTGTAGTCAGCACTGATGCCTAGAAAAAAGTCTTGCACGCGCAGGAGTGTAGTATTAAACCATTTTTTAATCAATTTTAAAAAATTTAAAATTTTAAAATCTTTCAAACGTCCGTTTTGATGAAATATCTGTAATCAGCACTGAAAAAAAAACCAGAAAAAAGTCTTGCACGCGCAGGAGTGTAGTATTAAACCATTTTTTAATCAATTTTAAAAAATTTAAAATTTTAAAATCTTTCAAACCTCCGTTTTGATGAAATATCTGTAATCAGCACTGAAAAAAAAACCCCAGAAAAAAGTCTTGCACGCGCAGGAGTGTAGTATTAAACCAGATTTTAATCAATTTTAAAAAATTTAAAATTTTAAAATCTTTCAAACGTCCGTTTTGATGAAATATCTGTAATCAGCACTGAAAAAAACCCCAGAAAAAAGTCTTGCACGCGCAGGAGTGTAGTATTAAACCAGTTTTTAATCAATTTTAAAAAATTTAAAATTTCAAAAAAATTCAATAATTCATGCTCTCACGGCTCAAGAGTGATATTACACTGTCGGGATTTTGACCTGTCGGGATTTTGACCCTGTCGGGAATCTGACCATGTCGGGATTCTGACCCTGTCGGGATTTCGACCTGTCGGGATTTTGACCTGTCGGGATTCTGACCCTGTCGGGATTTTGACCTGTCGGGATTCTGACCCTGTCGGGATTTCGACCTGTCGGGATTTTGACCTGTCGGGATTCTGACCCTGTCGGGATTTTGACTTGTCGGGATTCTGACCCTGTCGGGATTTTGACCTGTCGGGATTTTGACCCTGTCGGGATTCTGACCCAGTCGGGATTCTGACCTGTCGGGATTTTGACCTGTCGGGATTTTGACCCAGTCGGGATTTTGATCTGTCGGGATTCTGACCCTGTCGGGATTTCGTCGTCGGGAACCTGATCTGTCGGGATTCTGACTGTCGGGATTTTGAACGGAACCCCACCGTAACATATGTAAAGGCAAATCTGTATGTAAAGGTTTACGTATGTATTCACTCTTAACTCCTTCACTTTTCTATGTTAACCAGCGATTCACAGGAGTGAATCACTCAGGATGAACAGTGAAAGTGAAACAGCGTGAATGAGTCTATTTAGGAAATCGAAGGAGCGAAATGACAGTTTACACTAACTTGTCATTTTGGATTATTCCTATTCAAAAAGATGATCGAAAGTGAAAAGTCTAAATGAGCCTTTGCATTATTATAAAACGGGATTTGCGATTTCCATATGTTTGCTGACATGGGGGAAATGAGACGGTATGTAATGTGATCAAATAAATTTTCATTTAAAAATTTGTATGGTTAAAGACATTGTTTTACCTGTTCATCTATGGGACTATGGCATTCCCGGAATTTTACGTAATCTTCAGTTTCTAATGAAAAAAAAAATTTTATCATTCAGAACAATCTTTAAAGTACATTTAATAATCTGATGTAAAATAAGTGAAACAGTAAAACAAAGTTTTAAAGTTTATAAATAACTAGGGGGCTCTCTCTGCCCCTACTCGCTATCGCTCACCAATGCCCGGAACTGCTTCGCAGTTCTTTTCATATTGCTTCGCGATGGTTTCATCTCAGCAATCCAGGGACTCGCCGGCTTAGATAGTGCAATTTTTTTAGGTATATTGGTCTAAAAATTACAACCACAAAAGTTTGGAGGCGTAGATTACTTATAGAGCATTTTCAATCACATGACTCGGACTTAACAACGGCCTTAGCAACGTTGTTTTTGTCCTCCAGTGACATCATGTGCGAATGCTTCTATTGGATGCTTCTATTTCCCGTACCTAACAACAGCCTTAGAAACGTTGTTTTTGTCCTCCACGTCGTCAAGTGTGACGTCATGTGCGAATGCTCTATAGACGATTCAGAATCACTTAAAAAACGTTGGTCTCAAATGCCAATCCTGACACTCTAGAAACAGAAATGTACTGAAAAACAAACTATCGTGGGCAAACGGTGGGGAAAGAAATAAATGGACACTTGCACCTGTTAGGAAAAAGCCCATTTTTGTACTATATCGATAGATTGTCTTCTCAAATGTTGGAAAAATAAATTTTTACTCATTTTATTTTTGAAATATTTTATAATTTAAGTTTAAAATTACCTAAAAATCACATGACCCCAAAACGCTATTTGACGTCACTGGGCCCTATTCAAAGGTTCATCGCAGGAGCGGTGGTATCGCACAAGTTTTGACAAGTGATCAAGGTAAGTTGAAATGATTGGTTTAAGAACTTAAAAAGTTTTCTATGAAGCTTTTTCGAAGCGACGATCGATGTAGTGACGTCACGGGAATCGAATCACGTTTTGCTATAGAAGTAAATAGTGCGCAATTTAAACATTTTTATATTGTATCTGTTCAGGCCTAAAAATTTAAAAAGAATTAGCTTTCCGTCATAATTTGAGTTTTTCAACATGATAAAATCAAAATTGAAAAACGTGCAAGTTGTCCATTCTATAGGGCCAACTTATATTTTTTTCAATTAATATGAAAAAATATCTTCTTAACAGGTCCGCTTACAAATCTGATGATGACTAGTTTTTTTTTACTGAAACGTATTATAAAATTATGTTAAAAATTTGTCTTTAAGGTTCAGTCTTTATAAAATAAAGCAAAAAAGAACTTAGTTTGCTTGGGCAGCTTTTGTTAACGCTTTATTTAAAGATGCATTTTATTATAAAGCCCGTACCTCAAGGACAAAACCTTGAAGCAAGACAACACTAAAAAAATTTTTGTCTTCTCAAAAATACTACTGTTACAAGAAATTCTGAAACTCCCATTCCAATTGTAAATAGTTATTTTAATTTTAAAGTCGTATAAGTGTATTTTTATTGTTTTCTTCGGAATAAATAATTATCTTTTGTTAATAACTTTCCATTTATCATAAATGGAAAAAGAAACTCGGATAAAAATGGACTCAAACTTTTACATATGCAGCGGCCCAACAATGTGATCAGCATTGATCAATGTGATCAACAATGTGATCAGCAAGCATCGCGCTTGCTTCACGCAATTAATTAAATTACATATAATAGCAATCGGCGCGTCATGGTCTATTTTCACTGGATCTCGAACCAACTCGATTAAATCATGGTTTAAATTATTCGAATCACTAATTCAATCTGTTTTTACTTATGGCTCCCCAATTTGGTCCGCAAACAACATTTTCGAATTGGAAAAATGTTTCTGTGTTTTTGTAAAAAAATTATTTACTCTCTCTAGAAACACACCAGGCTATATCCTAAGATTAGAACTAGGTCAGACACCAATTGCAGTTACATTGGTAAAATTGTTGTTGAAGTATTGGATAAGAATTCTTCAGTTACCTGATGATAGATATACTAAAATATGCTACCAAAACACGATGTCCAACACGATGTTCTCCTCAAATCCTGAGTATAACTGGGCTTTATCAGTCAAAAAAATCATTGAAAACCTGGGATTTAGCTTTATTTGGACATCTCAAAATCCTGACCTGGCTTCCTATTATCTACCTACTATGTTACAAACCTGTCGCGATCAATGCCTACAACGAGACCTCTCAATGATGGAGAATAGCACCCACTTTCCCCACTATAAATTTATAAAGAATTGTCCCACCCCTGAAAACTATTTGCTATCCGGCTCCGATATTTATGTAAAAAGAATTATTTTCCAATTACGTTTAAACCAGAATAAAATCTTCTATAAGGGTCAAATATTTGAAGTTTATTTTAATAACAAATGTTCCTTTTGTAACACCGATGATTTTGACACATGGAACCATATATTTAACTCATGTCCTATTTATAGCTATTATCGAAACAAATATTTATCATACACAAAAAATTTTACCTTTGTCTTGAATGAGCCTAACGTTAACTATTTCAATATTCTATGCTTCCTGACTTCCGTTTTTAAGCTTCGCCGGGAAATTGGAGAGGATTTCAGTTGATTTATTTTAGTTCATATTTTGTTACTGCACTCGGTTTGTACTGTCTTGACTTGTATTACAGTGATTTGTAAAAACTTATTTAAATATGTTAAATCTCTTTTTTTTTCTATTCAAAGTTCATGGCATATAAAACTATTTGTGTTATTTGTAAACGGGCAAAGCCCAATACAATAAACTTTTTTCTTCTTCTTCTATGTAATTACATATAATAATCGTGATCGCATTGTTGGGATCTCGCATAAAAATTATTCATGCAAAGTTTAATCTGAGATTTCAAATTGTATGCATCTCTGCATTTCTAAATCAATTTCAATCTGTAAATAAATTCATTAAATAATAATTAACCTTCTGATTTATCAAACATACTATATTATTCAATTTTGTCGACTTTAATAATAAAAGTTAAGCTTTCTCACCTTTTAAACACGCTAATGAAGTATAGCATGTATACAGACTATCGTCGCCTGTCTCAACTGCTGGCGGTGCCGGCATCTCACCGAAAGCCAAGCACCCACCAACGCCTAAGGCCAGCAGAAGAAAACACACTTCTAGTGGCATTTAGACTGTCATTAAAAGGATTAATAAGAAGGTCATTAAAGGGAGACATATATACCTTTTCTAATAAATAAAAGAATGTAATTTCATGTAGGAACCTCACGAAAAGGGTCTAAATGGATACTGAATAAACAAAAAGGAACTTTTTGTCTTTACTAATTCATCCTGGTTTTATATTCTTGTGCAAATTTCAGGCTTTGTTTCGATTGAGCTTTCATTAATATAGGCAAATAAGAAGGGTAAAACAAGTGATCACGGAAGACCGACAGTCAATGTTTTCACAAAAGACTATTGTAAATGTTCAGGGCGAGAGTTTTTCGTGTCAAAAAAGGAAAATAAACGGTTGTATTCCATCCATTGTGGATATTTGGATAGCCTTTTGTTAAAGGCAATGTCAATATAAAAGTTAGTATTTTTTGAAGGTAAATTAATTGGTGACAACTTTTACTAAATCACTTTATAAATTGTCGAGTAGAATACTCGAGAATGTTTTTTACTTCTTGCTCGGTGAATTTAAAACAGATATTTGGTAAAGTATGAAACGAAATTTTATTGGTTTTTATAATTTGGATGAAGCTTTTTCCTAGTTAAACTTCACTTTAATCTTGTAAAAGATAATAACTTTTTCAGTCCTCTGAATGTTGACCCTCACCTTTCGCATTTAACGTTCGCCAACCCCCACAAAATGGGTTACTAATTTGATATTAATATTCTCACGGTATCCAGTACAGAACTACGATTACCTACCCCAAGGACAGTCTGACGTGAGGGGACATCCATAGATTACGTGAGGTGTTTTTTCCAAAATCTGGACCCCCCGCCCCTTTTGGTGAGATTTTGCTGGTCCCCCTTAAGATTTTCTCAACCACTAGTTTTGTTTTATCGGCATAAAAATTACCGTCCAGATTGCAAAATTTTGATACAAAAACAGGTTGAAATCGAAAACATGGTTCTAACTTGTAATTATCACGACTGACTGGCTAATGATTTGCTGTTTTGACTAATCTGAGCATTTTTTCTAAACTTGTGCTAAAAAATATAAGAAAAAACTTATATTTTCTAAACTAAAAGTTGACGTGAGATTTTAATTGACTCCCCCCTCCCTCCCCCTTTTGACCTCACGTAATTTATGGATGTCCCCTAACGGATATGGTGCTATTCCTGTACATAACTGGATTTTAAAAGCTTCACAGGTTAAATAACGCTTTATTAAGGTAATTGAGGAATGTTTTAGAGAAACTCAAAATATTTTCCTACTTCTTTTTCTCTTTTTCAATGATACTAACCTGACTGTTTTTATATCACTATTCATAGAGTTATTAAAATTATTTCATACAGGTTTCTGCCCTTATAATACATTTAAGAAACTACAGGGTGTATCTGAAATGATGCGACAAACTTTGAGGGGTGATAGTACTCATCAAGACGAACAAGAATTGGTATAGAAAGGGGGTCGCAGATACGCCGTTAAAGAGCTAGGACCTAATGTAGTGCGAGTGCGTTTCAAAAGGCCGTTTTTAGAAGGCCCGTGTGACGAAACAACACATAATAAAATGAAAAACATTATTGCATGAGGCACAGGAATATCCGTACTACTTAAATCCTCAATGTGATAGAAATTGGACCACTTGCTAAACCGTGAGGTGAGTTTAAAAACGTGCAATATTCATCTTTTAGCCAAAGAATGGAGTTCCCTTAATGGTACTTAGAAAAATGATGATCGGGGAAGGAATTTTCAATGATCATACAGTTTCAATGATCAATGTATGATCATTGAAAATTCCTTCCCCGATCATCATTTTTCTAAGTACCATTACACTAATGTAAGGGAACTGCATTCTTTGGCTAAAAGATGAATATTGCACGTTTTAAAACTCACTCCACGGTTTAGCAAGTGGTCCAATTTCTATCACATTGAGGATTTAAGTAGTACGGATACTCCGGTGCCTCATGCAATAATGTTTTTCATTTTATTATGTTTTTTTTCGTCACAAAGGCCTCGTGACTCGCACTACATTAGGTCCTAGCTCTTTAACGGCGTATCTGCGACCCCCCTTTCTATACCAATTCTTGTTCGTCTTGATGAGTACTATCACCCCTCAATGTTTGTCGCATCATTTCAGATACACCCTGTATAGTAAAAGGATAAAGAATTAAATGTAAATATGGAAGCAAATGTATCCCTTGACCTAGGTATGACACGCATATAATGGTTCATACTCGATCGGCTTAGGTTTCTCGTTGGCAAAAATGAGATTCGATAGTTGCATACGCATCTTCATAAGAAGGATTCGGTTCACCATCCAATGCAAACCAATAAACTGCTATTTCCTTATCCTATATAAATATTATTATTATTACTATATTATAAATAGTATTAAACTTATTCTAAATAAAATAGAAAGTAATTATTCCATGCTCAAGAAATATAGTAATCATAGAGTGTCATTTTTACCAATAAAATGTTACTCCCTGTTATAGAATTTGTTTTTTAAGAAAGTTTCTTGCTAACCTTTCTTAAGTAAAATAATTCGGGTTTATAAAATAGTTGTAATAGAATAAAGAACTTTTGTAAAATATTTTTAAATTTTTTTATTTTTCAAGAAAATCCATTGATTCTAACCATACATTTTTTCACAGAATACAATGACATTATTTGGAATTATAATGATTCCTCATTTATAACATAGAACTATTAAACAAAAAAAGCAAATATTAATGTGTATGTAAATTATAATGTGTATGTTTGCCTGAATAAAGTTTTAAAATAATTTCAAAACTTGTTATTAGAAGAATTAGAGAGAAAATTAGTTAAGAATTAGTTAAGAAACACACACATGAATAACAGTTTGAAAATTGAATCCTGCACTCAAGAATATTTATTAATCGTAAGACTAACGTGTTTTAACTGAACATTTATTCAAAGCAACATTCTTTTTTAACTTTTAACTGATACTATAGTGCAAAATGTAAAATGCATGTTTTATGTGTATAAAATACCGAAGCATCATACTCCTTAAAAATAAATATCACCAATTAAACCTACCGTATCATCTTGTACATCGACACACACTTTTATTTTCTCGTAATAGGTGGTATCTAAACAAAACAATTGCCAAAAGTTAGTTCTGTGATTCTTGGACAACTACGTCACTTATACGTAAGGTTTTTCAAGATAAAGAACTGTTGTTACCATTTATTTTATATTAATTTTATCACCTGAAATCGTTTGAAGATCCATGTAGGTGAACAAATAGCTAAACAATAATAATAAACAAATACATGAATAAGTGAACAGATACTTGAAAATAAAATAAGAATAATAAAAAAAATAACTGCTTATTTGTATTACAATAAAAAAAATCTTCCAAATTGTTTGGGGGGAAAAATCGATTTTATAGGTGCTCGTGCCAGCATAATGTGAAAACATCGCAGCATCTTCATACTCATTCAGTAGTAAAAAGATGTGAATGTATTCTCCTTTTGGAAAAATCAAAACTTCTCCTTTAATCTACTGTATATTAATTGTTCACAGAAAATCTAGGAAAATAATTAACTCATAATTCAACAAAGAAATAAACTCACGTCAATAAATTGCAGTTTTTGTGCTATGAATAATTTTTTTCTTGGAACCTGTTGGAAATCAAATTACTGTGGGATAATCTCTCCTTTGAAGAGTATTTTCAACTGTTGATATTTTCTTGATGACCCCAGCCTCTTTTAAAAGGCAGTAATAACTTGAAAACCATCATTCTCAAAATTTAGAGATGACATTAAATCATTAACTTAAAACTGTTTTATTTCAAAATAATACACCTTTTTCTCGAAACCTATCAAAGATTTAATGGATGATTTTAAATTTTTTTCTCGAGTGTAAGGGAGAGTAGCTCAAAACATGCGAATTTTGAAAGCTCAAAAATCTTAGTTATTGTTTGATTGTAATTACAAATTTGATTTTATATAATAGGTGAGTTATCGAACTTTGAAATATAAATACACTATAGCGTCGGATTGTGCCAATTAATGATTAATTACTAGACATGAAAAACTCGTCAAAAAACGGGTAAGCACTACAAACGAGAAAAATATTAACACAAATTTATCTTTTTTAGAACTAATGTTGAGAACATGGACGGATTTAGGAGGAATTCCCTGGGGGTCAAGCTAAAGACTTTTGGGGGACATTATGTCCCTGATTAAACTGAAAACATTGCTTACAAAATTCCACACTAAAAAATGGAATATCCCTAAAAAGTTAGTGGAAGGCATGGAAACGCCGCATGGATAGAAATGATCGTCGCTGAACCCTTTTACTGTTGATTTAGCTGCGTTCATACCAGCTCCCGATACTCCCCCATACTGGGCACCAACCAGGCTTAGGAAGACGCACACTGTGAAGCAGCAGTTCATACTTAATAGAATCAGCTTCCAGCTATTAGGAACCTGTTTAAGTTGGAAATTTATAGGAAATCAAAGGTTACCTAATAGGAAATCATTTACTTACTTGATGTAGCTACTGTTTCAGTTAGTCAAATAATAAAAACTCCTCTTTCTTGTTGAGTTCCTTACGGCCCTTTGTAAAACAATGCGGAATATTGGGAAAACAATACAATACCTTTATTCCCTTTGTTAATAGTCACGTACTTTCTTAATAGAACCTCTCGTAATATTTTCTAGAAAATTGATCTGTTCAGTATCGTCAGACGACACCCCTCTATGAGGGGAAGGTAAGTGAAATAGAATACCTTAAAACTCAAAGTTTATTTTCTTGCCCTCTTTATGGTCTTCTAAAGCGGTAATGTTTAAACTCTCTATAGGTGAGGCTAATCTAACAAATATGAAATGCAAAGAATCGTACGCATATAATTCCAGTTCCATTTATAAAAAAGGAGAATTACAGTTGATATACCAAGTTATCAACATTGTCGCAAGATTCTAATTATACTATAAGTTATATAATTATTTTTGATGATTTTGGTTATTTTCACATGCTTTATATTGCTATTAAAATAAATTTTAACTATTATTTTTTTATGGAAACGTAATTTAATTTAGAAGTTTAAAATTTTAAAAAATATTTATAGTAAACAAATTATCAAGAAGAGTGTCATACAGAGAGAAAAAGAGATAATATAAACTACTAATAAAAGAATTAAATTATGGTATACCCCTATATTTTTATTTAAATATATATAAAAGTTTTGGAGAATTTGTTTAAGGTTGCATGTTTACTTACGCAACCAATTGCTGTTATTCTAGGATGGAAAAATTACTTCTTGCAATTACAATTATGAGAGTAAAAGCCATCAATTAAATGTTTCAAAATTTGTTTATTTAACAACATAAATTGTTTTCATGGAATCTAGTTTATTTTTACAGACACAAACGTTTGTAAGAAAAAATGTGTTACACTATTATTTATTGAATAAAGAATTATAAATTAAATGTAAGCAGTATTTAGAATGTGTTAAAATGTAACTAGAAATTCTAAACTAAACCACAAAATAGAGTAGAGAAATTTTACTCTTGTTTGAGAGACCACTTAATTATTCAACCAATTTAAGTACTTAATTGGTCAGTAAAACATAAAAGAATGGTAATAAATGTTAGCTCATGTGAGAAGAAAAATTCTGAAGAACAAACATTTTGTTCCGTGAAGTTTTAGTTAGTATTTCACATCCTTAATTTATAGAGGTGATACAAAGTTCTGTTTCTAGTTTGGAACTTAATGAATGAAAAAGAGCACAAATTAAGTGACAATTGTAACTAGGATAGTTCAAATATAAACGAAATTCCCTTTTGGTCGAAAGCCACCGGACACACTTAAAAATCTATAAAATAAACAGCATACATCCCTGTAAACATCATTTCGAATTTGTAAAAACAAGGCTCAGAGAAATGTGAAAATATACAATGAAGTTAAATAATAAACAATTCAAAACATCAATAAATAATACTCAAATTAAAATAAACGGTGAATGTTTGTTGGCATAATTAGAGCGATGTTCTATGACTCTGCTACTTGATTTTGTTCCTCCGTCGTTTCAACTACTGCTTCCTCCTTCTCGGATTTATACAACATTTCCAGTCCAAAAATATAGATTACACAGAAGATGGTGTCGTTCTCCCATCGAACACACTTGAATCCTTTTGAAAGAATAAATAATCAGAAAAGTTTAAAAGGCAATATTATCATAAGGAAAATCTTTCGTATGTAAATTAGGTTCAGTGCAATGAATGAGTCATTAATAGTAGAAAACTATGGATTACTGGTATAGAAGTTGCGTTTTTTTTTTTAAATAAAATGTAATATTTACGACACCTTCTATTTATTTGGTGCTTTTATTAACATGACAATTAAACTAGGTAAATTTTGCTTACGTTAAATAATGAAATTTGAGTCATTAAAATAAATCTAGTTAAAATATAATTAAAACACACATTTTAATTTGAAAGTCCCGTGTTCCTGACCCCCTATGATATTGACTCGTTTAATCACAGGAGCGATCTTTCTAGTGAATGGATTTTCTTTTTTAGTATGATTATTTAAAGTTAACTGGTTATAATTAATAATGTTAATATTTAAAAAGTGCATATTAACATAACATAATTACATATTAACACTTATTTGTTTTATTTTTAAGATATAATCTCTGTTCTAGATAGATTAGTGAATTTCACGCTTACCATCTTCCTCATTATCCCAGAAAAACGACACCGCTGAGTTAAAACCAGCTCCTGTTCTCTGTTCCAAATGGCAAGTGACTATTTAAAAAAAAAAGAAAGCATCATGTAACTACTGCATTTTCCATGTACTAGTAACCTGATATTTTCATTACAATTTCTAAAGCTAAATAACACAGGAATCCACTATCATTTCGCAAAAGAAAAGGAACTAGAAACTTTTCCTTCCACCAAAGAAGAGATACTTAAAAACTAAATGCGACGAGGTTCAAATCCTTTTAAACGTCTTAATTAGACACATTCACTTTATGGGCACATGCAATTAACTAGTGTCCAAAAATAATATTGGGCCAATCCTCTCCTCACAAATCTAATTAAGGGCCAGAACGCATCCTTTCCTTTTCACCTCAAATCTTTAGTGACACAAAAAAAACACGATGTATCGTATTTGTAAGTACATGGCGTCATTAGAAATAAGCACTTCTAGGTATGAACTTCTGATATTAACATATTTCCAGTGTTTTTGTTCGTATATCATCAAGTATAGGTAAGGGTTAATAAGAAGAAATTTAACCCTATTTGAGGAAAAATCTGGATATACTTAAAATAAGATAGCAATCTTAAAAACGTTAATCTGTTTTCGATACTGGTGTCATATTTTAAAAATATAAGTAGATTATAATGTCTTTTAAAGTGATTTCTCACACAACAGCCTTATTCAATTTATTTTTGGGTTCTTGAGATGCGCATCACTAAGTATTTTATAATTTTGAAGGAGAAGAGTTCACAAAGAGATATTCCAAAAAAGGAAAGATAATTATATTCCTTTTATCGCTTTATAAAGTAAACAGGAATGAACTATATTTTCACAAAAAAATATAACTTCATTTTTCGTTATGATCTGAACTGTTACTGAATGAGAAATGAAAGCGGTAAGAGTTATTTTTAACATTAATCCTTGAATGTTCCTTGTTTAGTTTTGATGAACTTTTGTCAATAAAAATTCCGTAGCGTAGCAAAAAAGTAGTTTTAACAGGAAACTTTTGGTAACCATCAAAATTTAGAAACAACAAAGTTTAGGTCATATTTTATATACAATCAGAGAGCTACATTCACTATATTATGTGTAGGGTAATTAGTAGTGTTCGGCAACTAGTGGTCAAAAAATAGTTAACTACCAACTACTAACTAGTCTGGGAAAATCTAGTTGCAACTAGTAGTTAACTATTTTTTCCTGGGACTAGTTACAACTAGTAGTTAACTGTTTCCCAAAGTAGTTAACTACTAGTTAACTAGTCTATTTAATTTCATAACCTATTTTTAGCCCAAATTCTAATACATCTTTCTTATCTATATCACAAAAAACGTGCAAAAAGGGCCTTTAATTCTGGTATTGGTATTTTGAGTACTCTACCATCTTAATTAAATTTGTTATAGTACATTTTTTTCTATATTTTGATAAAAATCTTAATAAGAATTTTTTTTTGAAAGTAGTTGAAATTTTGAAAGTAGTTTCAACTAGTAGTTATTAAAAAAAGTAGTTCAACTAATAGTTGAACTAGTTTAAACCAAAAGTAGTTAAACTACTAGTTAACTACTAGTTGATCAGTAGTTAACTACTAGTTGCAACTAGTTCTAGTTAACTAGTGCCGAACATTAGTAATTAGCATTTAAAAATAATATTTGGCCACACACTTACACACCCCTAAACAAAAGTCTAGTTACGGGCTGGGCGTGTTTCATGTCAATTTTGTTTCTCATGTGTAATCTGAAATTCTCATTTTCATTTTGAACCTCAGTAAAAACATTCTTTTTGATAGTATATCCAAATTTAAGTTTGAAAGATCTTTTCACATTATAGGTTTTATAAAATGCGTAGAGAAAAAAATATATTCATCTATGCCCAACTCAAATCGCTAACTTGGAACAAGTCATGATGAAGGTAAACAAATAACAGAACATTGATGAATCCTGTTTCCTATTATTTTTCTATGTTGGTGGATGTAACGGGGTCAAACTAATGATTAGTTGTAACCAGTAATGGTGATAAATCTTTCTTTCCGGGTCCTTGGTTCCTTTTAACAATCAATATATTCTAATTCAGTGATTCTTCTACTTAATAGTCGAGGAAGACTAAATAGCCAATAAGCTTCATCAGTGTGAGCAGACCAATGAAGGGTGAGCGTCTTTTCAACTAGAAGTTCCCCAATTTATCTACTGCTTTCCGGTTGAAGGATCCGAGTGATTCCGACTGGTGTCCCCTACGTTTCGCCGAAAACCACTTTTCCTTCCCCCCTTACATCCTGTTTCACCTTCCCCGTAGGGAGATTTCGGCCAAACCTCCTAATCGAATACCATAGAATCGATGCCTAAATGCTGAATCGAATGCCTGTGAATCAAACCTACTGAAGAATCGATTCCTAGGAATCCTAGGAAAGTAATTGGCGAAACGAATTGAAGCTCTCCAGGGGGCACGGTGGTTTCTTATCTAAACACAGGTGTTTACCCATTGTTGAATTTGTCACGGTGCTACTCTTGTATTTTGAAGAGTGCACAAGGAATACGAATTCTTTTTCTGCATGGTAAACTATATAGATTTTTAACGATTTCTACATTTACCATATCCCAATAAAAAAATTGAACATTCATTAAAATTCCTTTATTAATAATTTTTTCTCAGGAATTTAATTAAATTTTTAGGTGAAATTATTCAATAATTAAAGCCTATTCCATGGACACTATTTTAACAACAATGTTATTCCATGAAACTTTTTACTTAAAAATTAAATCCTGAAAAAAATATGTTTTAAACTACACTTACCAGTTTTAAAACTTTGAATTTCTTTGAAACAGATTATAAAATATTAGTATGATTTTTAATCTATCTAGTGAGTTATATCTAGTTTTTTTATTAAAAAATTAATATTTTGTGTTATCTTTTCTTTTTAACAATGGACAATGGGGGTGAGCCGTGAGCGGATAGTTTTTTAAGCAGAAATAAAGCTATTTTCAGCACAATGATAGCAAAAAGGGGTCAAGGGATCATTTAAAATTTTCGAAACATAGCCAATGCTTTTCCTTGGGTATTTATACGTATGTATACATAGTTTGGGGCAGTTAGAAAGAAAAATGGATTTGTATAAAAGACAAACACACACAATCATTGACTTTTATTATATTAAATACCTCACAATTAAACCTTATACAGAACAGAATGTTTTTGTATAAACGAGTTAAAATAAAACTTTTTTGAAAATTTAAAAAAAAAAATAAAAAAATCCGAGATTGAAGATACTTTTACAGTATTTTTTTAAAATACACATATTTAGTAAAACCTTATAGGTACCCGAATATTATATAGCAAAGTGTATTTTAAGATTTAAAACTGCGATAAAAGAAAGCAATGTTTTATTTTAATTTTAATAATGTGTAAGCACTCCATGTACTATCAGTACTCGAAAGTATCAATTTAATTAATTAGCTCTAGTGGATAGAAGATGATTATTTTATTTGTTCTCATTCCTTAATTTTCAATCGAAAAATATTCATGACTAAAAAAATAATCGTACGAATTGGGAACTTTAAGAATCAAGGTTTCTAGAGATTATAACGATTAAGTATGATTTATCGCTTTCATTTTTATACAAATGAATAATACTTACTCTCTTAATGATAACGGTTACAGATCTAGTTAATCGGAACACGAACACTAGTTTTTATAATATAATTAATTAGCTCTAGTGGATTTAATTTTCCAAAGATGATTATTTTACTTGTGTTCACTTAATTTTCAATCAAAAAATATTCGTGACTGAAAAAATATTCGTACGAAAAAAATTGCAGGAAATCACAATGCGCCACGTGTTTCCCAACACAGAAAAAGATCTTTTTTCACCGCTTTGCTCGAAAAATACCAAACACATACGCATTAAGGTGTATATTTTCGCCTAATTAGGAACTTTAAGAATCAAGATTTTATAGAAATTGACCTATCTCTATATAACTAAGATTTATATATCGCTTTCATTCTTATACAATTGAATACTTTCTTAATGACAACTTTGCTATCACCATTACATAAAAATGCAATAGTCGGAGAGGAGATTTAAATATAAATTTAGTATTGGATCTCGTACCTTACTTGTATTGTACAGTTTTGGCATCGTGAATTTCAATAATATTCGAATTGAAGAAATTGACACTTCTTCAACTTGTATCGATAATTTTTAAGTAAAATATAATTCTCAAATCAAATTTTGTAGATGTTTACGTTTCATAACTGGTCATTATACCTTTATTCATTAAAGATTAAGAATTTTTAGATAATATCACATTTTTTACAATCCACCATTTTGGTCTTCGTGTAAACAGCATCGTTTAGTGTGAAAAAAATCACTTAGTGAATTACCCTTTTCCCAAACAAATAATCTTAATAAGAACAGGCTGATGCAATATCCTTGAATATTAGGCTTATGACAGCTTAAATCACAAGATTTTTTTTTCTGTATTAATGAGATGTAGATGGTATTCGGGAAAACTGTTTAAATTGGTTTCAATATTTAATACTCGAAAGCACCGCGTTAAGCTAAATAATTTATACGTACAGTCAATTTATCTTTGTAAAAAATGGAATACTATGTAAATTCGTTTGTATACAAATTAATATATCTCCTTAAATTTTATCATTTAAAGTAATGAAAATGATTTTGCATGGGGTAATGGGTCTGCAAACACTATTTTTTAAAATAAAAAAGATATTAATCCAAATTAGTGGCGGGTAAAAATTTAGTCTGGCTAGTACCTTAGAGCTGAAATTTCATGCCCTGCATTAAGCCATTAATTAACTTACCAATACACTCTTTGCGATTTTTTTTCCTGAATACAATTATTTTAATTTTTTAAACAGCTATTTGTGTTGAAATTTTTCGTATCATTACACAAATATACCACAGAAGAAGTAATATTAAATAATGTGCCACACATTTCCATCCAATATATTTGCAAACTTGTATAAAAATTTGTAGTATGTTTTTATATATACCATTATTCCAGAAAATGGGAAAACTAGTAAAAAGGTTTTCGAAATGGTTTCTAGTATGCGGAAAAAAAATTTACTTAGAAAACCTATTTCCCTGAAACAAAAGATATTTTTCCTGAAACAATGGAAAAAGTAGAGTTTAGAAGCTAAATTTCTTAGCTAAATAAATAGAAATGACACATAAACACTTATTTTATATTTTATACAGGGTGATTAAAAATTCATCATCAATATTTGGTGGTGAGGCAGAGGGGACCTAGACAAGCATATTTCGAATAGGAATGAGGGGGCGCAGCTAAAGAGCTATATAGGACCTAATGTAGTGCGAGAGCATTACAAAAGGCTGTTTTGCTAAAGCCCGTGTAACGAAACAAAACATAATGGAATGAAAAAAATTATTGCATGAGGTAAAGCAGTATCCGTACTACTTACACCTTAAATTTGATAGAAATTGAACCACTTGGTAAACCGTGAGGTGAGTTTTAAAACGTGCAATATTAATCTTTTAGCCAAAAAATTGAGTTTCCTTAGAGTGTAATAGTATTTAGAAAAATGATGATAGGGGATCGAGGAAGGAATTTCAATGATAATACATTTCTTTGAACAAATAAGGGATCTTGCATGATCATTGAAAATTCCTTCCCCGATCATCTCATTTTTATAAATACTACTGAGGAAACTCCTTTCTTTGGCTAAAACATTAATATTGCACTTTTTAAAACTCACCCCCACGGTTTAGCAAGTGGTTCAATTTCTAGCAAATTTATGGCGTAAGTAGTACGGATACTGCTTTACCTCAAGAATAAATTTTTTCCTTATATGTTTTTTTCGTTACACGGGGTTTGCCAAAACAGCCTTTTGTAACGCTCTCGCACTACATTAAGTCTTATAGCTCTTAAGGTGCGCCCTCTCATTCCTATTCGAAATATGCTCGTCTAGGTCCCTTACCTCCCCACCAAATATTGATGATGAATTCTGAATCATCCTGTATTATTACATTTTATTAGAAATCTCAGCTTTCCAAATGAAGATAGTGTCCAATACAATCCATGTAATTCATAAGGGTAATGTTGTTTGAAACCAACTCATTCTTTAACTTTGCAATTTTCTCATTAATTTTTTTGTATACTGTTTTTTTCTTGGGAGTTGATGCTGTTCCTACGTGCAACATTCTCATCACACCTTCATTTTCAATCTGAAGAGTTCTTATTAGTTCTATGAAGCTGAATATGTTCAAATGCGGATGAACGGCTCTTTTATTCAGTTTAGAATGAAAGCCTTCTACAAAATTATTAGTTCGCGATTGATCGTTGTCAAAATGATTCCAGAGGTCCCTAAATTTGGAAAAAAAAATATCTTAGTTATAATACATTTTAATAAAAAAGTGATAAATGTGTAGTCCAACCGCCCCGAGAAAACTTTGACATAAAAACAAAATTTTTTAAGGGAACTATAAAGTTCACTTTTTTTAAGCATTTATGGATTAACATTACCCCCAAAATTCAATGGAATAATTCGTTTCCATAACAACCACCACAGTATTGTACGACGTCCCACGTGTTTCTTGAGGAGGTCAGACTAACTACTTATAAAATCATTGTTAAGTATAGCTAAAATATCTCAATGGGTTTTTTAGGGTACAATATGGAGTATGTTTTTTAAAGGACAGCACTATATATTGAGAAAAACTTACATTGGAAATTTCGCTACGCATTCATCCAACCATGTGTCAGCTAAATAATTGTACATTTCAGTTGTCTGGGGCACATTTGGTTCATTTTCCTGAAGCCACAGGAATGCATCAACAACTTGATGTTCTGGTACTAAAGGGAGTGCAGCTATTCTCCGTATCCATTTTGTAACATCTCCATCGTTCTTGTAGTTACACACCAAGCCCAATTGCTGAACCTATGATGATTAGATGCAGGAGCATTAGCATTATTATGACTTAAAGTTTCATTATAAATCTAAGTAGTGCACTTTTACAAACCATAAGAATTAATAATTACTATATGTATAAAGTGGCATATCAGGCTACAAGCATTGCCAGGTTTGATACATGTAGCTTCTGTTTGGGTATTTGGTCGATTTTTTTAAAAATATAATATTTAGTGTTATAGTACAAAAAAGCGAAGCCGAATGGATGGGCTTAAAAATACTCCTTTAGTGCAGATGTCAGACACATCTAAAAGTTCGTAACGTGCAAGACACGATACCTTTTTGAAAGTTATGAGGCAAAACTCATAATTAAGATTTTTTAAAATAATTACTAAGAATGATGATACTTAAGAATTTTTTTCTTGGTTTTGTAAAAAAAAACGGTCACACCAAAGGTTTGAATGAAAAGAATAACTTTAGAATAGAAATTAACAAAAAAAAGAAGAATGGAAAATGTGAAGGGAATTTTTTTTACTATAATTGAATTATGGCGAGAATTAACTATGCTTACCTTTCTCCAAATACACTGAGTGTAATGAAAAAAACACCCTTTAACCATGCATTCTGGAAAAATACACTTTAATGCGTTAATAGAAGCTGCCTCGAAATCAAGCATACACTGCATAGGCTCGAATTTGAGGCCAAGGCTATGTGCTTTACTTTTAAGATTTTTAAACAATCGCACATACGTATCCTGGCTTTTATCAGGCAATAGTGCGTAAATGAAAGGGAACACTTGTCCCATGTATGTACCATGTATACTGTACAGTTGAAAAAACAATTTCGGCACGACTTTAAATGTTCCGTCCAAGTAGATTCTTTCTGACATACAAAGCTTATGTAAATTTTCCTTTGTTCCAAAAATCTGAAAATAGATCCAAAGATATGAGGAGAAATTTTATAGAAAATAATAATTAAGCAAATAGTTATCAGATAACACTTTACTTACCAACATTCTGTTTTCTTCATCCCCATCATCAAGAAGGAGAAAATCGTCCCCATGTTTGGTTTTAGTCCAATGTTCAGTTAAATTGATCTCCATTTTGCTGTGAGGCAATGGGGGTCTTATGGAGGATCTAGCTTTATACATAAATTTCTGAGATGCTGCAAAACTTGGTAGGCACAAAGCCACTTCATCAGATGTAGCAGTTTCAGCTATTTCTTCCCTACAAAAAATAATTAAAAATATATTTTATACAGTCTGAATGAATTGTTAGGGGTTGCTATAACGTATAGAAAATAACGTTATTCCTATGATAAAATAATGGTACTTTTACAACTGGACATTAAAACAAACGGGTTGTTATGCAGAGGTTCTACAGTATATTGCTTATTAACAGGGCTGGGATTTCCATGCAATTAGCAACTGAAAAGGAATACACTATGTTTGATACCTAAATTCAAAATTGGGTTCACTGCATTTTAACTAGAATTTTAGATATGTTGCTTCATAGTGCATTTTTTTTTTTGGAAAAAAACACAGAATTATTATTGGAAACTTAGTTGTATTTGCATATATGTAAAATAAAAATGGTCTAAATCGATCCAAAATTCCTAAAAACGTGCAGTATTTAAAATACCTTTGAAAAATATCAGATTTTTGAAAAGATTAACATGGAAATCCCACTACTTATAAAAATTTATATTAGAGATTGGCTTGTAGGAAAATTATATATTACTTACTTGTATATTCTTGGAACAGGAACAGTACTTTCCCTGATAGCTCTCTCTTTTAGCTTTGCAGAAAATTTTAATTTCTGTATTATGTTCACAGGCTTGTTGTGGTTGTGATGTCCAGATGTCCTTTTTATTTGGTGGCTATCAGAACTGGTTGATATAATTACAATGCGTGCATTGCACTTCGTCTTCGAAGCACTCTCGCATTTATAATACCCTGTATTGTCCTTCTTCCTTTCCAGGCGGAAAAGAAAATCATTAAACTCGACGAGATAACCACCTCGTTTCGATTTTATAAATTTTAATTCGTTCATCGCTACCGACACCGAGAGAGACCTACGAAGACACCGACGCGCTCGTGCTAAGACCCCGAGAGAGAAATGAATCCCCAAAACTCAACTTCTATAAAAAAAAAAAGTATTTTTGTGCTAGTCTTTTTATCATAACGGTCAATGCAAACTTTTATGATACCAGCGACGAAGACAGCCTAGGGGAGAGGAGGGGAGATAAGATATTCACGTGAAGAACTTACGTTTTCTAAGAAACCAACTAATTGGCTCAGTACACTATCCAATACAAAAGACAGGATATCAAAGGGCGTCAGAAATTGGTGTGAAGAGTTACAAGTCATAAAAATGTCACAGGGTCGGTGCACCACAGGGGTTCCATTGGGAAAAAGCATTCGATTCTACTCCAGAATCGATTTCTTTGCCCGATCCCGAAATGTGAGGGAAATATCGATGATTAAGGGGGAGGGTAGAGGGGACAGTAGGGATTTTTTACGACAAGGGGGGAAGGAAAAACTGTTTTCGGCGAAACGGGGGTATCACCATTCCGACTAAAGCTCACTGATGGCGGGAGTTGTTCTCTGATGAACGGTTTAAAGTGTTGTGTGGGAGGAAAGTTTCCTAAACTTCAGTTCACAAGGAGCATTATAGCATATATACATGGAGGCTTAGCATTTATACATGGAGGCTTAGCATTTATACATGGAGGCTTAGCATTTATACATGGAGGCTCAAGGAGGCTTTTAAAGAGGGTAGTAAATATTTCAATTTATAAAATCAATGAAGAATTAGCTCAACTGGTGATACTAGGGTTGAACGGAAAAATTATGGAAAATTTCAAATAATTGCAATTTTTTTTTTTTTTTTTTGAAAGGATATTAAAATATGTAGTAAAACATTTTGGTGCTTTATGATTAACCGAATGCAAGAGTCGAGTTTCATTTTAAATTGCTTAAATAGTCAACTATCAAAATATAACACCCATATGAAACAGGAAATGGACTACAAGCAGTTTTTTTTATTTCAGTTACATTTTTATGTGTAAATAAGATATAAAGTCATCCGGAAAGTTCTAATTCTTTTTGCAAAGATTCGTGTTTCGTGTTTGGAATTTTTTTTTAAACTGGAAATAGGTAGAGGTTTCAAGCAAATGATTTTGATTTATGTAGTATTTTTATGAATATAGTGTACGATTTTAGTAGTTGTGGTGATATTATTTCTTTTCAAAAGGAAAATTTTAAAAATAGACCTCAAGTGGCGATTTTCGTAAAATTTTAATCAGTCGCTTTAAAAACTGGGCAGAATGCATAATTCATGGCTAAAAACAGTTTTTCTGTTTACTGAAAATGTTTACATTCAGCTGTCATAGTTTCAAGATTGATCGATAAGTTTAAGATAGGACATTTTGGTTTCAAACATAACATCTATTGCAAAAAATTTACCTCAGTTATGTTATTCATTTTTGAAAGAAATTTTCACAAAAACGGCATTTTAAGCAATAAGAAAGCTTAAAGATAGAAAAAATTATTTAAAAATATGAAGTATATTAAATTATCTTTGAATATAGATTCAGAAACCAGTGCGATATTTAAGCGCACAACGTTTTAGATTTAGATTATCAGAATTACACTCACTTAACTTACAGTAAGCGAACAAAGCGATTCTTTGCTTTATTCGAAAACAACTCGTGAGAAATTAAAAATAAATAAATTCAACGATATTATAGAAAAAGCATGGAGGGAAAAAAAACTTTCAATATCTAATCAAGCATTATGGTTCAAGAAACATCTGCCTTGATTTTACTTCAAACCAGGTGCTTAGTGAAATAATGAAAGTGCTTTAAAAACGTACGGGAAATCGGGAAATTACCAGTAGATGGATTTGTAAGAGCCTAAACTAGCCTAAAACTAATCGATCAATTAAACTCCAACTCTCAAGCGTCACCTCCAGCCATGGACCGGTTTCGTCCTTGTTCAACAGCACGGCATGGGAAGGTAACGCAAGAGAGCGGAGACAGGCTTCTAGTCAAGCCGACTATAATGGAAAAAGTGGTGACCATTGATTAGTCCTCTTGAAACTTACTTTGACGTCTTAATGTAAGCATTGTAGATATACAGCAAAACTATGAATTATGAATTCCATTATTAGCCATGAATTATGTATTCTTCCCAGTTTTTAAAGCGACTGATTAAAATTTTACGAAAATCACTACTAGAGGTCTATTTTAAAACCGCCATTTTGAAAAGAAATAATTTCACCAGAACTATGTACTAAAATCGTACAATATATTCATAAATACACATAAATCAAAATCCTCTTTGTTTGAAACCTCCACCTATTTCCAGTTTTTCAAAAAAAAAAAATTCAAACACGAATCTTTTCAAAAAGGATAAGAACTTTCCGGATGACCTTATACAATTCCGTTACATATCACCAAGTTCTTTTGGAGGCCTATTCAAAGATGGCACAATATATTTATGGTTGTCATTGATTTAACTATGTATTTCTTATATGTTAGTTTGAATTTTTTGGCGATGTTTTTAATATATTTGGGGTCTATAACAATTTGTCAATTCTTGGAACAATTTACATTGTTGTTCTAAATTAATTACTGCTATAATTTGTAAAACTCCGCCAATAAAGACAGATTAGTGATATTCGTACCCGCACCTGGGTACAGCACATTTTACCGCACCTTTTCATTACAAATTTTGTTACTCATAAAAATAGTTATAACGCAAACTGATGTAGCAAATAAATGTTATTTAATGATAACATTGTATGATTTATGGTGAGTGACATAATTATAAATTAAATAGATTTTAAAAAGCTTAATCAATTCCCCATTAAATACCGAATTATTACTACATTACCTATATACTTTTTAATTTTATGTGCCTCTAAGAGGGTCAGAAGTTCTTCGATAATGATGTCGGCCCATTTAGAAGACATTTCTTGCTGATATTTTTTTCCATACAAAACATCTCGTATCACCTATTGATATTAAAATAAACAATATTATTTTAAAACTCAAACAACGTAATTTTTTTTCAAAATTCAGATAATTTCAGGAACTAATCATTCGATCCACCTAAACATTGAATACATTTCTTTCTGGGTGAAAAATCACAATTCAGTTTTTTACCTCTATGCGTCGTGTCAACTCACAGGTCCCCTCTGATAAGAGTGTTCATCTGGGGTAATCAGTTCGGTCATATGCATAATGTCTTGACATAAAGGCTTTAGTGTAAAATTTTAACACTCCTTACTTTATTCTATAGAATAAATACACTTGTTATATGAGCCTATAATCTTTAACTTTTCAATCCGCACTATAAATTGAGACAAATATTTCAACAATTTTTATGAAAAATAATTAGTATGTTCCATTCAGTTAAAAATATAAATCTTCAACATAATTCCTCTTCATCGGTATTTTTTTCTAATTCTCTTTAAAAAAAAAAACAACAATGGTATATAAGAAGTATCGAGAAATAATATAGAATTATGATGGTAAAAGTCAATACGAGTATGGAATTCAGATATTATGCAGAAAACAATATTTTTACCTTTTATAAACCACTCACACCGAAAAAAGAACTCACCTTTCTAATAAACCTTTCATAAATAGCAGTTTCGGTTTCATCAGTTTCCTAAGAGAACACAAAAATTAAATTATGGAAGCTAATGATAAATTTTCATGTTTGAATGCAAATACACTTAATTTACCATATCAGATATTGTTCCACGTTTTCCCTATTACAAAAATAAAAATTAAAAACACATAGAAAAATGCGAGACTTCTTTTAGAAAGCTTCTCGAAACACTTTACCAAACTAGAATATAAAAACAAAACATCTGGAATTTCGATTATGATATTTGTTTGGTTTCTTTTTTAGTATTCGCTTTACCACTAAAGTAGTAGAACATGTATTTACTTGTATGTATTTAATTACTTATGATTACGATTAAATAAAGTTAGGTGAAAATACTTTATTAAAAATATTTTGCCCAATTTAATAAAAAAATTAAACGAACGTGGTTTTTTTTGGTAAAAGTTTTCTATTATTTATATTATAAGAATATATTTAATTAAAATAAACACACAAAAAAATTTTAATTAAAAATACAATTTTTAATTAAAATAAAAACAATGAAATTGAAACTGAAATGAAAAACGGATAGAATGAAAATAATAGAGTGTTATCAGGTGACGTCACAACCAGTTACTTTATTCAAAACCCTCTATATACAAAGCCTGACAACTACGTCACTGTGACGTCAAAGGTGGCGGAAAATTGCTAAATTTCCCATGTTAAGTCTATGGAGCATAAAAACTTACTTTCTTAACTCCTCGCGTTATGTATGCTTTCAAGGCTGATAATACTGTTCTGGAAACTCAAAATCTTTCGTTTAGAATCAAAATTTTGTCCCTTTTGTACAGTTTTTTTGTATTTTCATTCAGTTTTTTAGCCTTAGGACTAACATGGCTTTTAGTTCAGTTTGCAAATAATGAATGCATGTCATGTAGGTTTTTCTCACAATATTAAGTTTATCTAGGAAATTAAAAAAAATTCACTAGTAAAATAAAAAGTAAAATCTATTAAAAATTAAAACAAATAATTGAATTTTCGAATTCTTCCAACAGTAAACAATTTATTTAATTACACTAAATTCTTTAATTTATTATAAGATTAAACTGATGAGAATGAAGCATTATATTTATTGTTGCGGGAAATGCACTAGTAGCACTAAGTTCTAGTTAATTCTTCTGATTTGTATTTTTACATTCTTCTCAGATGGCATCACGTTTTTGTTTGTTGTTCCATCAATTTTGTTAAATTGAAAGACATTTTTGATACTTTATGCTTATTTCAGATTTCTACTTATTAAACTGTGGTTTAAATAGCGATAGCCATTATAAATTAATATCACGACGTTTGTTTTTACATCGTTACATTAATGTTAATAACAAAAACACGAACATTCCTTGTTCAGTGTTACATATAAATCATGGCGTCGTTTTGCATGTGACGTCAAAGGTGGCGGAAAGTGTGACGTCACCCACCCGAATTTTAACTGTTAACCTTTTGTAGGGCTTTTAGCTGTTGCTAAGGCGGTTGCTAGGTAACGAGGTATCGGTTGCTAAGGTGGTTTTTAGGTATGGGGTCACGTGATTGCAAATGCTCCTATAGAAGAATTCCACGGCCAGTCATTTTCTGTAACTGACCTTCTGTAGGGCAAAAAACTGTAATCTTCTATTGCTAAGGCCGTTGTTAGGTCTGAATCATGTGATTAAAAATGCTCTATGGAAGATCGTAGGAGTTTTTACAAATTATGCCAAAGTTGAGCAACCCTTCAAAACTCGTTGCACAAGGGTTGTTAAAGGATGTAATAAACAATTTAATTTATTGCGTTTAACTTGTAGCACTACTATGTAACAACTTTCCCGCGTTTAGCATTTCTTCCTCTGACTCGGTCTTTTCCGACCCAGTATCCATGTATCTGCCGTTCAGAAAAATAATCAAATAATTTCTTCCTTGAACTAAATTAATTTTTTACAACTTGGAATTGCTAGTCCAGTCACCATCCAATATTTTTCTTTTTACAAATTGCTTATTTAATGATCAATAATGCGCAAGACAAAAACTTAAGATACTGGTATTGTAGCTAGCTACTGACATAACTCTTCTACTCTTCCATAAAGACATCGATCCGAAACAACATTTTCTTGATAGGAAGATTTCGATTCCGAGAACGTCGATTTTAGTGAAGTTTAGGAGCATACGTCTCTTAATCTGGAATCGATAACTACAAAAGGAACGTGGATCAGTTAACTTTAAAACCTCAGGTAAAAATAAACTTTTGTCATTTCCGTGCTTCAGTGGGGAAGAAGAGTCTTGATACTAATACTCATTGAATTTTATAGATGGCAGCACGCAACTTCTGATTAAAATGATTTTTTAATTTTTGAGGGGAAAACTTTGTTAAAGTATAATATTTCAATTTACTAATATTTTGCTGTTTTAAATTTGTATTTTAATGAAACAGTGATTTTTTTCCAATTAAATCCATTCAAAATGACATTTTCAATAGCTGTTTATTTAAGATCTTAGAAGTTTAATGTCATTACACTTATTCTAAATCTTGTCGTTTAGAGGAGGAAATAAATCAGTGGATTTTGGTTAGAGAAGAGACGAAGTCAAAAACATTCTGATTTTGCACGCAGTTTTACTTGATGTCGAGGGTGTGAATAACTATGAAAAGAAAAACTGGAAAATGTATAATGTTGTTTTTTATCCAATCTGAATTGACTGAAAAATCAAATCAAACCATGAGCTATCAAGCTTCTCAGGACCACCTCTGGACTGGACTGAATAGTGACGGGAGTAATAAATAGTATGGTAAACAAATATGTAGAAAAGATGTGTCAACAAAGTGTTTTGTACAGGGTAGGTACTTATTTATCTGTAAACTATTAAAATCACGTCATCTGTATTTCTACAAAGAAATGATACAGCAAAAGTTACAAACGTCAAATACTTTGAGAGCAAAAGTGACGTTTTCAATTTGTTTCTTCTTTTTGCCTCTTATAATTTTCATGGTTTTTTTTAAAAAAACTTTTAAGTCCAAGATATACGTTAGGCTTTAGGCTTCCCTTATTTCTTTTAGTTGGCGATTGCCAGTCAAAGCAAAGTTTTAGTTGCAGTTTTATTTTTTTATGTAATAAGATTTTGTGTGATTGGTTGACGGAATTTTATACAGCACTTGATTCATTAGTTGTGGGATCATAAGAACAAGATTTTCATCAATGATTACATATTCTAATTTATAAAACAACTATCACCAAGAATTTTTTTAAACTTAAATGCTAGGTAGGAATAAAATTAATTTGGTTCAACAGATCATTAAAAGATGATCGAAAACTTTTCAACATTTGGAAAGTAACGTAATATACGTTGAATTCTATCCGCTATAATTAATCTAGTAAAGTAATTAAGAACTAGCTTTTAAAGAGCCTTAAAGAATCATATTTTCCTAGAATCCCTTCCTATTTCTTTGTTTTCCTCATCCATCATAGTGTCAAGGTTTTTCACTTTCTCCAGAAAAAGTCAAAGCTCCATACCTATCGGTGGGAAACATTTCAAGATAGAAGTTTTATTCAAGCCTCAGTGGCTGTGCTATATACAACGTGATTGATTATTCAAAAAGATATTCTTTCAACAATCATTATAATTTTAAGGTAAGAAATCTTTTATTTTATTTTGATTCTAGCTTATAGGGGAAAAAAACTATGATTCTCACACAAACTTTACAAATATTAGTATTTTGTAATTTATTTTAAGAACTTTTTGAAAAGTTAATCTGATTTGAGTAATTTTAATTTAACAAGCATCTTGAAAATATACAAAATGCATAAAATTAGTTTGGTACAATACTAAGTTCCATAATACTCAAGGAAAATATTGAATATTTTGGGTAAAAAAAGTAAACAAACATTTGGACTGTGCTTATTGAAAGTTCTGAATGATGAAAAATTATTCATCCACACTACATATACCTAACAATCAAAGTTAAGCTATCAATCACATCTAAGGTATAGAGTGAAATCTATTTGCTTTTGACTTGGCAAACATCTAAATCCCGTTCCAATAATTTCAATTTTGCGATGCCTAATTTTCAAGCTAAATAAACTTCGCAGTTTTCGGATAATTGTATCCCCAATTAATTATTCTGTGACTTCCCAGAACTATCGAATACTCAAATTCCGTTTCGCAATTCGATTTCACGTTCTAGAACTCTTTGGAATGCTTTTGGCATTGGTAGCATACATAGGGGCGTAGTGAATATTCCCATAATTACCATTTGTGAACTAAATTATAAATGTGGATTAAAGATATTTGAAGCTTAACTCCTTTTTAGTATAAATGAGAGCTCTGGCATAAATTAAAAATTTTTAGGTTTGTTTTATACCACATTCTTAAAAGATTTTGAAGTGTATATTTTTCAATGAATTAGCTATGCATGTTTGTAAAAGGTTATCAAATGTTCTCACAAGCTGAGATAATTAAAAATAACGTAAACCTGGATACGCACTTTAAAAATGTAGAAGGTGTAGAAAAGTGGAGTAAGAGTTTAGAATAGGTAGTAGATATTAAAAATATTTTGTAATATAATGTGATAGATAGTTTAACACAATTACAATTATAATAAAATAATAAATTGTTTTTCTCAATGTTATTTCATGATAGATCATTAAGATATCAGGAATATTTATAGCTAATAGTTATTTACCCTTCTTATTCTAAAGACCAAAATTCATATTACCATTTTGTTAACTATAAATATGTTTATCATAAACATGCTTATACAGAGACACTACTTGTACTAGTAGTTTTGTTCAGATAAAATCATTCTATCCCGCTACTATCGCTACTATCTTCCCTAAAAGGTTTTAAAAATTCCTAAAATGAAAAAAATATTATGCGTACCTTTTAAAAAATAATCTTTGTATACCTAAATTCAAAACCAAAATGAAGAATTTCAGTTCTAGAATACTCCATTCTGTATGCTAAGAAAGACTTCATTAGCTTCTCAACTTAAATATTGATGATAAAGAATTTTTTCCAGCTATATACCTAACCAAAAAACATAAAACTCATGGTTAGTTCAAGTGCAAACTAAGAACGAGACTCCGGAGTTTATGCATCGAATAATGTCTTTTAACTCGTTCGTTGAAAGTACATCGTTGCTTTATATTAAACAATCTCTAGGTTTCATTTTAATGGTCTCCATAGTAATTCAAAATGCAAAAGAATAGGGTCCTTCAGAAATATTCTATTTTTGTTTTCATTCAAGTCACAGACACAAAAAAAATCCTCCTTCAATGCACTCCATCAATTAGGAACTCACGACAAAACCGACTTAAAGTCCGAAGAGGGGGAAAAAAGGCGCCAGAAAGTAGGGGAAAAGAGGGAAACAAATGAATTACAAACTTCCTCAGAAAAATCCCTTAAAAGCTCTTCCATTACAGCAGCCGTTGCCACACATGTTTGTTCTCGGAAATAACACTTTGCAGTTATTTTTATTCCTACCGATGCCACAGCAGAAAAAGTAATGATGATAATAAAGCATTTAGAAAAATTTCGCCTTCTTTTTTTGTGTCGTTCTTCAAAACTACCTCTTGGGACTCCTTGGAACGTATATTGGAAGTGTCGTTTCATTGTAACATTTACTTGTCTGCTTGGAACGAGGAAATTTAGTTTCTCCCCGAGCAGTAATGAAAGTTTCCGCCCCAATGAGGGTGCATAAAAGAATATTTTGATTGCTGTCAAGTCAAATTTTGTGAAAGAAAGACCAGTCCTCGGTACTAACATTCTCTTTTAGAGATTCAAATTTCAGGTTATTTACACTTTTCCTTACCTAAGAATGGAAAATGGAGCCTTTTTTTACGATTATTTCAAGGATAATGAAGTAAAGCTTGCGGAAGGGTTTGATAAACTGGTTTTCTAAAGTAAAAAAATAATACGGTTAAGGCTTGGTTGTATTAAAATTCAGTATAGCTTCTGTTAAGGTGTATTTTGTGAAATGACAAAAGTTTTACTTCTTAAATGCGTTCTGAAAATAGTACATAAGCTAAATACAATCCTTAGTTTGAATATTCCGTACCGTACCATACTTTTTTCCTAAGAAAGTATTAGAAGCAATAACAAGAGGTATTCAAGTGTCAAAAGTTGTGAGCAATAACAATGCAACGATTGCATTCTCTCTATTCAGTAGCAAATTAAATTTATTGTTGTTGCTGTTGTTGTTTTTATCATCATCATCATCATCATCATCATCATCATTATACTACTACTACTACTACTACTACTACTACTACTACTACTACTACTACTACTATTATTATTATTATTATTATTATTATTATTATTATTATTATTATTATTATTATTATTATTATTATTAAACGATAACTTTAAAAACAAATTGCAAATTTAAACATGTTTACGTTTGCCATATGAACAAAAATTTAAGAATGTTATGTTTCCATGTTTCCTACACAGTTGACTTTTTTGTTATATTTGTTTCCTATTACACAAGGTTTCAAATATATTTTTAAAAAACCTTCACCAATTGCACTAAAAGAAGTTATCAGATCCCTTCCAAAGATTACAAATACTTTAACTATGAATAAATGATAGAGATAAAATAAAAATAAAAAAAAATTAAATTAATGACACTTTTAACGTTTCTCTAACAATCAACTCAACGACGCAACAAATCAGTGGCGGTTGGTGGCAGGGGCGAAAGGGCACAGGCCCCCTCCCCAAAATTCAGATTTGGTGTACACAAATAAGTTAAAACCCGTTTTATCAGTCAATTTTCAAAACTTATTCCGGTATAGGACCCCCATACCCCACCTCTTGTACTTGCAACTCTACTTATTTACTACTTTACTTACTTATCCTCTTCGCGCCAGCTGGCACATAAGGCCTCGAGTTGCAACTCTACTACTCACACCTTTTTCTTATATTAAGTTCCTTAAGATGCAAATTCTACATAAGAATGTATTCAAAAGCTACATTTTCTATATATACTAACATGTTTCTATATACGCCACTGGCTCGTGGACTGAATAACATGGGGTTCACACCTTATTGTGCGTGTTATGTGTGTGAAGTTCTTTCAATATAAGAAACATTCCACTAAGTAACGTGATTTTAAAAGTAATTCTGAAAAGGCAACAAAATGGAGTTATAACTTATCACAGTACAAATTTTACTTAAATTATTATCAAACGCTGTGTACTTTACGCTCCTCCTACTTACCTCCTCTCTTATACTTACTCCCTTATACTTACTCCCTTATACTTACTAAAAGAACTTACTCCGTAGAAAACTGCAATCATACGTTAGTTTTTCAAAAACAGAAACATTCTCTCGTGTTGATCAATACGCTCCCACAGAGAAATATCCTAACAGAGGGTCCACGAGGCTATTTTCAAATGCGTTACTGATGTGAGGGCGCCACACTAGATTCTGGAACGTATGCCGGCCGCTTAAATCTCTCGCCAAATTAGAACTCAGCGCATGCGCAGAAAGGTGTTTTCGATCTCCCATAGGCAGCCGGCGAACGATTCAGACTGGATCCAGACGCTAGTGAGTTTAGTGCGATCCCAGCGCCACAATTCTCCCAACCTGTAACAAGATGTCATGATTTTCGATTTCCATTATGGCCTATGGCCGTGGACTCTCTGTTCTAGTACTCTGTGTACGCTCCTTTGTTTCAGTATAAGAAACGAGTGATAAAGGAACAAATTTCATCCTTTTGTAATTCATCACTCTTGACAAGATCTCCACTATCGTCCTATTCGACTGAAATATTGTTTTTTTACGAAAAAGTTCCACTTTCAAACTTATTGGGATGGAATCCGGGCTTTTAACATATTAGTTTCCGATGCATATCTTTTGGATATTTGCCACACAAGACTATCAAATTAGATAAACATCCGAGTTACACGGGAGCATCATCTCTTTATCTTTTTAAAGGATATTAAATGATGTGTTATTGTTGTTGCTACTAAAGAAATGACTTAGGATCATCGATTTCTTCAGTTATGTAGTGTAATCCAATGTTTTTAATCGGTATACTATTAGGTTAAAAGTTGTAAAAAGCTAGCTTTACTCTTCCAAGTTTTATAATCCCTCACTTATAAATATTTTTATTTTCGCTTTTTTATACAAATTTATTCTATTAATAACTTTTATCAGAAACAAGAGATTATAATATATATATCTAACATAATACTATACTCCACAGCAACGTTTCCTGACCCTATGCCGTCACTAACAAAGTAGTTCCCAGCGTAGTGTCTGAATTTTGATTGAAATTAAGAACGTCAATTTAAAAATATGATTATTTTGTTAAACCCAAAAATATAAAGCGTCTTTATAGCAGGATTTGCGTACCGGAACTCACTCCTTCTAGCAACCGTTGTTGTCGAGTATAAATAAAATAGTTTCATAACTATTTCCAACTGAATTATCAATATTAAAAAAAATTCCCTTAAATAATAAATTTATAGGAATTGGGCAAAAACGTTTTATTTTCTCCGTTTTTTTTATTTTAATTTATGTTTTCGGGATTCTTCTTTTGACTTGATGCTTTTCTTCCCTTCAATTTCTTGAAAACATAACTCAATATTTTCCCCTGTCAATATTTCAATTCGCCATTCCCAAGCGAATATTTAAATTCAGACCTCTGAAAATATCACAAAAAAAAATTGTAAAACATTTAAGAGGATTAAGATGAAATGGTGAGAGAAAGACAAGATTAAAAAATGTATAAAGTTGGAAATTTTTTAATGCGTAGATTAGATAAACTGATTATTATGTTTGTTATTTTTGCAACAAAGCTTTTTATAAAGTTTCAATACTTTTATGTCACCCTTTGCTTTATAAAGACTCATTAATCTCTTAGGACCCCCAATCGTGAATGGAATTCGTTCCAACCAGGCCCCGCGAGGGTGCGCTGTGCCCCCCTCCTGAGATCTCTTGTTCTTCTTCTCAAAGTAGAAAATGACTCCCGCTGAGTTCCGATCATCATTTGATCCCATTCACTCCTCCCGGTCAACTCGTGCGAGATAAAGGGATGGTTTACGGACTTGGTGATCGCATCTCCCTGTATTGACTCTTCAGGTTTTTTTTATTTATTTCAAGTAAGTTATCTTTACTTTGTTTATGTCGAGCTTAGTTCTTTGCCTCTTGTTATTTACAACAAATCAGTATTCATGACCACATACTCTTGAAGGGTTTTCATCACTGGAAAGTTGTTTTAACTTGACTCCAAGTTTGTGGTGCGTTTCAAATACTTTGTTTTATTTCCTCTTGATGGGATAAATGTAGTTGTTTACAACCCTTAATTAGTATTCCTAACACGTGCAAGTTAGTTACACTTGTCACCAAATAAAACATTTTATATAAATAAAACTGATTCTAATCAGTCTTAAATTTATGATAAGTATTCTGAACACGTGTTTTTTTGTTTGGTTTCATCAGAATAACTTTCATTAGAGAGAGAGAGAGGTAAAGTTTTGTTTTTAGTTTACTTCACTTCTAAGTCGTAAGTTAAATGTTTTTTTTAGTCTGACTTACTTTCATTTAAAAAAAAACATTACATTCTACGAAACACTTTACATATTTACAAAAATTGTAAAAATTCAAATTTATAAATTACTTTCTTAGAAAAGTTGAACTGTGTTATTTGTACCCTTTTTCGTTTTTAGGCCGCATATAAAATTAATAACTTTATAGAGAACTGGTTATTAAATAATTCATAAACCTAAAGGAAATAAAGCAAAAAATTTCGGTGAAATAATGCTCTCACTTTTCTTAGTAGGTATTACTAACTTTACAAAACTTTTTTAATCTTTATTTAAACTTAATCCAGCTTTAACTCAAATTTTATATAATTTTTAAGGTTCTTGAAAGAAAAAAGAAAGGTTTTTAAGGTGAAGAAAATTATGCACAAATTTAAATTAATGGGATTTTCAATTAGTTGGAGTAAACACCAAGTGTTTTGATAATTATTAATTCGTATTATTTTGTTAATTGTTAACTCAATGCTTCTACGAAAATATCTTGTGAACTGATTATGTTTGGATCAGTTTAGAAAATTTTGAGAAAAAAAAATTAATTTATATAACTTTAAAAGACAAACATTGCATGTTACGGAGTCAACAGAATATCCCAAATACCGTAGAATGGCCTTTTTTTTAGATTTTTAGAAAGATTTTTTATGAGAGAAATAGCGGGAAGATAGTTTGCATATAAAACTCTAACCACGTTCCTTCTCCGATGAAATGAGACGCATGCATTCAAAATTATGTTTATACTAAAATGTTTCGGGTGTTATGTTCAAAGTCAAATATTTTGGAAAGAAAGACAGAATTGATGAATAGGAGTCAAAGTAGCAGATTTTCATCAATGGTTAGACCAGACGAAACAGCAGTATGGAGTACAGTTCGCAAAACATATTCTCAGAATATTTAAAGATTACTTTCAAAATATGTTTGTATACTACATTATGTTTTGTTCTTTTCAAATTTTCCCATATGTACTGTCCAAATTGAAATAAATAAATTATTATTGTTATTATTTATTAAAATACCTGTAAGTCCCATTGAGATCCAAAGTTCGCACTAAAAACATTTTTAAAATATTCCGTGTTTAAAACAGAAATATAAATTACTATTTATTAACTCCCTTTTTCTTGAAAACTGTAGATCGTAAAGGTATGGTTCTCTAAGCATTTTTCATACGTTTGGATTTAACTCTATTATTTGACTGGATGCTGTGCAGAGTTATACACCTAATGATTGAACAATGATTTGTTAATTTACTTTGTTATAACTTGTTAAGAGACTTCTAAAATAAAGCCAACTTCATTAAATTACCCTACATTATGCATCAGTAAAAAACATTTGTACATCAGTATCTAATATCTTCATTAAAATTCAGTCGACGTAGTTTAGACAACAATATTTTCTAGTTAGAAGATCCTTAGTCTAATTGGAATTCTTTCAAAACTTAAAAAAAAGATCATTAAAAAGTAAAAGGGAAAAGAAAACTTCAAGGAGTAACGGAAATCTCCTACCAAGAGGCACCTATTATTTTCTGATGTTTGTTTTTCACGGTTCTTTTATTACAGTAAGTATATAAAGAAATAAATAAGTCAAGAGATAGTGTGGATTAAAGAGAAGCAGCGAGAAAAACAACAGAAATGTGAAATAAGGGAAAAATAGTACAACTGCATTTCAATACATAGATATACTCAAAATAAATCACTCCCCTATAAAAATACAATTAGTTTTTTAACCTTATTACTGATTATCTATGCATTAGTACCTAATTTTCAAACTTAACCCTAAATTCCTATGTATGGGACACTAATTGATGTTAAACAAAGGGGGAAGGCGACCGGTAAAATCTTAAAATCTAGGAGGGTTAGTAAAAATTTCACGTCAACTTATAATTCAGATAATATCTTCTTCGGCTTTGTTTTGTGTTTAAAAGAAAAGAATAGACGAACATGCCTTTTTTATTTGGAATAAGTAATTTTATTTTAAATCTAAACTAATAGCTACTTAACTACTGAAAATAACAAAACAAGAACAAGTACTATAAAACTTCAGTATTAAGAGTCAGATATTTAGTTTCTTGAAGCAAAATACATGAACATATTAAAGATATTCAATTATAGAGTAAATCTCATGTCAGGGGGAAAGAGTCCAACCACGTCTTACTTAATTCCAGCAAGAGAGAGGATGAAACTCAAACTTTTTTGGGGGGAAATTACCTCACGTTATTAATGGCAGTCTCCTTATTTCCAAAGATGTTACGTTAGCTCCCGAACCTATCTACTTGATGGTATAAAATTTTGAAGTTTCCGAGTTTGATTCCACAAAACATTGTACAATTTTCATTAGCTCGCCTTACCATCCATCAACTTTCGACATCATCCCAATCGGCTCAAATTGATTCGATACCATCCGAACAACAACAATAACAATATTCACTTCCACCGTAACTTCTTCTTGGGGAAGATTTATTCGTCGGAAATAAAACATCTCCCTGCCATGATCAATGTCGTTCGGAAAGTCGTAAATCTCCTTCGGGGTTGTTCCACCGGGCTCTAATGGTCACTCATCCCCTGTGTCGTCAACTCTCCTTCTGGGCGATTCGTCACGATCCTGACTGAGAGGAGACGTTGACAAAGTGCGTCGAGAAAAACATTTTTTTTCCGGGAGGGTCAGAAAAGTTCGACCCTTTCTCTGGAGGGAGCGTTCGTATCATAGAAGAACCGGAGTTAGATGGATCTTCCAGCTATTTCAGTTCGTTGGGGGAGTGAAAATGGATGGAGAGAAAGGGGGTTGATCTTTTCAGGAACTGAGAATATTGGAAGTCGTTAATTATTATGAAGTACAGCTAGTGCTCTTATCTTTACTGACATGTTACTTTGGAAACCAGATAGCAATGTATAAAGTTTTATCAAACTTGTTATGGGATAACCCTTTTACCTCTTTCAGTCCTAGATCGCCCGAAATTGCCATTGAATCCTATGAAAAATTTGATGAGGCTAGGTCAGAAAGGGTTAAGGTTTTTGTAAGGTTGTCTTTGACAATATGTGTCCTTGTGACACGCTATATAGTTAAAGCCTATAAGGTTAGTGGTAACCTTACGGAAAAATCTTAAAACAAGGATAAAATCTGAGGTGGCTAGGTTTTTTTCAGCAACCTTGCAATGCAATCCCTAATGTGGTATTGTGGAAATAATTTTGGGGAAACCCAATGAAAATGAAAAGAGAAGATTAACAGTAAGGTCACAGGTTATCTGGGAATACTTATTGTATTCAAGTATTTTTTGAGAGATAGTTATTATTTTTTTCTCTTATGTAAATGACGAAGTATCGTATAAAAGTGAATTTTTTTATTCAGAACCTGCAATAACTAGAAACAATATTAAAAATATATAATACATCTAATAAATTAGCTCAAGATGAGAGGTTTAAAGAAAATAAAACATTTATATAGTTGAAACTTCAGTTTAAAAAATGGAATTTAAGCCCAAAAAACAAATTTTGAGAAAATTGAAAAAATTTGGATAAGTAATTGAATTTCCGTAAAGTATAACTACCATATTTTTAGTAGAAATTCTGGACCCTGTTTTGATACAAAACAATCATTGAAAAAATATAAGTACATTCAAATATATTTCACAGTTAAAAAAATTTGATGGACTTTTCCCTTTTCAACCTTATGATATTTCAGCAGATAAAAAATCTTAAAGACCACTTTAATCGACAATTAATTTATTTTTCTGCTTAATTCACAGAAAAAAAGGGAAAAATAGAAAAACTAAGAAAATTGAAATTAAAATTATTATAAATCTGAGTCATTAAGGCAGTATCAATGGAGTTAGTGAGTATCAATGGAGTAAAACATTCATTAGATGAAAAAGGTAAAAACACTCTTAAATTAAAAACAAATTTTATTTTTGATTAGTTTACATCTCAAAAAGAATAAGAAAACAAAGACAAATTAACTTAAATTTCAAATTCAACTAAAATATACACTGAATGGACATCGATTTGGCCAATTCAAGGGGCTATATCTCCCTATTAGGGGTAGTTATTTTTTCCCTCTTTCCACTCATGTGTAAAAGCAGTCCTTGGAGATTTTTTTAGCACAAAAAGTCAATTTGCCATTTTTTAGATTTGTTCATTTTTTTTAAACTACGATTAAATTTAATTAAAACATCATCAAAACGCTCTTCATTCTTTCATTTGTAAAAATGTAAATTGTTTAAATTGCAAAGTTAGCATATACAACTAAAAAACAAGAGCTCCAAAGGCAATATAATGAAGACGTACCTCAGAAATACTTCCTTTATACAGAATTCAATAAAACATCTTATATTATTAAAAAGTCGTACCCTTAATGAAGTCTGTATTTTTCTTTGCTACCGACGCGACGAAGGTCTTGGTCTTTTCCTTCACTTTTTTTCCTCTGCTTCATACTTCTAAGCTAATATTTTGAAAGAAAAATATGTTAATTGCAAAGAAGTAAAAACGTCTTGCAATGGAATTAAAGCCGCCATCTTCAATTAGCGAGAAAAATATTTGTTCGATAAATGATCTATCATTTACATATTATTTTTATATCTTCCTTTTGAAAGGGAAATTTAGCAATTGATGGTAGTTAATGATTCTGGAAAATTCTTTTTTCGTTTTACAGTAAAAAGGTTTCTCTTCTTGACCAAGACTTGATGGTAGGTTTTCTCAACTCTTAATTAGGCAAAATGTAAATATCAAGAATCTTGGGGGGAAAATATCGAAAAATTTTTATTAGTAGCATCAAGCTCTCATATACACTATGCCTCATTTCAATTGAAATAATCAATCTTTTCTAAACATACATTTTCTTTAGTTGGGCTGGAATTATGGGTACAGGGCTTTATTTAGGTATGTGTAACATGTACCATAGAAAAAAGGAAGTTTTTAGGGGATTTCACCAAATTTTGATAACATAAAACGGCGCATTTTACATTAAATTAAATAGGACTGATCAGGACCGGTTAATTTTGATAACATTAAACGTGATCACATTAAGCGGAGTTGACATAATTAATATGCTAATTAAATCCCGTTCTATTTTAATTTTTAAGTAGATTTGAGAACTACTTTTGAAGATAAATATGAACTTCATTTACTACAAAATCTCTTGGTTCTGAATATTTATAACCACTTGCTGTTTTTTTTTCCACAAACGCTTAAAAAATTATTTAGTCCAAAATAATTGTCCTCCCTAAATATTTCTCAATAGCAAGACTCGTCATCTTTATTTTTTAACACCATTACTAGGATTTTCTTCTAAATTATATCTCAAAAAGGCTTCATATTTCTTTAGTTCGGTTTTTACTTTCTTTCCAAGTTTTATAGGAAATAGAATTTAAAATATAGCTGAATGGTAAAATGCATATAAAAAAGTAAACTAAAACTGAAATTAAAACTCTGTTTAAAATTGAACCTCAAGTTATATTTACTTGTTTCTCTAATAAACAGAAAGTTTTTCTAAACATTTAACTGAGACCAAAGTATTTGAATGCATTCGAACATTACCATTCGAGTTCCATGTTTTCATTTTATTTACACTACGGTATTAGTCACATTAAAGTAATTTCATTCACATTACAGGGATTATAGTATACCATTTTACCCCAATAGAGTAAAACCACTTTTTCTATCTCTATCGACCTGAGTAAAAGTAGCATTATATCTAGTATCTAGAATATTGGACTTTTACTCTATTTGCAAAGACTTCAGACATTCGAAACCAATACAATCCCCAAACAACAATCCGAAAAACGCAGAGAGCCATCTAACCCTTAACAATTCTCTCTCCAATAGCATTCCGAAAGATCGAGTCACACAGCTTGGAAGTCCGTAGAATCAAAACCGATCCCTCGTCTGATCGAACGCAGCTCTTTTCACAGAGAAACTAACCTCCATTCCGCACAAAGGAACCGAAACCTAGTTTATGAGTGGGATTGCGCTTGTGGGCTTCCGTTCCAATGGCAACATGGCTGCCAAATTCCAAATGAATGCAGTTGTCCCAGATGGCTGGAACGATCGGAAGGGAATACTACTGTGATTCGAATCACTGAAATCGAATTTTGCACCGAAGGCCTTTACTGGAATGTATGGGGGTGTTTATTTGGAGCTGGGGATCTGTAAACAAGCGGGTGCTGAAATGGTGTGTCCGTTATTCAAATTTATTTTATTTTTCCGATTGGGATGTAAAGTTTAAGAGCAGGGTTTTTCTGATGTGGAAATTATTAGGGATGTAATAGAGAGTGTTGGTAGAGAATGGATAGGAAACTGGGGAGTTTGTATTTTTGAAATTGAATTTATACACTACATAATATTGGTTTGAGCAAACTGAGAAGAAAATGTGAGCATCGTTATTTAGATTTGAATGAATAAAAAGTAACGGCAATTCGAGTTGTAATGCATGCACCTCAAAAGATTTTACCTACACCAGTTTAAGTCTGGCATTTCAATTTTAATTATGCTATTTTTATGAATAGGTGATAATTTTCTAATGTTCACGATAGAAATAGGTATTGTTTTGCAAAAATCTTTAGAAAAAGGCAATCAAAATAAAATCATTCATATTGTAAAGAAATATTAATAGTTTATTTACGTAAAAATAATTGTACTCGAAATCTTTATTCCTCTGTGAGCTGATTTTCAAGTAATTTCCTTTTTTATATTTTATTTCAGTTGTGTAATATTTTATTATTTTAGTGCTTAAGATTTCATGTTTTGTTTAGTAATTCTATTTTACATACTATAGTATGTAAAATAGAATTACTAAACAAAACTTTATAATCGAAAACTTTATAATGTATACTCAATCGATACCCCCGGCCGGCCTGCCTCAGCTGCCACTCGGGGCTACTTAATAATGTATAGTCAAGTCAGTCATATTCGAGAAAATAAACTGTGTAATGCACTTCCACTTTTCTAGTAGTTAAAGGGAGTTACTGTTGGTATTCTTTTGTTCACTACCAATTAATCTTTGTCGACCTGCTTTTCTGTTATTTTATCTATATAATTCTTTAACCATTCAGGAAAGAAGGTACGAAAGTCAGTATCGATTGAAAAGTAATCACTCATTCCTTATCTTATATAAACTACAGTAGATAGTTCATATCGGAGAATTGAAAAGAAACCAAAAAAAGTTTTTAAAAAAAAGTAAATTTTATCCCCCTCTTCACTTTCACTAATCCTACCTCACAAAAAAGAAGTTCAAAGATTAAATAGAAGAAATAATCTTTTTTAACTTTTTTCAACTAAAATTTCACTTTTAATGAGTGTCCACAGGAACAACTGGGTCTGTCCGTAGGAAGAACAGGTTGTGGTACCTATGGACACAAATGTTGTCAAGTTATTAAAAATGATCAAAAATCCAATTTTTAAAATTTGAGTTAATAAAAAATATCACCCTATTTATAAAGGTTGTGACTAAAAGTTGGGCACTTTAAATGGTCGAAATGTGATTTTATCTGTGTTAGAAAAATTAAAACGTTACTTTTGTCCGAAGGTACAACAGTGTTCCCTATAAAATTAATGAAAGTGTATTTTTTATAAAGAACCTATTAATGTTATTTATTTTCAATTTACTACTGAGATAAATATAACTGATATATGACTGACGTACCAAAGTCAATAGATTTCTTATTGGTTGGTTGGTTGGTTGGTTGGTTGGTTGGTTGGTTGGTTGGTTGGTTGGTTGGTTGGTTGGTTGGTTGGTTGGTTGGTTGGTTGGTGTTACATATATTTTCAGGTATGTGTGCTTGTTCCTATTGGTTTGTTTGGATAAATTTCAAAGCTATTTCATTTCAATTTTACAAATTATGTTTTAAAAGTTTTTTTACAAAAGGATGCATGCACTGTTCTTCGTGAATTTTCTTTCCCTGGACTTATTAATCCATCATCCATCAAACACTAATTAAAAGTTCTCCCAAATAACTTCTCTCCAAACATCTTTATCGAGACAACTCAACTCTACTCAGTCTCCCTCTTTACATAATCTGGGATTAATAATGCATGATGGAATGGCAACCTAATAAGCTCACAGCTGTTTCCAAGAAGTAGGCCTCGAGATAGTATCTGTGTGTGTAGTTTAACCTTATCTCATTACCACATCTTGAGCTTCGCTTTCAACGTTCTGCTGCTGATGGGAGCCCCCTCTGAATCTCGTTAGTCTAAGTACTAGTGTGAGAGCTTTGTGCTGGTGTCAGAGCCACAGATGAAATGTCGGCCGTGCGCCCAGATGTCTTGGCTACAGGAATATATGAATGCGGGGATCTGGAATGAAGTGATTTGGCGCTGATTCTAGATTGGGAGCTGTTCGGATTGAGGGATTTTGAGGGTTGTGATGGTGGTGTGAAATTAATTGATTCTAGATGAAGTGTAGTTGAGTGAATGTAACGTGTAATATGTGTTCCATTTTTACGGCTGTGTGCACAACTAACATGACTTAAGGTTAACCTGGTTTCAAGCTTTGTCAACAGCTCTGATTATAGCTCAAACCTTGTTTCCTTCATCCACCAATTAGAAGTTTTGATTCCAGGTTAATCTTGGATTAGGTTATGATCTTATGCACTACCTGACCAGCTGTTAACCAGTGGTCAAAGAAGGATTCCACCAATCAGAGTCAGCGAAAAGCTCATTTATTTTCTTTCTTTATCTGCTGGGTAATATCTGGTTAGGTATCAGTGAGACAGGCCGTTAGTGGTGAATATAACCGTTAGATGTTGAGTAGGGTTCTGACTCTTCCAGATTAAAAAAAAAAAACATTTGGTTTACTTCCTATATGTAGTATACATATTTCTTTGCAAGTAGAGCTTTGTAAACTTACTCGTTAGGCTAAAGGAGCGTTTTACTATTTCGCCAGAAGAAAGTCATATTATAATAATAATAATAATCTTTATTTAACACTATGGAAATTACAAATAAATATATAAAACAATATGAGTTACCAAGGGGAAACAGTCCCGTTCAGGTAACCAAAAAAAGTGCGAACATTGAGTGATATTTAAAATAAAATAAATAGATAGGTGGGTTGAATTACATAGCAATAATAATATTCAAAAATGCAAAAAACAAAACATAGTACAAATAACAATAATAAATGATTAATTTAATTTACAAAAGATAGAATTATTTAAATTAAAGTTTTACAAGTTGGCAAACAGCTAAGGCAAAAAAAAATACATTATGCTTCCATTAAAATAGGTCTTCAATATTATTTAAAAAAATTACAAAATTATGTAAACAACGTTTGAATGAGGAATAGGAAGAAATATTTTGTAGCTCAGCAGGTAGACTATTAAATAACTTAGGTGCGAGATAAAAGAAATGTTTACGATATATCTCCTTGTAAAAGCGAGGAATCTGATAAATTTCATTTATTCTCCTTTGGTTAACCTAATTTTTTAGATTACATATATTTCTATTGCCAAATAAGTAATATTTGAGAGCTATAGACCAATACTTATAATACAATTGACATTGTGTTATTTCAAAGAAAACTAGACTTAACCCCGCATGAAAATGGAGAAGTCAATGTAGTAACCTTCCTCTAGGAAGTGTTTTAAATTAGTAGTAACGGAAGGCAATAATGAAATACCTGAATTACAACAATGGCTAAAATACTGTCTCAATAATGTAATGAACAATGAAATTTTAAGCAATAATGAGTATGTATTCATTGTTTAAAAAAACAGGAATTTATTCATTCATTGTTTAATTTATTTCTGCTTACTTTTCAAACATTTTTAGCTGCTAGTGGAAAGTTATCACAGTCGTTTTTCCATTTTCTTGTGTGAAGCTTATTTTTCTTTTAAGTTATACAGAGAGGGTTTCAAAGAAAAGTAAGCATTCACACGCACTTTCAAGAAGAGATATTAGATGGCTCGTCATAAGACTGAAGTACAGTGTAAAGTAAGATTATCATTTTCTTTTGTTTGTAATGTGTACTTACTTAAGTAGAACTATCATTAACAATCATTAACAACTATCATTAATTAATATGTAAAACCAGAATGCCAGGTTAAGACAATATCGGTAGTTATTTTTAATGACTATTTATATTGTATCCTTATAAGAATGGAAAAGTAAACAGTTGAATATTATGTAGTATGCCTAATAGGGTGGTTACAAAAACATCAACTTCCGAATTTCTTCGGTGGGAACCCCCTAAAATGTGACAATAGGCTAGAAAATAAGATTGGCAAAGTTTAAGCTCAATCGGATAATATTAAGACCCGCCTCATCGAGGTCAAAGTTCAGAAAAAAAGCGAAAAATCGTAGTTTTTCGCCCATAAAATCTGAACTATTTGTCCTAAAAATATGGTTCGTGTCTCATTTCATAGTAAATTTTATTGGCTTTAAGTTAGATCCCCTAAACATTTTTTACTGAAATTTCTAGAGCGAAATATCAACATTTTTGTCAGGAAGGTTGAAGAACTCCCTGTAAGTTGTTTTTCTTGCAAACGGGTAATTTCTTCTAATTGTTCAATTAAAAATGTTTTATTTTGGATTTTTTTGGTATTTTTCGCTTTGTACATCGAAGAGGCTTCTTTAGTTAGAAACATGGGTGGATTTAAGGGAGTCAGGGGGGGGGGCAATTCCCCCCAAAAAAACTTTTCAGCAAATTATGTCTTTATAAGGGAATATCATGTTTCCAAAGCCATCGGGGACATCTTGCCCCTCCCCTCCAAGGTTTCCAGTGTGCCCCCCCCCCAGAGTCCACCACCTAAAACCTCCCATGGTGAGAAGTATTTTCAAAAGAATATGCTACAACATATAAGTTTAAAATAGTAAAATCAGGGGGGAACGGGGAACAGAAAGAGAAATTACAAAAAGTGTTCTGGATGGTAGCGTTTTCAGATCCCCCTCTTGCTGAGGGTCTAACCCCACCTCAGCCTCAGAGTATCACCGAGCCCCCAGAACTATTTTCTCTATATATTTCATTGCTCGCCCCCCTGGGACCAACGGGTTCAGGCTTTCTGGGTTTCTTCGTGGAAGCTTATATGTACCCTTCTCTGTCCCGATGTTGGTTGCAAGCCCGTATCATCGTTCACAAACTGTGGGCTTAACCCCAACCCCCGTGCAGCATTTCTATTCATCTCACCTAGTCTTAGAGGAAATAGACTGCAGGTTTGAATTTACCGTTATCCGTTATATCTTCTTTGGATATAAACTAATTTAGAACGACTCTTTTACCTGTAAATCACTAAAACCTTAGACACTTCTTACTCTTTCATTTTTGTTGAAACGCCAATTTTAAAATAACGGTTTCCTCTTTAGTAATAGACTGATTTTCCTTTTAACAACAAATCTTTTGAAAAGAAAATAATTAGTTTTAAATTTTAATTTTGTAAATATGAACATTTAGTAAAATAATGTTTAAATTGTTACAAAACATAAATACCCTTGAATAAATTAAAACTATATTAATGAAACCCATTCAATATTTTTGTATTGCATCTTAAATGTAAGAATGATATTTCCTTAGTAAAATGCGTATTTTAGAGTAAATCCTAACAGCTGAAGTAAATGTTCCAGTTTTGAAATATAAGTTTGATTTGTTTGATAAGTTTTCAAATAGTAAAACGTAATTTTTACTGTCTCTGGCACTCGCCTCCCTGTAAAAAGTTTAGTTGGCTAAAGCAGGTAGCTAAAGGTTGGACCACACTGAATCAATTGATAAAGAAATCAATTATTTTGTTTCTCCTGGAACTCTAAATTTTTTAAGCGGTTTAAAATTAATACTGATTTTTTAAATACTGAGCCTGATGTATGGTGTAGAAATGAAAATTATTTAAAAGCTCAAAAAATAGTGAAAGGTTTAAGGATTGTTAATGACACTGCAGAGAGAGGAGTAAAATTAATCCAAGACTTCAACTCTTCTTTGACAAAAGACGAAGAACAGTGACAGTTTGTGTTGCAAGTTGTATCTGAATGTAGGCATATTTTTTCGAACTCATCAAAAGCAACCATATCTAAGATACTACCACCTTAATTTTTAGTTTAAAACAATACAGATGAAATGATACTCACTTAATTTAACTATAAGATTTGTAACATTTTAGAAAATAGCAAAAAATATCTCATTACTCTGTAGAAAACATAGAAGAATATTCTAAATTTTAACTTAAAATAAAGTTTCCTTTGCAGCACAACCACTTACTTGTAAAATTGTATTATTTGTTCTAAATGTTTTCATTTTTGAGTTTGTTCGTGCTGTGTGGTTCCCTTTCCCTCTTCTAGAAATAAATATATTATTTCGTATCTTTTTATTTTAGTTTGAAATTTCATTTATATGTATTTCAACTTATCCTACTTATCAAATTGTTTCTTTAATTAAATAAATGTTTATCTTCTTCAATATAGTTGATTACGTGTTGTTATTTCCCCCCTTTCTGTTTCCTCTTTGTTTACTGCTAATTTTATTATTTTAAATTAATTGCTTGTTACATATTCTTTTGAAAATACCTCTAACCATGGACGGATTAAGGTGGTGGACCCTGGGGGGGCACACTGGAAACCTTGGGAGGGGCAATATGTCCCCAATGGCTTTGGAAACACGATATTCCCTTATAAAATCGGAATTTCCTGAAACATTTTTTTTTTTGGGGGGGGGCATTGCCCCCCATGCCCCTTAAATTCACCCATGCTAACTAAAGAAGCTTCTTCGATGTACAAAGTGAGAAATACAAAAAAAAATCCAAAAAACACATTTTTAATTGAATAATTAGAAGATATTACGCGTTTGAGGGAAAAACAACTTACAGGAAGCTCTTCAACCTTCGTGTTAAAAATGTTGATATTTCGCTCTAGAAGATTCAGTAAAAAAAATTTAGGGGATCTAACTTCAAGCCAATAAAATTTACTATGAAATGAGACACGAGCCATATTTTTAGGACAAATAGTTCAGATTTTATGGGTGAAAAACTACGATTTTTCGCTTTTTTTCTGAACTTTGACCTCGATGAGGCGGGTGTTAATATTATCCGATTGAGCTTAAACTTTGCCAATCTTATTTTCTAGCCTATTGTCACATTTTAGGGGGTTCCCACCGAAGAAATTCGGAAGTTGATGTTTTTGTAACCACCCTAATGCCTAATTTTAGGTACCCCATTAAAGTATTACGGTTTTTTTTACCTCAGGAAGCATTTTGTTGATTTTTCAACTATAAAAGTATTACCGTAAAATGGGGTCCCTTTGGCCCTTAAAGGATACTTTTTCCCAACCATCAGAAAAAGATTCTTTGTGTCGTATCTATACGGGCATAGGCTTTCTGAACTTAGTGCATTGTGTGGATTTCATAAACATAATATAATCCTAAATAAAAAATATTAACCTCGTTTTATGTTCTTCTGGAGTCTGATTTATCAGATCGAGTTAAGTATTTGAAATTTTGTACATCGAATTATTTTCTGTAATCACTCAGTGAAAAAATAAAGACTACCAATTTGAATGTTTTTTACTTCACTTTAACTAATGAAATCCAATCTTTAAAATTATTTTTTGATTGAAGCTATGTCCAATGAAGTATAAATACTAATCAGCTTTCTAAATACTTCCGTCTGGTCTCTCTAACGTTTCTCAAAAAATAAGAAAAAATACTGCCTAGAAAATCATCAGAATTAATCAAACTTTCCCTAACTTAAATTACGAATAAAGTTCAGTAGAATTTTATCTCAATACAAATTCCAGTTAAAAAGGAACAACATCAAAAAAACAATTCTTTTTATGCTTTTTTCGGAGCGCTCTTCACTTAATGAGCTTACATGTTAAGAGCATTTCTATCATTCCTTTCCAGTTTCCTCCGAATCAACAAGAAGACAATGACTTCGGAATAAACAAAAAGTATCTCAAAGTCCCCTCCCCCCCCCTGCAGTTCCTCTCTTTCCTAAAGTGATTGCCGATCTCATAAAGTTTTACGCAGCAAACTAGTCTGATAAGAAATGACTAGTACTCAGTTCTTTGCTTTTAAACTCCCCAACGGCGAAATAGAGGAATAAATCAGACCACGTATTGCTGAACTCAACTCGACGTTCAGCTAAAGTTCCCCTAAGGCAGGGGACCAGAGCGCTCGGATTTTATTATCGACAGGATATTGAACTTTTTGGAAAGAATTTTGAAACAATGCTTTTTCGATTATTTTCGGAAGAAGTAAGAGACACAATAGCAACAACAGAGTTTAGTTGTTCATAACTATAGCACGTGTGTTGAATGAAACATTTTCGAATAAAGAAAAGAGAAAGTGTGTACTTATGTTCGACAAAAAGCTGATCATGTGTAAACAGCAAATTATTTATGTTATAACAATTGAGTTGACCATTATAAAAGTATAAAAAATGTCATTGTAGCCGTTTGACATTTTCCTAGGGATTAGTTTTTAAATAGAAAATAATAAAATTTGTAGTTCCAAAACCTCTTTTAAAAAAATACATATTTACTTAGCAAGTTTATTCCTTTAGACTCCAGTCACGTAAAATATTCGCTTTAAAGATTTGTCACGTAGAAAAAGGAATGAAAATGCCCTTAGGAAAAAAATTGTGTTTCAAATTAGAAATTTCAAAAATACACTTAACCATGAATAACCACACTGAAATCATCTTCTTATAGCAATCCACCCTTAATGGTCAGTACAATAGGTTTTTTTTCAATACGCTACATCTTTAGAAAGAAAATAATCGAAGGGAGATATACTCTATCAACCCTTATTTGCCTGAAAGGGTAAAGCAAACTAAACTATTGAACTAAAAATACTGATCAGATTTCAAAATTAACTTTTTCTTCGATATGATGTGTAAAAAATTGTTTTATTAAGTAAAACTATATACCTTACTGTGCAATTTTTGTATTACAGACGCCATCATTTGAAGAAGATAATGAGATGATCCACGTGTATATAGGAATAAACTGTAATTTCTGTTCATGCTATTAATCAATGACAGACGATGCTACAAGTGAGCAGATGGCTGATGGTTCTCTTTGTATGTGGTAAGATTATTTAAGAAAAGTATTTAACAAACAAGAGATTTTCAAAGAATTTCACTTTTGAGGGAGAAGTTTCTACTTACATAATTTTGTTTACTATTTAATGCTTGATTAATGTAATCTAAATAGGAATTATAAATCATAAATAAAAAGGTTATATTTAAGTTGATTTATATTTTATGAATGAAGGAAAATACATGCGTCTAACATTTAAATTTTGTCTATTTTCCACTTAAAAAGATTGAGATTAGATTAAATTTTTATAAATTTTAATAGCAATCATAAAATGTACTTAAATAATTCATAGTTTATGTAATTTGATTTTTTTTATATGGAAATGAAAAACTGTTTGAAGTTTTGCTAAATTTATTTATATCTCTTAAAGTCCTCTAGTATAAGGCGCGAATGAAAACTTTTTTATGGATTCTGTTACATTTGAGAAATTAATGTAACGCAATGTATACTATACCTATACATTGCAAAAATTGACCAAAATACCACCTATTCTTATATTCCTCAAACGTTTTCTTCGATTCTTTAGCTTTAAATGATATCTTCAAGAAAATATTTGCAATAGTTTTTATTTTATGAAGATTTAAATTAGACGCCATAACTTTAAACACTGGTTCTCAACCTTTTCTGCAACTGTACCCCAAATATCAGAGTTCTTCTGAAGGGTTTTTTGAGGATTTCTTCTATTTCTCAAGAATCATGTTTTTCTCATAGGATGTTTCATTCAATCATATATAGATTACTTTCTAATAAATTTTTAATTTATTATTATGTTTTCATCGTTATAATCTGGCAGATGTTTTGACTATTTGTGATATGCTCTTCATTTAAAAGTAAGCTTTTAAGTTATGTTTTAAAGTAAAATTTCTGTAAAAAAAGTCAGTTTCATTTTTATATTTTAAAAATGGGAGAAACAATTATGGGTTTATATGAAAGAACAAAATAAAAATGACAAAACAGGAAGAAGTAGCTCACCCAGACCCTAAATAGCTAATTACTGACTGATTAAATCTTAATTTTTAGTGGAATTATTAATTTATAATCCCTGTACATTGTAATCAAAAAGTAGATTTTTGAAGTTAATTTTTATAAATCATACTTTTATACCCTTTTATTTAAAAAAAATATTATTTATACTTCTAAAACAAAGAAAATTAATGAGGAAATCAATATTTATAGAGTTTCTTATACCATTTTCACTATACTCATAAAATTCTTTTGAATGATAAAAGAATTTGAAATTAAGAAACTATCAAAAACAGTTGAATTTTACAAGAAAAATGATGTTGAAAAATGATTTACTTTATTATCATTCGTAAACTTAATAAATTAATGTGTAATGGTAAGACTATTAATAACGCGATTTTACGTACATAAAATTACCCAGAAGAAGCTATTTTTGCTACTTTTACACCTTATAATTTCTTTTCATTTTATTAAATAATTATACATACATTTACCAATTGGTGCAAGCTATTAACCTAAACACATTCAGATCAAAATAAAATTAAAAGAATGTCATTTCAGATTCGAGGTATACCTTTGGGGTTATACAAAATTACTTAAGAAGAAAGTCACAGATTTTCTCTTCTCTTAACTTGCCTAATGTGCAGAAAGAATCGATTTTACCAGTCTGACAGCCCTTAAGCTTCAAAACCATTGATTCAAGTTTTTCCTTTAATCGATATTTAAATCAATAAATAATCCACTGACAGAAGCTAAACCTGGAAATACCAATACTCTTGGGGAAAGACGTAAATCTTGGCCCTAGAGTGATTCCAGTTACCTTTTGAAACTTTCATCTATTTATTGAAAATCGAGACAATGTTTCCTTCTTTCTAAATACTAAGTCGAATTTTCAAAATCTTGAATCGACAATCTTTAGGCGGAATCCAATATCAGAGAGGATATTTAATATAAAAATAGTAAGTATCCTAACATTAATTAAATGTTGTTCATTAAATCTGTAGACAGAGTTATAATTTCCCTTATCATCTTCTAAACTCAAAATAAGATAAATGGTTTTGAAATCTTTACAGCATTATCTAGGAGAAGATATGGAACTCTCTGGAAGTTTATATACTTTTTTTTTGTTAAACATGTAAAACAACGGGCATTTATCAATGCCAAGTGTGGATTTTACTGGATTTTTTATTGAATTGATATTTTTAAATAGGAAACTAAATAAATTTGTTTCATTTTTATTTCTTAAAAATATTAATAGTTATATGAAAAATTTATAAGGAGTTCCCTATTGGGAAAAATTTTCATGATGTTTCATAAACCAGTATCAAATCATACTGGATCCAGTATCATTTATACTGGATCCAGTATAATTTGATACTGGTTTATGAAACATTATGAAAAGTTTTCCAATAGGTTTATTTCTCTAAATTTTCATTATCCTTTGTAATTCAATTTTCATTTAACTTACAAGATTATCAATTTAAATTAATGTATAAAATATTACTATACAATAGAACTATCGATTAGAATAACTATAATTTCAATTTGTAGCTTGTAAATATATAGCTATCTCTATTTTAAGTTTTTGTAAAATAACCTTTTTAAAAACTTTTAGCTTTCAATCATGTTCTGTAAATTGGGTAATTATAAATAAAGTTTTTTTTTATTTGGCGTTTTATGTTTAAATGTTATAAACTTCATAAATTACAATACTTGGACTTTTTTAAACTATATTCCAAGCATTTTATAGATTACATTCACAACTGTCATGGATCCTTTACACAGTAATAATTCTAATTCTAGAAGAATCTTTTCCCTTTCCCAATTATGAACAATATTAGCACACCCGTATCATTTTTTTTACCCCATTTGTTCTCTAAAAAATAACTTAAACTGTTTCTTTCCTTCTATTTAGACCCTTATTTCAACACTCTTTTTTGTGGACATCTTCAACAAAACCTTGTCCCATTAATTTCTTTTGCGAACTTCAGCAGATAAAAAAGTTAATTGCAAAAATTGTGTCTATCTTTTTTTTATAAAGAGCAAAGATAGTTTCTGTGATAAGAGTAATCATGTGTCTTTTGTCTGAAAATATTTCAGAGATTTAGTTGGGTAGGTTTTGTTTACGGATCACAGATTATTATGACGTATTTCCTAACAGTAAATATCCTTAAAACGAATAAATAGTTAAAATACAACATAGTACAATATAATTCTAGAAGAGGGATCAGTGTATTTCATTCGAATGTTACTTGAAAAAAGTCTTGATATTTTATTATCGATACTTAATAGTATAGGTTTTACAAGCTTCAAAGGTTTCTTAAGAATTACAGAGGAATTATTCTGAGGAAATATATGTGTTACGGGGATTGTAATAAATCCGGGTATTATTAATAATGCCTTAGCAATTCGGGTCGGGCATTATTAATAACACCCGGTGCTTTACTTTGCTAATAACGTATACAAAATGCTTTAATTTAAACTTAGTACAAAGGATATAAATCAACGTTTTAATCCAAAATAGTTTAAAAGATGATACAATGCAGACAATCGTTTCGGGGATCACAGAATTCCCTTCGTCAGTGCTAAAAAAAACCGATGCTTTGTCTTTTTTTTTTTTTTTTTCATTTGTTTACAACGTTTTAGCACTGAGAGAAAGGGGATCCTGTGATCCCCGAAACAATTGTCTGCGTTGTATCAGCTTTTAAACTATTGTGGATTAAAACGTTGATTTATATCCTTTGTATTTATCTATCTCCACAAGAACATTTTGCCTTAAACTCAGGGTACCACTTTGAAATTTTTAGGGTAAATGTTTCTGATTATCAACTTCTCAAATTCTTTAATTCTGGCAGGATTCTTTAACGAATTATTTTTCAAAATGAAAGTACACTCATGAGCGGTTGAGTACCTACAAAACTCTGATGGTGTTAATACCACATTTGTTGTAGGACTCACGCTGGCGAAAAATGTGCGCGTCACAGAATTCCGAGTTCCTTCGACCGCCATTTTGGGAGAATCTGTGACGATGTTCTGCAGCTACGACTTGGGAACCGAAGAACTCTATGTCGTCAAGTGGTACAAAGACGAGCTCGAGTTCTACAGGTTCGAACCCAAAGACAATAACCAATCCGTCTACTTTCCGCAGCCAGGAATCGATATAGACGTAAGAATGCTTAGTAATAAAATTTTATTATTTTTTTCTTTGGAGTTTGATAACTTAATAGAGCAGTTTCAATCACATGACTCGGCCTAACAACGGCCTTAGCAACGTTGTTTTTGCCCGCCAGTGACATCATGTGCGAATGCTTCTATTGGATGCTTCTAGTTCCCGCCCCTAACAACAGCCTTAGCAACGTTGTTTTTGTCCTCCAAGTGACGTCATGTGCGAATGCTCTATACTCTTAGTAGGGGAGCCCATGATGCTAAATGTGGATTTACTCGAGCGCGTCAGATAATCATAGGGGAGATACCTTGCATGCTTTTGAGTAACTCCACCAAATATATAAGCTCTCCATGTTGGTGGGTTTGTTTAGAACAGCCCGTCAAAATTTGAAAGAAAACTAGTTACATGGACATACTCGAGCGCGTAGATTGGCTACCAAGACAGTTTACAACTAGTTGAGCCTAGTTTCCTGGCTACTAGTCTATAAACATTTTGTTTCGTACATTTTTCTCAAAAAGAGCGATAGCGTCTTACCGATCTTGGCTTTACTTTGCAACTTTGTAACCCTCCCGCTCCCTAACCCACCGCTCAAATCGGCAGATTTTAGAAAATGTACACTTTTTAGCTGGTAACTAACCTACCTGATCGTTATCTGACGCGTTCGAGTATGTCCATTCAACTATTTTTTTTTTACAAATCTGACGGGCTGTTCTAGACAAACCCCCCCTACATATAGAGAGCTTATATTTGGTGGAGTTACTCAAAAGCATGCAAGGTATCCCCCTTATGATTATCTGACGCGCTCGAGTTACTACCCAAAAACACTCTGGGCTCCCCTACTATCTTGCAGCCACTATCCCCTACTATCTTGCTACTATTCACAGCCATCAGCGTCATGGTTAACCAGCAGCTAAAGAAAGAAAAATTAGCTTTTCGCTGGCTTTGATTGGTGGGATCCTTATTTGACTTTTATTTTATATACAAGTAAGGGGACGTCCATAAATTACGTGAGAGCAAAAATGGGGGAGGGGATACAGAAAAATCTCCCCAGGGGCGCAGTCAATTAAAATCTCATGTCAACTTTTGGTTAAGAAAATATATGTTTTTCCTTTGATCTTTTTAACACATGTTCATAAAATATGCACAAAATTAGTCAGAACAGCAAATAAGTAGCCAGCAGTAGTGATAATACAACGTATGAGATAATGATTTTCATTTCAACAGGAATTTTTATAAAAACTTTTGCAATGTATATGAAAAGCTTCTCATACCAACAAGACTAAACAAACATGGCTATAATGTTATAGAAAAAATCTCACGTAAAAATTTGTGGGGGAGGGAGGGTTCCGCAAAATCTCCCTAAAACTCATCATGGGGGAGGGAGGGGTTCAAAATATGGGGGGAAAACACTTCACGTAATTTATGGACATTCCCTAAGGTTGCATTTTCCGCATTCCTCAACTTGGTTTTAGATTAATGAATTAGGTTAACGTTTTGTTAACTTTTAATTAACATTAAATTTCTATAAAGGACAAAGAATTGAGCAATTTTTTCAAGTTTTTTTTAATAAAGCTTTCCAATAAATTGGAATTTATATAAGTTTATTAAAATATCTGAAGTTTCGAACAAACCAAAAAATATATTCCGGTCCTTTTTTCTTCGCTCTTTTTTTTTTTTTTGAAAAACCATCACTTTGAAAACCTAAGTGATGGCTAAGTACAAACACCTAGTACTAAAATGCATTGCCGAAATTTAAAGAAACTCCTCAGTTTGCAATATACTGAAAATACGGTTTTCCAAAGAATACTTATTACGTGTGAGAGAGAGATAAGCATCTTTTCTGCAATACACAGAATGTGTGTGTCCTCTCAGTTTCAATCAGAAAAAAAAAGTCATTTCTCCAAAGTGCACGAAAATGACACGTTTCTTTTGTGAACTTCGCAACCACGTATGAAACAAATGGATCCATGAAAAATAAATAGCATAGATTCGGAAAATAGGGGATTGAAACCGAAATACGATATCACTGTGATGAGGCAATTTTCTCTTCAAATTTCTTGGATCAACCCATAAGACATTTACAGCAGCCTCAGATTCAATTGGAAGACTCGAATCGAAATATTCTTATTGCCCTTTGGACTGACGTATTCCGTTTCCTGTAATGGAAAGATTGTATTAAATTGAAACTCGTTGAAAGGTGCATTTGTGGTGTGAGGGTAAATTTAGATGATGCTTTGCGGTAAAAAAAGAGAATAAATTCGTTCTAATATATTTTTTTTTCCTTTTTAGCGATTGAGTTTATGATTCATTTGGTGTTATTACATGGGAAAGCATTTGCTATTTCAAATTACGAATTTGTTATCTTTCTTTGCGTATTACACCTTAATGTGATGCTATAAAATACAAAAGAATTTTCATGAACTTTTTTTTAAAGTAGTATTTTCTTGTATAACGTTAGAACAGCTTTCAATATATTAAGTCTACCAATATTTTATGCAAGTCTTAATATTTTTATCAATAATTTAAAAGCTTAGATCATTTTCCAACGTGTTTATATGTACCAAACCCATTAAGAGGTATGTGCTCCTCTATTTATAGCTATTTAAGTGTGGTTAGTTAAAACTTTATTTGGTTTAACTTAGAGAATGTTAAGGAGCAATAAAACTTTAAAAAAATCTTAACTACAGCGATTCCCAAAACTCAAAAGTTTTTTGTGTCGAATATTCTTTTGTAAAATTACTTTTAGAGATGATATGCTTTGAATAATAATATGTTTAGGGAAAATGATATTTTCAGCTGTCCAAATCCGGTAGCAACTCAGTGTATCTGCGAAGCGTCGCTCTGGACTCGGCGGGGACTTACAAATGCCAAGTCTCCACAGACGCCCCAACCTACAGCTGTGTCCAAGCGGTGAAAGACATGAACGTCATCAGTAAGTATAACCTCTTACGCATAAATTGTTGTCTGCTCTTTATTTTCCTAAGCTGAACAAATTCTAAAAATCAATTTTCTTTAGATATATTTTTAAAGTAGGTAGTATCTCCTCCAGTGGGATGAGCTCCTTTCAAATGTAAAATAAGGGGTTTAAGGCTTTAAAGCAGTTTAGGGAGCTTAAAAGTTTCAAAATATATATTCATTTAACTACAACAAAAAAATAATTTATCCAGTAAAAAGTAGAAAAACACTTTAGCAGAAATATCTAGTTCATACACATCGTTTTAACAAGAATAGATTTCTACTCGAAAAGATTCAAGCAATAAAAATAGAAAGATATCGTTTTACTACATTAAGTAGCCGGCTTCCCCCAATCTAATAATGAATATATTGATCCAAAAGCATTCGATAGCCAATAGTAAAAAAAAAATCGATACCTAAAAATATCCCTTTTTCCCACTGCTAGATACGAATGCTTTATGAATGACTAACGATAGAATACTTTAAGAATTGCATTTCCAGGAGAAATGTAATTGATGAATTCAAATTTGTTGGTCACGACTCACGACACGTCATAGATAGAGGACTGTTCTACTCTCGCGTTTATCAAGAGGCCAGGGGCAAACATCCGGGGAGGAGCCGTTATCTGTTCGATAGAGGCTGGCCAAACAATGCAACGTGTTTACCTATTGCGGGTGTTCTTTGATTCCTGGTGCGCACGTTGTTTGGTAATGTGAGATATTAAGTGGTTGGAACACGTGGGACTGTTATGATTTTGGAATAGGTAGTCCCGTTTAGCTCTGCAAACACGCGTAACACACAAGTAACTTAGTATACACTGTGTTTGCTACTTTTTTTTACCTTTAAATGATTCTTGAGCTAAGAAGAATCAGTAAAGTTCTTTGGATGTTTGAAAACAGAACATTGTTCTCATTAATTATATTTATTTTTAAGTAACGAAAAAAGTTGTAAAAAAAAGATGAATGGATGGTAAGCATTACGTTGAATTACGTTGACACTACTTATTATACTTAAATAATATAATGATGTTTTGTTTGAATAAAATTTTAAGTGTTTAAAGCGAATTTTTTTTCTTTGAATAAACAATTCACCGAATTGCAGGGGTTTGTTACTGAATCTAAATTAAGGATTTGCACTACCAAAAATACATATTATCAAATTACAAAACTTTATTAAGTTATTTCAAAAGATACGAGAAAGAAATTCTGACGTTTTTGTAATAATATATCAAAATAAATCTAGTTAATGTAGCATTTAGTTTTCCTCCAGCATGTGACCTTTCATAAAAAGACGTGGTAGAAACATGATACCTTGGAAAGTTACTGTCATTTATCCTTCCGTTTTTTAGTCTTGCCCCAGGAAGGTCCAAGCATCTCAGGGGAAGACAAGAACTATTCCTTCGGAGACAACGTAACTCTGATTTGCACTTCTGCCAAATCCAAACCTGCCGCTAAACTCAGTTGGCACGTCAACGATGAGCTTGTAAGTATTAGCGCTCCGGAAACTCAAAATCCCACGCAAATACAGAGTTTTTTGCTGAGAAAATGCTAAAATAAAGTTTTCAGTTGTGGTGAAAATTAAATTGTTAAACATGTTAATTAAAACGGGAATTTTCTTACAATTTTATCTTGCAGTAATATCCTGTTTTCTCCTTATTACTAATTAATTATGATAACATTTTTTGGTCAAATATCTGATCTTGGTATTACTTTTCGGTCTGAAATTGATTTTGCTTCACACATTAATGATAATATGGTTTGAAAAGCTTACGGAAAACTTGTCCTTTTAAAACGCAAAACAATCAACTTTTCTAATGAGTAAACGTTAAAAATTGTTTATTTTACTTTCGTTCGCTCAAATTTAGAATATTGCAGCATTATCTGGAATCCTTACTACAATAACAAAAACATAAGTATAGAAAGATTTCAAAAGAACTTCTTACGTTTTCGTTATTATAGGAAAACTAAACATTATCCTTGTGTAAGTTTCTGCATGTAGTCTACAAAAGCTATTTGATAATCCATCTTAAGATAGCCGTAGGGATTCGTCTTGTGTATTATTTTTTTTATAAAACTCTACATAATATGATTGAGATTGTTCTGAAATTTTAAGTATGATTAAGTTTTCTGTTAAAAGTTATAATTTAGCATAAATAATTAATTTTTTAGTCCATTCTGTAAATTCAGTTACTTAGTCAACTTTCCTACATATAGTATAGATTCTTTGAAAATTTTAACTCCTTTTGTAAAGATCTGGATATTTTGTTGTTTTTTAAGAAGCCAAGTGTAAATGTTTGGCGGTTTAAATAAACTTTCTTTTTTTTTGCCACCACTGTAAAAGGATATTTTTCTGTAGTGTGTGTCGTCTTAAATAAATAGCAAAACGTCAAATAAGGGAATTAACTTAAAAATTTGGAGTTAAAGAATCAATGTGCTAATGTGTTAATAAAATGATTCGATCAGGGTTTTCCAAGGGGTTTTTTTTGCTCTGTGGACCCCTTAACATCATGGACCCGAATCATAGCTCAATTTTTCTATGGTCTGCACATTTCTACGAGTTGAGAACAACTGATCTAAAGTTTTGGTTTTACATGTTGATAAAAAAAAATTATTGAAACAACTCATTGAAAAGTATTATCAGTCTTAACTTAATTGATCATTTTAGTCTCCAACTTACCATTTCATGTGTCAAGCTTCTAGCTATATCTTCCTTAAAAACCTATTTTTCTTTGAAATAGGCTCTGTATTATTTCAAAGAAAAATAAGTATAATCCCCATGAAAATGGAGAAGTCACTCTTCCTCTTGAGAGTTCTTAATGTTTTACTAAATTAGCAACAACGAATAAAATAATGCAATAATAAAAACCTGAATTATAACCTGTCTATAACACTGAATCAGAATTTAACAATGCAATTTTAAAAAATTCTTAACAATGTAATAAACAATGAATTTTTATAGTACCTATTGTTGGTTATGCAACTGATGATCAGTGACTTCTTTCATTTATCTTTGAAATTATACAGAGACGGTTTCAAAGAAAAAATATATTCTCACTATCTGTGTGTAAACCATGCGTTCAGAACAAGAATTTAATTACATTCCTGAATAGAAAATTTTGCTGGTAGATCACAACATAGAAAGTAACTTTTCCTTCATTCTCTGGTATTAAAAGTAGGAGATGGAACTTTTTTTAATTCGAAGTCTTAGATAACGTTTGCATTTTTGGTTATAAAACAGTCTTCTTTTATACATCTTCAAGAACCAAGGACTGCATAATGAAACTGTCAGTTCTTTTTTCAGGCGTCGTACGGGGAATCCTCACTTTTTTACTTAAGAAAGGGAGCTTCAAAATATATTGTGAAAATTTTCGAAGGACGTGTCCTTTTATTAAATGTTATCAAACTGTTCTTGTTTATAAAACCGACATTAAAAGTTAAATTAAGATGTTTTATATACTGCGTTTTTGCTTTAAATTTTCCTGTAGGAAATATATTTTCCAGTATTTATATTTTTGTAACTTTTTGTCATTTATCATTTTTTAATAACACACAAAACGAAAAGAAACTATTCCTACCTAAGGTATATTTTCCTCAATATACCATTGGGTTCTTCAATATACCATTTCTTTACCATCATCATTTTATACGTAATTCATTTTTCATGAGTGAAAAAATTAGCCTCTTTTTTTACAAGTTATATTAGTGAGTATCAGATCGTTGTTAACCTTCACAGTAATTTTGTGTAATGTAGGTTAAATTTTTCTTCTATATCAATTGATATTAAATCACTTTTCACTCATTGAAATAAAATATCAAATGTATTCTTGAATAAAAGAATAGAAGATACAAAATTCTAAAACTTTGCATTAGAATTACTTTATTGTTGGTACAACTTTTCCAACGTAAAAAATTACTCTTTTTTTGTTCCTCTCATGAGAGAAATCTCCTATATTCATAAAACCTCTACAGTTTCTGATTTATAGTCAAAACTTTTCTAGGTTGAAAAGAGTAAAACTGTGGACCACGGTGTCACCGTCTACACGGACAGCCTCGAAGTGAGCTCCAAGACTTTGCGGCTGCCCGTCGCGGAATTCCAAGGCGCAAAGGTGGCTGTGAAATGCGAAGCGTCTTTCTTCGACAGAATAGAAATGAAAAGCAGGGATATCACTATATTGAGTAACTAATCTTTCGGTGTTCGTAAAGAGAAAATCAATTTAATGTGAAAATCTTGTCAATGAGTTGTAATTGAGTTAAACGTTAGGCCAAAAACATCTGTAAATCTAGATTTTCCCCCACAAAACATTTTTAATTTAAGATTAAAAACTTTCAGAAATAAGATAATACGAACTTTCTTATGAAAATTGTCCAGTCTTTTGTGGACCTATACTTAAAATTGAACTCAATGTGAGTTTGATATTAAAGAAAACTGAATCGTCCGTTTGACAAAGGGAATAAGTCCAAAAAATGGGAAATTTACTTTCTTAGCCCCTCAAAAATATCTCCCATCTACTCATGAGTGTAAAGAGGGGGAAATAACTACCCCCATCGGCAGATACAGTCCCTTGAACTTGGCGAAATCGATGTCCATTCATTGTATTTTTTTTTTATTAAATTTGAAACTTAAGTTAGTAAGTATTTTATCATCATTTGCTCTGTAAACTAAGCTAAAATAAAATTTACTTTAATTTAGAAGTGTTTTCACTTTTTTTTATCTAGTGAATATTTGACCACTAAAGTGCCTTAATGGTACGGTTTCGTTATATTTTTAATTTTATTCGTGTATTTCTATTTTTCACTTTTGTGCAGTGTACTGTCGAATAAAGTGGTAAAGTTTGTTAATTTTTCTGTACTTTAAAATAGGGTCCTAAACTTCCATTACAAATTTCATACAATAAAAGACACATTACATATACAGGTTTTTTTTTTTTTTTTAATTTTGAAAATTCTTGTGCTTTGTTTAAAACTGCAAAATCGCATACATATTAGTTATAAGATATTAACTTTTTTAATTTCCATGCTTGATTTCAGGTATTTAATCAGCATAATTTATTTTTTAAAATAATTCTTCCAACTTTTAATATAAACAATATCTTCCGTATTCTGTTATCTTCCAATAAGTTCTTTTAATTTAATATCAAATTTATAAATTCTTTATTTAATAGTTTCAAAACATTTTTGTTTTGATGAACTCCTTTTCCATTTTCTTCAGACCTAAGCAACTCATCTTCCAAGTTTTCAACTGGATCATTTCTACTCTCGATTTTCATTATGATGAACATTTGGCCTGGATTCAGGTTAGCACCTTTTCAGATTTAATTTAAATTTTTAGCCAAAAACGATTAAAAATCAAGTAATCATTCCTTTGTTAATTTTCAGATGAAAATGAAAGAGTACCAACCAAGAAAATGCGACACTTCTTGAAAAGAATTTTAAAGTTTAGGAGCGACTTTAGAATTCTTAAATTGTTGGAACTTTTAAAAGTGGTAAAGTGGTTTGGATCCTTCCCTCAAAACCTCCCAAATAACATCAATGTTTCAAATTCATCAAACTTGTATAAATTTTGAATAAAATTATTCTTGATTCTTATTTTTTACTTACTACAAAACAATTCAAAATGTAAAATTGAAAATTTTAATACTCACTGAAGTTTATAAAAAAATTAGCCTGTTAACACTAAATATTTTTTTTATTATTTCAGTATCTTGTATTTAAATCGTAAATTAAAAGTTAAAAACCAATTTCCGATATTATTAAAATTATGTATAATAATTTTACATATAATTGGCAATAATCGTTCACAACGCTCATTTTGTACACTTACCCTTTAATACCAAAACTTGCCCAGTCCACAGCAGATTTCCTTTAAAAGGATACAGTGGGTTCGAAATTTATTACTTAAAACTAATAGAAATGCATTATAAAAAGTTACCCTAAATAAAATCTTAAAGCTAGAAATATACCCTAACGAAATCTCGTTTAAAGTAGCATAACTACACGATAAAACAAAGTTAATATGTATCAAAATTTTATGGTTCAAGAATACCTACAAAAACATCTACACCTAGAAATTTTATATACAACTTCCAATTTTAATAGTTATCATTAAAAATTTAAATATTAATAAATTAGAAGGATGGATGTCACGAGAACATTATAAACTTTTGAATATAAACTAGGTATTAGCACGTCTATTTCAAAAAATATTCTGCTAGGGTTTATGAAATCTACAAAAACCGTGAAAACTCGCAGGAGATTACCATATAAATTGAAATCCAACCTTGAAGGAAATTATTTCAAAATATAAAATCAGTAGATTCGTAAGGTTTCACAGCATAAAGGCCGTATTTGTTCATTAAAAAGAAGAAAACTTCATAGGATTTAAAAAAGCAAAACACGTTTATTCACAGAGAAAGACAATTTTCCATTAAAAATGTACAAGACAGACAGATACCCGTATTGAAAGCTAATAAACCTTTAGACTTTTATGCAGTTTGTGTGCAAACTCCATCGTGCTCGTTCATGTAGGTGGGGTCGGTGGATTCGTAATGGCAGGAATACCCTTCAGAGCATTGGTGGTTGTATATAAGGCTGCAGGCCTCACCAGGACACTAAAGAGAAAAATTAGTTTAGAGATTAAAATTTAAGTGTTAAATACTTTCAGAGGTAAATAAATTTGTTTCTCAAAGAAATTTATTTTCGAGGAGACTTAATCACAACCAAGATTTGCTCCAGCTACGATCAGAAAGGTGAAACAAGGCATTTCTTTGACAAAAACTTTCACGCAACTTCAAGGAGAGTAGTTTAGAAAACAGATATAATTTTAAATAAATCAAATTATTGGTAGCCATGATTAATATTTGAATTTAATTTTTAAATAAATCGAACTACACTAGATTCTCGATATTAGTGCAAAAATCTTTGTTACCCCAGTAATGCAAATCACTTCTTAAAAAGGCAATAGCTTCCAGAAAATTTATTATTTGACAGTGTAATAGTATCAAGAAAATTACGAGTGAAGTGTACTAATATACCCACTTTTCATAGTTTAAATATACAATGTAGCTGTTCATAAAAAATCCGTTCAGTTAACCGAGTTTACATAAAATAGGTATGTTCACAGGTTGGTTTACAATACTTATTCTTATCTTTTAGCTCATTATCGCATTTTATCTAGCTTCAATTTGATAATTTACTTTCTTAATTAATTCGGTTCAGTTAAAGATGATAACAGTGATCAGTTAAATACGGTTTTAACTAATAATTGTACGAATAGACGAAGACTAGAAAGTCATGCAGGAATAATTTGTACACTTACAGATACTTATTTCTGATCTTATACTCCAATACTTATTCCTATTTACAGTATTTATTGGTTGTTAGTTGTACTAAAACCTTTACGAATAAGGCATAAAAAATAAAGATTCTGCGTGATAAAAACATTAAGTTGTAGCCAAAAATAAAAAATAAGCTTCTGAAGTTTAAAAAAACTTAATGAATGGAATTTAATATGCACCTTAAATAACTTTACATTACTTCCTTATTCAACTAACTGTCATCACTTTTGAAAGTGTATGTCAGTAAACATACATTTTGGTTAAGTACGAAGCGTTAGTGCACGTTCTTTAATATTAAAATAACGTCCGTTTAAAATAAATAGGGAATTGCACTTTGAACTCTTACTCACATTTTTTTAATATTAAGATGCAAATCCTACCAGAACCACTTTAATAAGCCACAACGAGCCTGTTAAATAATGTTTTGGTGGGGGCCCAGGTATAATTTTGAGTTTCCTCCCCCGATGCTAAAATATAGCCTGAAAGTTACTCGTCTTTTTTAACGGATATTGGGCCCCGTCAGAAATAAATTTCTATATACGCCATAGTTATGACAAGAAAAAAATAGCTATGAAATTGAATTAATAGGATATTTTATCCTTACACTAGACAAGAGAAAATTAAGTTTAGAAAATGCTCGAGTAGTAATTTTGTCGATACAATAGGTTTTTTTACATACAATAACTCGGCTCTAGTGACCGGGTATGTTACAGATTGGACTCCCTTCCACTCAACACTTTTCCCTTAATAATGCCAAAATACCTCATTTAAGTTACGCCAACTTTTGTCAATGTACGATACATAAAAAGATAGATTTGTTAAGCATGCCAACAGATTGCGCCTAACTTATAAAACCCCTTTCCAAAATATTTTTCATCCTAATACATTCGCTCGATAATCAAGTTGGTTCTTGTAAAGAGAAAAAAGATAAAGATCGATTTCAAGAATTCTTACCTTGTTGCAGTAGCTGCAGCAGTCGCAGGCATCCTTGTGGGTGCCGCAGGAGCAGTTCTCGACGGCCGGACAATCGCTGGTGTCGCAGGTGGCAGGGCATCTCACCGGAGAGGCGGCCTCGCTCATCAGCCTGAAAGAATTGACACAAGTTCAATATTTTCCCATACACATCAGAAATGTACAGTGCACTGAAACAAGTCTCGCATATAATAGCCCCAATATTAGCAGTAAAACCTCAAACTAAACTCTTTTCAATGGAAAAGCATCGAAATTATTCTACCGTAACTACTATACCCATAGCCAAAAAGGTGGGCACTTAACCCCAAAATTGTAATAAATATATCACAAAAATTATAAAACACTTTAACTTTTAAAATAACTTTAGAAGCAGAAAGAAATAAGTTGAGTATTAGTTACCAAGGAGTCGGGGACTTGTACAGGTTAAAAAAATATACAATACATAAATTGTTTATATTAGTTATAAATTTTTATAAATTGATATGCATACATATATTTTTTACAATTCGAATGCTAAAACTTAACGCTTTAGCTACTTCTTTCAGAAGACTATATTTTAAATATTTTAAACCTTACCCAAAAATAATAGAAATAAAAATGTCACTTCTTTACAAGTTACATGAAAAAGATGGGTTCCAAAGACTATACCGTAGATTAACGATTAGCATTCTAAAAAGCAATTTTACAGATATTTTTTTCCAATACTTAATACTGCCGAAGCGCAATAAATTTCAAATTAAGTGTTCCTTAGAGATATTACTTTATTGTGCAATTAAAATAAACATGATCAAAGTTCCAAGATTAATAGAAAAAGATACCAAAATATATTGTACTTAACAAGTCGAAAAACTAGTCATCTATATGTATTACTATTAACACTTGTGTATCAAAAGTAACTATTACAAGCCTATCAACTAATTAAAAGTTCAATTAAAAACCCATCATTAAAAAACATAAATTGGGAAAAGATTCAAGCGAGCATTTGTGCGTAGTTCGGCTTAAAGCAATTTAAATTTGTCTACACTGGTAAATTTACAGATTTGAGAGACTATTTCAAGATTCTCTCAAGCTCCCCCCCCCCCCGAAATATTCATTAAACAAAGTATAGATTTCTCTCTTATAATTAATATAATAATCATAAACTGCATTAGACAAAAGTGACTTAAAAATGATGAAAATTTAAACTACTTAAGAAGAGAATAGCTAACACTATATGCACGATAAAAACCACAAAATATACTGGATTACGAAATTTACTCAAAATTAAAATAAGTTACTTACGCAAGGCTGACTACGGCTACGACAGTCAAAACAAAGACGATGCTCTTCATTGTGAATAGGAGATTGCTGGCAAGAACAACTGTTCAAGAACTCTAAACTGTCCAAAAAGTCTAGTACCTTCAGAGGGCCAAGCCAGCTGCTTTTATTGAGAATCTTTATCTCTAAACTACAACGTCATCGATAACGTCAGTATTCCAAACTACTATCAATGACTTATCACAAAGTATTGCCATTCAAATGTGGACTAAAACTCTCAAACAGACGATTAGGTACGTCTCATGTTCCGCGAAGTATCCAGATCATGTTTTCAGAGTGACGAAATGAGGAAATTCCCCAACAGATTTGCAGGGCAGGTTTGTGCTTGATAAGGTAGCATTTTTGTTTACTCCGAAAGCTTCTAAACTAAAAACATTTCCCTCTATTTCTATCAACATACGGTGTATATTAGAGATAGTATTTCTAGGTTGGCATGAAATTTGGAAGAATGTGAACTTGTTTCTCATCAGCCCACTTTGGGGTGACCTATGAGTTTAAGGGTCAAGAATTGCAGTCCTCTATTGCATTGCCTCATATACAGTAAAAGCTGTTTTATCTTTGGCCAAATCACTAAAATATGGACTTTTGATATATTGTCGTTGTATAACACACTTCCCATACTTTTAAGCATAATTCATGGTTGAAAATTACATATCCTTAGAGGGGGACGGATGGCCTGTTCGGTTTGCTCCTCTGCCTTTCACGCCAGCAGTCTGCGCGCTGCTCTGTCGTGAGTTCGATTCTCACCTCGCCCCTGGGTGTATTTTCCTTCTATGTGTCAGTAAAAATTCTGTTGTGTCTGTCTTACTTGACGAAGGTGTATAAGCGGATCCTTGAGATCAAGCACACATACCGGAAAATATATGTTACCAAAAACCAAACCAAACCAAAAACCAAACCATATCCTTAGATGAGGCTATATTTCTTAGTAAATAACATTATACAGGGTGTTTCAGATAAATGTTTCATAACTTCTAGGGGAGGTAGGGTGCATCAAGACGAACAAGAATCGGTGTAGAAAGGGGGGTCGCAAGTGGTGTCTAAGGGGTTAAAATCACGGGTGAAAATTAGCAAAAAAACCTCTCATATCTGGGCAGAAAGAGATACAATTGTTCAATTCCGGTATTTTTTACATTCAACCAATTCAAATTTTTCATGTAAAAACGAGATGCAAGTGTTTATTCTAATCAAAAACAGACCAATAAATGAAAAAGGATGCGTTGCAAGTTGATAGACTGCAATAGAAAGTGTCACGACAAAAACATCTTAATACTAGAGTTTTGTTGGTTGTTTGGTTGGTTGGAGTTATATGGCGCTAAGAACTAAAGTCCGACCAAGGGAAAATTGTAACTTTAATCTACCAACAACGCATGCCTCATTCAATTATTGGTCTGTTTTTGATTAAAATAAACACTTCCATCTCGTTTTTACATGAAAATTTTGAATTGGTTGAATGTAAAAAATGCCGGAATCGAACAATTGTATCTCTTTCTGCCCAGATATGCGAGGTTTTTTGCTAATTTTCACCAGTGATTTTCACCCCTTAGACCCCACTTGCGACCCCCCTTTCTACACCGATTCTTATTCGTTTTGATGTACCCTACCTCCCCTAGAAGTTATGAAACATTTATCTGAAACACCCTGTATATAACACCCTGTTTAAAGATGAAATCTCATGTGAAGGTCTAAAATTCAAAATTATGGCCTTATACCGTATTTAGATTACCCGCTTGATATTGATATTGTAAGTTAAAATGACATTGCAAACAATATGCATAAAAGTATAAAAGGTTGAATTTTATATCTCATTAATTTAAAAATTGTCTTGTTCGTTTTGTATGAATGACTATTGAGGAATAGTGTTCGAAACCTGAGCTCAGCTATGATTTGAGATATAGATTGTCGCTTTTCAATAATGATGAAAAGATTCCTTTACTTGATTCAAACTTTCCAACCTCTCTGTTATTGTTTTTGCTATAATTTTTATACATTGCTTTTATTCTAAGATTTAGTCTAAATAATCTAATTCTATATTTTTGTCTTATTACGTATTTTAAATCAGGGTATATTTAAATGATATTTAAAATTATTAATTTGTTTGACTAAAATGTTAAAAAATTGTCCAATTTAAACACTATTTAGTTCTTTTTCTTAAATTTTACATGTTGGTAATGACTGTCTAATTCTGTTTCCATCCAACCTAATTAAGTATGCAAAGTCAAATATAAACACAACAATGTTCTTTTAGAGAAATATTCAGCCACATTAAGTTGTTCCATTAGCCCCCACAAGACATGTCCCATTAGCCCCCACGATGTGAAAATTTACATTTCTAGAAATACTAGTTCTTTACATAATATTACAGTAATATTTTCTTATTCACCAGTATTTGTAGAATCTAAAACTGTCTTTAAATAAGATTAAAATATTCTTAAAAACTTTCAAAACAAAATCAATTACAAAATTGGCCTGGCTTATTGAAAACAAACTTGGCTATTTTCTGCACAGTAAAAACCTATCATGACAAATATTCCATGCTGCAAATGTTTGCTGGACCTGTTTCCAATTAGTGATGTAAAATACTTTACTAAAATATTTAAATTTATGGTATGGAAAAAAATCTATTTGTCCCATTAGCCCTGCGCCCTATCAGCCCCCACTTTCCCCTATTCATCGTATGTGAAGAGTCTTCTCGGGAAAAACACGAACATATTACCTTAACTAACACTGACACAATTGTATTTCCTTTCTCTTTAAACTTAGGTATCCAACTACCAACACTGAAATCGTAGTTTTTGTCAAAAAAAATGTAAAATTATTTTATGATGTATTATTAAAGCCAGTATAATAAGGTTTCCAAAAATATCTTACTTTTTATCTTAGGTGAATTAGAAAAAGAGTTACAACAGTTTTAGTTTCCAAAAAGCTATCTCATGCTATGGCCGGAGTATCTTAAGGAGCGTTTTGTGAGGAATGGTATTTTTGAGCAGTAGGGTTCACGGCAATAGTGATTTTTCTCTCCTATACTACTTTAAGTATGATTACAAAACTTTCTGAGTTTGTTGTTCTTATTATGATGAATGTTTTATTCTAGGATCTAAGAAAAGTTTTTAAATTAATTGATTTTTCAAATGTTTTTACTTAAAAAATCGTATTTTTTTGGTAAATTTCTATATAGTTGATTTCGTTCATCGGTATCTCTGAACATCATTGTAATAATGGCATTGTTCTAGTTTCCAACACAGATGTATGTATTGACTTCAATTTCTGCTAGGCAACATGTTTGTATATGGTTTAGAACTTTTATAAACTTAATTAGCGTAACCTGAAAATTTTGCCTTATTTTCGTACAAATTTCTCAATATTTTGAAAAATAATTTTTAATTTTTTTATTTGTGTTTTTAGGTTTTTTGTAGTTTTGAAACATATTCCATTAAAAGAACAACCTTTAAAAATTTATCTAAGCAATATTTCAAAAAAATGTCCCCAAACGTAGTCGGATACCTTACAAAGGGTAAAAAAAAATATTTATTTCGTTAAATTATAACCAACATATTTTCCATAAAACCTAATATTTTTATTAAATTAATATTTAAGATTCACATTGTTGATTTTACACTCTTATTCATTTGAAAATGCCCCTTTATTACACAATACTTCTCCATTTGACTTTATCTATTTATTTTGTCTCGGTATTTTGAAACTATATTACACCTATAACCTTAATCATAGCTATTAGCGTCGGTGTTAATAAGCAGGTAAAAGAAAGGAAATTGACTTTTCAGTGAATCTGATTGGCGGATCTTTCTTCTTTGACCTAGGATTAAACACCAACGCTGATGGCTGTGAATATGGCTGTATCATTCTTAGGTATTGATGAACCTTTATGAAAAATGCACTAAATGGAGCAAAACCATAGACGTAACGAAATTGTATAACAATTGATATGACACAAATTATATAAATAGAAATAGTATCTCACAAGGGAGATTTCCCTTTCGTTATCACCAGAAGGGAGTCTGAATAAGGAAGGTCATGCGTCTTCCGATACAATTTTGACACGAAAGCAAATAGTATACTAAACTTGACTGGGGAGATTATGACTCTCGGGATAGAATAAACAACAAACATAAAAGTACTTTCTCGGGAAATACTTGACATACGATAAGTCTTTGCAGATAATATAGAAAAAGTGTATGTGTGATATTTTTTCAAGTAAAATGTATCCCCCTCATGAATTATTCTGCAAGGGCCTTATCACCGTGATCATTTTTGTCCTATGTCTATTTATGTGGTTGAGAACTGTACCCCGATACTTATTACAAAGAACGGATTTTTTTGTCCATTTTATTGATTTGTAAGAAAAAACCTTGAAATAATTCAACTTTACATTGTTTTAAATTAAGAAAAAAATGTGCAGCTGAGTTTTTTAAGGTGAACCCTGAACATTGAGGATTGTTTCATTAAAAAAAAATGAGGAATAGTTCAAAAGAAAAAAAGGTTTAAAATTACTTAATTAATTTTAAACGACAAAAAATACTGAAGTCTTCATTCAATGTTTTATATTTATTTTTACTAAATTATTTGATACACCGAACGTAACTAGCACACTGTAAAAAGTTCCTGGAGCGTTCCTAGGAAAAAAATGTCAACCCAGCTCCAAGTTTTTTCAAGGAACGTTCCAGGAACTCTTTTTACAGTGCAGAGTAACAGAGTAAACCATCTCTTTTTATCTTAGAAAAAAGAAGTTTTGAAAGAAAGCTATACTACTTTTATCAAGATTATTTCATAACCCAAATAAAGTATTTGATACCTCATTCATGGTTATTCAATCAAATATTAGAATAACTTATAGCAAATAGTAATTTTCATAATTTTGATAATGATTGTCAAATAAGTATTGTTTTATTAAATGGACTCTAACCGTCTGACGTCACACGGAACCAACACGTGACCTACTGAGCTTGCGATTGGTTACCACAGATACTTCACTAGTAGATCTACTAGTGCAGTATCTGTAGTAACCAATGGACTCTAACCGCCTATCTGGTTCGAGACTTCACGGAACCAACACGTGACCTACAACTGAGCTTGCAATTGGTTACCACAGATACTATACTAGTAGATCTACTAGTGTAGTATCTGTGGTAACCAATCGCAAGCTCAGTAGGTTACGTGTTGGTTCCGTATGACGTCAGACGGTTAGAGTCCATTGCAAGCTCAGTTGTAGGTCACGTGTTGGTTCCGTGAAGTCTCGAACCAGATAGGCGGTTAGAGTCCATTGTAGATAATGCATGCTAACGAAAACCAACTTACCATTAAAACCTCCTTCTGTAAGTAATTCGGTTTTGCAGCAATAGACGTTATGTTCTACCATCCCTTTTTAAAAATAAAAGGAATATAATGTATCGTTCTTCTTCACCTATACTTTTGAGAAACAACTTGCAATACACGACTTTTATTGGTGTTCTTTACCATGTTTATGTAATAAATAATTTTAAAATGTTTAGGTAGATGATGTTAAGTACCTAAAAAAATTTCAAATATTTAAATAAAAAAAGTAACTAAAATATTTAGATAGTTAATTTTAATTAAGAGCAAAAACCTCAGCTAACAAATAAAAACTACATATTAGTTTTTTAAAAAATTGAAAATTAAGAACGCTTAGTTTTTTACACCCCTCTATCAACTTTGAGCTAGATAAGTGTTCACTCTTTACAGGAATGATTTCATCAGTTTTCTTTACTTTCTAGTCTGCAGAGTTGGCAAAATCTGCTATCAATACCATATCAAATAACATGGAAAACCCAACTCAATTTACTCAACTTAAAAGCATTCCCCTCTAGAGTTGAATTTCCATTAATGACTTATTTATTTAGTTAAATTTCAATGGGAATTCCTTGGAAAGCTTTTATAAAAACGCGCAACTTCCTGGATATGTTCTTTTGATTTTTCATCATCAATTACCTTTCAGTATTTACATTGGTAAAAGTATAGTATATAACAATATCTGATGATCAAGACAAAAATAAAAGCTTTAAAACCATTCGTGTTTTATCTAATCTCTCTGTAGTTTTAAAAGCATGCAATTTCCAAGTCTTAATGTTTTATTTTTGTTTTTGAAACAATATCAAAATTTATTTTATTTTTGGATGTTAAAGATTGCGAATGCTTCAGGCGTATGCGGATCCATAAAATCTATTAATACGTATAAATCTAAAAATGCATACTTTAAAATAATATATTTACCTAGAACAGGGTTTCTCAACAGGTGGATCATGAAAATAAAACTAAAAATAAATAATTGGGGAAAATTTTGATAACACTGATGTGATACTATAAAATCACTAAATTTATTACTTGTCTCCCGAAATAAAGTAGTGTATAATAATGTTTCTTAATAAGTTACAGGTGATTGTAAAAGGTGCAATTTATTATGATTAAGAAGGATTTGGCAAAGTACTACTCAACCAAAAAAAAAGGGATAGCACTGACTAAAAGGTTGAGAACCCCCTGATCTAGAAGATAAAGTTTTTACCACTTCAACGAACTAAAATAGTAGGTAGGTAGTACTTCTGATGAAATGTACAGGTATCCCTATTTTAATTTAAAAGAGACCATAATACATTTTTAGCCTTCAATAATATCGATTCTTGATCAATAGACAGGGGGGTAAAGAAGAATCGGTTGGTTGTAGAGTCCAATTTTATATGTTTTTGTTATTTTATGTAATTATTCATATTTGTTGATTATATTAATTTCTAACCGTTTAGCTTCGTATCGTAATTAGCTATCAATTTCCTTTTGACTTAATGCTTTTAATAAATAAGAAAACTAACTATAAGATTTTCTTTGGAAGCATTTTCAAGATTCAAACTGTATATTTCTGCAAAGAGAAAATAGATGGTGTAAAAAAAGTTGATGACCTAACGATGTAGAATTTTCTTCCTACCTTTGCTGTATATTCGTTACAGTTAGGAATAAAGTATGTAATATAACCAATGAAAGCATAGGATAAACATTCCTCTATATTCTATGTATAATATAATAAGCAAGTATGAAAAAATATATAAGTTTAGTCCGCATTCAAAGCTTCTCAATAAATAGTTCTAATGTGTGTTCATATTTTTCTCCATTTAGGAGGATACGAAATTTTTATTTGTTTCTTCTGGTTACTTTAAAAGATTTTCTACCTTCCACAATCTGCAGATGCGACTTAGTTTTGATAAGAAAATGAAAGGAGACAAGTGACAGACTGTATTGGTAAATAAATCCGAGTCACAAATGGACAGCTATTTAACAGAAAGGATTATATGGCTGCATTTTCTTTAAGATGTGTGCAGGTACCATTCATGTTATCTTCTACGTTTTTATCATAAAGCGAAAATCTTACATAATATTAACTCTACTTTTAAGCAACATTTACCGACTTTTATTAAATAAGACGAGTGTTAATTCTATACCATGCATCCAGTCCAGATATCAGACTAGACCAGTGGTTCCCAACTCAAAGCAATCCACGGACCACTAAGTTTAAAATTGGAACCTTCACGGACCACCCTGTACTATAGCTTAAAATCCTTTACCCTCACAAAATTGCAAGATGAAAGTTTATATTCCCTAATTAAGGGTGTAAATTTGTATGATGCTATGAATTATAATTATATTTTAAGAAAAATTTAATTATATCTTTTGTTATGATATAATTAAATCTTCTGGCCGAAATTTTTTCAGAGCTATTAATTTCACTTCAAATATTTATAGTACACAAAAGTATTGTTAACAATTAAGTTGTGACTATTATCCCCACTAATTACTCAGCTGAAAGCCATCGTCACGGATATAATTCCATCTTTTTTTCTAGTTCAATTCGCTCAAATTTGTATTTATTTGATTTTTTTTGTGCTTCGCCGGGTCCCTTCACGGACCACTTCCAAGGCTCTCACGGACCACCTGTGGTCCGCTGACTGGTACCACTGGACTAGACAGTGAGCATTTTGTAAATTAATATTTTATTTTCGATGGATGAAACATTTCATCATAAATATTATTATGTACAAAAATAACCACTTCAAAATATTCAAGTACATACATAAATTTATTTTATTTACATTACTTCATAGTACTGTATATGAAGATCGTAAAACAAACAAAAGTAAATGATAATCATCCTGAAAATATTTCCCGTACACTTAATGATCTCTTTCAAAACAAAGGACTTTGAGGGGTATTATTTTTTATAAAAGTGCCAATCAAATTTATCTATTTTTTAGGACTTTCATTTTTTATATAGATTTAAAATTTGGTAAAAACATTTCCACTTAGAAAATATTATCTGCTAACGGTATCTATCATAATCCGAATGTATTATTGCCTTCGAGGAATGCACGTCGCGGCCTCGTTGATCTTTTGAATCAAGTCTCTGTCGGGGTCTCCGCAAGTGTATCCTTCTTGGCAAGCGTCTCCCTTCACCATTTCACACTTTTCGTCCGGACACTGGGAAAAAATAGACATGAAATCAGTGAAAAAGACTAATCTAAAAGTTTTAGAAAAATACTTTGTAATTTCAACTCATTAATTAATAATGATATTGATGTATGAGTCTTTCCATAAGTGCTGCCTCTAGAAGCAATTATAAAACTCTTCGTATTTTTTATAGAGCATTCGCACATGACGTCACTTGGAGGACAAAAACAACGTTGCTAAGGCTGTTGTTAGGGGCGGGAAATAGAAGCATTCGCACATGACATCACTGGAGGATAAAAACAACGTTACTAAGGCCGTTGTTAGGTAAAGTCATGTGATTGAAAATGCTCTATTCTCTGTAGTTGGCTTCTTCGGGAAAGGTTGGTGTACTCGTATTGATGTAATGTTCATTGAATAGTAAAGAAATTGAAAGTTTTCTTGAAAGTGTTGCAATGACGAAGTAGAAATAAATAAGAGTTGTAAAAAAACTCAGGGAACACCTGATATTTAAAGTTTTAGGACGTTTATAAATTTTTGTAAAGTATGGTTTTAATAAGAACGATCGTAAAATGAATCACGTTAATTTATTCTTCAGTGTTAAAAATTAAAAAACGAAATTTAATGAAAGAGCCTTTTTATCTGGACGTCTTCCTACCTTCCTTTGAAATTTAATACAACAGGCATTTTTACATAAGTTTTATTTGCCTAATGTTGTCAATGATCCCATTTTACGCTTCACTATCCATGTATTTGCAATACATATGTGCAAGCGAAATTTTTCTGGACCTAAGTAAGGGGGCATGAAGCAAAAAGTAAACGAACCGTTTGTTTAGGCCTAAATTACATTTCTACAAACTCAAATTTAATAACTTTTTAGTTACTCTAATTAATTTTATTATTTATTTATACTGAATTCATTTTACAACTACCCCTTTCAATAGCAGCCATATCTAAAGGCCATTCGAATAAGTATTTGACAGTCATACCTTGTAGCATACGTCGCAACAACCGCACTCGCCTTTGAAGGAGCCGCACTGGCAGTTGACTTGGGGGCAGACGCCGCATCCGTTACCGCAATACCTCGGGGAACTGCTCACTGCCCTACGATTGAGAGAGAAAAAATTGCATTTAAAAAGAGATAGTTCTATCTTGTAGTAGTTTAAACTTATATGCATTCTTCATTTCCATTGAGGGGATATATGATCTCAAATATTAAATGATGAAGATTATTGATGTCTGGAGGCCAAATTACAATCCTGAAATACAAATAATTCAAACTATTTTGTGCGTATCACCAAAAACAAATTGGAAAAACTATCTGAGTACTCTCTCAAAATTCTGAGTACGCTGTAAAGCATGCATTGGAACATTTTTGTTACATTAACAACCAATCTACAGTGTTATAGACTGGTCTCGTGTGTATGACAGATCATGTATTTTCTTTCATATCGTTACCACCACGCCAAAACACGAATCTGCTATTTTTATACATAGCGCATTCGTGTTTTTGGCGTGGTGGTAACGATATGGAAATGGGACACTAATTTTCTTATTAAATGTTTAGATGTTTTTTAATAAGTAGAAATATAATTTTTGGCGCTGATTTTTCATTTACTGAGTACAGAAAAGTCAACCCTTTCATCTTAATTAAATTAAAATTTGCCTTAAAAGAAAGTAAATAAAAAAATAACAGTAAATGAATACTTGAAAACAGCTTCAAAACCGTCATAACATGTAAATCCCAGAGTAGAGTACTTTTGGACAAACAGACAAACAAATTTATTTATTGACAGAAAGAAGAATAAAAAAATTGAACATATAACCTGGAAGAAGTGATTCTATACACATTGTACAATACTAATCGCAGTAAATAATGTAAATTAAAAAAGATGAAAAAGGACAGTATAATACATACATGAAAGTAAATGAAAAAGAAATGAATAACCAAGTATGAAAAAAGGTATAAAAGGCTAACTGCATATAATTACAAAAGTTTGAATGATAAGCATTACAATGATCCTCTTTAATGAAATTACTTTTTAATTACTAAACATTCATATATTTTAACTTAATTTAAATGTAAAAAGGCAGTAAAAAGTTGCGTAATATATTTTAATTATTACGCTAAAATTTTGAAATATAATAATAAGTACAAGAAGGTTTTTCTAAGAAATGAATAACATGAGATTTAATAACTAATGTGTATCTTACCGGTACCTTTTCAACCACTCTCGATAAATTCTGTCATGATGCCAAACTGGTAAAGCATAAAAGTATTATTTGAATATTTTTAGGTCGAAAATACTTACACAGCTATGAGGGTGGACAGAACAATGCAGATGGTGATGCTTTTCATTTTTCTAACTTTTCAATCTAAAAAGTAATTTCTAACTGAATTGTTTTGAAATTTAATAAAGGTGTCAAAATCTTATAAACATTAACAGCTGTTTTTTTAATCTCAGCTGAGCTGTTATCATCTATAAATCCTGATATGAGATTCAGAACTTAGAAACACACTTTCAAATGAGTCTGATTTTATCGACTATCGTATTTTGTCACGCATGAGAAATCTACGTAATAGATTTTTCGTTCTTAAAAGAAGAACAGTATGTTAACAGTACCTAAGAGCAAAATGGACTAGGTACCTAATGTGTTCTTCTCGACCTATACCTATTGAATTCTTAAATCATAAAATATACTGTCGACGCTTGGTTTTAAAGAACTATTTTTAATTAATTTTAATAAAGTATATTAGTTTTATTTTTATGGTTTTCGGTATAAGTTTATAATTTTCCATTTTGTATAAACGGAATTCATAAAAGATAAATTTTGAAACTCTATTTCGCCATAGTATATTTTTAAAACACTTTTATTTTGTAAAAGATAATTTGACATATTCAAACCCTTTTTTATGTTTGCTCGATTTTACGAACTATTTCGAGAGCGTTGACTGAATTTTCTTTTCCTTTTAATGAATAAAAAAAAAGAACTTCCATCCTTAAACAGTGCTTATTTTGTAAGGTACGCTCAAACGCTCCAGTTAATCTTGAGATGGCAAAATAAAATCAAAAAAATTTTAAACATCTATAAAAGAAATTCCTACTTTAATAGGGTTGAATTATAACTTTAAAACTATGCATAAAAAAAGAGGCTTTAAAGTGTTTTAAACAGTAAAAACGAAAGAATGGGAGAACCCTTATAATATAAATATCACTGATTATCTCAACATTTTCATTCAATAGATTTCTTGAACTACAGAATGAAAATCTTCGGGAGGCAATATCGAGACTCCTTCACTGAAATTACGCCTGGTGTTTATGTGTTGGAAAAACAATAGAGGGCAGCACGATGTTCATTCAAAAGAGAGAAGATGAAATTGAGTTGATGGCACAAGTTCACAGAGTACTATTAAATATTTTTTGTAACAGAGCGGAGCCTGTGTTGTCCTTATGATGGAGAGGGTATTTTTGCGTATTGAACAATTGAATAAACAGTTTGAAAAAGGGAATATAAGTCCAAATTAACTTTCTCCGCGCAAAAAAAAAAAAATCTCCAAGCTTCGCTCTAGAGATGAGTGTGCGAGGGAAAAAAAATAATTTCCCCTATCGGCAGATATAGCCCCTTGAATTTGGGAAATCGATGTCCATTCTTTGTAATTTTTTATTAAGTTTGAAATTTAGGTTAATTTGTCTCTCTTTTCTTATTATTTGTGTTGTAACCTTAGCCTAAATAAAATTTGATTTCAATTTAAAAGGGGTTTCTCCTTTTTTTTTTAACCAATGAATGTTTGACTCCATTGATATTACTCCATGGATAGTGCCTTAATGACTCAGTTTCATATTAGTTTTTAATTTTATTCGTCTTATGTTAGTCTTTTTATTTTTCCCTTTTGTGCTCTGAACTAAGCAAAAATATAATTTAGTTCTCGATTAAAAAGTTTTTTCACATGAAAATTCATAAGGTTGAAAAAGGGAATAAGTCCATCAACTTTTTTTGACTGTAAAATATTCAAAGGGGGTGCGGCTCCTGAGAAAGAGTGAAGCCCATAAATGGCAGGAGTCCGACTTCTACCTCACGAGATAATATCTTTTATCTTATCTACACTTATAAATAGTTTTGATTCAAACTTTATTTCATGAAATGAAATGTTCCATTGATATCTGCAAAAATATTTACATAACGAGATTTATACTATACTAGACAGCAACTTAACTTGACCCTACGACGTCACTAACAAACAAAGTAGTTCCCATCGCGGTGTCTGAATTTTGAGTGAAATGAAGAACGTCAATTTAAAAATATGATTATTTTGTTAAACCCATGTAGTTTTTATAGTGCTTTTCAATGACGATTTGCGTACCGAAACTCCTCCTAACAACCCAACAGGCTTTGTGTTTACCTATTTCTCCTTCCGCATTTGTGACGTACTGGGTTCAAGAAACGTTGCAGTCGAGTATAATAAAATATCTTTTCTTTTTTAATGGAAGGAGCAAACACTAGAAATAATTATTGCGAACTCAACACATTCCCTTTTTCTCCCATCAGTAAATAGCCTCCAGTTTATTTTCAATGCAGGTAAACGTGTTCAAGAAATCATCTCAAAATATTAAGATTGATATAATTAAATCTTTATGAGGCCCAAAAAGTTTTAAAAAATACGTAACTAAATTGCATAAAATGCATTAAAAATACAAAGGCTCAAATGATTTTCAAATATTTCAATTATAAGTAACAATATTACGTCTCTTTAACTTATAATTTTAACTTAATAATAAAATTTCAAAACTTACATCAAAATACCAGCAGCGCGAACCAACCAATCTTACTTCCGAAGTAAACTACGCGAATATTCTTCTCAATAGCTTTTATATACTTCGGGTAAAAGGTGAAGGCTAATGTTAATAAGAACAGTAGAAGAAAACTAAGGTGGAACGTCAGTGGGTGAGCTCTCAATCGAGAAAGAAATATTGGTTACATGGGAAACTTGAAAGCAAGCTGTTTCAATATTGTGAGAGTCTGGCACCCGTAAATTCGTGGGAAAGACACTACTAAAGTGATGAGAACACCAGCTTCCGTATTTCTTTCCATTACGAAATCTGAAGAGAAAGAGTGTTCAAGTGTGATGTTTATAAGTGAATAATGAAAATGGTTTTGCAATGCAGGGAACTTCTTGTACAAGTCTCTCTAAAGTCTGAATTCTTGTCTTTTTACAAATTATATGATAATGAGTCAGACAAGACCAACTCCCTCTTGTTTGAAAATGCATACGAGGTTATTTTATGTTTGAGTTATTTCAACTCTAAAAAATATTTTACAAGCAACTTTTTCTCTAATAAAAAGTTTCATCTTAACAAAAAATACATCTTTATAGTATCAAATGCATTTTAATGTTTCAAAATTGTATTCTTCATTATAATACTTCATTAAACACAGCTAATTGTACTTTTCATGTATTTATCAGACTTTTCATTTCTAATCAAAAGGTTAAGGTGACCCTACTTTTAGCAAATACGATTTTCCTAACGATGGCTCAACATTCTACGCTTTATTTTATTCAAGGTAAAGAATTGACCCCATCAATCTAAGAAAAAGGTCACTGAAAATTGAAATTAGGTGCTGATGAAGTCCCAACCGCAATGTCTGTCCTTGGACGAATTTTGACCCACATTAGTAATATTTTCATTTAAAAGAGTAAAAATGAGATAGGGTTGACCAATTGCTAATCTTTAAAAAAAATATCAGTTTAATTTTCTACAATCATCCAGTTCATTTGAAAAAATAACAAATCTTATATGACAGGCCAGAATGGACCTGAAGCGATAAATATGTGTTCTAAGTTTTATTCTGATTATTAGATTTATTTTGAGATTGTAATGTGATTTGATTGATTTTAAATTATTTTTATCTTTTATGTTGACCGAATAAATACAAAGATATATATAATGCCTGTGTCGTCTGGCCTGTAATCAGCGAACCCTTACAATGTCTTAGAAAATCGCATAAAGCTCCGTAAATAAACCTACAATCTTTTATTATCACATCAATAAAATCATAAACCCTGAAAAATACATTTTATATATTTAAACTATCGACTTTTCAGATTCAAGCTGATCCTTAATAGTATTTAGTTTTATCAGGATTGAAATTTAACAAAATGCTTGAAATTGTGTATTACTATTCTCTTTTAAATAAAAATACCTCAACACTAAAGAAATAATTTTTAAAGAAGATTTTTGTAGTTAATTTTATAATACAACTACACCTATAAATCTGATATTTTTTAAAAACTTGCTTTAGGATTAGGAATACTCAGATGTATTAAGCTAAACAGGTAAAAGTTTAGAATACAAATACAAATTACTATTCTCTGTAAAATCTCTAGATTCAAAGAACTTCCAAGTAGTACAAAAAAAATAATTTATTTGTCGAACACGAAAAAGAGAACACTGAAAATGAGCTTATGTACACATAAAAGCGCTGCTAAAAACATAGGAACAGTTCCTCAGCAGAGTTATTGCTGTTCGGGAATACAGGTAGCTGGGTTGTTGACCATCTCAACGTAGCCACGGTTGGGATCGCCGCAGGTATATCCGGCCTCGCAAGCATCCCCGACCAACATGTGGCATGCCTCATTTCGGCACTGAAAGAAAAGGGATCATTAAAGACTTATTTTTTACAGCATTAACGTTTTAGAGACACCAGTACTGTACAGAACTGATTGACAGACAAAAAGTATTTAACCAATGTAAATTGAACATTGAAACTTAGAGATTTTAAGATTATTTCGATAGTGAAAATCTCAAATGATATACCATACAACAGAGGTTCTCAAACTGTGGGTCGCCAGTCAGTTTTTTGGTGGGTCGCGACAAGTTTTTGAATTTAAGAATTTCCTTAGGAAATGATGCAATTTAAATTTATCCCACATTAAAAAAAACTAGTTAAAACCCCATTTTTAAGAGGCAGATTTTAAAAATTTGATTGTGGACCTCATTTGTTGCTCCCACAATTAACCAATTTGATACACTTAGGTTCATGTATTTCTTTTTAAATTATTAAAAAGTTAATATAATCTCTAATACTTGCATGTAATTTATTACTGTACCAAAATAGTTGGAGACTTAACCCCACGCGCACGAAGCTAAAATCTTGTAGGGGTATGGGGAAATTAACTGAAGATGAGGTGGGTCGCGTTTGAGTTTGTTTATAAAAGGTGGGTCGTGATGTTGGAAAGTCTGAGAACCCCTGCTATACAACATTAAAAACGTTATTTTGTAGAAAAGTATTCAAAATTTGTGTACTGCAGTTTATATAAGTGACAGGAGTCTCCTTAAATGGGACCAAGGAAATTTTGTTCGTAATAGCATATTTCAAATATTTACTATACAATTTCAATTAATTCTGTTTAAGTCTTAAGAAATTAAAAATAAATTTATATCTAGTAATATTTTTAGAAATATATTTTTGCATTTCATAAAAGTAACTTAGCAAACTGAACTTTTGATTTCTCAGGAGTTCATTAAAAAAGTCTGAAATTAACAGATAGAGGAGTTTAACATGTTACTAAATTAAAATATTAATATTAATAAAACATTGAAGTATAATTTAATTTTTATTTTTTATTTAAAAAAGCCTAGTTATAAATCTACGTATTAACCCTGATTAAACCAACAAGTGCATACTTTGGAGTTTAAATAGAGGATGCATTTAAGTAAAAATTCGGGATTGAAATTGATTCGGTTTGGTTTTTTATTGTTTTATGGCGTAAGAATCAAATACGATTCTATTGCGCCAAGACAGACATAGCGAATTTGTGTCATTGAATCTAATACCAAACGCTGTCTGGCAGATCGAATGTGTATGTATGGCGGATACTGCGATTCCGATGAACATAAAGAATTAACTGTGCTGTTAACAAAGAATGTTATTTTGCAGAGTTAAATTCATCGAGGATTGGAATAAAATATTAAATCGTAAATTCAAAAATATTGCATTATTGAATATCATAATTTGTAAGTAAGGTAAAGAAAATTCTACAAGTGTTTAACGGAGGTCACAAACTGTCCATCCATCAACTTTTTTTGCTCACTTAAAAATCAAACCCTAAAGAAGCGAGAGTTTTGTTTGAGTATTTGGAATATAATAACTATAGTAATATCATATTAGATTCACATACTCAGATTCAGTAAAAAAAATTAAATGCAGTAAAATTACTTGCATTAGATTAATTTTAAATAACCCCTGTAAAATTCTTCAAAATTTTAAATTTTAGTCTAGTATTTTTACAAGCGTGAAAAAAAGCATTAGTTGAAATCGCGTATAGAATCAGGCCCAACTAACGACTACACCCAACTCAGATTGTTTCAGAATTTTTAAGCTTTGAGAAAAATTAAGAAACCAAAAGTTTCATACCTTGTAGCACAAGTCACAGCATTGACACTCGTCTTTGTAGGTTCCGCAACTACAGTCGACCGCTTCACAAGGGTAGCACTTTTCTGGGCATTTCCTCGGAGAAGCAGCAAGTGCCCTGAAAAAAAAATATAAACATCTCCGTTAATCAATTATTAAGATGTTTGTGGTACAAAGGCTACCACACCATACTGTGATAACTATCAATAAAACTCTGTTTTCAAAAAATTTCCCCTTAACTTTAGATTTAGGTGAGTTTACGTTTTCTTCATGTTTACATTTCATCAAATGTAATATACCACCAAAATATTTTAGTTAGGAGCAAGTGTTAGCAAGGACGTGAAATCTAATAAAAATGAAGGATCAATTATCCATTTCACTAAATTGACAAATGATGCACCAAATAGTGACATTTTCTTATCACACAAACTAAAGTAACTTTGGTTCAATTCCGTTAGAGTACCCTCTAAATATCGCCCGGTTCTTTTAGACAACAAAAAGTAGAAATATTCATAAATAATTTCAAACTCCTGAATTAAAATGTTTAAATAGATCAATAACTATTCAGTTTATTAATAAAAGTCAGAAAAATTTGTTGATATTTGGATATATTTAGTGATTTGGTTATGGGCGATATTTAGCGGGGACTCCAACGGAGTTGTACCGTAACATTATCCATACTTTCATGTAATTATATTATGCATGTTTTAAATCAGATTTCCGTTACGCATCTTCTCTTGGCATGCAAGTAATTATCTACAGCTAGAGTCTAAATAAAAATTCGCGGAGTTTGTTAAACTTTAAAATGCTGTAAAATAGCATGTTAATCAGCATAGATTTTCAGTATAATTCTACTCTTGCATTACGATTGTAAAACTTTTACATTAACACTTAAAAACATGGTACAGATATAGTTAACATTATAAAAAATTGATTATGTAAATATTTTGTTAAACTAAGTATTGGTCTAAAAGAGCTTTGACAATATTAAGTTTTTATTTAGTGGAAAAATTATTTGAGAAAACCTACATTTGGAATACAAGTTTATGAACATTGATTCAAGATCCCACGAATACTTTGAGAGGTTTTCAGTTTAGTTTAGACTAATATAAAATTAAAAGCATCCTCAAGAAACTAATTCTTTTCAGGAGGATAGGATGAAATGAAGAAATAGGGTAGGGTGCGGGAAAATGGGTAAAAATCATGAAATTTTATAACATAAACTTAAAATCCTATTTCCATTTCACCCCACCCTACTTATTTTCTAGTAGATGCGCTCTTTTAACTAGCTTGAAAAGGCGCTAGTTCTTCCTAGATGGTAAATTTCAAATAACTATTTAAATAGAAAGTTTTTTCATCATTAAGTTGTAAAATAATTGTAAGTTAAAGTGAATAAAATTATAGTTAAAGTGAAATAAGTTCGCTGTAAAAATAACAATGCAATCATTTAAAATTAGCTACATTACTAAAATTAAAAGATTCATGATCTTTTGGTGAAGATTAGTCAAGATAACCAACAAGCTGTTAAAAAAACAGTAATAAAAACTAATATAGCATACTATTGTTTCAGGAATCAATTTAATTCCCTTTGTCAGTACTAAAGCTGAAAAACTTTGAAATGTTGAAACTTATGTTTACACTCATCTTGAACCATTACTAAAATTATATTAATACTTTTATATTAAGCACTAAAATACAAGGTACTCACACAGCTAGAAGAACAGACAGGACTGCTAGAACGGTGATGGTTTTCATTTTGACGTTTGGAGTTGCTCTGAAAAGAAATGCGAGTTTAAATGCTATTCCACTACCTCACTCCAATTCTGAAAGAGGGACAATGCCTAACTATGACAGCTACTCTGCTTTTAAACACAGTCAGCTGTTTATTCAAACCTTGCCTGTTATCATTCAGGAACTTTCCGATAAGCCCGGATTTACCGTCTAAACTACTAACAGCAAGCATGGCTTTATCAGTAGGAGAGTCAGGTTATATTTCGTGGAAAAGTCATACGTGTATTGCGCGAAGAATTCTTATTCGAGAATTTGGAGGGAAATCCCAAGAGGAAATAGAAAGGATGACCCAATGGTTGTCCCTTTTACATAGACATGTTCGTCAACATAATTTAGACGTTTGTTTCCGAAAATTTATTTATTTATTTACGATGGTTCTTCATTGCGACAGACTGTCAAGCATTGCATTTAAACAGAAAATAGTTCAAAAAATTTAATAATTCGTTTTTAATGAAGAAAGGGGAAGAAGGCTGCAAAGCTGGGTTAGAAGATAAAAAAATAAATATAAAATTATTTCATTAACTATGCTGAATGGGAAAAAATTCTTTTGGGGATTTTAAAAAAGAGATACTAGCTTAAGCACTGCATGGGTAAAGTGCTAAAACAATCAGTTGAAAGTTTAATAAAAAAATTAAAAACATGAAAAGAAAGTAGATATTAAAGAATAGTTGACAGAATTTCATTATAATTACCGTATATACGCAAGTCCAATAGATATAAAAGCTACTGTTTATTACACGGTCCAAATTTCAAGCCCTAATTTCAAAAATATATCCAATTCAACTTAATCTGAAATTAATAGACGACGTCTTAGTAGATCTCTGGCGTTCTTTCATTCAAATGTCGGAGCAACGCTTCAAGGGTTCCCAGACATTGATTTATCGAAAGCCGCAAGCGCCAATAAACGTCAACCATACTCCGAACCAAATATCAAAGTCATTGCGAGGAAATAACTTTAAAATATTTTTCTTCACTTGTTAAATTCAAACCCAGTTGCGTTTTTAGCAATATATTTCGGAAGGGGCCCAAATATTCTATTAAAAATATTAGTCTTTATCAGGTCTAAAACTAGAATTTTGCACTGGGGGAGAGAACCCAAAATTATTCCCCAGTCCCTCCCATGTGTATTTAATATGTCCAATGTAGCTTTTTTCATTTTTAGATAGAATTAGAGTCTTAAGGAACTTAATACAAGAAAAGTTGTGAAGAATAAAGTTTCCAAGTAGAAAAGGCGGTATGGGGTCCACGTTAATTCCAAACAATTAACAGGTTTCCAAACAGTTAATTCCAAACATTGGAATATACAAGGCAACTTTGGACTACCCAAGTGATCTTTGGAAACGGATAGAAATCAATCTAAGAGTAAACATAACACATCCAGATTAAGAAGTCCTAGGAACATTTAATCCATTATACTGAACAAGATTGTATTTGGACTATTTTAAATTATTAAAATTTACAACATCCACGCATAAATTGAAAATAAGATTAAAAATTTTAGAAGGAAATGGCGCAAGAGTGGTTTAGGGCATGTTTGCGTACATTATCAACAACAGTACTCTGCACTCTACAAATGGATTTTCCATTTAGATCAGATAAAAGAAAGTGGAATAGTTTCAAATATAGAAATCTAGACTTGTGGCGCAGTAAATTATAAGAATCACAAGACTAGAGGATATAAATTACACAAGTTACAGTGTACCAAAAGCAGGTCAGATCCAAAATGCACAGAAGCATAAATATAATTTTAAATTACATCGGATGATTACTGTTCATTCTTACCTTCACACTGGCACTTGAAACAAAATCTAAAATCACAATCTACGTCTGGTTTTGGACCAAACTGTGCTATATTTATACTACATCTATACGTAAGCGTTTATGTAGCTTTTTGCCGTAGCTAATTTGAATACAGTCAACAAAATAAATTTATAAATTTTGATGTTTTCAGCTCTTCTAAATTACGTTTTTAACTTTTCGTTAAGGAACGAAGTTCTTATTACACCCTCGGTACCTACTCAATCTGAGCTCTATAGCTCACTTATAGGTTCAACGCAACATGTTTGTGCTCTATGATGATACTATTATTGATGTTTCTCAATATCTCTAAAAAAAAGTTAAAAATCTCAATATTTTTCAGAAAAGTCATCTTGGAGAATTTATCGTCCAAAAAGTGAACCGACTCAAAAAGTTTTAAAAGCATGAAATAAGACCATTGCCCTTAAAATTTTGAATATAATAGACAAAAATTAGCCTATGAATTGGCATAATAAAAATTTTTTCTAATCCCAAGTCTTAAAAAACTGATGATAATACCCCAAAATATTCTTTAAACAGCCAAAAATTTCTCTTTTGTCAAAGTCTTAAAATTTCACGATTAGATAAAAAAAAAGTAAATAAAACTATGTGTATTATGGTTAATAATCTTTGTTCGGGATTCGAGATCATAACTCCCAACAGGTTTCTTACTTTTCATATTGAATTTATATGAACTAGATAATTTTTCTAAGACCTTGAAAGTTAAAATATGCAAAAATAAATCCAAATCATGAGATGTATCTGATTTTAAAATTAGTCAGTCAACTTGTTTTTAAAAGTAATTTATTGGTTAATAACTTTGTAGTAAATATACGGGCAATGTGATACATAAATCAGATGGCATTTATCAATGAAATTTATCATGAATCAATGAACTCTTCAACTCTTTTACACTGAATTCTTCAAAGGTAAAATATTTCAGACAATATAGTGAAAGCCAATTTCAGCCTTGTAAATGCTGTTCTTTTTCTCAGTTGACATTAAAAAATCAATAAAGCAACTGAAAATATATATTCTAACGAAAAAAAAATAGCTGGTAAAAGTATAACATAAAAATTTTTGTGTGATTAAATATGGTACGAAAAAAATAATTTCAAAAAATGGGTAAAATCCTAATTAATTTGATTTTTTATAAAACACTCTGAAATTGATGAAAAAAATATTTATTAAAAATCTACTTTCACAATGCATTCTCTTTTAGATACCTCCATTCATACTACTAAATAATTCATTCTACAAAAAGAGAATGCATTTACACTTCTACACACAATCTACACTTAGTTTATAATTGAATTCCGGAGTATTTTATTTCGTAATTTAGCTATGTTGTAATCAATAATCTAGATCTAGACAACACTATTGTACTGAAATTTTATTATTGTTACTGATATGATTGTGAAAACAGTGTGTCATAAATTTTAAACATGTCCTTACAAACTCTTAATCAGTGACCTCTTTAAAAACTAGTTTGTAAAGATTTTATTTTAACTCATCTCAATCTTTTCAAACAGAGACATTTTCAATGAAATTATTATTGTTTAAGGTCACTTAGACAAATGCGTTAATAATAACAAATTTGACAACCAACCTTGCAATGCTGATCTTTTATTAAAAATGTTCTTATTATTTGTCATATTTTGTGACGAGATTAAAAAATAATGGAAATTCCTCCCGAAGGGTATATAGAGTTATTTCGTGATAAACTAATTCAGTTGAATGGAGAAGAGCTTAAGGGATGTTTCCATTCTGAAAACTATGAAAAATGAGACAACCATTAAAAAAACATATTTACTTCAATAAATTTTATTTTCCTTAAATGATGACCGATGTCAACTTATAATAATTGAACCGTCAGTTTGTAAAAGGGAATAAGTCCAAAAACCAAGTTTTTGAGAAACTCGAAAAAACTATATAAGTAATGGAATTTTCGTTGTATAACCATCTAAGTTTTACTGAAAATTCAGGACCCTATAAAGAAAACAGAGCAATCGTCGAAAAAAATATAAGTACATTCAAAAATAGTTTACAGTTGAAAAAATTGAATGGACTTATTTCCTTTTTCAACATCATGAAACTTCAACTAAAGAAAAATCTTAAAAATCACTTAAATAGGCAAATAAATTATATTTCTGCTTAGTTCACAGCATAAAAGTGAGAAATGGAAAGACTAAGACAAATAAAATTCAAAATTATTATTAAACTAAGCCATTAAGGCAGTATCAATAAAGTAAGTGAATATGAATGGAGTCAAATATTTCCTGGGTAAAAAAATGTTTAAAACACTTTTAAACTAAAAGCAAATTTTATTTAGGCTTAGTTTACAACACAAAAAAATAAAAAAAGAAAGACAAATTAACTTTAATTCCAAATTAAATTAAAAAATACAATGAATAGACATCGATTTCGTAAATTCAAAGGGCTATATTTGCCTATAAGGGGTAGTTACTTTCCCTCTTCTTTCTACTCATGTGTAGAGCAAAGCTTGGAGATATTTTTGAGCACAAAAGGTCACTTTCTCATTTTTTGGACTTGTTCCCTTTTTTAAACCTGTGATTCAATTAAGTTTTAATGTTGTAATAATTTGTGAACTTCTTTATCTTCTCTAAATATATAGGTACTTAATATTTTCGCCTGAATCAGGTTCAGGTGTTGAGATTTGGTGGTAATAGAAATCGAAAAAAATTATTAGATGGTGAAAAAATCGGAAAATATTCACTCTTGGTGGAAAAAATTCAGTGTCATGGGAAAAAGTAGTGTTCTGCAACAAAGCTTTTTAAGAATTGCATGCACGTAAGAGAATAAGAGATTGATAAACAATATTAATTATCGTATCAATTAATTATCCTTTCAATTGAGAGAATCAGAAAGGTTTCATATACGAGAAGTTAAGCTTACTCCTGTTTACTAAGCCGATTGCACAGTGAATCATTTTATTGCTGGTAAAGTACGGTAATTTCCTCCTTCCTTCTCATTCCCTATTTGCGCATAATGGCATCTTTTATGGGTGGTTCCAGATCTTATTTTGAAAAGGCTGTGGAGTAGACACGCATTAAACGCAGGCATAAACCAAGGTTCTTTTAATAGAACCTTTCATTCAATCTTTTGAGCTGCATGAGATGATTGATTATCTGAAAATATACGTAACTTATTTGTTTAGCTTTGTTTTAAGTTCTCTACAAAAAAAGTTTCTGTAAAAACAAATACACTACTCATACAACTAAAATCCATATTTGAGAGAATCATATTCACATAAAATTCAAAATTATATATTTGACCCTTTTTCTAAATAAAATTCATCTATTTCTCAAATAAACCAAATTTGATAATTATAGTAATACACATAGGCATTGTTTCCTTAATTGTCCCGAAAACATTTTTTTCTGTACAATAAAACTAGAAATAAGAAGAACAAAAACTAAACTATACAAATAGGCAGAGAAAAAAAAGAACTTTTTTGGGAAAAATATAAAGTTGAGACTTTAATACGATTTAATGACCTATCAATACCCAAAATCCTCCCTTCTTCCTTGAGCCTACTCAGTATGGTTTCAGTTTAAAAACAAAAATTAAAAAAGCCCGTCCCATTTGATGATCTCAAACTAGTTCCCCAGTTTTTAAAAAAGTCATAAAAACGGACCTAAATCCACAGGCCTGGAACTAGACTTGTTTCAGGGGGGAAGGGTATTGGTTAAAAATTATTTATCTGTAAGGCCCACCTCTCGCGTACACTGTAAAAAAAATCCCGTAAAATTTACGGTTTTAAACTAGCAGCTGGGTTGGTTGTTGAAAACCGTAAAAATTACGACAACGGCATTTCAGCTTGTAAAACAAAAAACATGGATTTAAATGGTAAAACGCCGTTGTTTTTACGGTTTTACTTCGTAATTTTTACGGTTTACCACAACCAACCCAGCTGCCAGTTTAAAACCGTAAATTTTATGGGAATTTTTGTACAGTGTACATTAAAGTTATAGCTTTTTAGAATCCTTATGGGTATGTTTTGAATCCCGGTGTACATATAAAGTTAAATTTTTCTGAATATAACTGAATCGATTCCAAGCAAAGATGGAGTGTCTGGGGATCCTCCCCCATAAAATGTTTCAAATGTGACCTTAAAAAGGAATATTCTAATTCATTTTTGGGACTTTTTGAGTGACACCCAAACCCGGCCCCTTTTTTTACGCCGTAGAATTTTTAAGGAACAAAAGTAGATCTAAGTAGTAAAAGTTATATGAATAATCATGGAAGTTTCGATGCGGGTTTGAACCTCTAAACTCTAGTTGAACTCCGATCCCGAATTCTACAGATGGAAATCAATGACCTTCGACACACTTTCCTAACTCTTTTGATTTGTTTCTATCTTCATACCACAATTGGAACTACACATCCCTACTTCAGTTCCTACATTAAACCCCAACTCCATAATAATATGCAACTCTTATCGATCATTCTCGTTTAACCTCGGGGATTAACGATTCCCAAGAAACATAATCCTTCTAGTCCCTTCCTCCTATGAAGACAATCGAATCGAAGATCGATGGTTCGGATGGTCTCTCGTCGAACATCACTCATCAGAGTCCGCAAGAAAAAAAAATAAGATCCACGCAACAAAGTATAGAACATCCCTCTGTTGGCAGCAGAGGCCATCCACTTGACATCCTGTTAGACGGTGAAAAAATCGTGATCGTTTTTAGGAGAAATTCAGGGGATTGATGTGCCTCTTGGTCTCTCAGGTGTGTCGAGCGAACTGGGTCGCTGGTGACGATTTATTTATTCACTCGCAAACTTGAAAAATAATTCAAAAATAGGTCCGTCATTACGAGAGGCATTGTCTCTCGCGGTGTCCGAACAAGAAGCTGGGGGTCTGTCGGTCTTGTCTTGTGGTTTTGACCTTCATTTAAGGAAGGGACAATCGGTGGATTTTGGAGAGTAGTCTGAATGAGCGACTTTGTTTCTCTTGAAGGGAACCGGCATGCCTCTGAGAGTGGTGCTTGAATTACGAGAAAGTGATTGACATAGAATTTTTTCTGGATGATAATCTAAGGTAAGGTACTTTTTCCTTATTTTTTAATCGTCGTATTATTTCATTAAATTAAAATGTTTATTTTATGAATGCAGTGAAAATCATCGACCCTGTTACTAATGAAACCTTTAAAAAAAAATTTATAGTATTAATAACTTAGCCTGGTATAAAAAGTTTCAAATTTGTTTCGAAGGAAATAAATTACTACCAAGCATCCTTTAAAAACCTCCTTTTCTTCGTTTGTTCATACAAAATGAGTCATTAATTTATTAGTGTTATATGTTCAACTTTCATATTTTTCTTTAAAAATGTAAAAATTGCAAAAGACATACTAGGTAATCGTTTTCAATTAGGACTACATAGTTGTGATTTTATAGCAAACACAAGAGTTACGCTGTTTGAAACTTTCTATAGTGTCAAATCGCTTATTATTATCAATCGGATACTGTGTTATCATTTTACTCTTGGACAAAAGTGATCTCATTAAGCTGAGTTGACTGTATAAGTTTATAGAAATGTTGTTCATACTTCTATGTAAGCCTTATTCCCCCCCAAAAAAAATGTTTCTTGTTGATTTGCAGTGTGGGATGTCACAATTCTTTAAACTCCTTTCGTCACAAAGTGTCACAAATTGATGAACCTCTCCCTCCCCTCCAACGTGACAACATTTTATTGACATCCCATTGAAAGAGAGGGGGTGAATGCTGTATAATTAAATACCGTTTTAGAATTATTTTAGCTAGAAAGTCGCAAGAATCGCTAAAACTCTGTTCAGTAAGAAGCATTGCTGGAAAAAGGTATTTTTAGACTGGTATCAAAATTTTGCAAACATCTCCGGTAAACAACAACACCTTATCGCTGTTTGTTTTCGATAATCTTAAGTTGCGAGCAAGAGGCGAAAGAAGCTATAATGGCCCCACTGCAATGCATCTTAAGTGCAATTTTTAGTATCATTTCTGAGGCGGACATTATCAATGGCGGGATGACTCAAGCTAAATAGCTTGTGTTGCTTAAATTATGAAACATCAAATACGGAGAAAATATTATAGAGCATTCGCACATGACGTCACTTGGACGAATAAACAACGTTGCTAAGGCCGTTGTTAGGTAAAGTCATGTGATTGAAAATGCTCTATTATTATTACTAGTTTATTAATTTAATTTTATCCACTTTGTTTTTTATTGCATGATGTCCGATGAGACGACATCTTCAGTATACAGATTTAAACTAAAATATCAAACGTATAAAATTGTATCTCCAAAGTACATATTATTTAGAATATTTATTATATAAGAATATTTAGGAAATTCTTGTATATTTCTCCTCAAGTTAATCATATATCGAGTTCAGCAATAAAATTTAGTCCCTTTCATAAATTTTGGATTTTGATTAGATATTTTAAAGTTTTAAAAATCCTTAAACTAGGGAAAAATTTAGATTCAATTGCATTATTTTTTTTCTCATTATTTTGGAGTTCTGTAGTATTAAATTTCTATAAATTCAGTATGACGGCTGTGGACTTGACATCTACTATCAAGAACTAAAAACAAATCTTGATACTATTTTGAAATTATAACATATATGTTTGTTCCAAACATTTTCTTTAAAAAGTTGAAAAAGGAAACCTATCCAAAAAAAACATTCGTTTGCTTCAGTAAAATCTTTAATTGAAGCATCAATTAAATTTTGATGTTCCTCCACTGATTAAAACCCTCATTTCTTCACTGCTATTAATTTAATGCATAATAATTTTTTTAAAAAAAGAGTACAAGACTATTTTTTTAGTTCATAAGTAAGACCAAACAGCATTTTTATTCAAAACCAAAATTGCTTAACTCTTGAACAGTAATATTTTTAGAACTGTTGATATGATTAAGTTAATCTTGCATGACAAAAATACATGCATCAATGCACTCCATCAACATTTAATTGATATCAACTGATGCGAATAAAAGTTGATGATTAATTGCCCAGATAGTTTTAGTTTTTCATTTCTCTTATTAGAAATTAAATGAATGGTTCTATCAGTTTAAAAAAGAAACTCAAAAAAGAATTAATCTAAATAAATATGGGTTTAAAATTCCCCTAGATTATTTTGTTGTGATTGAAGGTTAAAGGATAATTTCCTACAAGTGCTTTTACTTACTAAAACTTTTAATTAGTTTAGAATTAATTAATTTTTGAGAGATTTTAATTCATCATCATTTTTTTGCATCTGTTTGTGTACTTGTACCAAATCCAGGTATGAAGCTAAGGGCTTTTAAATATTTTTGACATCACAGTTAAAACATCACACTTTTTTATTCACTTCAGTTACAATGCATTTTACCAAAAGTATTTTTCCTTTAAAAATAGCAAAATATTTTTTTACCTACGAATTCTCACGAAACAAAATTTAAGTAGGATTAGAAATATGTTCAATTAGGATTTAATATTAACTTAAAAGTGTGAATGGAAACGAGAGTTCACTCAACTGTTTAACAACTTGTGACATATAGGAAGGAATGGTATAGAATCCCCGAAAATTCTATGATGTAAATTATTGTGAATGGCCCTCTAAAAAATTAAGCATTATTAGCACTCATATTGATTTTACGTGACTCATATTTTTTCCCTAATTTCTTTTGAATCATATCAGTGAAGAATACCCATTGTTAGCTTAAATTAGTGCCGCAACCGGAAAAAAACTTCGGGGAATGGATAAGGGGTTATTTCCAGTCAGTCCTAAAAAAGTGATGTTTTTTTTTCGTATGTCTCTTTCTTTTTTATTATGCAAATTAAACCGTTGATTTCTAACATTGTGATTTATAGTTCACACACAAACATCTCTTTCCATCTATTCCTTAGTATTTCGTTAAATGCCATTTGTAAGGAAATCCTGTTTTGCGTTCCATTAAGTAATTACCGTGTCTTTTTCGAAACAAATAAGTTAAGGAGAGGAAACAAAGTTTTCAAGAAACTGAATACAGCAATTTGCTAAAAAAAAAAACAGTTCCTTTTCCTGCACGCTGCTCACGTAATCGGGAACCAAACTCCTAAATACATCGCTTCCATTTTCGCTTAGCTCCGGTTTCAAACGATTCCTAAAATTGCACGAAACCCTTCGGGCAACCCCACACCGGTGGGAACTGGGTGACAGAATCTCCAGTGTGTCCATCGAGTGTCCTCTCAGCCGTTACGGGAGAATTCCTCGCACTTCATGCTTTCTTCTAATAACACTGATCGGTTGAAAAAGAACTATGTTTGCATCAGAGTTTCAAAAAAAGTAAAGGGAAACGTAGAAATGTCGATCCCATTTATTTTTTGTGAAACTATAGATGGTTTGATTGTTGTAAAATTCAGGGGTATCCTAGTGAGCTGTATTATTAACCAAAGACTGATATTAAATTATTTCCTTCAATTTGCAATTTCAAATCTTATCGAATCGTTATCGTTTATCTTTTATCGAATTCTCAAAGGAATTAAAGAAAGCATAATTAAAAGCAAGCATAGAATAAAATGTGTTTTTTTACCCTAGGATTATATTTTTTTCCATTCCTCCAAAATTTTTGGGATAAACTCAATGTAGAAAGACCCTTTCACTTTTAGGAAAACTAGAAAAGGGCAATTTAGAAGTTCTGTAAGTAGTTCCAGTAGCTCTTTTTTTTAAGAAAAACGTAGAAAAATATTCTCTAGGTAAAGGATCAAGGGATCTTCAAGGGATAAGAATATAACATTGCCTTTATATAAGGGATTATTAAGACCTCATCTTGAATATGCAGTACAATTCTGGGCTCCATACATGAGGAAGGATATAGAGGTAATTGAAAAGGTGCAGCACAGAGCTACAAAAATAATTAAGGGGATAACACATCTGGATTATAATGAACGTTTGAGCAGGCTCAACATGTATTCACTGGAAAAAAGAAGAGAGAGGGGGGATTTGATTCAGCTATTCAAGTTGGTAAAGCAAGGGGATACGGAGGGCTTAAGTTTCAGCAAGGATAACAGAACAAGGGGCCATGGGTATAAACTAAATAAGACACATGTCAATCGGGATTTAAGGAAGTACTACTACTTTAATAGGGTAATTGACATATGGAACGCGTTGCCAGAAAATATAGTTTATTCAAAGGGAGTGTTTGAGTTTAAGAGGCAACTGGATAGGCTGTGGGAATTGGGGAATTCATAATCATAGGACCAGCCTTGTTGGGCTATGAGCCTGTAGCTGGTCGTCAGTTATGTATTTGTATTTGTATATAAAAATGTAGTGAGTTCCTCTGTAGAGAGAGTGGAGTGGAATTTAAAGCTCAGTTTATTCACCGATTCAGAATTATAATAGGTTTTTAAGGTACAGAGTTTTCATGAAATATTCAAAGTTAATCAAAAATTTATCTTCCTTTAAAAAAATCAACCAAGATAATTTTATTCATGCAGGAAAAGTTTGTAACTCATTTCGACCAAAAGGAAGTTCCTACAAATTTTCATTTCAAGAAATATGACCGATACAGCTATTACAAGGTCCTATACTCGGCAGCAACGTTTCCTGGCCCTATGAAGCAGAAACTGCGTAAACAGAAAGCCTGTTGGGTTGCTAGGAGGAGTTTCGGTACGCAAATCGTGATAAAAAGACGCTATATAATACATAGGTTTAACAAACTAATCACATTTTTAAAATGGCGTTCTTCATTTCACTCAAAATTCAGACACCACGCTGGGAACTACTTTATGTGTTAGTAACGTCATAGGGTCAGGAAACGTTGCTGTCGAGTATAGAGTTCTTCTCAACCGCTATTCAAATAACTGTGTTGTTGTGCTGAACTTTGCACATTTTACGGCGTCAGTAACCTTCAATAATAAAAAACACATATAAAAGGGTAAAAATAGGTCGCAATGAAAGTGATCGAATCACAAACAGGGAAACCATCATGCATGTTCCGCACCACTGCTGAGCCACGGAACAACGCGTACTCTGACAGCCGGAGAAGCGATCGAAATATTACGAGCGATTTGTCTATCTCGCCGCTTTCCCTATCCGAAATCTAAATTTCCATTTAGACTTGCATGTGTATGCTAATTTGTTGTTAAATCCATTACCATTTTTATGCTCACTTCAATTTTTCAAATCGATGAGGAGGCTATTTGAATTAATAAATTTAATAAGGATTTATGGAGAATTTTAGTTAGGATTAACCTAAAGAGAGCAAACCTCTAAGCAAAAAGCATACCAATGATTCCATACACCCAAAAATCCCCTAACCCTATACATAGGCCATTCTTCAACTAGATCGAAAACACATTTATTTCCAACACACAGTTTTAGCTATTTCCTGATATTGACCTTAGAAATTTAAAAACAATATACAGTAGAGCCCCGATTATCCGCGGAATTGGGTGGCAAGGGTACCGCGGATAACCCGAAAAAAGAATAAATATGAGGTGAAAACACAAACAGTGGCGGATTTCAAAATGTGCCGCCTATAGGCTGAACCAAAAATTGCCGCCTATACACTGTAAAAATTTCCGTAAAATTTACGGTTTTAAACTGGCAGCTGGGTTGGTTGGATAAAACCGTAAAAATTACGAAGTAAATCCATAAAAACAATGGTGTTTTACCATTTTAATCCATGTTTTTTGTTTTGCAAGGTAAAATACCGTTGTTTTTTATGTTTCACTGTTTTCCACAACCAACCCAGCTGCCAGTTAAAAATCGTAAATTTTACGGGATTTTTTTACAGTGTGCAAATTTTAATTGTGTCAAAATTTTACAATCTTAGCTGCATGTAAAAATGGGTGTCTGTGGGTCAGCTCCAGATTTTTTTTAAAAAAAAATTGGCCTATAAAAGTAGTGATTTAGTTGATTTTGAGACCCTTTGGGTAACATTTGAAGAGAACGGTTCCTTGTAAACCGAACAATTTTCAAGGTAAAAAAATTATAAATAGACGTCAAAATTTCGAGGGGGCTGGGGTTCCACCCCCAAGAAAATTTTTAAAATTTTCCCCTTTAAACTAGTGTTTTATCTCATTTGAAACCACTTTGGGGAACACGCAAAGGGAACCATTTCTTGTAAGGGGCAGAATTTCCAAAGGAAAAACACTATTTAACAGACTTCCAAATTGTGGAGGGGGTTTGGGGGTTCTCCCTCAAAAAAATTTTGAAATTTGATCCTCAAAATTGTGTTTTAAGTCCTTTTGAGACTTCTTGAAGTCTTTCTTTTGACTCTTCTCCATGACAATTTTTTATATGTTCCGCGGACCGAAACAAATGGAGAGGCGGGCTGGAGGTTGCCCATATATGTGGTCTAAACAAAGCATAGAATAATAGATTTGTTACTTTGCTGAATCAAACTACTCAAAACTTCTGGGTGGGGGTTGGGATTTTGGTTATTTGAAAAGAGCGTTCTTCGTCTTTCCAGTGCTTGTGTTTCCTTTCTCTTCTCTTTTTTTTTTGCGGGAAAAAAATTCCACCGTCAAAAATTTGCCGCCTATGAAAATTTGCCGCCGTAGGCTTCAGCCTAGCTAGCCTATTTAGAAATCCGCTACTGAACACAAAAAAATATTTCAGCATAAAAACTATGTTTTATTGTACAAAAAAACATGATGTGTAAAACTTTTAAAATGTGTACAGTACAGCAGAAACCTTTGCTCAACATCCACTAAAATAAAGAACAGTAAACAAAAAACAATATACTGTACTGTTTACAAAAATTGTTCAGCTACGCCTTTTTAAAAAAATCAGTTACTCGCTTTTGCTTCTTGCTTTGGAAACGCCTTTTTTTTCCGATTGGAAACACAATTTTTTTTTCGTGGCACTCGCGGATAATCGGGGCTCTACTGTATTTCAGTTTAAAGTGAGATACGAGAAGAGTCCTTTTAAGTTGGACTTGCCAAGTACCTCTAGGTACTACATCAATCTGTTGTACCTATAGGAAAATAAAAAAAGGTAAAGGTCTCATTACAATTTATAAAACAATTTACGCTATTCAATTAGGACTGTTAGTAATGTTAAAAATTTCTCTTCAGAACACTGATTCAATCCTGTAAAACAGAGAAATTACGATTGTGATAATCTTTTGTCTCTTATTAAACGAACTATTTTACAGATTAATGAAATTTTAGTAAAGTATCAAAATTTAGCGATTGTAACTGTTTCTATCAAAATATGCAATCATTTTGTAAAAAAAAATTACGTTACTATGTTATAGAAATAAAGGGATTTCATTTTTAGAATGGAAACGAAAATTAATACAAAAATCAGGCATCAAATTTAATAGAGTGTTTTCAGGTGACGTCACAACCGGTTATTTTCTTTTAACTGTGTATCTACTGTAGGGCTTTTAACTGTTGCTAAGGCCGTTGTTTATCTGTTGCTAAGGCGGTTTTTATGTATGGGATCACGTGATTGCAAATCCTCCAATAGAAGAATTCCACGGCTGGTCATTTTCTGTAACTGTTAACCTCTGTAGGGCAAAAAACTGTAACATTTTATGTTGCTAAGGCCGTTGTTAGGTCCGAGTCATGTAATTGAAAATGCTCTATACAATCAATTTTGAAAAATACTTTTTTGTAGGTCTGTATGTTTTTGCTTTGGTAAGTTGGCAATGCTACTACTCCTACCTTAATTGAATTGGAAGTTTATTATTCATATTGGGGGCATCTATAAATTATGGTCAAAAGGTTGGAAGGGTGTACAGCAGAATCCCACGTCAACTTTTAGTTTAGGGAATACTCATTTTTTTTAAAGCACAAGTTTAGGAAAAATGCGAACATTATTCAAAACATTGAATCATTAGCCAGTCAGTCGGGGTAATGTTTTTTATCTAACATGGAAGGATTTGTAATTTGTATAAAATGTTTTGCAATATGTATGTGCAAGTGTCAAGCCGACTAGACAAATAAGATATAAAAGAATTTTATTTACTGAAAAGTTACGAGGGTTGTTTTTTTTTTCAACTTCCGTTTTGCTCCTGAAAACAAAGTAGTAGGAATTTCGAAATAATTTTGGTACTGGTAGTTAGGTACATCCTTCAGGATCAATTTGCATCTTTAGTGCATAAAAATCAGGCATTTTTTATGTTAGTTATCGAATTTACAAGCGCGCTCCTCGAACTTATTTCCCGCCAGTCCATAGAGAATTTCGCTTTCCCCTCCTGCAATTTTCACCTGCTCGCCCATTGTTTAATGTTAAATGCTGGGCGAAAGGAGCGGTCGCGCGAAGAAGAAAGCGAAATTCTCTATGGGTTGGCGGGAAAAAAAGTTCGAGGAGCGCGCTTGTAAATTCGATAGCTAATAGAAAAAATGTCCGATTTTTATGCAGTAAAGATGCAAATTGATCCTGAAGGATGTACCTAACTACCAGTACCAAAATTATTTAGAAATTTTAATTACTTTTTTTTCAGGAGCAAAACGGAAGTTGAAAAAAAAACAACCCTCGTATATTGAAAATCTCATGTGAGAATATGAGAAAGAATGGAAGCCCAGCAAAATCTCACTAAATTTCTCCTAGGGGGAGAGAGGGATCCAAATTTTGGAACACAAAAACATATTATGTATTATATGGACGTCCCTTTACAAGCCGGAAATTCAGCGGTGCTCTTTTTCAAAGTGGTGCTGCCCTCTAACGAATAGCAGGGGAAACTGAGATACATAAAATTATGTTTTCTAAGTTTATTTCTAACAATTTTTCATAAAATTTGTTTTCTTCGTTATCAATAACTAATGTTTTGATTTATGGGGGATGCAATTGCCCTTCCGGCATCCCAAACCACCGCAGCTCAGAATTTTTCCTATTTTTGACCATAGAAAACATTTAAAATTTCTCTGTAACCCCGTAAAAACAACAATATCCCTCCCCGAAATTTTTTTCCACTGATATAAGTGAAAAAAAAAAACCTCTTGAATAAAAACATACTGTGTTATATTGTGAAATCGACATTTTTATGCATGAAAAACTGTCCACGTATATTTTTACTAATTAATATGTTGCAGGTGTCCCCAAGATGAAGCCCTCTGGAAAGAGCTGGAATTCGAAATGGAAAGTCTTATTGCTAGTATTACTGAACGTGAACAATGTTAAACCTGATATTTTTTATCACCACAAATTAAAGAAATTCATAACGGCTGTAGCCTTTGCAAGAGCTCTAGGAAGAAGACCGACCATCTTGCCAGTGCCAATTCCAATACCAATCCCAATCGCACAAAATGAAGTCATTAAAATACCGTAAGTAAACTTTCCAAATCGTTAACAGACTCAAAGCTAGAAAATAACATTTTGGGTACATTTTTCTTATTCAGGGGTAGTTTATTACACAGATGGAGTATGTATATTGTTTGCATTTACAAACACGTTCTTGATGTGGTCCTTTATTTAACCTCTCGTTGGTATTTATCCCACCCCCTTGATAACAGCAGATCAAGTCCATGAACAAATTATATTTTAAACCCTGAAAAACAGCCCCAGGACTGGAGTAAAACAATGGAAGTTAAGATCAGGGATGCAGAATATGTCCGATCCGGCGATCTAGGATCAGGGGAAATTTTAGCCATCTGGGGAAATTTTGTGGAAAAGTATACTATTGAATTCAATTTCAGTACAGTTATGAAAATTTACGTGGCGATTCTCGCCTTCACCATCACAGATCGAAGGTTCACTTTCGAAAACTCTTAAGTATCTTGGTTTAACAAAATAAGTCTATTGGTTTTAAAGATAGAACTTTTATTTAACTTATTTTTGATACCGACGATAATTCTGAATTTTTGTAGGTCTTTATCACTTTTTAAAATTGTGGAGAAATTTCGTAAGCATTGGGGGAAATCTTGGAAGTAAAAATACTTTCTGCATCCCTGGTTAAGATATGGGCTAGAGTAGCTTGGGTTACACAGGTATAGGGATAGACACAAAGGTCCCCTTCATAAGCGTAACGAAGGAGGGGGGTATTTGGGATGTAACTCCCCCCCCCATCGATGGTTTCTTAAACATGAAAAAATTTCCCTTTACAAAGAAGGCGGTTCACAAGGAACTGTTCTTTAAGGAACTAACCCAAAGGGCCTCAAAATGAATTTAAACACTACATTCAGACAAGTTTTTTAAAAATTTCTGGGGGAGAACCCCCAGAATTTTTTATTTGAAACAAACAAGATTTTGTGAATGTTTTCTTGAAATAAATAATCATTAAAGCTAATTTTAATTTTGTGAAGAGGCCGTTTTTAGGAGGTGGAATTTTGTGAATGGGCAGCAAAAGGGCCCCAATTTTCGGCTGGATTGCTGCTTTGTAAAGTTGATGACTAAAATTTAAAATATTAAGGAAGTGAAAGGCCGTAAATGATAGATGTAGATGGATGTGCGATTTAAAATGTTTAGAGGGCCGAATTAAAAGCGCTGGGATATGAATGCCCGTATGTTGTTTAAGGTAAAGCATGGCTTCCCCTAATTCTCTCATCCCATTCTTCTCCAGAAGACACAATAGCAATACGTCTCGACACATCTTTATACACTTCTCAAAACAATTAAAGGATATTGGGGAATTTTATACGTATTGGAAAGGAATGAAATATTTACAGTGGTTCAAGCATTTTTCATAAACACAAGAAGGTCATTAAAAGAAAAACCATGCAGATATTAAAAGAAAAAGAAAAACATTTTTCCTTTTAATGGTCGAAATTGGAAAATGCACATTTTGTGCGGTTAAGAAAAAAGATGAAAAATCTATCATTACTTAATTAAAAATCAATTTCGACTGGGGGTAGGGTTTCCCTGGACTGGTAACAACGTTGTGCACCTGTTTTCCATCAAGTATGTTAATTTATTAATGAGGGGCTGGGGTATTTTCTCCAACTCCCCTTTTAGAGCATTTCCAGCACCTGAACTGTTTTAGACTATGTGAACTCTTGTAAGTGTGTTCTTTTTTTTTAATTTACAGTTTTAATAAAAAAGGGGGGAAAAGAAAATAAAAAATGGGGGGGATATGTATCAAATTCCCCAATCAATATCCTTTAATAATTTTGAGCAGCATACATAGATATGTTAAAGAGGGATAATTGGTACTGAAATTTCATTTGTACCAACTGTTAGCCCACAATAACCACTTATGGCAACTTTTTTGTCTGCCCTCTAGTATGTCAGTCCTTGAAGTCTGTAACAACTTAGCTGAAACATTCATTTAAGATAGTTCAGCTAATAATTTAAAATATAAATACTATATAATTCAACAAATATTTCTTCCAACTCGTTTCAGAGCTGGAGGAGGACCAGCAAAAACCATGGTAATAGGTGGAGCAGGAGGTTCCAAAGATGCAAGCGGGATAGCCCACCTATTGAACGGTGCATCCTCCACTTCCAACCTAGGGTCTGGCTTCACGGGATCGACTTCATACGGCTACCAGCTGCCTGGGATCAGCAACCCCAATGTTATCAACCTATCATCTCTCGGAGGCTTGAGCGGGAGTGAAAGCAACGTCATCAATTTGGCAGCACTAGGGAACAACAATGCAAACTCAGGAGGAAGCAAGATTCTGATTTTAGGTGCTAACGGAAATAACTTGCAAGGGTTATCAAATGGCGGACCATCCATAATACAACTAGGAAATCCAGGCAACGGACTAAATGGATTTAACTTTGGAATGAACAATCTGGGCCCAACATTCACAGATTTGAATAGTTTGAATTTTGGAGAGATGCAGGGTGGATTTAATATGGCTCCATCTTCGATATTTAAAGCGCCACAAAATGTCTACAGGGACAAACACAGGAGGAGGATTCCTCCGAGGTTTAATGGTCGCAGGATGAGAACTTCCAGTGAGCAAAACAATGGAGGGTTTGTGCCTTCAAACAGTCAACAAGGCAGCCATAACAATGATCCCAAGAATTTTCCAGGACATGCTCCTGGTAACATGCAAAGACCATCAGATGACAAATACAAAAAACCCATTCCAGTTGGTGAAAAGTTTGGATATAAGCCATAGACAAAAGCTTTGTCAAACACAAAAGACAATATTGACAATGTCAAGTAGATTTGGCTACTAAAGAACACTTGCATATTTAACACTTACAAAACTAACTTTTAAAAACATTTTATATAAATATGAATCTTATTTAACTAATGCATTCACCTACAGCTAGGATTGTAGAAGAAATGTCATGTTATACTCTTACAAGTGCCTTTAACCCTTCAAGACAGGCCTGCACATGCACAATGGGCTAGATGGCCAATGGGCTAGATGCAATCCGCCAGCTATCTTTTTATGGCCCAGTAAGTCTTAAATGAGTCTAAAAATTACTATTGTAACTACAAGGAAGTATAATCTACAATATGCATTTTTTTTTTATCTTTATGGATATACAAAAGAATTCACCCATGGAAAAATGTTGAACTATTTAGTTCACCAAATGGAGATGAATGAAAAAAAAAAGGTTTCAGAAATTTTGAAAATACATAAGTTTTATTTAAGTTATAAAGCAAAAACTTAAAAGCATCTTTCGAACACACAAAAATCGCTGGGTCATTTTTCTCTAGGTAATATTCATATGTTTATTAATAATCTAAAAGAAATGAGAAAGCACTAGTTAATTTGATCAATATTTTAACCTTTTTGATCAAACCAACTAAAATGTTAAAATTGTCATAGTTTGGCCTGCATCATAGTTAAAAGTTGAGCAGGCCTGCTAACCAACATACATTAACACCACATTTTAAAAAAAAGTATTTTAATGAGCACTGACAACTGTTTAACAGTTAGGAGTAAAATACACCAGTAGGCTTGGGTGTTAATAAAAAGGGGTTTTTTTATTTATCCACTGAACTTATAAGCCAATTATTGCAGGAAGGATTAGTGAAATACACTATATTAATATTATAATATTAGTAATATATACAGAATACTAAAATAATATGTATTGCTTATATTATCTGTTTTTCATTGTATTATATCAGTTTCATGGATTTTCATGCAAGACAAATCATTTAACTCTGTATGCAGGCATACAAATATATTACATTTCTTAACCCCTTAAATATATAGTCAGCTGTATACATATTAAGGATAAAGTAATAAACCAGGCCTTATTAACAATGCTTAAAATAAAGCAGACAATGTGATGAATTTGATGACATTAATCACTTTGCCCTACTTGTTTAGGACATTATTAATAATGCCCACCCTAGAACTGGAAAAGTTATTATTGCCTGTTCAAGATTACCCATAGAACATGTATAAGGAAAACAAGTTTCTGTGCTGTATTTGACTTCAAATAGAAGAAAAGTAAAAAGATATAAATCAAAGCTGAATGAATTTACTCGTTCAAAGCGTTTTTGTGATGGAAATTGAAATCTTTTAGTTCATAATTCATTCAAAGATGGCACCTCTGTTATCCTTAAGTTTTAATCTTTAAGGTCTCTATTTTTACTTTGTTGAAGAGATTAGATTTTTTTCTTCAGACAATTCCCAAACACTAAAAACATGGTGGAACAAAAACAAACATGGTGGCACTGGAGAGCCAGCAGCAGCAGAATTCTATCGCAGTTAAGGGGTTAAAAAGAATTGACATGTCAATAATCACTTGTAGTATGAAGTGTGTGTTATAAGAAAAATACTTTAATCTTAAATGGGAATTTAAACCAAAGGTTGATTGCAATGCATTTTAAAATGAAAACACTTATAAGAATGCATATGGAAAAGTTTTCTATTATTTTCTTTGTTTAAAAATATCATGTATTCACTGTAATAAAGACTCAAAACCAAATTAATTTTACTTTAATTTTTTATTAAACATTCTATATTGTACAGATTTCTGTGATTTTACTAGAAATTATTTCCAACCTACACACAATTGTTTTGCGACAGAAAAATTGCTTAAACAATCTCTCTCAAAATGGAATTGTATGCCTTAATTTTAGATGCTATGGACATGTCCACATACTTGTCTCCTATGGTGACAATAACTCCTCCGATGAGAGCAGGATCGACCTGAAGAGTTTAAAAACAATTAGATATTTTAATGAAGTAATAACTACAAAATATAAATTTCACTGGAATGGCAGCCTTGATATGAAGTTCTTTTTATATTAATAATGTTAAAAAATTACATTGGAAAGAGAAAATTTAAGTACCTCTCCCTCTATATTCAAATAACTATCAATGTCAAAAATATGACTGAAAACTGTTTTACACACAAAACACTTAATTATGAAGCTCATAATGCAAAATTCTTAAAATAAAAAAGGAATACTTACCTTAGTTTTTAACAAAACTTTTTCATTTTTATTCAAAAATGATTTCAGAGTATTTTCAAATTCAGCAAGAGTGGGGGCATCAAGTGGCTGTAAAAAATAATCATGAAACAACCTAAATATTAGTTCAATGCCTTTCTTTACCTTTTTCATGACAAAAAGTTATTCTTGGATACTTAATTATTTGAAAGGTTATAAATTGAAGGGGGATTAAAAAATACTGTGAAAAGTTACAACATGTAGTTTAGAAACCCATTGTGAAATTTTATATTTATCATGAATGGTTGATTTTATGAATTTTTTTTGATGAATTACTATTATTGAAGGAATACTTTTTAATAGGACATAAAAATCATACATGAAAATGATAGAGAATAAATCTACTACTATAAGTAATAGATTTATACATTAATATTTGATTCTTATAAAAATATTTTTCTTTGAATGTAGAGCAAATTCCTATTCTAATTTTATTTGAGTCAAATAGGGATCATTTTTCGGTTTTATTTCAGATAAAATATACATAATGAAGAGAAACAACAATTCCACCCTTTCAAAATAAAACTTGAACAAAAGCTAATTATTTTTTAAATTTAAATTTCTATAGCAAATAAAACAGAAGAGCAAACCATTAAATGACACATAAAATACTAACCTTAGCTGAAACAATTTCACAATGAACTTCACCCCTGATGGTACTCATAACACCACTAAAGCAATCCAGAACAGATCCCAATGATTTCAATCTGCCATTTTCAGCCATTGAAGCTAAATAAAAATCCAGAGGGAAAAATTAAATAGTGAATATCAATAATTTTTCGTGATTAATGAAATAAATTTCACAATACTTTTAAATACTTATCTATATTAATTAATGCTTAATAATTTATTAGTAATTAGTATAATAATTAAGATAAAATACTACTTTTTAATCTCCAGTTCCATTATAGTTCTCATCCAATATTAAAAATTTGTTTTTCTTAAGTACAAAGGCCATCAAAAAACAATATCAGATTTTTTCCCCTTGAGTTATCACAGTAGCTCCATATTGAAAAGGGGGTCTGGGAGATTCCACTCCAGAATTTTTTTGGAAATTTGATCTTTTAAAGGAGTGATTTAGCTTATTTTGAGACCCTTTGGGTTACAACCAAAGAGCACCACTCCTTATAAAGCCGGAGATTTTTTCTACACTCTTTTAGGTACCCATCTTCAGATGTAGGAAGTTGTAACTATACGTATTCAGGAGTGTATTATAAGTTTGGTTGCTTTGGTAATTCAAATAGCAAATTAAACTAAAAAACAAAAAAAAATGTTTTTGCAATATTTTCATAGACTGCTTTATTTATCAAAATATGAATAAATTGAAGAATGAAACTAGAGCAATTATTTACTTAAAAAAGTGAATATTCAAAAATATGAAGTCAATTAATGAAATTTTGAACCCATTAGCTTATGTATACTTTTTTCAAAATTCCACACCTTTAAGAAGACTAGTTTATAATTTTTTTTGTGATATGAAATTCTAATCTTCTATCTAAACTCACCGAATAATTCAACATGAAATAAAAAATGCAATGAATTCACCCTTCAAAATAGCATGTTGTAACAGGGGGGTCGTGGGTTTACATCCGGAAAATTTTACATTTTCAACATGCTAAAAAATGCACTTTTAAGGGGACCTCTCCTGAATAGCATTTGGTAATTATAACAACTAAAATAGGGTCTAAAAATTTTTGGATCCTGCTCATGGGGGGGGGGCAGACCCGGGGCCTCCTTTGGCTATGCCACTGAATGATAAACACCCTTTGGTTGTCTTTATACCATAGGCTGTTAGCCCACACTGAGAGTTGTCCTGCTTTTTATTTCACCCACTGCACATTAGACAACAGAAGTTGATGAACTCTTACATTTTGTTAAAATGTACAGCATCCAGTCAGCCGTGACATAACAATATTTCCCTATAAAAAGACTTTTTACAATCCAAGTATACACCAAAGAAAAATATACTTTATATACTTACCGAGTAAGTTTATGGTGAGGGGAGAGTAATTTTTCTTAAGAAGTACTTTTCTCAAGGCATCTGTGGTAGAAAAAAATACCAGATATTAATGAATGAAATAACAATAATTGAAATACTTTCTAAATCATTATCTTTTCCTATGCAGCTTGGTAAAATCTGCAATAAAACTGTACCTTAATCATTAATTTTCAATTTCAAGCATAATAAGGCAAGTAAAAATATAGGATCTATGTGAAAGCATGTAATAAATGTCAAAAATCTAATTGCATTTTGTTAACAGTACCTAATTAAAATAACATTAAAATAAATTTTATTTTAAATCCCATTCTTTTAGATTTAATTCCAAGACATCAATTAACGCTTTTCCTAACCTTAAAAACCAAATCGAAAATATTTTATAATTTACAGAAGAAATAAAGAATATGTCATTATCATTTTTTTCTTAATTATCAATTTAAAAATTTGGTAAATAGTTATTAAAAGAATGATAAAAATTATAGTAACTAATGGTACAATTATTATTTAACCCTTCAGAATGCACATCTCACTGGTGAGACGGTGGTGAAAAGCTTCCTATAATTAATGCTTTAAATAGATTAGAGTGTGATGCTAAGCTAATGTATCACTTAGAAATAATATCAATATATTTTAATCAATTTCAGAAAGTAAAAAACAATCAATTTTAATAAAAAATATTCTATTTAAATAAAAAAAATCAGCAACCCTGTGCATAATAACACCTTTTTGAGATGAAATACTCTATCCACAGATATTTATCAAGCATTAACAACTTGGCAAAATATTATTCGCCAAAAATACCTATTACTTATATCATAGGTAGTAGCTTAAAGAAGCACTTACCAATTTTAATATTTACTTTCAACAAAGGATTAGAAATAAACTCCCTGAGTTTTGCATCCTTTTCCATAAGATTCTGCAAAATCACAAAGTTTTTAATTACTTACTACACCAATATATTTTGGTACATCAGGATTAGCCAGGCGCAAGTGTCGAATGTTCTGATAAATCATCAAAAATAATCAAAATAGATAAAAATTGAAATATATCAACTAGCAGAGTAGCTTTTTCTTTCAATATTTTTAATGTTTTATGAGAAATTTCTAAAATGTTGCCAAAAAAGGGTCCAATTGGTGAGATATGCGCCCAGCTAATCCTAAAGTTCCCATTTTCCTTACTTTTTAAAACATAATAAAATGTTCTGACTCATGATGCCACATAATTTAAAGCACATTTTAAAAAAGCCTCTGCAGATTATCTGCTTAATTATACGACCACAGCAGAAAATAGGGTAAATAATATTGAGTCTTCACTGGTATGAATTTGAAGCCTATTTTTACCTTTAAATCTTTCACATCTTTCTCAACGTTATCAATCTTCTTCTCTTTCATGGCAGCAGAATACAATGCAGTAGCATAACGACCTTCAACACCAAAGACTGTCACAGGAGGCTATAAAAGAGAAAAATTGTAATAACACTGAAACTTACAAGACATTCCAAAAATATGCTACTGTGTTGCAGTAGTAAAGCTTTAGTGTAGAATATTTTAGGTAGAGATTACCTTGATCATGGCCGCACATCTTGCAGAAGTGCTGCTGAATTGGCGAACCTTAAAATACAAAGATTATTTAAAATTCATACAATTTTCAAGCACTTGAATACATCCAATTAGGTACAAATTAACATTGCAAGAAAATAAATTTTTAGTTTTATACCATAAATCGGTACAATTCCGTTAGAGTCCCCGCTAAATATCACTAATATCCAAATCGCTAAATATATCCAAATGTCAACAAATTTTTCTGACTTTTATTAATAAACTGAATAGTCATTGATCTAATTAAACATTTTAATTCAGAAGTTTGAAATTATTTATAAATATTTCTACTTTTTGTTGTCTAAAAGAACCGGGCGGTATTTAGCGGGGACTCTAACGGAATTGAACCCATAAATCTTATATAAGAAATATTATTTGCACAATTCCAGTATCCATCCCATTAAATAAATAACAAAGAAATTCTTGACACCAAAGACTCAAATATTTCCATTTAATTTTCATACTATCAATATAACTGGAGTATTCAAAAAATTTGGTTTGCTATTTTGAGAAACTTATGGCCCGTCTGATGAGACAGAACGGTTGGGAATGTATACTACGGCTCCGAGCTTCTGTTGCTTGACCTCATCTGACCCCCGGGAGATCCCACACCGATTTGGGGTCCGCGCAATGAGCATTTCGGTTCGGGGTTCCCAGATAATTCCTCTTTGCGCTTTTCTTGGCAAGTGAGGAGGATTGCATTAGGTCGGAGTTTCTTCTTTTCCAAGGGATTTAACGTGTTTCGCCGAGAGTGGAATTTTTTCTTTTGTGTTCGGCCTCTGTCTTACGCAAATAACATTTCCCCTTTAGGTGAATACGGACCTCCATGTTTTTAATGGGGGTGCTTCACTATTACAGTAAAATTTCAAATTTTAAAAGAGTTCACATACTATTTCTCTTTAATTGGCAAAAACTCATTAAAATTAACATTAAAATAGTTATGGAAGTAAATCTATTACAATTAATAATTAATTACAATTAATAAGGAAATATATTAAAAACCAAAAAAATGTATAACTCAAAAGGGACTGAGCAAAAACGTACGGAAGTATATCTATCAATATTTTTAAAAATCAAATTTCAAGCTAATTTTGGGGTGATTAAATTTTTGAATTTTTCTATATTTCTTTGGTTAGTTAGTAAATTTCTAAAACTAATCAAAGAATTATGATTATAATATTTCATATTATTATCTTATTTTTTGGTGAATCAAGAAGAACGTTTTACTTCTTAAAGCTTGAACTAGCTTTAAAAGTACTAAATATAAGGCTTTTAAGTTTCACTTTTTTACATTTTCTGATGTTTCTCTATGTTAACACGTGATTTTAATGATATCTTTAACGCAAAATATTAAATTAAAATCATCATTGTGATCACGGAGGTTTCAGTGTGTTTTTAGTATCTCTAATGTTGGACATTTTATATATGTATATTCTATAAACTATATAGATTTTTAAGGTTTTGGGAGTCTTAATATGTAATTAGAAATAATACCACAGCAAAGTGCATAGAACTTCCCTAAACGATTAAACCTATTTAAAGGATTTTATAAATGAAACAAATTTTTAATCCTATAACATAAAGCTACATGATTATGACAATTTAGTGTGATTTGAACTTTTTTTATTAATAATTTTGAACACAAAATCCTAAAAATATGTTTAAATATCTTAAATAAGCGGGAGGAACTATATGTTGGTGAGCGTAGGCCAATCCCAACACCCCTTAAAAAAGTAAACCGTCCCGTTTCTCCTAGGGCTGCCAAGCGACAGAAAATCAGAGCCGTAGTATAACAACAGCCATATGTATAATGTCAACACTATCATAGACAGCAACAAAACATTTCTATTAAAATGACATAGCTACATATGTAATGAAGCTTAGAACCAATGAAGAAACCAGATTTTTATAAAAGATGAGTTCTTGCTGCAGCCCTGCACTTATATGTTAAATGGACTTAATTTTGAGCTTTCATGTTGAGCTCGGTATTTCGAAAACACCCGGAATTCATGCTGTTAAAAAACCGGATTTCCGGCGCTACCTTTGAAAAGCAACAAACCTGATATGAGTAGGTTCCCTAATTATTATTGTAGGTACATTATTCTAAGAAAGTCACAATGCGAATCGGGACTAAATCTCAAATAAAAATAAAATTTCCTTGATGGAACAGAAAGCATGAATGACCATTGAATGTCAGTTTATGGCAAAACATTCTCATTTAAAGCACGAAAATAAGTAAAAACCATAAAACATTGGTATCAGTATCGGTTACTATAGCATGCAGAGTGATCTGTTAAATAATATCCCCTAGATGCAATTCAAATTTGAGTAAAAATAAAAGAACCTACAGGCACCATTGCGTTACCAATAAACGACATTTTCTTAATTTTAAATTAAATTTTTATACAGAAAAACTTATTTTCGGAATGCAAAGGTTACACACTCCAGGTCGTTTTATGTTGTTGCCAAATATGAAAAGAGAAAATTAAGTAAACAAGTTTTAAAGTGTTGCCGATAAAAATTCATAAAATTACAATTCAGCATTATTTGTTATGAGAGCACGCAAACCTGCGCTTACCTTTCATATTTAATATTGGTTTAAAAAATTGAAATGTTAAAACCCAAAGTTTTTGGCGCAAGTTCACAACTGCTGATGTGCCAATTTTTAGCGATAAAAGCAACCCTAAAACAATGTTAAAAGTGCCGTTTAAAACGCCAAATGTGCCGTTAAAAACCCAAATCTCGCCAACCATCAGCAGTTGTGAACTTGCGCCAAGTTTTTAATTGCATTCAATAATTATTAAAATTGTTTGTTTTTGTGTGAAATTCATTTACGCCAGATTTTTGAAGTTTACTACAAACTGCAACTCGGTCGCCAAATGTTTCAGCGCCATTGGCGGTGGCTACTTGGTTGGCAGGGTTACTTCTGAAGGTTCTTTTTCAAGCAGCAACCTTGTGATTTGGCTTTTCTCGCCATTCCCTCTAGAGGTTCGGATGAATGATGACGCGCACGCTGATTGCTGACTACAGGACGTTTTCATCGGAAAATTCAGTCCGAAATGTGAGTAAAAATGTATTTCTTTTTTACAATAGTTTCTCCTAGCTAAATGTTTGTGTATCCTTAAATTTTAAACTGAAATATTTTCCTATTTTATATAAATTGGTATGGTATAATTTTGTTCTTAATTGTGTGCTTTTTAAAACGTTTTGTCGATTAGTATTTCAAAAAGTTTTATACCATTTGTAGTGTATATTTAATGCGTTGGTACTGCTGTAATTCTGTTAGGGATCAAATTTTAATTTCACCTAAAAAGTCAGGGAATAGTTGGGGAAAATTGCTAAATTTGGCCCAAAACCTGGAAAATGAAAATTTTTAATGTTTGGAAGTCAATTGTGGCTCTAGTAAGTAGAAAAATTGTCAATTTATTGAAATTATGGGTTCAAAATTGCTAGAAGTAGATTTGCTGGATTTCTGAATTAGAGTGGGAACCCTATGATAAATAGTGTATAGTATTAAAAAACCTTATGTAGATAAATCGAAAATGCTTTTAAAATGTCACTGATGCATTTAAATAAAGCTTTTGAAATGTTACTAAAATGTCACTGATGCACTTAAATAAGGCTTTTGAAATGTTACTAAAATGTCCCTCTCATCTTGGGTTTTAGTATGGATATCTCAAAAATTACATTTTCAATTCAAATTGTGACCAATAACGGGCTTGAAGTACACAAAGGTTGGTCCTCTGTTAATATAAATTTTTCTTAAACTCACTCCCTGTACCTAAAATATTTTAAATCCTCCTGACTAAGATTTCCTTTATCCCTTTAAAAAAGAAAGCTCTGTGCCTCTCATTAAAAACCTACCTTATTTAGTGGGAATGTACAAAGGACCCTTCCATATACTGATATGCATTATGTTAAAAGCAGGGTTGGAAAAAAACATGTTTTTTTCTAAAAAAAACAAAAAACGTGTTTTATTTGTTTTAAACGTGTTTTTTTTTGTTTAAAACGTTTTATTTGTTTTTTTTACCCACAACACAGGCATTCTAAAAAAACCCATGATTTTAAAAAAATTAAATTAAGTTAAGTTTTTAAAATTGAAAATGGATTAACAAAGCTACCCCTGACATCAAATGACATCTTGAGCTTTTTAGCACCTGTTTCTTTGAGCTTGGCTGAAGTAAAATGATTGTTTTGGAAATATGATACTATGTCAACAACTTCAGCTTTTACATTAGAAATGTCAATATATTTTGCTAAAAAGTTTAAGATACGAGCTAAATATTTATAAGTTATTATATTCATATTCATTTCAGTGCTTTTCAGTTCATTGGGTATTTTGACGACATTAGCAGCATTGATCGTTTAAAATATTAAAATAAAACATAAAGAAGAACAGGTCAATTATAAAAAAATATGATTTTTAAACAAGTTTATTTGTATTTTTTATTAAATAGCTTTCTAGAAAAAATAAAAAAAAAACAGTTGAAAGTAAATACTAAGTTTTATATACTAATGTCATTTGTTCATAGAAAAAAGAATTACTAAAAAAGTACATGTGTTTTAAACAATGTTTTTTTTTTGCTTTGTTTTAAACGTGTTTAAAACAAGTGTTTTAAACGTAACAACCCTGGTTAAAAGCATGCCATTATATCAAAATTCTATTCAATAATACAATAATAATGGAGTATGATTATTAAGTACCTAAGGATTAAGCGAGTGCAAATCTTGGCAATAGGAATTTAATTTACAAGGAGTGTCTTTCAAATTAAAAATTAAAAGCGACATTTAAATTAATTAAGCCTAGAGCTTGCACCAACTGGCCAATAATCCTATAGTACCAATTTTAATTGTAGTGTCATCTTGAAATCCTACACTGTAGAAAATAAAAGGGTATAATTTTGTGACCCCCTTGAAATCAATGATATAGGTTTAGGTTAGCAGAAAAAGATCATATCCTACTGAACCCTAGTTCATATCCTACGAAACTGCTAACATTTAAACATTTTCCCCAGTAATCTTAATATAAATTAGTATATTCCCAGTAATATTAATAAATCAAAAAAGTTGAAAGGATGACCTTCTTAAACAATACTGTATAAAAAAGTCAAAAATAACAATCAAGTATTAAAAAGTGGTATAAAAATGTTACCAACATCATTTTTACATTTGCATAAAATGTCGTAGTACGCCCAATTGGATTGCTGAAATAACCTGGGAGATAATAGTTTGTTTAAAGCTTAGAAGATATTTTAGGGAAGAAATATCTTGGGTACAGAATAATTTTAGGATTTGAAGTAAAAAAAATAGTAACTAACAAAAATATTAGCACTAAGTATTCAGTTCTTACACAATTCACTCTTAATGATTAAAGCTTAAGAAGTAAACAAATTACATATTTCTAACCATTAATGCATTAGCAATTTAAAAATTAAATCCATTAGGGAATATGATTAACATGGACACAGACAGTGGTATCATTTAGCTAAGATAAGGGGAAAGCGTACTAAAATTAGGTTAAAGGAAATTAGGTTAAAAGCTAAGTCTTGATACTTGTATTTACCCAGCCCTGATTAGGAAGCAAGATTCAATTATTATTCCTTACTTAACAAATTCTTCCTTTTCTTAAGCCTACTATTTAACTAGTTTCTTTGGTGTAGAAACATTTCAAATAAGATTCCTTTTCTTTCACTTAAGCCTTGTTAAGTATTTTTTGGTAAAGCATTCCAGCCATCTCAACATTAGTGGTTTTATTGATATAAAATTTTAAAAAATGTCTTACAATTTCATTACAGGATTCCTCTGAAGTTCTAGAATTACTAAATAATTCTTTTGTGTGGTTGACCACTTTTATTATGTGGCACCATTTGAAAGAGTTTTTTAGTTCAGAATTCAGCTCAACTGAAGTGGTAAATACCCAGATGGTTTTTTTGGAGAGGTTACCAGGTATACAGGGTTGCCAACTACTCCGGAACTTCCGGAGTTTCCCCGGATAAGTACTGAAAACCCGCGAATCCGCAATAAGAGTTTAATACTCCGGAAATCGGAATGGGACGATTCGGCGCGAAACCAAAAAAAAAAAAAACATTTTTTTAGTTTTTTTTTTCTGGCGTCGAAACGGCCCGCGTCGAATAGTAGTAGAGCCAGGGGTCACAGTCAGCTTATATTTCCTATAAATCCTATATTTTTGAAAAATTCCCGATTGAAAAAATCCCGAATTTTCATACAGTGCTTCCGGATGTTTGCTTGTAAAGTTGGCATTTTGATGGCGTGGTCACAGGCAGAAAAAACAACTTGACGGACGGTTCGCGATCGGCGACGGTGCGCGCGCGAAAGTTTTCGCGATCGCGCGCGACTTTGCGTCAATAACCTTGGCTTTTAATGCTTGTTTTTGGGGAAAATGTTCACTTATTGTAGTTCAAATGTGTCCAATAATTAGCTGGCAAATTAAAATAAAATATTTGAGTAATTTCTTGTTGTTTGCAAGAAGGCAATGGCAAATAGAAATTTATAGTTTGAACTTGAGAGTTTTAATATCAAATAAAGAATTACAAGGTTTGAGGATATAGGGTATATGAAAATTTTAAAGTAAAATTTAAATTTTGAATAATATTATTTAAGCATTATTTAAATTTATCAGAAAGAAAGTCTTACAAAATCTTCCATATGGGTAATTTTTTGGGTGTGAAATTAAACTTCTTGGGCTAAAGTTGTTACTCCTGTCTGTTAGTTTTTCATTTTCTGCTCAATTTATACATTTTGAGTCAGAATAACTATTGATGATTACCTACAGTTTTATTGAAAGTATAAGTTTGTTTTTTATTTTTTAAATTTAAATCTGTTAGGTTCATTTATTTAAAAATTGCATGAAAATATTTTTTTGATATACTATAGAGCTTAATTAAATTTTTATTCCTTTTTAAGTTATATTCTTGTAAAATACTGTTTTCGTGCTACTCCTGAAGTAACATAAAAACTCCTGAAATTTTTTTTCTGGACCCCTGAAGCTATCTAGAAAAGGTTGGCAACCCTGGGTATACATTAAATTCATTGTAGCCTTGAGTTATCAGTAGTTGTGAAATTATCTTTTCAATACAAAAGATTTAAATCTACCTTACTAGAATTGATATCAATTTAATTTTTTGTTACTAATTCACTCTAAAAGGTCAAATTAATTTAAATAAAAATTTCTCCTTTTTGTGTTTATAATGCTTCTGAAATTTCACACTGTTGAAATAATCTTATGTATTTACTATTGAGCTATTGGTGAAACATCCCATGAAAACTATACGTGTGAAGATAAGTTTGCCTGGAAAACAAAACATTCTTTTCTTACTTAAATTTTTGTTGCAGGAGCAGGAATCCTCTAGATTACTAAATAACTTTTTTATGTGGTTGACCACTTACATTATGTGGCATCATTTAAAATAGTTTTTTAGTTGGCTGACTTGAAGTGGAGCAATAAACCCAGATGAATTTTTTTCAGAGTGGTTACCAGCTATATCAACTTAAATTAGTTGTGAATAATATTAAACTCTAAAAAGTGTCAATGTATTTAAATGAAAATGCTTTCTTTTGCTTTGAATTTTTAAGTAGGTAACTCAATACCATTTTCAGCCCAGATTTAATGCTTCTGAAATTTTACTCTTAAAATTATCTCTCAAACTCCAAACTATGTGTGAAAAACATCCCATGAAAAATTTATCAAAATAATTTGCAAGCCAATGAAAAAATCATGTTTTAGAGAATGGACTTCAAAACACTGCTATAGTTGTGTCATATTTGTTGAGACTGATAAAATTACCTAACCATAATTATTTTTAATAAAAAATACATCTCCTTACATAAATTAACCTTTATACTATTTATTAAAAATATTTCAAGAGTAGTCAAATGCATTCATTTACCACTTTACTCTCTTCAACCATCAGAAATATTTAAAATAATAAATGAAAATAAAATTACCAGCTCCCTCCACACTTCACACAGATTGAACATCAAAATTAGTGTGTGATAATGATTGGAAATATAGTTGAATTGGATTCTATTCGTTAACTAAACCATAATTATATTTACTCTTATTTCTCTCCTGATGGATCGTGGTTGGGTAGCCCGCCCACCAACAAGTTCTGGCGGAAGAATCGTTTTTCTCCCCCCCCCCCCCCGATAAATTTCTGGGAACGGACCATCGGTCGGCACCCTTTCTTGTCATCCGTCTTGTCAACAACAGGAAACGGTCGGGTTGCAGGAAGCTACACGTGCGCTCGTAAATCAATCAGCATTCCTGAAGTCCCCCTCTCCTTGTCAAAAGTTCTCAAACAATCACGTTTCGGTAATCAAGCAATTTTCATGCTTGGCAAACTTAAGAAACAAATATAATATGTACTTTGAAAATTAAAAAAAAAATTAATGTTGAATTAGTTCAGTGAGCTGGGTTTTTTGTGAGGATTGGATTGGTGAGCGATAGCGAGCAGATATTGAATCAAAAATTGATTAATTCATAAATTTAAGTCTTTCTTGAAATTTTGGTACCTTTCGTAAATTAATCATCATTTCAAAAACTGAGAAATTCTGTTAAAATGTAAATTTAGAAGCTACCATAACCAAATTCATTGCACATAGTTATTTTACAATTAAATTAAGCAGGATAATTCTAACTTTTATGCTTTTTTTAACTTCTAGTTTTTTTTACACTTAGAAAAAATTCGACGAACTTTTAAGTGCACATTAAGTGTAAAGAAAAAAATCATAGTGATATATGTAATACCCCTTAACAAAAATAATGAGAATATAATTTTAAACAAATTATTTTTACTCAATTTTTTAGGAAAGCAAGCATATACCCCTCTTCTGAACTAGATGTTTTAGATATTATAAGGATATCATTGTAAATAGATAAATGATTTTTTGTAAATGGTTTTTCTTTCAGTCACTTCAGCTTGGTTCTAACCATACTTTTTAAATCACAACCTATAAAGTTGTGCATTTATTTACAGATAACTTTGCTGAAAAGGTTTAAATTATCTAATTAGAGAATAAATCTATTTTTTTAAGTAGACATGTGTGAAAAATTAAAGGTATTAAATCACCAATATATTTCTTAAATAGAAACTTACTTTAAAAACTAATACTGGGCAATTCCATGAAAATGTCAACCAAAATTTTAAAAGTTAAGAAATGTTAAAAGTAATGATAAAATTATATGTAAGCAAAAATTGTCAACAGAATATAACCTATAATTTTTACTATAATTGCTAACCTCTTCAGTTAACTCTTTCATATCATTTTAGTACACTATTTTGAATTTTTGCATTGGGGGAGATTCAGGAAATGTCAGTCAGTTACCAGACACACGTTATTGTAATTACTATCATTCTCTATTGTAGCAACATTTTTGAACTCAAATGCCATATTCTAAAAGCTTATGTATTGTTCTTTATCACCTTTTTAACTTAATGGAAAATTCCAATAAAATAAAATAAATTTTACAAAATACTTATTATTTTCCTTTGTGAATGTCAGTCAGTTACCCGTGGAATTGCCCTACTATCAAACAAAATATCTTTCATTTTCAACTGGTTCTAAAACCATTTCGAAAAACATGCATTAAAACATGAATAATATTTAAGGAATATTAAATCTTATCCAACTTCTATCAAAACTAGAGAAATTCTAAAAGCTTAGATTTTAAAGTTTAACACTTAAAATAGTTTCTTATTCAGTTTAAATCGATTTAAAAGGCTGCATTTAATGTCTTAAAATGCGTTCAAGATCAAGAAAAGGAACCATTTTTTTCTGTTTAACTATGTATATCCTGTAGTGTTCGGCAACTAGTGGTCAAAAAGTAGTTAACTACTAACTAGTCTGGGAAAATCTAGTTGCAACTAGTAGTTAACTATTTTTTCCTGGGACTAGTTGCAACTAGTAGTTAACTATTTCCCAAAGTAGTTAACTAGTCTATTTAATTTAATAACCTATTTTTTGCCCAAATTCCAAACATCTTTCTTACCTATATCACAAAAAACTTTATGCTTCGCTCAAAACGGTGCTTTTTTTCTGGTTATGGTATTTGAGAACTCTACCATGACACTGTAGTTATAAATAGCAGTGTAATTTTTTGTATATTTTGATAACATTTTTTAATAATTTTGAAATTTTAAACAAAATTAAGTAGTTGAAAATTTGAAAGTAGTTTCAACTAGAGTTATTAAAAAAAGTTGTTCAACTACTAGTTAACTACTAGTTGATCGGTAGTTAACTACTAGTTGCAACTAGTTCTAGTTAACTAGTGCCGAACACTAATATCCTATGTATACAATCACACTTAAAGAGTAAAAATTTATTTATAATTGAAGTTAGGGAAGCTAAACTTTTTTTTGGATTTAACTTAATTTATGGCACAATAAAATGCTAGACAAAATTTCCATCGCAAAAACTTGATTGAATTTCCACACAATTAAAATGAGAAGAAATTTTGCTTTGCATCACCTTCCAAAGCAGACAATTTTCACACTCAAAGGATTCCATGTAGCACACTGCACTAAAGTATCATAGAGAAAAGTGGGCTGTTAAATTTATGGATGTATTTTAAAGATGGATCAATAATAAAAATTGACTTTTAAAATTACATTTAAAAAGAAAATTGCTTTAATTTCATTTGGTCAATTTCAAAAGATTAATTTTAATGGCATGCAATTTATAATTTCTTTATGCCTAAATTTTAGTATGTATTGTAATAATGTAAAGGTTATTTCCTGGTTAAACTAATGATATCTTTTGTGTTGTAATTTTTTTAATAATTAATGTTTTTTTTTCTATTAAAGACTTTTTGGGATATCATTAAAAAACTGAATAATTTTCAGAATTCCCACTAAATATTTTATAAAAAAAGTAATGACCTTAAAAGTAATAAACCTTTAGTACGTAACTTTTGAGATTAAAGTTTTTACAAAAATTAATATTTCAAGAAATTCTACTCGGCAAAGTACCAGTCCTTAGCAGAGTTGGCTAGATTGGGCCAAATGGGTTAAAAAAAAACATGAGAAAAAACCCTCATTTTGGACCCATTTTTGGGGTTTTTTTCAAGAAAAAAACAACATTTTGTCTTAATATTGAAGAAAAACATTTAACGGGAAATAACATACTAAGAACTGCAGTTGAGTGGGTTTTTTAAAAATTTTAACCAGGTTTCAATAATTTGCTTTGTCCTAAGATATTTTTTTTTATATTTCATATCACACATGAAAATATTTAACTTGGAAAATGTAAGCTGCAAGTGATAAACTATAGTATGTGCCTGCTGCCTGCATATTACTGCTGTTAATATAATTTTCTGGAGGCGAACTTTTTCCTACAAATATTTTAAAATTTTATAAACTTCCGTTTGATAGTTTTTGCGTAGCGATAGTTGCAAAGTATTCGAAAATAAAATTTTCAGAATCAGAGACGTTGACGACAGTGACGGTTCCTCTTAATTTGTTTAATATTGAGAGACGAATATGGAATTATGTTTATGAAGAAACGAATATAAATTTATATTTAATACAACTTTCATTGTTTTTAGGATTGTAGCTTCCAGAGATAGGAATTGCTGTTGTTAAGTCATTCTTTTCTATTTAGATTCTGGGATTATTTCAAATTTTTTAATTGCGATTGATAAGTAATAGCTAGGCTAGGTTATGCTGGTGAAAGATATTAAAAGGACATCGTAAGCTTTAATTGAAAAGTGAAGGGTATTATTTAAGAGAAAATTTATTGAATGGAACCGTTACATCTCATATGGCAAAAACAGGTAATATATCTATTAATAATAATTAATTAGGGTAATAATCTATTTTAATGTTTGACATTGATAAATAATTAAAAATTCACAGTTTAAATTATAGGTATTAGAGGTTTAAATTATAAAGGTATGCAAGAGGTTGTAAAAAAAAACAGTTGGAATTTTTTGGTTTAAAGGACAGTTTATATGGTGTTTATATATAAGATATAAAAATTGAATGGTGTGAAAACTGGTAGGGGAGAGTGTTGTACCTTCGGACAAAAATCACGTTTGGATTTTTCTAAGACAGGAAAAATCATATTTTGATTATTTAAAGAGCCCAACCTATAGTCCTAACCTTTGTGAGTAGGAGGATATTTTTTATTAGCTAAAATCTTGAAAATTGGATTTTTTATTAATTTTAATAACTTGACGAAATTTGTGTCCATAGGTACAACCACCGCCTCTCCCTATGGACAGACCCGGTTGTACCTGTGGACACCCTTTAAAAGGGAGGTTTTAATTAAAAAGAGCTAAAAATGAACATTTTTATTGATGCTTTGCCAATAATTTCTTTGAAAGTGATTAAAAACGCAAATGGTTTTTACACAGCACTACAAAATCACTGCAATTTCTGATTAAATGATTAACCTTAACGTTTGAAATCTTTTTTAAAGGTTTAAATAACACAGACTATAGTTTTTATAAAATTACATATAAGGCCCATTTCCTACAATTAAAAAGTCAAATGTTTTTAGTAGCACTTTTCAAAAAATAGATTTGAGGATGCTATTTAATACAAAATTACCTAGTTATCATTACATAAAATAAACCAATCATTCATTTAATCATTTCATAGTAAAAAATTTGCAGCTTGTCAACTTTATTTCAAGGGGCTACAAGTTAGTAATTTAATGTGTTCCCAAATTCTCATAATATAATTTATACTCTTTATGTACTGTAAAATATTTTCATACATTAAGAGCAATACTTTTCCTTCTTGAAATACAAGGCACAATGATAAAAATGAAACCAAAAAATTGCATGTTTTCTGCAAAATGTGCAATTTTATTACAAGGTTTACAAAAAAAGAGGTGTCTAGCGAAACATATAATAAAAAAACATAGAAAATAAAGAGGTAAACTCTACTAATCATAATATTAACTCTACTAATCATTATATTATTGTTATTGAGAAAAATTTTCTTTTACAATAGACATTTTTTTAGGTTTAAAAAAAAAGGAAAACTACTTATCCTTTACTATTATTATTTCAGATAAATTTTTAAATAAACACTTATATAAGCCCTAAATATATCTATTCTATAACTATCTATAATTAGAAAATAATTAGTTTAAATCTTCTGTAAATATTTCGGTAGGTTTTAAACCGTTTCCAGGGTAATTACAGGGAACACTTAACTTGTTTTCCTACACATCTCAATTGGACTTTATAGCTAGATAACATTTGAATTTGTAAATAATAAATCTACTCACAAGCTACAGTTTTTATTTTAAAATGTTAGATATTTTTGTTACATAAGGGAAAGCGATTGATACATTGATTTTCTATCAATATGCCCCACTAGTGGGTTAGTCGGATACATTACTTGGGGTATTTTGATAAAGTGATTTATTTTCTCAAAAATAGTAATAAACAACAAAAATTTGGGAATAATAAACGATTTTTATTAAGAGATCCTAAGCCCTTAATCACAAATTTCCCATTCAAAGATAAAAAAAAAATCATAGAATTTAACGAATGGTCATTTGTAAAAAAATATCTAGTTATGGAATTAAGATGGAATTTTCATATAAGTATAATTTCTACAGAATTAGTAGAATAAAATTCAAAGGTATCTGTCGAAAGTTATCCAAAAATTATAAAAAATACGACCCTACTTAACTGGTTATTTTTGGACATTTGTAGAACTATTTTGTCACTGGTTTAAACTAATACCTTTTAACTAATGGTCATGTATTTATCAACTATCTTTTCTTTTACAAAATTTACTACACATAGCTACAATGCAAGCTGTTTCCAATCCTAAATCTTACTTAAAATAAATTTAATTTTTAGTGTAGTCTAATATAAATTTTGTTTCAGCATCTCAAATTCTCCCTCTTACATTTGAATAAAGAATTTCTTATGAATGGATTTTAATTCTTTAAAATAACTTTTATTTGTTGTGTTGACTTATTAAAGATTTTGTTTCAGCCTCTCAAATCACAACGTAACGCAAGAACTATTTGATAGAAATTTATGAAATTTGAAACGTTTGTAGGGAAATGTTTGGAGAACATTTTCATACGAAAAACGTTGATTTGATTATTAATTTTTGAAAATAAATTAGGGAGGGAAATTTTCAAATTTTAGGCTCCTATTATTAAAAAGAGTTCAGCCGATTTTATTTTTTATTCAAAATTAATGCAAACGTGGAGGGATGTATGATTATTGAAGACAAATTTTGATAAAAAAAAAGTTTGAGGAAATTAGAAGACATTTATAAGTTTGAACATTTTATTTCGTTTTATTTAATGGTATCACAAAGTTAACAATGAAAGAATTGTTTTAAAACGCAGTCTAAATTTTAAAAACCTTGTAATATCTTATTATTAAAAACGTAAAAAGGGTGAGGGGCCGTTCCCCGAAAAACCCGAGCTCATTGAGAATTTTGATGGTGATTTTCGTGTTCAGCGACACAAATTCTATAAGAATTGACTGTTTTCATCAAGGAAAAAATTTTGAAGGTCCAATTTGTTGAACAGTGTTATTATATGCCCAAGTAGCATGGAACCTTACGGCGAACCTTTTCCTTTTATTGTTATTGGGACATTACAAAAACCCAACAAATGGTTGGGTTGCGGAAACCATAGAAACCATTGGAAAACAAAAGAATGCCTTTCTGCGCATGCGTCATGTTCACTCGCCATGACGCTTCTTTGATGACGCGACAGAATTCTCGCCTTTCAAGATGGACGCCTATCCAAGTTCAAGTGAGTAGTATTTTAAAACTTTTTATCTTATTTACTTTTAACCTCGATTGGGATAATTTATAATCACCGGTTCATTGCATGAATTTGATCAAGCACTCAATCCGGAAAATGTATGTAAACAAATCCAATCCAATCATTGCGTGGATTTGTTTACATCCTTAATGTTGTTAAATTCGTTTTCAGCAAAAGTATTTTGGACGAGATTTCTCTTCTTTGTTGTTTTTCCTGAAAGTTTCTTTTCTTTCTACCTCTCATAAGCAACCGAGTTCTATGAGTGGTGGTAAGTTCAAAACGTGAATTTGAATGAGTTCGAGTTGGGTTGTGAAATAAATTGTAAGATCCTGACCTATGTTTCCAATACTAATCGTAGCTTTTAATGACATTATTTTAAAATTTGAGTTGAGACATTAATATTAGGTGCATGTTATGCTTTCTGTAGTTGTGTTAATGACCTATTACGTTTAAATTTCCTTCTCAAAATTTTCAAAATCTGATTAGTTTTTGTATACAGTGTATGTAAATATCATATATTTACTACACATTAGGTAACTCTTGATATCTTTAAAAATCTTTTGTGTAAACTTAATATGTGAATATATCTCCCACAATGCAGAATTTTTTTTCTACCAAGCCACATGACCTAGGTTTAAATTCTCACCCCCTTAGATGGTTCATAGACTGAAAACCAAGTAGGATCTGGAATGAAAACTGTGGTCATGTGTTTTACCACTTAACTGGGACATTACCTTAAACACCCCTTGATCACAAAAATATGCGAGCTTTGTAGGCCTTGGTCATTAGTGCACTAATGAGCTTATTGTAATCTTTTCATAATTCAATGTTTTGATAAAGTTATAACATCCCTTTGACTGAAGTAGTAATCTAGGTCGACAAATGGTGAGGCATTTCATTTGCCATTCATTGTTAGCATATTGTTTTGAAAATCTATCTATCCTAAAATAGATTGATAATAACCGATTTGATACTAAAAAGTTTCAAACAGCGTAACTTGAGTGTTTGCTTTAAAATCACACTATGTAGTCCAAATTCAAAGTAGGTATTTAAAATGATTACCAAGTATTTTGAAACTTGCATTCTTAAACAAAAATATGAGAATAGAACATATAAAACTAATACATTAATGACTCATTTTGTATGATAATGTTATAAATTTGGCCTTCAAATGGGATTCATGACATCACTGACAAGAAAGGTTGGAATCTAGAATAGTTGCAACTTATTCAAAACAGGTCCTCCATGGCATACAGCTAGTGCCAATTTAAACAGTCGTCAAACTTTGCGACTGCTCTACAGCTCTTTAGACAATCTCCCTAATTGCCGTAAATTCCCTTTTTGAATCTTTTAGAGATAATTTATCTTCAACAACTTACATTTAATCTCGTGTTCTATTATTAATGGTACTTATCCGTTAGCTGGGCACAAATGTCGCCAATTGTGAACTAAATGCTCGCCAAGCAAAGCGAATGACAATACAGTCAAGTGAAAACGAAACAAATGCAGTAGGCGACAGTTGGAACAGAGAATTTCTTAATTCATTCTAAATTTTATCGGGATTTTTTTGCTTGCGCTCGTTTAACGGATAAGAACCATATTAATTATTCACCCCTTTATGGGGACAGATTTGATGTAGGTTGAATGGTCACCAGTGGTGGATCCAGGGGGGTGGCATTCTGGAAAGTGCCCCTCCTTGGACCCAAACATACTCATAAGTACGAAAAAAGTCTAAAAAAGAACTCAAAATGAGTTAAAACCCAACTTTTGCAGGTCAAGTTTCAAAATTTTTTCTGGGGGAGGACCCTTATAGCCCCCAGCAGTACCAAAAGGGGATCTTGAGTGATACCTTTTAGAAAATCCCCAACATTTTGACATTTTTCTCGAAAGATAAAGGTGATAGTCTGAAAAAGTGGCCTCTTCCTTGGAGGCGTGCTGGATCCGCACCTGATGGTCACTGCTATAGAGCATTCACCAAGTTGGCAGTCACTGTGAAGGACCTATACCAAATCTGTTCCTATTTATGATACATATTCATTACATATTTTTATAATGTTTTGTTTTAGATTCTGCAATAGGATGAATATTATACTCCTGAAATTTGAAGGAAGTTATGTTCCACCTCCATCTACCATTTTGCTGGTCATTGGCCATAAGTAAGTAAATCAAATTAAAACTTCTAAAAGTTATCTCATGTCACCTTAGATGTAGGTGAATCTTTTATGAACAGTTCCTTAAAAAAATTTGTGATTGGGTTTTGCTACGTTAAGATTAGAACTTTTCAATCATTGGGGGAACTAAAAACAGCTGAACACCAAGTAGTATCTGTGCTTTAAAGCAGTGGTCTCCAACCCCTGGTCTGCGGAACGATGCTGGTCCGTGGATCAAATGGTACAGGGCCGCGGGTCGACCATTTCATTGAAAATGAATTTAAATTCTTAGGGTTTATACTCCAAATTAAAAACATCTGTGTTTCATTAAATTTTATTTATTTTAAAAAGGGGCCCGAAGTAGTGACATAAATCATGCACACCATGAGAACTATCTTATTTTTCCTAGAAAACTGAATAAAAACGCTTCATTAGAAATCCATAAATTTTTATATTCTTTTTTTGTGGCGAACTTGTTCAACCCGGAAGTAATGGTGACAGTTGTCTGAGTTTTTTGTTACAACTATAAGTTAATGAAAAGAAAATCCATAAAACAGTACATTTTTCTGCGAAACGGAAAGAAAAATAAAGAAAAAGTGTAATAATATCAATGCGCTTTGTCGGATTCATCTTTTTGTAAAGAATTGAAAATTCGCATATTTTAAACTTCCGAAAATCCCATTACATTGAAAATGAAACCAAAATCAATGCCACCCCAGCGGGCCGCGGTAAAATTATCAAACGTTGACCGGTCCTTGGTGGTAAAAAGGTTGGGGAACACTGCTTTAAAGCACCATTTGTTTATCTGACAACCTAAAAACATAAATTATGTGCCATATCCTATTTACTTAACACATTAGTTGTTCTTGGGGTCCTACCCAGAAGTGGGTTCAATTGCCAAGCGAAGCAAGCAGTGCTAAAGATCAGTTGTCAAACCCATTGATTGCATATTTGCGAGCTTATGCGATGTGATTTTCTCATTGCCATTGTCATGTACCTCTACGCCGCTTGCTTATTGGGTAGAAAATAAAATGTTAGTTTGAAGAGAGATCGTAATTGCCGAAAATTTTATGATTGAATGTTTTTAATTTCAATTTGAAGGTTTAAGTAATTTGAATTTTTTTATACTTCCTTAAACTTTGAGTTATCAAAGAGCAATTACTGCGGACTAAGCATTAGCTTCCTGGCCTGTATACGATGTAATGTGTTTATCGTTGGGTCGTAATTTTATTATGATTCCGAAGTTGTTAAATAACTTTTTTCATCTCTATTTTCTTCTAATAATGAGGTAAGTTTGTTTATTCTACCTGTTATTTCTTGTAATTTCAAATGAATGTTAGCAAGCGTCATGATTTGGGTGGTTAACCAGGGTTTGTTTGTTGATTATTCAAGTTAGTATTGGGTTAATTTTCAAAATATCCATGTTATTGATATTCATATTTGATTCAAACCACTTTTAAAAGAATAGCAGTAAGACACAGTATCATGAAAGAAGTGTTTATTTATTTTTGTAAATACACGACATTAGTCATGACATCACTTGCTTGTTTATAAACATTAATTCCATCCGTGATTGGTTCCGTATGGAATTACTTCCAGTCACGTAACCAATCACGGATGGAATCAACGTTTCTAAACAAGCAAGTGACGTCACACTAATATTGTCTATTGCATACTGTTTGTTTACACCCCACAACAGGGCCGTATCCAAGGGGGGGGGGTTTAGGGGTTCAACCCCCCTCCCCCCCCCCCCCGAAATTTTGACATCAATTTTTATACTGCTATATTTCTTGAAAATTATGTCTCACAAGGAGCGATATCCTCTTCGGGTATAACTCAAAGGGTCTCAAAATGAGTCAAAACCCTACTTTTAAGGGTAAAATTTCCAAAATTTTTCTGGGGGAGGACCCCCAAACCCCCTCGAAATTTTGAAATCTATTAAGTATACGGTTTTTCCTTCAAACTTGTGTGATTTATAAGGATTGGTCCTCTTTAATGTAACCTAATGTGTCTCAAAATGAGTTAAAATGCCACTTTTAGGGGAAAAATTCAAAAAATTTTCTGGAGTAGGAACCTAAAAACCCCCTTAACATTTCGCCATTTATTACAATATACCTTCTTTTTACCTTGAAAATTCGGCCGCTTACAATGAGTGGTGCTCTATGGGTGTAATCTAAAGGGTCTCAGAAATGAGCTAAAACACTCTTTTGAGGGGCAAATTTCCAAAAATTTTTAATTGTTATATTTAAGTATTTAGTATTGGGTTAATTTTCAAAATATCCATGTTATTGATATTCATATTTGATTTAAACCACTTTTAAAAAAATAGCAGTAAGACACAGTATCATGAAAGAAGTATTTATTATTTTTGTAAATAGACGGCATTAGTCATGACGTCACTTGCTTGTTTGGAAACGTTAATTCCATCCGTGATTGGTACCGTATGGAATTACTTCCAGTCACGTAACCAATCATGGATGGAATCAACGTTTCTAAACAAGGAAGTGACGTCACACTAATATCGTCTATTGCATACTGTTTGTTAACACCCCACAACTAGGATGTTATAATTAAGTAAATACAAGAAACTATTTAAATCAAAAGGAATTCATTGTTTTTAAAGAATTTGCTCCTTCCTAATTGCTGTGGATTCCCTTTTTGAATCTGTTAGAGATAATTAATCTTCAACGACTTACATTTCATCTTGTGTTTTATTATTAATTATTCACCCCTCTATGGGAACAGATTTGATTTAGGTTGAATGGTCACTGCTTTAGAGCATTTGCCAAGTTGGCCGTCGCTGTGGAGGACCTTTATCAAATCTGTTCCAATTATAGTCTGTGTAAATAAAATCGGCGGTTTCACGTCATGCTTTACCATGGCAACGCCGAAGAAATACATGGAGAAAAAACTCAAGGTCAACCGCCGATTCTATTTACACAGACTATAATGATATTCAAAACATTTATTACATATTTTTATTATATTTTTTTTTAGATTCTGCAATATAATTAATTTGAAGGCTTAGAAGAAATGTTCTATCACCTGCCATTTGCTGGTTATGAGTAAGTATGTCAAATTAAAACTAAATTTAATGAACTATCTTTCTAAGTTGTTATTTAAAGGACTCTTTTTGTTTTAAAAGTCGTTATCTCAAAGTGACAGGGGAGGGAGGGGGTCAGAAATGTTGGGGAGAAAGTGACATGTTTTATGGACACCCTCCTTAAAAAATTCACTGAAAATTTGTGATTGGGCTTTGCTACGTTGAGATTATAACTTTTCATTGATTGCAGAACTTAATATCTGAACACCAAGTAGCATTGTGCTTTAAAGCAACTTTTTTTCTCAGGTAGCAGCCTCCCCCGCAGCGATTACACCTACAGGTCACCGCCAGTCACTCCAGCCAGTGCCCTATGACATCAATGCCCGGACCTCTCCTGCCACCCCGGAGTCTGTTTCCACCCAATTCCATCGTAAGTTTCTGCTTTTTGGATTACTCAATTGATACTGTCGCATAGCTGCCAAGTACTCAGATTTTATTGGAGGGTTCTTATGTATTATCCCGTTGGCAGTGCCGCTGAATTCAAAAAATTGGTTAAAGTCTATCGTCTGTTCTATACTTGTGTCGCTTAACTTAACGGCTGTCGACGGGATATACGCAAGTACCTAGTTACTGAGATTTTCATCTTTACTCTGATAATCAGATTTCCCCCTTAAAACTAGTTTTTTAAATTGCAATTAGTATTGTGTAAAAAGGAGATAAGAAAACGCAGTGCCCCACTTTTTTTTTTATTGCTACATGTTGAAATTAAAATTTTTTATTCATTGGTGGAACTTGCATCATGCAATAAAACATCTTTTTCCCTTGGCAGCAAGAGCAGCAGCTGCCGGTATTGCGCCAGCAGACTTCTACGATAGAACCAGGCTGACTAGCCCACGAATTCCCCCACTAACTAGCAGCAGCGAGTAGCTTCTTCAGCTAGAGTATGATGTGACAGCAGGATCCAGGGATGCACTGTCAGAAAAGTAACAGCACTAAAATGTAGACTTAGTGGACAAGAAAAGCTGACGGGTGAGTTAAGATATTATTTTAGTCGCATTGCTATGATTATGACCCAGCCCAGTAAAGAATTTAAAAGACAAAAACAAACGTAGAAATTCAAACCATTTGAGCCAGAACTAATGTCTTTGGCCAAAAAGCAAAAGTCTTCTACCACTGGGTCAACTCTTAGTGAGCGCGGCTCTCAAGGGTGTCTTATCGGTGTTTGTAAATTTCATATTTACTCCTATAATTAGATTTCCCCCTTAAAATTGCCATCAGTATTATGTAAAGGAAATTGGGGTTAGAAATTTTAGCATACTTTAATCGGATTATAGTTAGGAGAAAAGATAGAAAACAAAAATCAAGGTTCTTTGCAGCCATGAGGTTGGCAACTATGCTGTCATATGTGACCCAGTGAACAGTTAAACCATTTTACATAGCTTTATTTCTTGTATGATATTAAAAACTAAAATGCAGCGTTAGAAAATGGAAAAATAACTCACTGGTTCTGCAAACTATTACTTTGCAAATCTTACTGGTCCTCAACCAAAATGACTTGTCTGGCAAATTAAAAAGAAAAGGTTCCAAACTTCCAATTTATTTAAAGTAGTTACTGCAGTTAAAGTGAATACCAAATATTAATTCTAAAAAACTAAAAATATCTATTTATTTAGTACACTTTTCTTGATGAAATGTTAGTATTTCTCTAATTGATATAAAATTTCTAATTAGTTATGCAGCAAAAAAAAAGAGACTAGAACTGGAGAGTGAGATATTTTTCCCCCACTGGTCTGCTGGACTAGTGATTTTCTGAGTAGTGGCCAGAGCCTATTTTCAGTCGTCTCGGACCAGTGTTAATTTTGATCACTGCTGATATGCTATCTCTCAAATGTATATATTATATGTAATTATAGTCGGTTCACAGTTTGGGGAAATGGTTACAATCTGTACTATTTTTTTCATTGAGGGCTTATTCCCACTTAGGGTCACTTGGGGTAAGTGGGTCCCTGGGGTAAGTGGGTCACCCCCTCAAATTAAACTATGTAAAGGACATTTCACACTTATTCACATTGATCATGTTACATTTTGTCACACTGATGGGTTTTGCACATATTAGAGTTTTGTGTCATTTCTTTTTAAGATTATAGAACTATTGTAAAAAAATTTCCATAATTTTTTTTTGGAGAGTTCAAGATACATTTTTCCAAGAAGTGTTTCCAGGAAAGTTTTCACTATATTTTAATGTTTTTTCAACTGTTGTGCCAGGTTTGACTTAAAATACATACTGCAATTTGAATTTTCACAAAATCTCTTATTTATAAATTTTTAAGAGGGGGGTCCCACTTACCCCGTAATTTAAGCATAGTAGGGGTAAGTGGGTCCCCTCATTATGGGGAAAGTGGGACACCCTAGACTCACCATTTTAATGTTTATTGAAACATTTATAAGTAATTTATTGAAATTTTATATTAATTTTGCGTTTTAATATAAGCTGTGGTAAGTAAAGTAAACTATTAAGTTGGGTTTTTTTATTCACGTTGCCGAGAAATTAATTAAAACACACAGTGGGGTGGGGGAATAGTTTCGATGGTTTCTTTATAAGTCTCACGAACCATTCGAACCTAAAGAAAACATTCTGTAATTGTAGTGTTCCAAAAAGGGGTCCCACTTACCCCAACCAACCCTATTAATTTAAATGTGAGTAGATATCTCGTACATGGATTAAGTTACAGTAAAATATTTTGTACCTAAAACTTCTATACTTTATCAAGTAAGACCCACTTACTCCCTCTTAAGTTTTGCTTGCTTTCAATCAAAATAAAGAGGGGGTGACCCACTTACCCCTTCCTATGGGGTAAGTGGGACACCCGTCTCATTTTTTACAAAAAGACCAGTTAAGAAAAATGTAGAACATTATTTTAAAACCTAATTATAAATTTTTGTTTATCAATAGTGTCTTAAATAAAATATGTCATTAAGTTCAAATTGAACCTCTTCAAAAATGTTTTATGAAGCTTCAAAAATGTACTGTTCCGAAAAGGGGTCCCACTTACCCCAAGTGACCCTATAAGAAATTTTAAAATTATATTTTTTAATCTATGCAAATGGATCAAAGAGTATAATGAAACTCATGTTTGTTTTAATTTTTTATAATTTATGATACTTACTAATATTTTGCAGTTAATGTTTTCCAGAAGTTTTTAACACATTTAAAAAGCTTGTAAAATGTCTTATAAATGTGCATTTTACCTTGGTTAAAATATAAATATTGATTTGTCAATAGTACATAAACATCAAACCTTGTTTTTCCCATTTTCCCCACCTGGCTCTACAAATTGTATTTCAAAATGAAAATTTTGGCAACCAAGGAATTTACATAAATTGTTTGGACTTCAGTCCACCAGTTGCTAACCATTGGTCTATAATTTTCTGCATTGTATTGAATATTATTTAGAATTAATTTTTTGAATGGGTTAATGCGAAAGTACTTTTTTTAATAGTTAAAAATAAAATTGCTAAATTTTTTTTGCAGGAGCTGTCAGTTGCATTTGATGTCCCCTGAAATAGTATTATTTGAATCATTTTTTTAAACAAATTTTAATTATATTACATTTTTAAGTTTAGTTATTACCTTCACAGTTTATATTTAATGTATATTGTTTTATATGAACACTTTAACCTTGATCCCTGTGATGCTAGAAAGCTGTTTGTAAAATTTGTCCTGTTTGTATCAGTTGTTCAATAAACTTGATTTTTCTTACATTTAATGTGTTGAAATAAGTTTTTTAAATAAAAATGTGTCCATCTTGAATTATACTTCTATTTAAAGGTGAGTTTTTTCATTAGTGCTTTAAGAGCCTAAATTAAACAAAATTTTTGTAGAAATTAAAATATGTATGTATATTTTGTTTTTATGAATTTTAAAAACTTAATTTTAAATTTATTTTATTACTTCATTTTACTGTATTTACTTAATAATTACTTTGAAGTATTCTGTAATCATACAGCATAAAATTCGAGTTACTTTTTGTTATAAAGTGGTGTGTTGACCTAGCTAAAAAGTTGTGATAAATTATTTTTATTTCCAGAGTTATAAGTTTAGTATCGCATTTTTTATTTTTTCGGTGTTTCATTATTGAATTATGATACAAAATTTTTCCTGAAAATATGTATTATATACTGTGCAATATTTCGGGAAAAATTTGGCGACATCATATAATTCAACAAAGAAACTCCGAAAAAAATAAAAAATGCGATATTAAACCTAAACATCAATATAGAATGAAGATATTTTGGAAACCTTACAAAAACCAATGACCGCAATAGTGAACGAAGGTTTTTTGGCATTGGTTGCCGCAGTCTACATGAAAAAACATTTTTCTAAGGTTGCTATGAAATCTTTCAACAACCTGGCTCAAGAATATTGAAACAAGGTTTTTTTCTTAATCTTGTAAAAACCTGTACCCCTAACACAAGGTTCTTCAGCAAGGTTACAAAAAAGGTTGGAAATGTTGACTGGCGTACCTTTTTTTGAGGTTGTTGTAAGGTTTTTTTGGGGTTTTTGGGTTGTAAATGAAAACCCAAAAAAAACCTTTTTTTGGGTTGCAATGCAAGGATGAAAAAACCTTAAAAAAACCCAAAAATGCTACATGGGTGGGATCTCATCCGGTGGGTAGCAGTTAAGAAGGTCCAGAAAAATGACTAATTGCAATTATCTTGAAAGCATAAATACTTTTTTCTAAATTTCACAGTTAAAACTGTAAAGTGTCTAATCTAGTTAAGATTTTTGTAGTAAAAAAGAAAGAAATGAAGCATGTCTTGAATGAAAACATTGAATTAAGACTAGCCCAAACTATTTCTTCTTATATACAACCGTTTCAAATACATAGTTAAGTAGTTAGAAAAATATATACTATTTAATTTTTTAAGGTACCATGGCAGGTTGTTTTGACGAAATCAATACTGAAATTCAATTCAATACCTCAAAAAAGTTAATATATGCGGAAAAGTGTTGTGAAAAGTATGGTCTCGAGCCGGTTTAAAATAAATCCCCCCTTAATTTTGAGATCCATGACTAATCGTGCTACCTTCGCTGTCCAAACATGTGTTGATCAATGAACAGGAAACGGCCCCTCTCGGACATCTTGTAGGAAGCGCTATTTGTCACCCTGTCAGATAACAGGGGCGCCGCGCCATCATTATCCCGAGAACGTTGAAAAAACAAGATAAGCCTACCTCAGTGCACTGCAGATGTCATTTCACATTTGTTCACATTATTTTCGCATTTTCCAAAAAGTCTCAATATTTATTATCTAAATATAGTTAAATTTATCAAAAATGTAAACTATGCTAGAAATTAAGTTAGTAAAATAGCGTCAGGACTAGGCTAGAATGTAAAATAAGAAAGGCAAAAGATGAAAAATCTCGAACATTTATGATCAATAATATTTAGCTTTGATTTAAGGCTAAATTAAACTGAAATAAATTCGACATAGATCAGAAAAACGTAAATTAATATTTTTAATTGTAACAATGAATTCTTGCACTTTAAATTGAAAACTCGAATAGAATAAGAACTACCATTCAAGTTAAGATTTTTGTATTAAAAAAAGCAATAACTAAAATAGTATTACTATATTAGGAACTTTGAATACAATTTCGAAAATCTGAAACCACACACAAAATCTACCAAGAGATTAATTCATCTTTAGATCATTTCAGGCTTCTGCTTTTAGGCTTCATTCATCTTCTCAGTCTTATTCTTGCTTCGAAATACTTCCGCCGAAAAAATACCCGTTATTGGATGTCTTTCAAAGACATTCAAAAATAGGTACCCATTCAGTGTTGGAAGTTAACCCTTTCATTCCAAAATTTTTATTTTTCATTCAAAAAATTCTGAAATTTGTAAATAATATTTACAAAAATATACTCATTTTGCCTTCCTATAACAGGGTAAAAAGAAAAAAAATTAATCTTAATTTTTTAATTGAAATTTTGAATGAGTCCAAATGGCATCATTGGGAGGCCCTAAAATTTAGAGAAAAATTATTATTAGAAATTAACATTGCATAATTACTGATATGATACTAATATATGATAAAACTGGGTTATAAGTGAGTATCTTTGAATTTGTTTAAACAACATTAAATATTTTAGGTGTTAATTTGACCGTATAACGCCTTCCAACTTATCCTAACAGGAGCTAAAATTCTTTTATGATGTTAAAAAATATTATTATAGTTGTAAAAAGTTACCCCTAAAAACTTCACTTTTTATTTAGATTTATGACACATGAGCAAAAGTGATTCGATTTTTTTTTTTGGTCTCATCTCTTTTTAAATTTAGATATTATGGGACATACATGCATGTTTTATTCCAGCTTTTTTATATATAAATATAGATGACCAAAAAAAAAAAAAAAGGCAGTAAATATCCTGGGCTATTAGGGGTATAGAAAAATCAATAAAAATAAAATTACATATATATGTAGTAAAAGAAACAATTATGGGTCAATTTAATGTAAAGTCTGAAATTAAATCTAATTGCTTTTTGACCCTAAAAAGTAACCCCATATCACTCTTAACACCTTAATCTAAGCATCAGAAATTCTTGGGAATGATTGAGAGAAAATGATATTTTTATTCATTTAAAAAGGAAGTTCAAGCAAGTAGGAATGAGACAAGATACCAATCACAAATTTTGAAGTTAATTATCTCAAAATTATTATCTAAACTTTGAACAAAAGTAACTATGTTACATTGACTTTAAATTGTGAATTGTGATAATCATAATTAAAATTCATGATAAAAAATAATTTATTTTACTGTAAACATTACAATGTAATGTGTACATTACTGTAATACAGTAATGTACACATTTTGAGCATTCTTTTGGTAACTACCCAATTCCCAAAAGCAGTTTATTATAAAACTTTTAAGTAACTAAGTTAATTTGTATGTTTAAAACAATTTTAGCAATAAATTAAAAGGGAATAATCTGGTTATCAATTAATTGAAGCTAGAACAGTAAAATGACTTCAATAAAATCATTAAGTGAAAAACCATAGGACACTATTAGCCATATTTTTTATAGCAATGCCTTTCTGTACAATAAATTAATGTATAAAAAAATTAATAACACTTTTTCACTAATAAAAATGTATAATTTTTTCCAAAATATGTCACTGTGGAGCACATTGGGAGACTTTTTATTAAATTATTTTTCTAATTTTTTTATACCATCATATTTATTTAAACAAGGCTAATACATTAAATATATACTCCTTTGCACATCTGAATAAAAACTTTTATGCATCTCTTTTAAAATTAACTAATTGAAAACCTCTGTAAGTGTCCCACCTTGAGAAACTTTCAATACTAGCATAAAAATTATAAATTATTTTGAAAAATACAAATATAACACTAATAACTAATGAAAAAGCTAGTTTTAATTTTCTTATTTTGAACATCAAACATATTTTACATTCAAATTTATTTACTTAATTTCTTATTTTTGTAATGACATAATTAACTAATTTTTGTTTCCTTTCAGAGACTTTTTTGGCACCAACTTGTAATTATATAATTCTCTAAATTCTTAAATCATTTCATTTTTTAATATTTTTTTTTTACTTATGAGAGGTTTGGGGTATTTTGGGGCATGTTCCAAGGTGCCCCATCTGACCCTTTGGATATTAAACTTATTTACTCAATTAGGTTTGGCAAAAAAATGTTTTTCTCTTCTAAAATATTAATGTATATTTGTTACAGACAATGTGATAAATCAGGGCATTAATAATGCATGCATATTTCGGGTTAAGTGTGATAAATACTCAATGATTAATGCCATTAAATTTTTCACATTGCCCTCCTCACTTGTAATTATTAATAATGTCCGGTTTATCCCCTTGCCCAAACATATACACAGATATTTTAATCTCAACATAATTATAACATATATACACTTCTTTTATTTAAAAAATGCTTTTCAAACTACAAGTGTTTGTAGCTTAGTACCAGAATTCAAAACACATTGAAGAGTAGATTTTAGTTTAATTTGTTAGCATCTATAAGCTTGAGATGAAAATAAAAAAAAATGCATCTGAATAGTGTAGTGTACCTTGGTGCTCCATTCTTCCCTATTAAAATATTATTAGAGCTGAACTTAGAAGTTTCAGAGAAAATGTCTTGACATTAAAGGTTATAACCAGAGCTCTGTGATTTCCATGTAATTAAATATATATCTGTTTATTTTAGAAGTCAAAATCAAAATGTAATTAAAAGTACAAAATATATATTTTAAATCAGGGAAAATATGAAGATACTAAAATGTTTTAATGAATATTGAAAAAAAAAACCTCAATATTAATTTAAAGTCATAAAAGGAAGTTTTTTTGTTTCAACTTTTTCCACTAGTAAAGGTAAAGGGTTCCTCTTCAAAATAGTGCTTTCAAATCTATCAAAAGGCCTCTTATACACATTTGCCTATGGGAAAAAAAACTTTTTAAAAAGTCCAAAGAGGGATCTAAAGTTTCAATATAGCTTTTAAATAGAACTCTAAAAGCACACAACATATTGTTTTAAGTAAGACGCATTTCAAACAAAAGGAATTTAAGCCTTTTCACTAAAATGGTAAACACAATATTGACTCGTTCCAATTGAAAATCTTTTGAATGCACAACTTTTGGTATACTTGAGGATTACCCGGGGCATCTAGGTTTTTGCTAATTCACCAAAAACAAAAATAATAAAATATCAAAGTATAACACCATTTAAATATATCAACAGCTACGTTTCTTCTAATTTTTGTGTAAATAAATAAAATGTTGCCAATATCATTCGATTAGAGAAATTTGCAGCCTGCTAATCCTATACTTCATTTTAAAAAATGGGAAAACCAGTGATCATTAATGACAAATCTCAAAATGGATTATTATGTATATTTATAGCATAAATAAGTAAAAATATGTAGGTTTGTAATTAAACCAAAATATTAAAAATATGTAAAATAAAAACAGTCTAAAAAATCTATTCAAATTTCTTTGAAACATGTAGTACTTGAGTACTCTGCAATATCAGATTTCTGAAAAGATTTAGGTGCAATTACATCAAAATCTCCCCTTTGACTTGGTCTTATCAAGAGATTATGGGCTTTCTAAAACCTGTTATTTTCCCATGATATTTTAAAAATATTAACTTTAATTAAACTTACTATAACTTTTTAATTGTCTGCATATTATCAGATTTGGATAATGAAGCATCTCTGCATGTCAACCATAGAAAGTTTCAAAATTTTGCAAAAAATCATCATAAATATATAAATTTTTGATAAACAAATTGATTTTTCCTACAGTTGTTACATATGAAGCATTATTACAGAATTTAGGTGAACAAACAATGGAACTGTCATTATGTTTTAAGTCAAAATTCAAACAACTGGAGGCACTTAATTAGTTTGCAGAAAATATTTGAAAAACTTTTTGTGCGCAAAAAGTTTTTTGTTATAATCAACTATGCATATCATAGTATACACCCAGTCTTTTTTATCAAAATTCACAAAATAATAAACTCTTAGTCAAATATCATTAAACAATCTAAACTGAAATTTAAGTGCAAGAAGTGTAGAAAAAATAGGTTAAAAGTGTTTTGGAACTAATAATTTACAAAACTCATTTGTGGTATTTATATGCTCAGCCAAATTTTATATTAATGTGGAACTTGTGAATGTGAAGTCACACATAGTACACATTATTTGTAACTTTTTTATAGAGTAAGAGTAGATTGAATAATAGATCTCAATATGGTAAATTAAATTGAATTTACTACAGTAGAGGAGATTGGCCTGCATGTGCAAATAAACACAATTTCTTAATGGGATAATAATTAACACATTGAAATCGAACAAATTGATATTATTTGAGTAAAGATTATGAAAGAAAAGCAACAAGGTTATTGATTTCACCAAAACTTCCTCAACTAGATTTTCATACAAATAATACATACATAAATAATACTACAAGACAGGGAGGGCTTAAATTGCACCGGAGCGCAGCTCCGGTACTTCTTGGTTTTCAGTAAATATTTACTAATATTTAAATTTATTAATCAGTAAATATTTGTAATGCTGAAATAGTAGCGCTCCGGTACTTCTTTGGTTAGAATTTAAGCCCTGCTACAAGAAATTACTGGGTTTTAAGCACATTTTACATGAATTAATAATCTTTTACTCTTTATAAAAATTAAATATTCTAAAATGTCCACACAAATGTTGGACCATTAAGTTAATAAATACATACCACATCGAATTGTTTCGAAGTTAGGCCCCATCTTCTGAGAAAAACCCATTTTAATTTTGTTTTTTGTAAGTCCGATTCTGATGATGCGATGGAACTTGTGTTGTTGTTGTTACAAAAAATACAATGCCAATCTTTAGTCTTTACATGCCAATATACACTAAAAAGGCGATACTATGCCAAAACCGGCACACCCACATGGCATAGTATGGCAACACTATTTGGCGCATTATCGCTATGCCCTAAGGGCGTTTTGGCGTGTTTTATTGCAGTTTGAGTACCGACTACAGATTTTTCTACACTATCGCCATCTGCTGCCTGTAGCAGTAAATTGACTTCGTAAATAACATTTTCTTCATTGGTATTGGTAAGCGCAGAATTCCGAATTAAAAGATGTCAGCATATTTTCCTCGTCTAATCTGAGTATTTGTTGACTATGTGATCTTTTTTTGGAAAATAATGATTTCGTTTACTTAAAACAATAATCAGACAAAAGTGGTTCAACAGAACCTGTTCCCTTCCAAATACGCATTGTCGCAGTACGTATTACAGTGTTGTCCCACCCCTTACTGCATTTTTCTAGAATTGGTAAGTAATTTGTTTCTATTAATCCATTTTTATGTCTGTTCTTTCAAGATTATTACTTTCACTACCGTAATTTGTGACTTATGTTCTTACTTGATTCAATTGACACACAAAACATTTCCTGATAAACAGATCGCGAGGTCGTTTACGCATATGACGTGATTGTTATTTAGGATGTCCAGTGTTGTTTATCTTTCCTCCCCATACATTTCATTCAAAAACCTTTCTGGGTTCTATTTACCAATGTATTGTTTTGAAATAGAAATAATTTTCCAAAATTATCAGGTTCTGATTGAACCCATTTCATAGTAAGTATGTTTCCTTAAGTTGTTATTTTTTGTTTCAATGGCTTAACATATATTTATTGAGATTCCAACCAGTGATGTTTCTCTATTTCTAACTTTTATAAATTCTATACTGGAGAGCTTTTTGGATCATCAAAGTTTTAAAATATTCTTTTTACATTTTTATGTGGTTATAAACATTTAAATTGAGTAAAATAAATGTGTGGAAATTGGACTCCTTTTTTAAGTTTGTGTATACAAAGTTGTAATAATAGAAAAATCAAGGCTATGATGTGGTCTTAACTATAGATTGGCGAGTTCTACCTCATTATTTCAGAGAGAAATTTAAAACCATTGTAATTCGTTACTTTTGTAGGACCTTTAGGCCCAACTAATAACTGCAATCCTCTTGTTCATTATGTGATGCAGTGTCCCCGTTAGATTTTTTTCCCAGAACAGACCAAAAATACAACAAAATTATGAAAGGGACCATGTTGGCTCTAAGCTTGCTGGTTTTAAAGAGTATGGTATGCTGTGTAATGATAAATAAATTTTTTCAATGATATTTCTTTAATTAGCTGAAGCAAATAAATGAAAAACAAATTTAATTTCCCTATACCAGACTTGCTGCTATGTTGACAAGTCCAAAACAAGAGTGTTCAAATTGTATCCACACTATTAAACATATTTAAAAAACCCAAGTAAAAAATTGGAGTGTCTACTATTAAACCAAATCAGTACTATTCAAGTCTATTCTAAAGTTGGCAACACGTACAGGTTGATGTGTAAAACGTTTCATTAGCTAATTGAAGTATTGTGTATTTCTTGAGCTGATAATAAACTGACAACTCATTCTGTTATATATTTTACTGCCCCAAAAATTTAGCGAGGTATATTTGAATTTTATTGAGGGTGTGACCTGTGAGCTACATGTGGGTTGTTGTTTTCAATTACTGTCAAATCCCATAAGTGTAAATTACATGAGGCCTTTTCTTGAGGCCATAAGGAAGGTTTTTTTTAACTGAGTTTTATTTTATGACAGTAATGAATTTGAATTATTTGCTTTCTATCTTTTTTACGGGTCTGGTTCGAATTCCCGACATTGTCGAAATATGAGGGGTCTTAATATTTTAGGTTAGGTTGTTGTATGAAGCTGCGACCCAAGATCCCCGGACCAAATCACAGAAGGGGGCTATTACCTAAAAAGGTACTACGTATTATCCCGTCGACCATTCAGCGGCTGTCTAATTCAGTGGCACGGTAATAGTAAAGTCAATGGGATCTGATAACGTTTTCGGATTCAGCGTCACGGTCGACGGTATAATACATAAGTACCCCTAAAAATTGTGGTCCTATTCCTATCATTAAAAAAGTGACTCCATAGGAATAGTTTAGGGAAAGATCAAACATATTGCTGCCAATGCTAATCCTATGGGATCTCCCAGGGGTCTGTCCAGAGCAATTTTACTACCGTTTCTAGTACCTTCACAAATTCATCATTTGGTAAATAGGTACTTTCACAAGTTTAGTTTTAGGAAAAAAGGTACCTTTACTAAATATATTTTTGAAGGAAAGTTCGGATCAGCTGGAATAAGAGTCCTCCATTTGGCGATCGCGTCGCTATTGCCAACTATACACTATATCTAATCATGATTTACTACCAACTTGGTGACCGCAAAGTGAGTCGCCAAATGGAGGACTCTTATTCCAGCTGTGCCAAACGTTCTCTAGTAAGCTATATTCTCTCAATAGTTAAATTTTTAGCCACTTTAGACTAAATTTTATTTTGGTTTTAATTTTTAATGTTTAAATAATTAAGTAGGTACTTGTTTTTATGTTAATTTCGTACTTAAAGTTCCATAAAATTTGCGGAAACATTTTCACAAAATAAGTATCTTTTAAATTAAAGAATCCTAGACAGACCCCTGCTACCAGAAATGATGTAGCACTTTTTTAACCGTAGGACCTCAATTTTTAGGTAATAGCCCCCTTTTGTGATACAGCCCTGGGGACCTGAGATGCAGCTTCATACAACCACCCGAAATTAAAATATTCAGCCTCTTCATATTTCAACAATGTAATACTATTACATTGAACCTATATTATAGGTTCCTATCTAGGACAAGTGAGTTCTCGGGTAGCAAATGCACCTGTCGGACAGTTGATTGTCGGGATTTTGAACGGATCCCCTGTTTAACTTGGTTAGCTTTAATTAACAATACTACCTACTTTTTCTAAAAATCAAATTTGACCATAACTTTCAATGTTTCATTAAATATGAAGTTATTTCTCTAATTTCACATTTTAAATATTCATTTTCAGATTTTGCCATTCACAACTATGTAGTAGCTGTACAAATCTGGTGTTCTCTTGCAACTACTCTATCTGCCCAGTAGAATGTCGGATAAAAGAGAAGACAGAAATAGTATGGGCAGCATGTCTGGATTTGGACTGCAACCAGATATAAGGAAGGCAGGGATTTTACGTAAATTAAAAGTGAGTATTTAAAACTTTAATAAATTGATTTTTTCCCTCTTATACAAACCTTAAAATATTTCAATGCATATCCTTGTACAGTAACTTTTAATTTAACCTACAGTAGTAACTCTCCAATATCTGAATCATTTGGGACCGGACCCCATTGAGATAGTTGGATTTTTACTGAAAAAGGTTCCTATTTCTATTAATTATTGTATGTTTGTTGGTAATGGGAAGAAAAACTATATTTCCAAGAGATTTTTGGTGCTTTTTCACATCAGGGATAAACATTCGTCGTACCACTCGGTAAACAATGCTGCGGTCATCCAAGCCTTGTATTGGTTTTTATAAAAGAGGGGAAGCTTTTTCACATTTTTAAATGCTCTTGGGCTTTTTGACTTCCCATGATACTATGTTTCCATCTTAATTGAATAATTGGAGATCTACTGTATTTGCAATTCTGTACTTGTCTATCTATAAGCTACTTTAGATTTTCATATATTGTTTTAATATATAATTAATGTTTAAAGATTAATTCTTATTCAGATTAGTCTTATCTTTTTTTTCAGACAATGAAGAAAAAGTATTTTGTGTTACGAACTGAGTCTGAAAGTGGACCTGCTAGGTTGGAATACTATGACAATGAGAAGAAGTTTAAAGCAGGTGGCACTGCAAAGAGGAGTATTGCCATAAAAACTTGCTTCAATATCAACCGAAAGATTGACGCCAAGCACAAGTTAGCCATCGCACTGTACACAAAAGATGACTGCTTCTCAGTTGTTGCAGACAGCGAACAAGCACAAGAAGAGTGGCTCAATGCTATGTTAGAGCTGCAACTCGATGAACCCTGTATGAATGGGGGGGCTAAGTTAAAGCCTAAGTTTGGTAAGTATTGCCAACCAAAGGTTTTACATTCATAATATAGACAACTCTGCTTAATGTGATCACCTGTGGCAGAGATAAGACTGATAACAGAATTTGATTAATGATCAGAATAAGTGATTTTAGTTATAAACAGCAAACAGTGTAACTAGAGTGTTTGCATTGAAATCATAACTGTGTTGTCTTAACTAAAGTACGTCAAACGATTTTATTGGGTTTTTTTACGTTTAAATGGAGCATTATTTTATTTTTAGAAAAAGAGGTGGTTAGCAATTCTTTGTAAAGATTAACCTTCAAATCTGGAGAAAAGAAGGTTTTTTTGTCATGAATATAGACAAATTTTGATAACATTAAAAAATATAATTATCACATAAACAATACATTTTGCATTAAATTGAAAAAAGTGATCAGGACCTATCAATTTTAATAATTGTTGTTATATTTTAAGCAGTGACAACTGTATTAGTTAATTTTTGTATGACAGGATCACATATTTGTTTTGGCATTTTTATTGCATATAATGTTACATGAGGATCAAATTGTTATATCTTAGAATATTGGGAAGCAATTACTTGCAGTTTTTTAAAGAGTTAAAATTTAAAGACCATCCTAAGTTTTTTTAAATGTTAATACCTTCAAAATTAACTTTATCAAATTAGATAGTTTTAGAAATTAAAAAATGTAATTCTTAAGTTGCTTTATAAATGTATCTCTATTTTTACTTTCAGAGCATGTATGGCAAGTTACAGTTGGCGATAAATCTCTAGCTTCGTCAAGAAACATGAAAGGTCTATATCGTCTTTGTTTGACTCCTAGTGCTTTGGCTCTAGTTAAAGTGGACCAATCAGACAACCCAGAAACTCTTGAATTTCCTGTAAGGTCCATTTTTTTAGTATAAGCTTTGCACTGATATATTGGGATAAAGTTATGGATTCTTTTTTTACTGTTATCATCTTTATAATTTATTATGTAACAAAAATTCTGATTTATTGAAATTTTTAAATACATCACACGTGAAGAAAAATTCGTGGTTGGTTTTCATCATTCAGTTTAAGTATGGAACCTGAAATTGATTTCTAAGTAAAATGGAGCTTTGAAGAAGTCATTGTCTCTGTCAACAGTTGGCTGTTATTTCTTTTGGGTATTTGTGATAATTCAGATAAAATTCCATCCTGTTATCAGTTTCATATCTGTTTTTAAGTTACATCCTATTGTTATAAAAAAAGACAATTTCACTAGATTTATAGGGTTTTTTTTGTAATTGTATCACATGATGAATTTCAAAATAATTTTAAGTATGAAATCATCATTTTACAGCTTATGATCATTTGAAGATGTGGGCACACAAATAATTATTACATCCTATTTATTATTACTATTACATCCTATTGTTATAAAAAAGACAATTTCACTAGATTTATAGTGGATTTTTTTTTTTTTTTGTAATCATATTACATGATGGATTTCAAAATAATTCTTAGTATGAAATCATCATTTTACAGCTTATGATCATTCGAAGATGTGGGCACACAAATAATTACTTTGTGATTGAATTGGGGAGATCTTCAGTAACTGGAGCTGGAGAACTCTGGTTAGAAACTGAAGATGTCGTCATAGCTCAAAACATGCATGAAGTCACTTTAAAGTAAGCAATGAAATTTAGAATGCATTTAATTTCAATAGTTCTGGGGGATTTAATTTTATATCTTGTTAAATTTCATCTCTTCGCAGTGCCATGAAAACATGTCGGGAACATGAAGATTTAGGTCCATTAGCCAGACCTCGAAGTGCTTCAAATAGTGAAAACTCGAGACCCATCGCTACCAGGCGCCCGGTTGCTGTTGTTAGTCCTCAAACTTTCTACGGGGGAATAAGAGACCGTTGTGATAGCATGCCATCCAGGCCTAGAACTATAAGTGAAGGGCAAGAAAGGAGCAACAGGTACTGTTTGTGAAATGATAATAGGATTGTTTTTTCCTTTATTGAGACTGTTTATGTTTTTATCAATTAAATATTAATGTTGAAATGCAATAGCTTACATTATACAAGTCGTGAAATTTGAACACACCATTGGCAAGCAAATATTACCTATAGGCTGGCAAGGAAACTTTGTCTTTTGAAATGTTCTGTTTCAAATCAAACTATATATGCTCAAATAGAACTTAAATCCAGTATCAAATAAAAATTTGGTTTGACTAATAGATATGAAATTTCATGCCCTGCATTATTTCGTAAAAACTTCTAATACTTCGTATTTCCCTGCATTATTTCGTACAAACTTCTAAAGTCAATAGAACTCAAAAGTCAGTTGTTGTTTTTTTACATTGACTGTTTTATCAATGCAATAAATGTTCAATTAATATTTAACTAAGTTAAATATCTTCTTAATGAACCCTTAAAAAGTTCTTGTATATTTTTTATGCAGTAGAACCTTGTTATAGACTTCTTTCAAGACCAACAAAATAGAGTTGTTATATGAATTCTGAATTTGGAAAAACGATCAGAACAACAAAGAAATAAAATATGGATATCCTACCTAGAATAACACATTTTCGCCTGTTGCAAAATGTAAGGCAATCAATGCAAACATTTAGAAAGTGATTATTTGGAGTAATTTGACTTTCAGAAATTCACCCCCTACCCCTTTTCTTCTGTTCCAGACTCTTTAAGTTGATTTTTAAAAATTCTGACTGAAATTGGTGGTAGATATAAAAGAAACCATGTGTTTGGGCTCTTTAATAAATTAAAAATAACATTACTCCTATGATAAGATAATATAGTAACTTTAACTGCCGGTCAATGTAACGAAGAGGTCATTGTAAAGCAGTTCTACTGTATCATTATGTTTATGCTTTTTTATTTTTCATTTTTTTTTTAACTTAATAATGTCAGATTTCCCTCTTCTGAATTTCTTTTACTTGATTCTAACTCATTTTACCTATTATCAATTAATCATGGTCAAATACTTCTATGTCGCATCTAATAATGATGAGTTACAGTACTGAATTTAAAACTCAGATGTTTTCTCTTTTAGTCTTAGATAAAGTGGGTACTCAAGAAAATAACTTTTTAATTCTTTCAGGGGATACTATGCTCCTCCTAGCTACATGCTGGATTCCCTCAGACCACACAGTAGCTTTTCTAGAACTGTTTCCTACTCTCCCCCAGCTCTGACAAACCCTCTTAGGTAATTGTGTTTTTTAAATTTGTGTTTAAGGTTGTGTACTGTTCTAAAAAAAGAAATATTTAGCATAATAATAATAATTATTATTATTAACTTGAAAATCCAAAATAATCTACCTACTTCTAGCCCTGTGTCAGCTACATGTTCAACAGATAGTGCTGGAAGTTCTCTTTCTATTGATGAGTTTGATGCTGGTCAACAAACAGATTTTGCACATGGGTAAGCATATCTACCTTTTTTTACTTTCTAAAAGTGGAAATAAATCTGGATCAAGGGTGGTGTCAAACATAAAACCTGCAGAGGCTATATATAACTCCAGATGAAATGTTTCATGGCCCACAGTTCCAAAACAGTGTTTAATTCAAAATCTATTTTTAAAAGATCCAATTTTTACAAGTTTTACCTTTGATAAGGAAGTTTTTAGCATGATTATTTTTCTCTTTTAGCCTAACATTCTTGAGAAACATTAAAACAGTGTAGGTAGAAATCACACTGTGCATCCTGGGGGGATTTGTGAGATGGCACTATAATCTAATGGAGGCATTTGCTCCAACAACAATCTAACTCCAAAAGCTTTGCATTGGAGTTACCCCGTTGTTGTAGCAACTGCCTTAATTATACTCATGGGGGTAATAGTGCTTTTTGTGTATTTTAATTTATATGCACAGGACATAGTTTTTTTGGGTCAATGCATTATAAAGAACCATGGAACTAAGTGCATTAAGAAAATTGAAAGATTTCTATCCATAATTTCTTATGAACAATTAAACTAGCATTAATAACTAAATAATTAAAGGAATCAATTTCTTGTTAACCTGAATTCTATCCAATTCTAATTACTAAACAATAGAAGTTTTGAATCATGACTCTTTCAACTTAGCTGCAATTCTTGCCTACTAAGTCCTTGTATACAAGATTCCCCTCACTTATACAGTCCTCCGTAAAGGGGATATTTACATTTTTATGTTCTAGTTGAAGTTTTTTGTTTAACTATTGTAGTGTCTGGCAGTGGGCCACAGGGGTCGCTACCTCTGCCCAGGGTCCGTATTCCTGATAACCCCTCTGACCCAACCGGTATAGGGGGAGGAACGGAACTGAGCAGAGGAGCAACGAGTTTATAAAAAGGGGACGGCCCCTGATAACAAGGAAAAAACCTGTAAAGAGACGCGGGGGAACGCGTGTGGTTCAGGAGTGATTTCCTGAAGTGTAGCGTGTGTCGCGTGATTTTGGTAGTGTTTTTTTTCGGAAGTGGATATTGTAGTATTATAATCTAGAGTGTGTAAAGAAAGAAGTCTCCCAAATAAAATTTATTTATTTGGGACTTGTGTAGTAATTCTTCTGTGGTGTTGTGGTGCATTCAAGTTATTACACGCTCTCTTAAGGAACCAGAGCGTCGACGGGAATCGGCTGCATTACAATCTGAATACATCGACGATTGAGGTGAGTTTTCCTTGGATTTTGTTATCTCCTCGGTGACTGGGGTCAGGAGTCGGTTACTTCCATAGGTTAGGTTTTTTTTGGTATTTGTATTTTGTATGTTGAAATGGCTTTTTTGGGGTCAGGCAGAAAGGCCGATCTCTTGGAATTGGCGGGGGAGCTAGAGATTGGGGTCGCTAAGGAGAGTACAATAGGTGCGATAAAAACATTAATAAAAGCGCATCCAAGTTATGACGCGGAGGAGGTTGAGAGGATGCTTAACAGGATAATAGAAGAACGAAAGCAAAAAGAGACAGTAGAAAATGAGAAGGGTAGGGAGGTAGCGCGAACGAAGAGGGAAAACCCGTTTATGGAGTATGTGAAATTAACGATGGGGATATTACCGGGGTTACCTGGGAGAGTTGAGGAATGGCCCTTTTTCTTCCGGGAGGTAGAGGAGATTTTCACTTTATACGACGTCCCGGACGATTATAAGGGGAAACTGGTCTTACACACGTTAAAGGGACAGGTGAAATCATTGGAGTCTTTTGTGGTGGGGACTAAGACAGTGGAATATGAAACGATAAAAAAAATTGGTGTTGGAGGAGTTTCGAATAACCCCGATACAACACAAGAATAACTTGGACGGCATGGGGGTTAGGCCTAATGAGACCTTCGTACAATATGGTATTAGAATAGGGGCCGCGTTGGATTTATACCTCAAATCGAGAGAGATAGAAACCCTGCAGGATATGAAAGACTTAATTGTAGCAGATAAAATAAAAGACAGTTTATCACCGGAGGTAAGAACTTATATTCTATTAAAGGAAACGGAGAAGTGGTTGAAACCGGATAAGTTGGCGAAGGAGGTGGACAACTATGAATGTGCCGTAGCTGACGGGGGGTGGGGAAGACGCGGATCCAAGGGAGAAGGTAGACAGTGGAGGGAAAGAAAGTCCCCGAATAGGAACAAGGGGTTTAGAAATTCTGAAAGTGCGAATGGTTGGGATCAAAGAACACCCCGCGAAGAGGGCTGCTTTACGTGCAAATCGATATATCACCGAAGGCGTGATTGCTCTCAAAATAGAGGACGGGATGGAGAGCCCGGGAGTCCGAAAAGAATTAACCAAGTGGTAGTTTCTGAAGTACAAGACCATTTGGTGGCCAGGGTTGAGTGGGAGAACGAAATGACAGGAAAATGTCAAACATTGAGGGAAGTCGCTCTCTGGATAGAGGGACAGGAAGTACCCGCAATAATTGATTCAGGGGCCGAAATTTCGGTGATACAATCCTCTTTGGTTCCCGGGTCAGTAGGAAATGGAAGGGGAGCGATAACTTTGAGGTTGGCCTTCGGAGAAGAGGTGAGGGCTCAGTTATGTACCATTCTGGTGCATTTGAGGGAGGACAATGGCAGATTATACTCCCGGGGGAATACAGTGATGGCGGTGACAGACAAATTGAGCACCCCTTGTTTATTAACTCCCGAAGCATATGAGATGCTTATTCAGGCGGGGTCTACGGTTCCCTTAGTGGAGGAAACGGGAGGTACGGTAGAAGATGAGTTATCGGACTCTCCGGTAGTGTTCGAGGTAGAGACGGGAGAGGTGGAAGAGTTGGGAAAGGACGAGGAGAATTTGAGAGTGGAAGTTGAATTCACCGAAGCTACCCTGTTTAGGGAGGAGCAAAAGAAGGGTGAAACGTTGGGCGAAGCATTTCGGGAGGAGAAGTTGAGCTTGACCGAACCCTGGGACGCGGAGATTGCTTACCCCATAGTATGTGTTAGCAAACAAGATGGGGGGACACGTAGGTGTATAGACTCCAGGCTCCTGAACGCGGTCACCAGGAGTGACGATTTCCCCATGGAGAACTCCACCGAACTAATTAATTGTATAGGCAGAGCCAATGCCATTACGGGTCTCGACGTGCTAAAAGGATATTGGGAAATTCCTTTAGAGGAGAGAAGTCGGTATTTCACATCCTTCAAGACGCACCGCGCAGAGTATCGGTGGAACGTCATGCTGTTTGGGTTTCAGCGGGTGATGAATCACTCGCTGGCGGACCACAGAGACTATTGGCGGGCTTACATCGCGATCTTCTCGAGGGACTGGGTGTCTCATCTTTGCCATCTGGAGGCTGTGCTGGGAAATCTCCCTGAGGTGAACTTCACGGTTAACCTCGGAAAGTGCGTCTTCGCCCAAAAGGAGGTGGAGTACCTGGGCCACATCATCGGTTCCGGAGCGCATCGTCCGGATCCCGGCAGGCTCCAAGCCATCGAGGAGTGGAAGGCACCTCGCACGAAATCCCAGTTACGGAGTCTGCTGGGCCTATGCAACCACTACCGGGACTACGTCGAGGGGTATGCCACGGTAGCCCGGCCGCTAACGGAGATGACCAAGAAGAATATCCCCGAGGATATTCCGTGGGAGGAACGCGGACAGCCTATCCAGGCTGGTATGACTTTCGGACAAATATCTCTTTTAATAATGATTTGTGTAGTTCTTTTAGTAATTCATGTTGTGTTCCGGATTATACGTAGAGCTCCTGTCCGTCTGTCTGATTTTTTTTTTTTTTTTGTGTTATTTGTGTAGGTATTGCTCCAGTATTATAACCAGGCGGCTTTACTTCTGTTCTTGATTGGTAATGTGATTAGTTTTGATGTATGTATGTGTATGTTTTAGCCTGTAATTTCAGTGTGATTTTTTTTGGGAAGGGAGAGTTTCTTGAACTGCCAGACTAATTGTCAGATCGATAATTATAGAAGGATAATTATAATCTTGCCTGGGGGGTGTAGTGTCTGGCAGTGGGCCACAGGGGTCGCTACCTCTGCCCAGGGTCCGTATTCCTGATAACCCCTCTGACCCAACCGGTATAGGGGGAGGAACGGAACTGAGCAGAGGAGCAACGAGTTTATAAAAAGGGGACGGCCCCTGATAACAAGGAAAAAACCTGTAAAGAGACGCGGGGGAACGCGTGTGGTTCAGGAGTGATTTCCTGAAGTGTAGCGTGTGTCGCGTGATTTTGGTAGTGTTTTTTTTCGGAAGTGGATATTGTAGTATTATAATCTAGAGTGTGTAAAGAAAGAAGTCTCCCAAATAAAATTTATTTATTTGGGACTTGTGTAGTAATTCTTCTGTGGTGTTGTGGTGCATTCAAGTTATTACAACTAGGTTTAATTAACTAGTAACTATTTTGTAAAACTATGTTTTATCGAAGTATTTTTGTAACCTGATAAATCATGAAGAGTCAAATGTCAGAATAACACGAGGACTTTGTTGTTCGTCAGGGTTTTTTAAACTTCTAATTTTTTGTAAACTGGAAGAGTTTCACGGCTGTTGTCACTAGTAAAATTATAATAAGTTTTTGTGTAGATGGGCCGTGGTCCAGTTAAAGTTTTTATAAACATTAATATACTCACTGTGGGCAACATCATAATGCATTGCTTGATTAGTTTTTATTTCTAGACGATACATCCATAGTCATCCAACAGATGGAGCTCTTCATACTGAGCCTCCTATCAAAGAGGAACAGATAGATGAATATGTGCCTATGTCTGTGGGTGCGTATCAGTTATTTTAAATGAGTGTGGCGAAAAATCTTGTGTATATGTTTTCTTAGTGAGTAAGGATATGGTGATTAATTTTTGCTTGTGGATGTTTCTTTATTTTAGGAAGTAGTCATCTTGACAGCTATATGTCTATGGCGCCTATGTCTTCTTCTGCACCCACAGGACCTGGCATATATTTACACCTCAACTCTAATGATAATTCACATTCAAGTTCCTTACCACCCATAGCTCAGGCCAGCAGTGACTACATGGAAATGAAGTCTCCTACAGGTACAAACTGTCAGTGGCATTGGCAGAGAAAAATATTGGATAGGGGTAAAATATTTAAGCCAAATAAAAGCTTAAAAGCCAAATTTTACATTGCAATTAGACTAATTACGTGTGGATAAAGATTGTTTTTGCTATATTTTTTCACTTTACATAATCTCTTAATGCACATTCGGTAAAGTTAGGAGAAAAATATTCACTCTGAAAACAGCCTATTAATAACTTTAAGGTTTTGAGTAGTTTTCTTGAGGCTCAATAATTGTTCATTTTCCAGAGGGATATATAAACATGAGCCCTCTCGGTGCTACTTTTGAAATGCAGGCGAACAAATCTTCCTCCTCCCTGGAAACCTCCTCTAGTGAGCCAAACCAGACAAAAGACGGCTACATTCACATGGCTCCCATAAGAGACCACTACTCCTCCTCCATGTCTTCTTCTACCACTCAGCAGGATGGGTATCTGGACATGGCTCCTCTGTCATCCTCATTGCCAAAAACCTTTTCTGGTTTGTATGCAGCTTTTAATTGTTCGAATAAACCTCAAGGATTTACTTTTCATTCAAACTGAAATCTTTGCTGTGACAAAATTGATCACTGAAAATAGATATCAATGCTTGACCTTTAAAAAAAAAATTATTAAATGTTTATAATAAAATTATTGAGGTTTTTAATTTCAATATCCTTTATTGGTGAACTTTCAATTTTACAACATGGATTCTCAACAGGGTAATTAATGTCTAATTTTTCTTTCGTAGTGATGACTAACAATAGCATGTCTTCACGAAAAGACAGCAGTTCAATGCTATCAGAGACTCCTGTTTCTACTCCGAGTAGTACAAATTTGGAGGATTTTCCATTAGACAAGGTAAGTCATCAGATTGTGCCTTGTTATCTTAGGAAGCCCTTATTAATTCTTTTATTTTATCTCGGAGTGCAGTTATAGTAGAACCTCAATTCAAGTTACCTTAGAAACACTAAAAAACTATCTTGGGCCAAAAACCTTGTTTACCAGTGTAGTTAATCATAACCTTTGGGTCATTTACCTTATAATTAGTCTGAAATTTGAATAATGTTTCACTAAATTTATGCTATCTGTTTAACTTCAGGTGAAGTCTCTACTAGCAGATACTGATGATTCTGCCTGTGAATCCTACATTCGTCCAGTTCGTGCATATTCTATGGGAAGTCGTCCCCAGGTTGGTGATGATAGCTTTGAATACACTAGCTGCTTTTGTGTTAGTTTGCTCAAACTTTGTGGGTTTATTAAATGTGCTAAAAACTAATTGCATGTTGCTTTATTGCCTTAATGCTTTATTATTCTACTGTACAAATAAATTAAATACAAGTTCAGTTCAGTGGAAAATAGTTGTATATCTTAAGTTATCATTTTATTTAAGAGATTTTATTTGTTTTACTAAGTGGTGCTTGTTGAATTTTCTGAATATTTTATCTGTAGATTCTTTATCTGCTTGATTGTTATAAACAATTTATTCTTGTAAATATTTATACACTTGTTGATTTTTTTCGTTACATTATTGGCTAAATATTTAAAAGTACTTTTTGTGTAAAAGTACTAATTTTGTTATCGTATATAAAAGTTGATTGTTAAATCTTTGCTGAAGCTTCTTTATTCATTTAAGCCGAAACACTGAAAGTAATCTTGCATTAAAGTTTTATTTTATTTATGTACAATACTAGCTACATAATTTTAGGTATTAGAAATAAACATTTCTGTAGAAAAAATGGATAGGTAATCTGTTTAGCTTCTAAAAATTAGATAAAATGAGGCAAAGAAGGTGATTAATAATATTACTTTTAAACTTTGCTTTAAAATTTTTAAGTTGTAAAGATACATATTTTGAAATTGTTTTTAAATAATTCAATTAAGACTACATAGGTATGATTTTAAGGCTAACACTCTAGTTGCACTGTTTGCCACAATTATTATTATCAATTGGATATTATTGTTAAGCAGTCAACTGTAGTGGGGATTTTTAGAAATTGTTAATCAAAATTTTCACCAAATGATAAGAATTGAATAGGGTGCAATAACAATCTTTCCTCATAAAAGTGACTATTATCTTTTGTAGTATCTAGTTGTATCATCACCTTTTATGATTCCTTTTTGTTAGATATTGGTACCAATCTTTTACAATTAGTTCAATGCATATCAGAAGACTTTAAATTATAACTTGCTCAGTAAAATGCACATGAAAGGAGTGGCTGAGATGAAAACTTAGTGCCAGATTAAAAAAACTTTTTTCAAATTAAAAATTTTTAAAATTGCTTGCCCTCTAGTTAAAAGCCTACTTATTAGATTAGACATTTTTAAAATTCTATACTTCCCAGGCAGTGCAGGGTCAGGCATATCACACTAGTTTAAATAAAATAATGAGGAAAGGAATGATGAATCTTTCAAATTTTATAAAAAGGTTTGTGTTGAGAGTAATATAAGATGAGAAATTGTTAATAAACCTTACGTTTAACATTGGTTAGGATTTGTTTAAAACATACATATTGCCTCTTTCAACATTGATATGAAAACCTTGTACTATAACTTTGTAATTTAAAAGTTTTGAAAAATATAAGCGACTGATATTGGAAATAAAATACTTTTTTGTGTATAGTTACTCTAAAAATATTATCAGACATTTTTTTTTAATGTCAAGTAAATTTTATCGTTAAGATTTTATATCTAAAAAGTTATGAGAAGAAGCAATTCTTTTTAAAACATAACTGGCCAACAATAAAGAGGGTTATTTCAATTTGCTAAACTTGAGCACCCCAATAAAAGTTTGGATGCTAGTCCTGTTTTTTTTTTGGGGGGGGGGGTTGTTATAAGGTATTACCATGCATGATAGAAATATATAAACACATCAAAAATCCACTTTAAATCATGTGAGTTCGTATTTATGACTTAACTTGAAAACATTAAACATGGAAATGTAGCCTTTAAGTACCAGGACATGCAAAATTTTCAAAATATCAGGGTTTGTAAGCGGCCTTGAAAGTCCTTGAATTTCAAATTTTCGATTTCAAGGCCTTGAAAAAACGTATTTTACTCTAAGAGCCTTGAAAATCCTTGAATTTTATTTAGGCCTTGACATTTTTGGCCAGAAAAAGATTTACGTAAGATTTTCAGGGTAAATCCCGAATTTTCATACAAATCCTTCCGGACGTTTGCCTGTAAAGTTGGCATTTTGACGGCATGGACGCAGGCAGAAAAAACAACTTGGCAGACGGTTCGCAATCGCGTTTTTCTTACTTTGCAATATCCTTGGCTTTAAAATGCTTGTTTTTGGAGAAACTGTTCACTTATTGTTGTTCAAATGTGTCCAATATTTATCTGGTAAATTAAAAAAAATATTAGAGGAATTTCTTGTATGCAAGAAGGCAAATAGAAATTTATGGTTTGAACTTGAGAGTTTTAATGTCAAACAAAGAATTACAAGGTGTGTAGATAATAGGGTATATGAAAATTTTAAGGTAAATAATATTATTTAGCATTATTTAAATTTTCTATCAGAAAGAAAGTCTTACAAAATCTTCCATATGGGTAATTTTTGGGGGTTGAAACTTCTTAGGCTAAAGTTTTTTACTCCTGTCAGTTTTTCATTTTCTGCCCAATTTATACATTGAGTCAATGTATTATAAAACATATTGATCATTATTTACAGTTTTATTACAAGTATAAGAGTTTTATTTTTTGAAATTACTAGGGGGCCTGCCCCCTGCTCGCTATCGCTCACCAACCCCCGGAACTGCTTCGCAGTTCTAATAAGATCGCTTCGCGATCTCAGCGAGCAAAGCTCGCTTGTTTCATCTTACCAATCCAGCACACCCCGCTGGTCGGCTTAATTAATGCTCCTTTACAACCGAAACTACTTATATCACTCTTGCTTATAAATAATTTAATCCAGCAGAGCTCGCTTGTTCATTTCAACAATCCAGCACAACCCTTTTCTCCGCTTAATTAAGCCTCTTGTAAACGAAAATACCTCTCTCTTGCTTATCAATAATTTTATTGAAATGTTAAAAAAATATCCAGCAAGTCTACTAACAATCATCAACCATCTTGTGGAAAAAACATATTAAGAAACATTTCAATTTATAATGTGCACGCGTGCTCGCAACAATCTAGTGAACCGTCAAAAATAAAACTTAAAAACTCTCCAATAAATATTAAACGTGTCTGATGAAGACCTAGTAAAACTAGGAAAAAATGAAACTTTGATGCAATAATTCCAAAACTAATTAAAATTTTTCAAAGAATTAAACGCCAATCTTTTTCTAAAAAATAATAGCATAATTGGTTAAAAAATCATACTCCTATTGTGATTAGTTTTTCTTTTAGACCGAAAAAGTGTCAACATTTTCGAAAATTTAAAAATTAATTACTCTGAAGCAAATTCAAAAAAAGGGCGACGTAGTGCACATCTTCATACATCAGAGTATGTGACTGCAAAAAATCATAGTTCTGCTGCTAACAGTTTTCACTGAACTCGATTACGCGGCGAAAAAACTTCAACTTTGACCTTAAAAATACCCCAGAACTAATTGTCACATCAATTAGCTTTCCGTTCGAGAATGTTCTCCCAACATTCTTCTACAAACTTTTCAAATTTCATAAGTTTCTATGAAGTAGTTTTTGCGTTGTGAGAGGTCAAAGAGTTCAAAAATAAAAATTTCTGAAACAGCGGCGGCGGCGGTGATGGTTACTTTTTTTTAATATAGAGAGAAATCTGTTAGGTTCATTTATTTAAAAATTACGTGAAAATATTTTGTTAATATACTATAGCTTAATTAAAATTTCATTCAAACCTTTTTTTTTGCAACTAGGAACCTGTATGAAAATTTGCTTTAATTAAACTGTTTAATAGATAAAATTGTTTGAAATGAAACTAGAGTTCTACTTAAAAAAAGGTTACATACAATATCGGTCAGCCTTGAATTTTTCATCTGGTAGCCTGGAAAAGGCCTTGAAAATCCTTGAATTTTTTTCCTCAAAAAGTGTATGAACCCTGAAATATAAAATCCAACCCTCCTAAAAAAGCTTCCCACATGTCTTTTTTTCCTATATTAAGCTTTAAAAATTCAGATCTTTGAATTTCTTTCTAATACAAAAGAAGATCCACAAAATTTTTAGGGGTACAACCTTAACTACTATCAACCCAAGAGTTGTGCCAAATGAAAGTCGTGAAACTGACTTTTGAAACACCTTGTATATTCATGGCAATTTTTCAAACATCTGTGATTTTAGAGTCAAATACCTATCCAGTATCATAGCCCCTTAGGTATTTCTAAAAATAGATGAAAACCAGATTTTTTATGGTAACATCTTTACGTTTAGAATGTAAATTTTTATGAGGACTGTACTTTCACCAAATTAAAAAAACTTTTTCAAAAGATGTGTTAATTGCGATTTCAGTATATAATTTAAATAAATGCTATGAAAATTAAAGGAATTTTTCATTTATTACATATTTTCCTTACCTTAATATGCTTTCATAGCAGAAAAAGTCAAAAATCTTATACTTTTAATTTAATTTATGTGAAACCAAAAAATTTTATTGCAATTTTTTATTACAATATAAAAGGAGTCATTTAACACTAGTTTGGCTAAAAATTGTTTTTAGAATTTTATATGGAACGATTGAGCCGGATAAAAAAAATTGTGAAAATTGCAATAGCCTAGTCAGAATATATACAAAAGTCTGGGGTTTTTTTTTTTCTCAAGTGTCCCCTCTCATGCTGTTACAATTACTGAAACATTATTACCTGCAAATTTTCAGGTCTCTAGCCCAATTTTGGGAAATGATATCCCAAAGGTAATATACCTACTCAATATTAACAGCGTTCAGGATTATTAAATAAAAAAAAATAAGATATTTACAATATTTTCCCTATGCAATATGACATTGGAAAACTACTTTTGAGGTGGGGGGAGGTCAAAAATTGGTCTAGAGACTGACAATTTAGAGGTAATAATGTTTCAGTAATTGTAACAACGTCAGAGAGGGGCACTTGAGAAATTTCCCCAAAAAAATTGGAAGTGGCCTAAATCCTGACACATAGAAGTTAATAACTTTTCTAGATTTTTTATAAAAAGTAAAGCTAAAATTATATTAATTGTCAATATATTATATAAAGTAAGATCAAATTCACTTTTATGTTACCTGTGACATATATGAAAATAGAAATAATTTTGTTTAACCATTATCATATCAAAATATCTGTTGTACTTTTATTGCCCTTCTATGCATTAGATTTGCCAACACATTTTATAGCTTTAAAAATAAAACAATGCTAATTTTATGTACCTTTTTAAATAGGGTTCAATTTCAGGAGAACTTGTTTAACTGTAACCTTTGATAATTTCTAGGTAAAAACAAACATATAATTTTTTTTATGCAAGTTAAAAAGCATATTTTCTAAACCCACTTTGTTAGATTTCCACCTCCATTTAAAGACCAATCAAAGTTGGCTGCAGAGTGATTGACAATCCCATATTGGGGATGACTATAACTCTCTCTGAGGGTGACCAAGTGATTATAGAAATTCCACATTTAAATGGTCATAAAAGAAACTACCAAATGTTGTCTAACTTGGCAATAGTAGTTTAAAAAAAAAAAAAAAAAAAAGATTTTTCTACCAAAAAAAAAAATTTAAAAGCTTACCACCAAAGAGTAATGACTCTATATTTAATATTGCATGATGACATTGATTTAAAGTGCTTTCATTGATTTCTTAAATATATCAGTTGTGTTAAAAGCAGTGCAAAAGATATTTCCACATTGTGCACACATCTGTGTTTTTGAATTTGCTATTTGTGGTTTGAATTTAATCTCTCTATAAATATATCATTTTAAAAAGTTGCTGCACCCGTAGATAAGAGCTGCCCCAAATAGGAACATTTTATTCTCAAAATTTTAAAGTTTTCAATCTATTTATACAAAATATTTTAACTTTTGTGTTACAGCCAAAAAAGACGCACCTGCCAGTACAAGTAGATGGCTCACGCATCCGAGCTTATTCTGTTGGCAGCCAAGCCGCTGGCCAAAGGAAAGGCAACCCTGTAGAAAGAGAGCTGGGCAACCTCTTGAGAATTGATCCCAGGACTGGCGCCAAGTCATCGAGTGCTCCTCTTCTGAACAACAGACCTCCCCGTATCCGATCTTCCACTAGTCGAGGGGACGTCGACGAAGACTTGATGGAAATAGATTACAACAGGGTCCAATACTCCTCGACGGGTATGGACCTCTTGGACTCAAACTTTACCATCGAGCCCGTGGGCCGCAGTCGTTCCGGTAGCTATTCCTCCTCCCCCAACAACCCCATGAAGCTGCTCCACGATAGAGATAAGGCAAAGTCTCACTCCACCGGACACAGCTGCCACGCAAACAGGGAGCGGTCTCCCTCGACGTCGAGTGACTATTTATCTATGTCTCCCATATCGGACCACTCTAAACTCCTGTCGAAATCTTCAGATTCGTCCATGCCGAATAACAACCCGCTTCATCCTCCCGGCGACTATGTCAGCTTGGATCCGTCGTGCATGTACCAAAAAATCACCAGCGCCAGTGTAAATAGCAGCAGTGGTGGCGGCATGCTGAAAACCTCCTCCAGCCCGGCTCTCCGTAACCAGAGGTCCAGAAGCCCCTGCCCCCTTCCCAACGCCTCCCCCCTCGCAACAGAGGTGAAGAGTCAGATCGCTGCTGTTCCCAACCACGCGAGAGTCTTTCCCGAAACCTCTCCTCCTCCAGCTAGTGAAAAGGATGTTTCCGATTACATGTGCATGACCCCAGCCAGCCCCAAACCAGAAGCAGTGGACTATTCCAATTACATGGCTGTGTCTAAGACTGATGTGTCCAACGGCAAGAAGAGTCACTCCTTGCCCCCTCTGCAACAGGTGAAGGAGTCTTCGCTTCCCTCCTCCCCTACTTCCAAGTCCCCCTCGGGCACAGCCCACTATGTGCCCAAGACCCCTCCCCCATCCCCTTGCTACGGTGCCATGTCTAACGCCCCTTCCGGTGCCCCGTTAATTGAAACCCTCGCACGCCGCCTATCACAGCCAAACAACAAAGACGAGCCCTCGCAGAACTGTCAACCTAACAACAAAGGTGGTGCAATACCCAACCAGAACTCTCAGTCGACCAATAAGGATGGAGAAATTCGTCTAAACTACGCATCCCTGGACTTGCCTCCGGCCTCGGAGGAAGGCCGCAAGTCGCTCGAAGCCGATACCAAAGAAGCTCCCCTCACGTATGCACAAATCGACTTTTCGCCGCTGAAGCAGAAAGCTTTTCAGGACTCTGAGAGTTTGAGCCATTTGTAGGGAGTTTTTAAGTTTTAAATTCATTGATTCAGTGCCTGATCATGAGTGCAGCAAATTTTGTTTTCTTATCAAAACACAGTGACCAGTGTTTCCAGTATTACTGTGAGATTTTTCAGTTTTCTGAACGTGATTCTGATTTTTTGAATTAATGGTGTTAAATTTTTTACACTGTGGCTTATCATTTTGCAGTGTATCAATTTAAAGTTGATATAGACCATTTTAATGTGTATTCAAAAGTTGAGTTACTTGACGCTTCCTGTAATGTCAATAATTTACAGTCTAGTGTGTTTTTCTTAAAAGAATGCACATACCCCAAAATCCTGTAAACCATGAAATGTACAAAGTGTATTGTACCTGTTCTGAAATTGATGTTTGAGTTTCTAAATTATGAATGAAAGTATATTTTTGTGCCTTAATCAGTTCTGATATGCTACTCAAAGTTATTTTCTGAAATTAGAATATATTTTAGTAATGTAGCATTGATCTTTTCAAAATATCTAAGTGAGTTAGTACAAAAATTTACCTTTCCTTTACAGAATATATGTAAATAGGTTTTTACTGTTATGAAGTCTAGGTGATTCTTACGGATCTAAAGGTTTACATTAGGACTCATTTAACTAATCCTCCTGAATATTTTTATGTCAAATTTGGGGTGTTTTAAATTTTAATACTAATATTAATTTGATTATCCTGTTTAATTATGCTCTTTTATTTTTATGACTGTAAAAGTTGCATTTGATCAATTGCCTTAAAGTTATTTTGGATTTTAGAATTCTTTGTTCATACCCAACAATCTTCTAGCTTTTTATTCATACTAACCCTCTCGCTATCAATATAATAAACACTTTAATACATTAAGTACATTACTAGCATTGATAATATGCTAAAAAAGTCAAATAAACGAAAAGGAGGAAGGGTACAATGGAATTTATATATGTCCCATTGGTATGTTTAGTGTACTTTTTATGACCCAACAATTCTTATTGTTGGTGGAACAAAAGAACCACACACAGCAGGACATACACTCCTAAAATGCCCCCATGCAGGGTGATTTAAAATTTCCATCTGGTGTAGCGAAATTTATTGGGGCCATAAGGTTTTAATTGAACAATAATCATTTTTCACATAAACATATTAATAAGAAAAAATCCTGCAAGTTAGCTATTCTGCTGCAGGGGTGGAAAATCTGCTCCAACTGTGCCAAACTGCTCCAAAATGGATGCCTTGCTCCAATCTGCTCCAAAACCAGCAAAATTAACATTTTTGCGCCAAACTGCTCCAAAAAACATGATTTTCCGTTCAATTTGATTCAAATTTTGAAAATCCTACCAACAGAGAAAGAGCCAATCTTCAGCCATCATGATTACCATCCGCGGAATCGCGATTTTCCCCTCTTTCTCTACAAAATATGAGCCTCCATCTAAAATAAGGATGCACAACCTGCGATTTTTCCAGATAATCCTTACTATTTTTTACCTTCCAGACTATTTCCAAGAAAAATCACGAGTTATTGTGGGAAAATCGTGACTTTCGCGAAAGTTTCGTTTTGCTCTGGGAATTAACATGAAAGTGTAATGCTACAAAAATGCTTGATACGAAATCACCAAAAGGTGCTGCAAAAATGCAAATCATACCCTGATACGAAAACACTAATAGGTGCTCCAAAAATTGATTAGCCTAGCTCTAAAGCTGCTCCAAAAATGAATTTTTGGTTTTCCACCCCTGCTGCTGGTACTTTTAATGGCACATAAAAAAATAAATCCAACCTTTCCTTATAAGTAATTTCGGTATTCTTGCAGTATGCAATCTACCAGTTTAGTTACCTCGATTTAGGGTAAATGGCAACACTGGCAACTGATGTTTTTTTAATCAAATATTCTTAATTATGAAGGGCAAACACATGTGGATTCATAAAAACATCAGTTGTCACTATCTACCCTAAATCCAGCTAACTACTTGGTAGATCACATACAAAAATACCGTAATTTCTGCCCTATTTTTATCAATGCTAAGCAATGTTAGATTCAAAAATTTAATTATGCAAAATGATTCGACCTAATGATCATGCTAGATTATTGGAATTATTTTCTCTTAAATTGGCTTTTAGTTTAAGCTTTCTTATGACTGAATTTCAATCTCCAAATTCAAACCTTGTAGCTTGTAAAATTTTTAAATGGCCTAATTAGAAAAAGAAAGTAAATATTTTTTACATTATTAAAATTTGCTAAACGAAATGCATCTTAAAATTTTGTGTAGGTTTTAGAAATAAAAGTAATATTAATTTTGTGGTCTTCAAATAACTCTGAAGCAACACACTTTTGATTACAAAAGAGATTGTACCTATTGTTTCATTTGGTATATTGTGAGTTTCTTTCAGTTCAATAAAGCTCAGTTGTCAGCAAATTCGCTAGGCTAGTGTTCCCTAATGGGAGCCTCAAGTCAAGTCAACATTGCTATGGTCAGAAATTAGCATTGCTATACCTTATATAATAATATTTATAATATCCTTAATTTGTTTTGTTAGGAAATTAAAAATCACTGATATTGGCAGCTTACATAATATAATTACTTATTTCAAGCTTACTCTTTTTCAAATGTAGTAAGGTTTTTCAGGTATAGAAAAAAAAAATTTAAAGTCCTTGTATTTGACTGCAAAGGTCATTCCAAAATGATCTCAAGAAATTTGGTTTTCTTTTCCCTGAATGCTTTGCATAACTTAATTAAACTTTTTATATGTAGTCAAGATTTTTCAGCTTCAACAAAATCAAGGTTGGTCTAAACCTATTAGGCATGAAAGTATTTTAATATAAGTGTAGTGTTGAAGTGTGTGAAAAGGAAAAGTTCATTTTAAGATTTTTACAAGTAAATGTGTTTAAGAATAATTTGGTCATTAAATCATTTTACTTTCTGTCTCACAATTTTCGGATGTATAATGGACCTAAAAATTGAACCTTTGTTTTTTTTTATTTAGTTTCCAATGTAGTAAATGTTTGGGAAAGCTTCTCACAGTTTATTGTAATCTAGACTTTCCGACTAGATATAGGCTCTTCAATGTTTTATATCAACTGATATTGCAAGCAAATTGAAAACTGCCGAGAAAATATTTTGTCCCAATTACAAATGGATATTTTTATATTTCCTAGAAATCAACTGAACTATTCGAAGTTGGAAGCTTGTGCTTATGGTTGTACTTAGTTTGTTCAAGTTTTGCACCATAATCTGGCACTGTGTGTGCTATTTTCATACACATTGATTGGATATAATTTGTATAACTATTTTCATTGTTCCTTTTAGATAATTATGAACTGTTATTTTTGTTTCTTTGAAAATTTATTGTTTTAAGTTTTAACCGTACTGGTGTTGAATGATTCGATGTCCATAAGGAGAGAAATTATGGCCCAGTATTCTTGAAATGTTATACCTCATTACTGGTTCTGTTGATTGTTGAAGGTGGTTTAGGTATAAAAATGTAGAATAATTTTAAAAGATGTTATATATAATGTCTGTTGAAATAGATGCTAGAGCTATATGCAGTAGTTGCTGTTCCATAAAAAGTTTAAAGAGTGCTAAAAATTTTAGTTTTTTATACTTGTGAACATTAAAGGATAAATTACAAATGTACAGAAATTTGGAGTTTTCATCTTTGGAAAATCTTCATTTTGTTAAAAAAATGCTTTTTGTCACAAAGTATTGAATTTTTGTAAATTGTGTAAAATTTTATATTTTTAACGACTTTGCTTGCAACTATCAGTAGTGACTTGCACAAGTTTGTTAAACTATTGAAACACTGCCAGTGTTAATGTAAATTACTTGAGTAATTAGGAAGCTTTCCTTTGCCAAAATAAAGCTTATGCTTTATGTTTTACTTGAAGTATCATTATTGAGACAATTGTATTTTGATGTACATTTCAAATTGAAATACTTCAACAATGGAAGAAGCACTTACAAACAGTACATGAATGTAATAATTCTTGTATATGATGGAAAATATATTTGCTTGTTATTAAAATTGTTTAGATGTACTCTTCACTCATGGGTTACAAGTTTTCCCTCTAGGCAAAAATCAATCTTGACAATTTCCTTCATGATGGAACGAGAAGGAAAAGTATACATGCAGGTAATAAGGGTAGGGTGTTATAAAAATGTTGTTTATCTTGTACTATTTGGACAAAATTTCTAGCTTTCACCAAAACTTAAAATGGAAACAAGGTTGAAAAGCAAGCCCACTAGTGGTGTGTAAAGAAGTTTATTTTTCGAAGGGGGTCAGATACTTTCTTTAAATAAATTAATTTTTAACAAAAAAGAGACCGACTTCAAAAATGCACCTAAAAGTGAGAAATAATTTTTATCCAAAAAACAACAATACTACTTTTTAACATAATTTTTGAAGTTGAAACACTTTAACCACGGCTTACTAGATACTTATACAGGCTAGCCGAGTTTTAAACAATGAAAACCATTTGACAACTTTTCCCGCTTGGAGCGCTACAAGACCTACCTATATCACCCACCGCCTTCAACACTGTGGATATGCTTTGCCAGTTGGTCCAGTATTGCCATCTGGATTTGCAATGATTTCCATACTCGACTAGCCTGTATAAGTATCTAGTAAGCCGTGCTTTAACAATAAATTACCATTCCTCGCTAACATTAAAAAAAGAACACGTTACTAGCATTTAACATAAGATAAAAGAAGATTTACAATTTCAGGCACAATATATTATTTTCTGTTTGACGAATGACGAAAAGAGTGCAGTTAGGACCTCTCTACTAGTAATATGTATTGTATTTAGAATTACTATTAAACATGTGGTTTCGTCACTTATTGTGAAAGTGTTTCGACTTCAAAAATTATGTTAAAAAGTAGTATTGTTGTTTTTTGGATAAAAATTATTTGTCACTTTTAGGCGCATTTTTGAAGTCTGTCTCTTTTTTGTTAAAAATTAATTTATTTCATTCTTTTTATATCAAGTCGCCTGCGGCTCCAGAAATTCCATGCCAAAAGAAAAAAAATTATCCGCCCGACCCACGACGCCTTCGGCATCGCTTAAATGAAGTTTTCTTTTTAAGAAACAGATTCTTTACTTCAGAGTTTTATAAGGTTCAGTCGGTATTTATTCCCCGTTTCAATAATCTGACTCTTATAGTGGTGAGTAAGCTCACCACAAGTTTTTGATTTATTTATTATAACTCCTCTCGTATCCGCTAGAGGGCGTTTAAATTAAAATGGGACCAACTTGAAAACAATTCTAATCTAATGCAACAAACCGCGTCCAAGTCGGTCCAGTAGAACATACCAAAAGGGCCTGGCAAAGATTCAACATTTATATTCGACGAATTGATAACCTCCTCCAAGTCGGTAAAAAGTGGCATGCATCATTTATTTCTAAAGTACCTCCTCTATGCATATATAGGTTAAATAAAGCTTTTAGAACATTCATAGGTAAAACTTGATTCTTGATGAACTTAACTTTTTAATTGATGGATTTAATTTTTGAAATTTATAACTTTGAGGCGAGAAGGAGATGCGCCTTCCAGCCTAGCGAAGCTAGGCTGAAAGTACCTTGCCAGTGCTTGGCAATTACGCACACTTTTGGAAACTCAACGCAACTTTAGAAAGGGATTTTAGTACATTGGTCGCAAGTGAGTGATATTTGAAATAAAGTTAAGGCTAGGAAACTTTAAATTATCATTTGTGTAAAATTTTAGTAAATTCTGGGGGTGGGGGTACTCCTAGAAATATTTTGAAAATTTGACCCTTAAAAATCGGGAATTTACTCTTTTTTGGTTTACAAAATCTACTTTCCAAAGTATTTAAAATGAAAATCCCTAGGTCCAGCTCAGAACTATTATACAACTAATCCCCTCTTCTAACTTTCTCACAATTTGCAAAAAATGAAGGCATGATTTTCTTTTTAATTTTAAAGCATTTATGAAGTAAATTTCAGATAATTAAAACCTTATTGCATCTTATTCTGCTAAAAATGCTTTACGAAAACGCAAAAATAAGTAAATTGGGACATAATTTCTAAACAAAAAACTAATCCTCTGCATCTAACTACTTTTATCTATATTAGAGTATTTGGGGATTTTTTTTTTTGAACTGTTAAAATCAATTGCTACAAAAGGGTAAATTATCAATTCTGCAAACCTCAAAAATGGAACTAGTTCTTGAACATAAGTAAAAAGCACAAAAATTAAAAGAAACATTTTTATACGAATTTATTTCACATTTTAAAGTACATGATTAATAGCTCCATGTATACACAGTAGAAATTTTCCCACGATTAACTAAACCATGAGAAAAATGACTTTCAATACTACATAAAATTGAAAAGTGCAAAAATCCATTAAAGCTTCAAGTAAAAATGGAATTTCATATTTCTATAGCATGATTGTGTACATTAGATATTTACATCAATCAAAGTAAATACACTATTTAGAAAGCAAACCAGATTCTTTTTATTTGAACAAATACATTTAACGAATAAAGAAAAACATTCAATTAACTTTCTCACAATTTGCAAACAATGAAGACATGATTTTCTTTTTAATTTTAAAGCATTTATGAAGTAAATTTCAGATAATTAAAATTTCACTATTTTCTGCAACAGCTCTATTTTTTAACAGTTTAATACAGTAAATATATTTTATGGTTGCAACGTTACAGACTTGGAATAAATTTCAAACTTGTTATAATAATCTGCATAACACTCATTTTGTGATTTCTATACTCTGGCATTTACTGAAAAAAGCTTTTTACAATGTTGAGAATCTTAAAAGATATTTAAATGATTCATTTTCTACTGATTAGGAGAGAAAATTATTAAATGTCTAGAAATGTTTAGTATCTCTTGAGTGAGGGGTCATTATTGCTATCGGGGATGTATGTGAATGACTTAGAAATGCGGCTTTTTTGTTATCCCAACAATTTCATTCCTTACTGTTAGATTTATCGAGACTTTTAAAAATCTCATTCTAATAAAATGGATGGAAAATGATTTGAGCTATATTAAGTATTTGAATGAAACACACGACTACAAAAATATTTTAACATAAAACTACTAAAGAAAAAAAATAACTAATTTTTGCTGGTGAGGTACTTGTTTTAGTTAACATTTAAAATACATTTTAAAAGAAGGGTATAAAACTTCTCAGAGTATTATTCATTCACAGGGCTTGTTAATAAAAATGCTCATACTAAAAATCATTCACCTGAAAATTCAAATCTATAAAAGTTAATAAATAAATATTCTAAAACTTAGTTTTGTAACAAACTGAAGGAACACAAAGCATATTGATCAGCCAGAGTTTAAAATGTCAAAGACGAATGGTTAAAAACTCAAGACTTTTAACAAGAGTCTGGTCCTGCAGTATTTATACAGCCGGAACAATCACATTAACATACAGATATCTGTACAGCAAAAATATCTTCTTCGTAGAACAGACACCACACATAGGCATACTTACAGCATTAAATATAGAAGGAAGGTTTATTTTCACTATAATACACACCACAGCTGCTCACAGGAGTTAAAAATAACTGCTGCTACCGACACATCCAGTGCCATCCCACGTAGGAGGATACTATCAAAAGTGCACTTTAGAAGAGATGCAGTGTTGCCAGACTTTCAAACAAGTCCCATCTCAAATCCTTAAAACTTGCTGTCGTTTGAGGAACCTGAATTTTAAGTTAATATTTTAATTATAACATTTAACGCTCTAAAAAGTTTTCTTTCATTAAAGTGATAATTATAGGAATATTGATAGGGATTTAAACCAGTGGTTCCAAAACATTTCATACATAGCTTCTCACTTCCCATGAAAGAATTCCTACTCCATACTTTTACTTAAATAAAGCGACCAACAAGGAACAAGTAGAATTTCAATTCCAGCCACACCACAACCAACAGGCACTCCTGACCATTTTCCCATCGATAGTTTTCTTCAAATGGAAACTCAATCACTGCAGCAGGAGATGCACTAAAGAATGCCGTTGGTGATGTACTGGTAGTTGTCGTAGAGCTTGGTGGTGATGGAGTGCATGCTGGACTCCACCATGGTGTCCACCAGCAGCTGCAGCTGCTCCTCCGTCAGCCCCATGTGGAAACGGTCCCGGAGCGCCCGGATGGCACTGGCGCCGTTCTTGAAGCACGGCAGCTGGCACGACGCCTGCATGATCTCCACCAGCGTGACGATGCGCTCGTGGTGCTTGCGGGCCGCCACCAGCCCCTGCAGCATCAGGATCTTGAAGTACTCGAACATGTCGTTCCCGGGGCCACCCATCACCTGGAAACAACCACATTATTATTATATTAACAACATTAAAGAACAATTAAAACATAAAGAAAAAAATAACCGTATAAAACCTTTTGTAAAATAAAAATTTAGGAAGTTAAAAAAGAAGATAATAATAATAATCAATTTTTTGGAGGAAGAAGGCATAAGCGGCTTCTTGAAAGCAAGCAAAAGTCTCTTAGCAACCCCATTACCATTACCAAGAACCAAGTTTAAAGGGTTGACGAAGAGTTTACAATATGAAAATTATAGTATTAAGGGCCATATTCTGAAAGACAAACACATAGGAGAAACGAGAACAGTACGGAAACGGTGAAAAAGCTCTCGACACGTGAGATTTCAAACAAGAATTTCAAAACTCTTGTCCTCCATATTGTTCCAAGATTCAAAATGTATACGGATCACTTTTACACTTTTTGTGGTCCGTTAAATAGTTCCAAAAAATCTAGAACAGCTACTAATTACCAAAAAAGTCCTCACACATTAATATATTATGAAAGTAATAGACATCTTAAGTTTGCAGAAATTTGTATTATCAGTGTATAATTACTTGTAATCTATCATTTCCATCTAGTTTCTTAAGTTCGAGGGGACATTGATGAAAAGGTTCTTGATGACTCAATTGTAGTATTTTGCCACTTTACCAACTCAAAATTATGTTGATTCTAACACAATTCCCTGTTTGTACCGGTAGATACTGTTGGTCTCTGGGAATTTGTGTATTTTCATAGCTCAGTCAGAATAATATAACAATGGATGAGCAATATTAAATATCTTGGGACTGTATGTACCAGTCATAAACATAGTTGTAAATGATTTTAATGGGTGTTCAAACACCTAATAAAGCAATGCTTTTAAGCAGCATATATTTATCACTTTTAAATTTTAATGCAGTTTAAATATTGTTCATTGAAAATTTATTTACCAAATTTTAAATGATTTGTTTAATTTTAATTGTCATTTTAAAAAAACAATAAAACATCACAGTAAAACACAGGAATCAACTACATGATTACAACATCCTCAATACTTACATCGACAAACTCTTGTGTTAGTTTGAAAGGAGAGTTTTCGAAGCCTAAATTCTTTGGTGAGGATGAAAGAATGAATCCAAAGTCTATATGAATAATATGACCTTCTCCATCTAACAATATGTTACCATTGTGCCTGAAAGGAAACAAATTCACATAAATATTAAAATAAGCACATTATAACGCAAACATTAGAGATTGAAAAGTTGAGAAACACACCTATCCTTTACTTGAACAAGGTAAGACACAAGGCAATATGCCGCACAGCTCTGTACAAAGTTTCGCTGGGCAGTCAGGAATGCTTCAGTGTTAGCACCTCCAAATTCTTGAAGGAAATATTCCAAGAGGGACATTTTACTGTGCTTCTTGACCTGATGCAGTGACACAGTGTTTAGAATAGGTTCGATCATGCCACTGTCATCCGAGGTGACCAGTATGCGATATGGCCTCACCCATAGAGGGACTCTTTCGAGTTCCCAAATGTTCTGAAAATAAGGAATCAATGACTGATTATTGTAATAACAATTAACAGAGAATAAATCAAATAAACAATAAGCCAAACTTAAATATAAAGCTATTTTTATTGATATATTTGGATTGCTATCATGGTTAATTATGAATAAAAGGGGTCCAGTTCTTTAGTAACTTTTAAATCCAGACAGATTAAAAAAACTAAGGATAACTAAAATTAGTTTCACACCATCAAAACAACAATATCCAGTCAGTCATGGGCAAAGTACGGCCCGCGGGCCAAGTGCGGCCCTTCGGAAGAGTCAATCCGGCCCGCGGCATGGTTTTGAAGAACCCCTACAATTACACATAGGACAAAATTGTTTTTATATGACCACCATTTAGCTACACTACTGCGAATCAGCTCATCCCAGTTTCTACTAGATTATGAAAAACTTAGAATCACAGTTTCATCTGTCACATGCGTCTTCCTACTCTTCTAAAGAACAATCAATTTTGTAACTTTTTTTCCCCCAAATTTTTTACCATTGTAGCACAGTAATATAAGTTGGTGTGTGATGTAAAAATGAACATCACACACCAAGCAAATTAAATTTTTTGTTTCTGGCCCGCCTAGATAATTTTTGTATTTTATCTGGCCCTCCCCTTAAAAAGTGCCCATGTCTGCCCTAAGTCAAATCATTTACCTATGAAGCAGAATGCCAATGCTTTGCAGTTATACCCTGGTGGTCATTGAATGAATATTTTCCCTTGTCACATGCCATGATAAAAAACGAACTTTTAAGACTGACAAACTTTAACCCGACTGTAACTCCTAAATGGTTGTTATTTATCCTGCTTTTGTATTTTGTCACTCCTACATTTCATGTTTTAATTTCTAACTTTTAGGGTTTACTTGAAAGATGCAATGGATACGCATTTATTGATGAAATAAATTAATTTGAATAACTTACAATATGTAAATATACAGTAAAACCTCTTTTGAGTGACCACCTTCTGTTTGGAGAAAAATCAGTCATAAGTGGGGGGTCGCTCAGAATGGGTAACCATAAGATCAAAAAGGGATTGCTTTACAACAATCAAAACATTTTTCATACTATTTTCCATTTCCATAACAATTGATTCCCACACATTATAAACACAAAATATAGAATAAAATGTTACATTCTATTAGAATTAGGAAAAATATGCGACTGTTTTACTTTTTTTCAACACACACTGTTCTAACAGTTAAAACCACCCTCTTCTAATTCCTGTTGAAAGCTCCGATGTCTGCCAACTAAACATAAGTACTAGTAAACATATTTTTTTCAAAACCCTGGTACACATTAAATAACATTTTCTATCTAATAATGGAATTTTAAATCTCTTGAGTAATGTCACTTGTTGCAAATCCTGTTATTGTTTTGGAGGGAGCAATAAAACCACATGTGGAAGGGAAGGGAGGGTTGCAGGACAATAAAATATTCTTAAGTACTCTTTTAATAGAGATTGTTTAGACTAGTCATAAAACATGCACTAAAATCATACTATAGTATGATTTTACTGTGTTATGTGGGTATAAACCTCTACCATCTGATGGGGGCCTTTCAATGATGGAACAAATGGCTTTCAAAGTGAATTCAAATGGATAGAACAAATTTATTAATAGAATGGGAATGGTGTTTCTTTCCTTCCCAGCTTTAAAGCATCTGGAAAAGATTCCTCTGAATTGGGAAAACTAGTCGCTGGGAGGGGAGTCAAGGTTTCGCTGGCCGTTGCATAGAAGTATTTTAACATTAAGAGGACAGGGGATAAATCAATGCCTTCAAAAACTAGTTATTAGAAGAGGTGGTTGTTGTATAGGGGTGGTCGCTCAATGATATTTTACTGTTTACTTTAGCCACCAAAATATCTTACTTGTAAAGTTGCTAGGAGTTGAAAAGCCATAAGCTCTTGCCGAAGATCATCTCCGCACTTTATAATTGCTGAAAGTAGGTTCCAGTTAGGAAGATGTCCGTAGGGAGAAGACTCTCGTATTCTTCGGAGTTTTTCTTCCCAAGGTTCTTTCAAGGCAGCCGCAGATGGATCTTCAGGATCACGCTGAGGTAGTTAAAAAATTTTCAACATTTTCAATTTTAGCATCATTAAAATTGGTGATTCCAGTAAGTTTAAAAAGAACAAACGAAAAATATATATGCACATGAATTTATTAAAATTTATTAAAAGCCATACGGCGTTTCGGGGATTCCTTGGATCCCCTTTGTCAATGGTCCAAAAAAATATTTTTTTCGTTTGTTCTTTTTAAACTTATAAGTTTTTGCACAGACTGTGGCCCTTTCGTGATTCCAGTATTTTTTAAAAATAGAAGAAAATGCATTTTTACGAATGCAATGCAATGCATAAAAGTTTCAAAAAAATATAGGAAATTCAAACATTTTATAGTAAAAATAAACAATTGCTTTGAATACTAAAGGCATTGTTTCTGAACTTCAATAAATTTAAAAATAAATCAGCATTGTAATTTAAAAAATTGCATGTATATTCTTTTGGATATCTATCAAATAAAAAGTTGGAATTATTCATTACCTCAAATCAAAGAAATTTTTTCAAACATAGGACATGAAAATATATATATCCCAATAAATGACATTTATTAAATTAATAGCTAGTTAAAATAAATTAGTTATTGGACTAGTAGTTGTAAAACATTGAATATTGATACAACATTTAATTCATTACTATTCTAGCAGGGATTCATTTATTTTCATTGACATAATCTGTTAAATATTTTGCACATCTTATTTTAAGAGCTGACAGACCCATTACCTTAAAAGTACTTTTAGGAGCATTGATGTTCTCCGACAGCCTTCTTCGAATGTCACCAGCAGCAATTAAAGTAGGCTCTCTGCTGTCCGCACTTGTTCCACTGTCTTGTGACATCTGAGAAAGAGCATCCCTGTCTTTGGGCTTTTGGCACACTGAATACTGCAAAACAGAGTCAATCGTTTCACATTTGCCCTCATAATTATTCCAAACAATTTATGAGAGAAAAGGATTCTAGTGCAGTGAACTAGTTGCAAATAGAATCCATGACAGTTTTTTTTTCTAGAGAATCACCATTATACTAAGATATAGTAATTGAGTACATCTTGTTGCATGAAAAAAAGATCCATACACTTATTGAAAGAGAAGATCATAAAATAATGGATACACAAATAATGAAGTTATAAATTTCTTTCATTAAAACTGAAAATTAAACCCAAATAACTACACCAACCATGAAACCTGAAAAACCAATGATTTGATGACTCAAGTTGAATTGAACCAGTTTAATTTTTTTAAATCAATTGTCAGTACACATAGGCTATTTTTCATCATTATTTCATCATTTCTATTTAAACTCAGAAACATTTTTAATTTCATACTTGTAAGGAAATGACATCATCCTCCTGGGTCCAGCAGTCTGCATCGTCATCCAGAGCCGGATGAAGCGAGAAGGACACTCCACTGAAGTCCTGATTCCCGAAGTAGTCGGGGAGGTTTTCTTCAGAACGCGTCTGCCTCAGCGCATTGATCATCTTGGGGGGAACAGGAGAGCCGTGGATGTCATCCACTTCAATCACTTCCACGTATATTAAATAGGGAGCCTAGAGATTGAAGACATAAGAGTGAAAACACTTTACATACTACATCATATTGAGCGTGAAAGTAATTCAGGAAAGTGAGCTGTGAAACTTATTATCAGTATTTCAAGCAAGAGCTACATAAAAAAAATACTTTCACCAAAAGCAATTTTACACTTAATGGGTCATTCAAGCAGCTAACGGCCGTATTCACCGCTAACCCAACCGGTGGTTAACTGGCAGTAAAACTTCTGATTGGCAGTTAAAAAAGGATAACTAGTATCAAAAGTTTGACTGAGGGTTAATTCCCGGCCAGGTTATCAGTGAATACAGCCGTTCTGTTTGAAGTCATTTTTTTCTTAAAACACTATTTTCAAAAATCTTTTTGATCAGCTCTTTTTCTTTAAAATTGTGAAACAATATATTGAGACAAAATTTTCTAAAACAAAATTATTAAAACATTAACCATGAATTCAGTTCCAAATTTTTAAAAATTAGATTACTGGTCAATATTTTGTAAAAAAAATGAACAGTGGGAGTCAGTTTGCTGATGTTAACTATAAGGGCATTGTAATTTGCTTGTTTTTTGCTGTCAAGGGGAATTCAAAAATAACTAAGAAACTTCTTAATATAATACTTGACGGGCCTCTTAACTATATTTTTACTTGCATATTGATAACCCTCAAGCCTAACCACTAACAAATTTAGTCTTTAAAGAGCTATAGATATATTACACCATCTTTCCACTATTATCCCTATTAGGTGTATTGAACCTCAAATGATATACAAGCTAGCAAGTTGTGTCTTAAAAATACCACTCGCAAATCAAAATTATTTTGTTGTCAAGTAATTTTATCTTAACTTTCATTCTGACTAAATTACCTTATCCTTGGAGTTCAGAACAACAGACGCTTGAGGGGGTATCCTCAAAATTAAGTGTTTCACAGTGTCTGAGTGAATAGGAAGCCAAACACGAGCTGGAAGGTTGAGGTTAAGCATAGACAGTTCTGCCTGGAGCTTCTGGGCTGAAAATATTGAAAAAGTATATAAGCTAATGTTTTTCAATTGTGTAATTTGTAAAAAAGGTTAAAACTTATTTTTGAACACTTTTAAACACACCTCCAAAACAACTTGCATAGAAAGAACAAGTTTTTCTTAGCACAATTTTAAAATGTAACTAAATAGAGTGTGCATGAGAACAAAGTACTCCAAAGCAAAGCTATTTCTAGTAAAAAGTTTTTAAATTTTTCTTGTTTTGGAGCAGTTAAATGTTAGTAGACCATGTCTAAAATTGAATCAAATTAGTAATTTTAATCTGTTAATCATTATAAAATCATTCCCTATATGAGGAGCCTAGAAGTCAAGGAGTACAAGTGTAGTTTTTTTAGTAGTATTGGAATTAAGTGCATTAAAGTAGTTGCTGTGGACTCCAAAGCAACTACTTTCCTATATAAGTTCCAATTCCCTATATAAGTTCCAATTCATTAAATGTCTAAAAGTAGAGTTGAAAAGATATGAAGAGTAGAGCAAAGTATTTGTATGTAAAATAATGAGTTTCAGAAAAGTTTAAAAAATTCCAAACTAAAAGGAATCTGAGAGGAAAAAAAATTCAAGTGTTTTAAACAAAACAACTATTTGCCCTCACAACTTACTTTTTAATTCTTTTGTGAGGACTGGCTGTAGTCTAAGACCAATCGACATCAAGGCTTGCACAAAGTCTTGCTCAGCTCCTAACCGAGGAGCCTACACACAAAAGATTGTTTTTTCAATAGATTTAAAAGAGTATGGATTTTTAAAAAAGAACATAGAATTTATATTAATAGATCTCGAGCATATAAATTGAATTTAAAAAAAATTAATAAGAAGAGTTCATAAAAGATACTTGATCATAAATATATTTGAGAAAATTTTCACTAGCTTAAGTAATTACTTAAGAGTGATTAGGAAGTTATTACCTGACAATGGCAGTGCACTGTTTGTCCTCTGAGCTCACTGCATATACTTTTGCAGCTCTCAAAACATCTGCATCCATTGTCAAAGGCCAGTCCGGAGGTCAAATCCTTAGGTGTGTGTTTGGATAAGGCTCCTAAGGCTGTTGCTGATCTTCTCATTGCAGTGTTACCACCGAGACCTGGCAAAAAAAACCCTTATTCATTAAAAAGCAAAAAAAAAAGTTGCTAGTATTATTAGAGAAAGAACAGGGAAAATATTTTACCAGTAGCATCAGAGAATGAACGTTGGTGAGTCTTTTTTGGTGACAAGATATGGCCAGTAGTGGGTTGGCATGGTTTTACAGTTTCTTTAGGTCTGAAAAATAAGGAATTTTTAATGTGTTTGACTATTATTTAAGACTTGTGTGGAGGAAATTTTTAACACACTTTTTTGTTTAATGGAAGTTTGAGGAGTAGAAGAAAATATGGACTCATGAATTTTAAATATATATCTACATTTTAAGAAAGAAAACTTTAATTTTCAAATATGTAATTTTGAACTGAATATTGGATTAGAAGTAACTGTAAAAAAATAAGCTTCGCAGTGTAAACATTTACTTGGTAAGGAAATTTAAACTTTTAACAACATTCATTTGAAATCTAGATAGCAAAGAGTAATATACCAAAAGAAAAAATGGTTTGAAAAATATTAAGGGTTATAACTAGCACTTGAGATAAATATAAGCTCCAAATTTTCACCTCAACTCTTCGGACAAAATCAACTTCTTCAATTTTGCCCCTTGTGATTTTCTACGGGACGGCGCGTTTTCAGAGCAAAAGGCTTGCAGCAGCCAGGCTAGTTGAAGAGAAAATTCTACACTATTTCGACACCTGGAAAGAATTGTAAGTCACAAATTAAATTATACCAAAAGGTTTTATCTGAGATACAAGAGGGTTTTTAAAAAAAGTTACTTACCTATACACAAGATACGGATATATTGCTTCTGCAACATCGGAATGGTGGACGTACAAGCTCACAAGCTGAGGCAGATAAAAATCAACACTTTGATCATCAAACGTGAACATACGATTACCTGCAAAAGAAGAATTACACCTTCAACACATTGTAATAAAAGAATGTTAAACCAAGACACATTGTATTACGATAAAACTAAAACATTGCTAACATTAAAACAAAATTACACGAGGTTTTCCTCAAATTTGGAACCCTCTTCCTTTTGGTGAGATGTGGTGTGACCTCCTCTCGTTAGATTTCCCCAAAGAACTTTTAAGAAAATAAATTTCTTACAGTATCTTAATGCGATTTGCTTCAATAGTTTTGTTGAATTAAAAGTTCTTTAACCAATTTAAAGTGGGAAAACGCTTGTCTAAGTATTACATGAACCCCACTTAAATATTTGATTAGAAGGAAAATGTCTTTTTATTAGTTTTCCCACTTTGCTCAAATGACTGAAAAAAGTTAAATCGATCATTCACAAAATGCATGAGCTTGATTCTATTCTACGTCACCCAAATTTTTGACCCTACGAGCTCAGATTTTCTTGAAGTTTAGTAGGTATTATACATGCTTTATTCATATAAACATTAAAAATATCAAATGTCATCAATATTTTGAGTTTTAAGTTACAGCTGTGTAAGAGTGGTTAAGGTTAAAAGATGCTCGACAAGACACAAACTAATTTTTTTATCTTTCTAGCTTTTTTAATAACGAATAAAATTAGTGTCATTTTACAGCTTTTTATGCTTTTTCTTATGGTGCAAACGTGTCATGCTATCAATAGGGATTCACTTTGAAAAAGTTAACTGTATCAATTTTATTTCTATTTATTTTAAACGTGAGAGAAAAGGTCCAAAAAATCTGGAGTATGTCATTGTCAGCTATGAACAAATGCCAACAACAACAAGGGGCCTGGCCTCCTTCAAAAAGAGACAGAAGGGGCGATAGCGCACCCCAAAGTAAATAGATCGTCAAGAACGAAACTTGAGTCAGAGGGTAAATCCAGCCTTGAACCCAGGCTGTGGTGAGTCAACCATTTGATAAAAAACGGAATGTTAACCTTGTTAAAGGAGATACCAGAGGGTATGATGAAGGGAGTCCGGAACTTTTTATGAGCTCGTGCCACTTTCACAGCTGAATGTCGCATTATGGGACATTTCATTGTGGAGGTTCATTGCACGCGGCATATTAGGATTCCGAATGAACAAATAGACAGAAGGTTAAAAACCGCTTCAAATGACTTCGAAGTCGAGAGAAAACTCAAACGATTTCTTCGAACAAAACTATACCTCCTTAAAATGTGCTCTCAATTCGATAACTTATTCTAAGGACTAAAATTTGATGAAATATACATCGTAATTTCACAAATTAAAAATCATGTCATGAAAAAGAAAACTTTTGAATGATCAGTAAAATCGTGATGTTTCAGAACTAAAGCATTAATTCCTTTACTTAACGTTAATGATACCAGATAATTCACGCTCAATTTAACATCCTTCCCACCAATCACGTTAGTAAAAGGTTAATAAAGTAAAAAGTTGAACAACAAAAATCAAGACCCATGCGAAATTTAAAATTTGAACTATTAATTCAACAAAATCTCATTAAAAAGCAGTTTAAAGAGTAAAATAATCTTAAATGAATTAGTTTAGTTTTCAATTTAAATAGCATTGTTCATACAGGATACAGGTATAAAGAACAAAGAACACCAAGAAAGTTTTTCAAATGCCTAATCTTAATAATGTCTTTAGTCTTATCTACTCGTACAATTGTCTCCCCTCAGCTATACTTTGCAACAACTAGTTTATTAGTTCAAATCTTTGAAATTACTATTATGGTAAAGCTAAAAAGGAACCGACATCATTAATTTTAAAATTTGTATTCAACTCTTCATATCTGTAGCCCACCATGCAAAATTTCAGGCTGATTAAGCATTTTTTTTTTAAATCAAAAATTATTTTTAAGTAGGATTCCTTTTAGAAACGCACGAAAACGCCTGTGACGTTACGATTCTCAATATTTGTAAATATACACAAAACAATCAAATTTTTTTCATTCATTTCGAATTGACGACAGTTTTTTTTAATGATTATTCATCCAGGAAAGTAATTAAATCTTCTAAAACGAGTAGGTAGGGATGCGACAAAAACAAAGACGTTACGCCAGAGTTCATCGCCGTCAAGTCAGCGTTTTTCTTCCACATTTAAAATTCATAACTTTTTAAAAAGTTATTTTATAAATTAGCACCCAAAACTCTAATACACCCAGATTTCAATAAAAATCTGCCACCAAGTTCCTTTCTCATTCAAATTTCCTCTGCTACGCAAAGCCTCCCAGAGGTGAAAGGTGCCCCCGCGATGTGGTCGAACGCGCATAAATGCCCTCCCGTCAAAAAAAAAAATCTATGAAAGAGCCGGAATAGTTTCCCACAGACTATCACAAAGCCTCTTCAACAGAGAAAAGCTCGGCTTTGGCTGTTTACATCGCCTTTCTCGGAGGGCCGGAGTGTCTCCACATCGAGATCGATAGGAGACGACCAGATGACACAATTACCTTGAAATGAAAATATCCACACTTGGAGCCAAAAAACAGTGAACTTCGACCAAATGAGGATAATTTGGCACCGCCATCACGTATTCGACGTCCCGCGTTCTAATTGCAGAGCACGTATATATATGTAATTGTTATGTCTAGCCTTTCTTTATTGTAAAAGGGGATAATCGGCCGCTACTTGCATTTTGTTACCAAACAATGCAAAATCCACAAATGGACCCAAAAACCTTCAGGTACGACCAAAACCAATAAAATCGTGAACAGGTGGTAGAAGTAAATTGGGGGACATTTAATTCTTCTACGCACCCCGTCTACACCTGCCAAAGATGCTAGTCAAGATTACAAGAAGCGAATTGATGTTGGACATTAGCAGTCAGAAAGCGCCTTTTATTTAAACCAGGTGCAAAATGACAAGAACCAGACGAAAAACACATTTATAACGAAAGAAACCAGACTTTTCTCCTTCAGTCGTCCAAGAAAATAAAAGAACCCATCCACTTTTCCCCAATACAGAAGATTTGCAATGAGAATCTCAATACAACTGGTTTCCAAGCATGTTTTTTTACACAAATCCACTCAGGGGAATAATTAACCTGAATTCAAATTACTAAATGATGATCCTCGCATCTGGATTCATCTTTAAATGTCGCGGTAATATACGATGGTTAAATTTAATAAATAGCCATTAAAGTCCACTATCAGGAAGATTAAGGACAGGGTCATTTAGGATGATACCCACAAATTAATTTGAAGCAAAAGCACTTAAAGAGATCTGCAGCTCGTGTAGACACTTGAGCACTTTGAAAAGCAGAGTAAGAGTAAGATAATTACTTTTGGCACTTTGGCAACACACTTTCGCTAGAACCAGACTAATGACATTATGATGAATACTAGTCCCAGCTCAAATTTTGAGTGTTATGTTGCAAATAAGATACTGAGAGTAAAAAAACAAAATGCCATATAATTTCACCAAGTTTTTAGTTTACACAGGGGTTTCTGTCCATAAAATAAAGTTTAATATTAATATAATATGTTTTATATTTTATGCATGGATTAATAACTAGGGAATTGGTTTAGGGGTCATTTAAATATTACGTAAGCAAATCGAAACCCCCTATTATATTACGTAAACAACTGCCCAACCCCTTCAGTTTTTTTGTTCAAAACTTGCAATAATGATTTCATTTTAAAATTTAGAACATAAATTTAATGAAAAACCAACTTTTGACTTGAAACAAAATAGACATGTGTAATTTCTTAATCAATAATTATAAATTTTTTAAATATAATTTTTACATGAAATTATTTCTGCAAGCTATAAGAAGTTTTCAAAAATAGTTTTTTTTTTAACGTCTTGCGTTAAACGTCTCGAGTCAGCAAAGAAAAGCAAATCCTTCTTCCCCTCAGGTGCTTATGTTATATTTGAACGACCTCTTATCAGACTTTATTAATAAATCTGTTTCTCTGATCTACAAAGCTCAAACTATCTTTAGTGTTGACAGTTTTTGATGGAAAGTTCAATGAATGCGATTACAGGAAAATTAGCCCATTTGTATCACGGGGGTTAACTCTATAGGCCCTTTTATATGAACCCGTTTTCGCGGATGACGGCCCGCGTTTGCTTGATCCGCCATCAGAAAAATCCCTTTGGTTGGCAAAAAGTGGTGGCGCTGCGGTCGCCTTTGAACAACCAAACGCGGCCCGTGAAAACGGGAGCAAAAAAAGTTTTGCTCTCCGTCATCGGCAGCCGCGAAGATTAGAGAACATCAACAATAAACTACAAACATGGCGTAAGTTCAATTTTCGTTTCTCTTGGTTTAAAGTGTATTTCAATTGAAAATGATTGTAAAGTGATTTCTTATTTAAAACAAACAAAGTACTTGTTCTCGCGATTGATTTCAATCGTAATACTGGCGTTGTTTTCTGTATGTAATTTGCATTACAAGCAGTGCTGAAATTGGAGAAAAATATTTGGGGGGACTCACCCTCACCTTTTTACAGAGTAGATGATTGATGGAGGGTAAAATATGACTAATTTTTAGTAGTACCTACTTGAATTGATAATCAAATTATAGATTACATTTAATTGCATAGTTAGGGGAAAGTGGGGGCTAATGGGAAATTTTTTAAATGCTAGAATAAAAGCATAAATGCAGTTATTATAATTTTTATAACCTTAAAACTATGTAACATTTAAGTATTCATTACAAATATTGATGGAAAGAAAAAAAACATTATTCATCTTTATGTTAGTAGTGGCGGATCCAGGATATGTTTTTGGGGTATAAAAATGTGGGGTTTTTTTTAAATTTTTTTTCGAAATTAGACTCTAAAAACAGGGTTTTTACTCATTTTTTGCACAGCAAATCGTGAGTAATAGAGATTAAAATACTTGAAGGGGGTCTTGGGGGTCCTCCCCAGAACGTTTTTGGAAATTTGACCCTAAAAATCCGAATACGAATATATTTGCGAATCGGAATACGGGGAAACTGCTGGCACGCTGATAGGCGAATCCGAACACTCATTCAAATGGGAATTTAGGTCAGAAAAAATAAATTTTCTTTCGTATTTAAATCTACCCTTAAATTTATAATTTTTTTTCGTGGAAACAAATATTTTAGGGAACGGGGACGGTAAAAATACTTCGGGGGACGGTCCAATTATTTCGGGGGACGGCGTCCCCCTCCAATTTCAGCACTGATTACAAGTCAATGTACAGCTTAATGTTCATGCTAAAAAAGAAATTGCATCATTTTATGAAACAGATTCTGTTTCCTGTAGAAGAGACACTGCTATAAAATAACAGATAATAAAGCTTGATATCGCGTGTGATCACATTTATCTTGTTTTGTATTATATCGTTGGAAACAGCTTTAGAAATAGTCCTCCAGTCACCACATCTGTAATGTGTAACCACATCTCCCACAGCAACACGATTGAGTGTTGTCTATCTCTAACCAGGGCCTGATTTACCATTAGGCCCGGGCCTAGGGGCCCCACAATTTGGGGGCCCCCTAATTTTAAAAAGTTAACAAAAAATTATAGTAGAAATAACTTTTTATACTTCCTTGAATGTTTTTTCATTACATTTTTTAACTCGAAAATAAAAATCTAAAACTTTTTAGCAATGTAAAAAACGTAAAAGATAACAGAGAACGTGTCTGACCCTGACGATAGTGAATTTTCATACTAATCAAACAATAATTTTAACGCATCTACATTTATATAGCACCAAATATGGCAACGGGGGGCCCCTTCCTGCATGTTGGGCCTAGTGTTCTAAATTTTCTAAATCGGGCCCTGTCTCTAACAATAATAGCAATTACTACTATTTTAGGATCTAGTAATAATACTTAAAATTGGACCTAAATGGTTGTTATAATTGAGGCTGTGGGTAAAAAAGGCGGCTGAAGTCTCTAAAGCTGTACCGAAAACTAATTATTTATTTATTTGATTTGAAATTGAATTTACTCGGTGTATATAGCAGTTTAAGATGATGGCTAAAATATTTCGGGGACTGTCTAAAAAATATTTTGTGACGACGCCTCCCTATGTCCCCTCAGAATCAGAACTGGTTGTATAGACAATGTTTTTAATTATATTAGGTATGAGATTGATCTAATGGTTGATATCCCGATTCAGGCAGTTGTTGAAACTTTTTGTCCAGGCGGTATGATGGTTTATAACAGTTTGTTACTCCTGTTAGAGACAGTGATTTCATACCAGGATATACCTGACCAAGCTTGGCGCTAAAAAGAAATAGGTTGCCTTTTAGTCGCTTTTACCCAATACTCTCGCATATTTTAGAAGGGGCGTTGCTCTACCACTTAACTAGAATAATTACCGTTACATGGTTTACATTCTTTTAGGAATCGCTTCTTGCCCATCCAGAATATGCATGTTTAAAGTATAGAAAAAAAAAATCCTATTAAAAAATCCTATTATAGCCCCTGTAGATCTCTAGAAGTTGTTGCTTAAATGACTAAGTTATTTAAAGTTTAACATTTACTTTTAGGTGCTATTAGCGAAATACAAATATTTATTCATAATAATTAAAATTGAACCTGCTAGGTATGTAAAGACATTGTTATTTAATTGTATTGTATTTCGCTATTGAATGTCTGTTACTAATATTCTTCTTAGTTTGTGATTCAATTAATATGATTTCTGTACAATTGTTTAGCATTTCAATTATTTTTCTCTTCCACAGAAGTTTAGAATATTATCTTATGTAGTCTGAAACTGAAGAAGATATTTATCCTGAATGAGATGACTGGCTAAGTGCAGTAAATTTCTATTCTTATAGCAATGCATCCAAGCTTTTTTCACCTTTTTAATTGCAAATCTTAAATTTTATTTATATGGGGATATTATTTGCCACTCACAGTGGCAGGTCATTCGAAGTATGTGAACCCCTAGCAATACATGAAAAAGAAATAAAAACATTTTCAACTTTATCCGGGATAAGATTCCGCTCCATACCTTTCGAAAACGAAAGGTCAATATTTGTTACCAAAGTTTTCTGTACATTACAGTTTTTTTTGCTCGGTATTATTTTGTGAGACTGTTTCTTACAGCACAACTTATAGTGCGTGTGCTTGCTTTGCACAATACTTTAGAATTAGATGCTAATTTATGTTTACCAAAGTCAAGCAAAAACACCAAATTTCCCGGTATGGTTGTGGTAACACATTATTTACTGGTGGTGTAGCCAGTGGGTGTTGGGGTTGTAGTACTCATTCCCAAAACTAAAAATTTATTATGAATTATACTAGATTATGTTTCTTGTCAGTGACGGGTCACGGGTTGATGTAAGAAGACTCCACACTTTCTAGCTACCTAATTGACAAGTCAGAGATGACTCTTGCTTGCTCTGTCTTTTTCACCTATTAGATAGCCAGAAAGTCTGTCGTCACCTCACATCAACCTGTTGTAACATAGTGCAGTTGAAATAAGTAAAATTCTCCCCATACATAAAAATTGCCAATATCGCCATCTGATTTTTTTAGTAACAACACTGGTACTGTTGCTTAATTCCTTTTATATTTCTGTTTATTCTATTCAACAGGTTCTTACTAACGGTGTCGAGTCAAGATATTGGAAAAAAGAATTTCGAGAATGATTTCTACATTTCTTCCCAATTTTTTTTAAAAGATAAAAAGCTTTTTATGCATGTAAGTATAGCAGTATGTAGAGAATGAGTATAGGGTTCAACAACCCTTTGAAATTTTTATAACTATTTATTCACAGGTTCTTTTACTTTGAAAATGTTAGGGCGTATCCACCTGGAAACTCAGAAAAATTTTTGATCATAGAAAACCACTAAACTACTCCTATCCCCCTCCATTAAATTTTTTACTTTGCTTCGCCACTGCTTCTATGTGTGTCACCAGGCCTGACGAGAGAGGGGGTACGATACCCCGGGGCCCGGTACCCAAATCTTTTCATATTGAGTACTAAGACAGATATCATTTTGAATATTTTAGAAATTAATTTGTTCACATAAAGGTCCAAAAATGAGTAAATTCCCAGTTTTCTAGGGGCATATTTTCAAAAATTTTCTGGGGGAAAACCCCGAGACCCCTTTTATTACTTGTTACTCATCATATTATCAAGAAAACGATATTTTTAAGTTGAGTGTAATTCAGATCTTGCCTAGAAATATTCTAAAAATTACATTAAGCGTATGAATGCATGGGTGGAGGTACATCAGAAAATTTCACCCCCTACTTCGAAATGAGAATATGTCATTGGGGGCCCGCTTCTCAACCTTTTACCCGGGGCCCGACTTGGCTCTCGGTGGCCCTGTGTGTCACCAAATGACTGGTGGCTTTTGGGTAGTTCAAGTGGGGGTTCACTTTTTCAAAAATGCAATCGAGTAAAAATTAATTATTTATATTAATGGTTATAAAACTAAATTTCTCGGGTATCCAATGGAAAGTACCATTTCAAACTTCTCTTGGGAAACTTTATGAGGGTGGTGTGAAACCTCTCGGGGTTTGGGTATAACTTCAAAAGGGTGGTGTGTAATACCTTGGGATTTTTATAAAGCATTTTACCGCAAGTCCTGAGGTGGTACACCCCCAATGAGGTATTACATGCAGTTCCCCAGGTGGCACAAACCACTCTCAGTTGCAAGCCATCCTGAAGGTCGTACACCCTCTTCCCCGAACTACTACATAACACCCTTGAGATGTTTCACACCATTCCCAAGTAGGTGGTACGCAGAATTTTTGAGGTTACACTTGCCAACCTCACGGTAGTACTCGGTATTTGATGTCCAAGGTGCTACACACCACCTCTGAAATGGTATGCACCATATCTGAGGGTTACATTACAAACTGTCCAAATTTTTAAATAATTCAGTTGGGATAGTTTTTTATTTTTTAGGTTTTATTGTAATTTGTAATGAGTTATTGATATTACTTTCAATTTTATCATTGTCGGTATATCTTGTGTTACAAAAATTGCATGTAATTGAAATTAGTTTATAATGAACAAAGTATGATAAAGTTTTAGTTTATTAATTATCTAACAATCAATTAAGATTATAAAATAACAAGAACTTCCGCGCTGAAAATTGCATACTAATTTCATTTTCCAGGATTGATAGTCATGTCGATTGGAATTTTTCTCCTAATGTTTCCCTTTGTGTTTCCACTGAGGATTCCTTCCGAAGAAGAGGGCGAAACATTTGGAGAAAATTTCAAATCGACACGACCATTAATTCCAGAAAATGGAGTTAATATGTAATTAAGATATTGTTAAACTCTTACAGCCATATTCTCAACCATCAGCGTCGGTGTTAATTCCTTGGTCAAAGAAGGATTCCACCAATCAGATTCTGCGAAAAGCTAATTTTTCTTTCTTTAGCAACTAGTTAACACCGACGCTGATGGCTATGAATATGGCTGTTAATCTCTGATCTCTAGAACTGAACTGTATGAAGCATAGTGAGTTTGATTACTAATGTACTTAATATATTCAATATTTTTTGTGTTTTTCCTCTAATTGAATTTACATGTAATTTAAAGTGTGTATTTAATATTTTTCCTTAGGTTTTTGAGTAAAGACCAGTTTTATCATTGGAATATAAATAATTGAAGATGGAACCCTTTTAAAATTTATTGTTTAATATATATTTTTGTGTTTGCATTACATTTAGTAATTTGTTTATTACATTCTGCCTTCAAATTGGTATACCTAATTAATAGACTATAAAAGAATGAAAAACTGTAATTTTGTTTAGTTTATGTAATATACAGCCTCTAAATTATTTTTGGTAACAATTAAAGGATTATTTTTTATATATGGACTTGTGTCGAATGATTTTTTTATTTCAAGTTTTCTTTAACTTTTTCTGAACAAATAAAATATTGTTTTCTTAGTAAAAATTTTTTAGTTTGTTTCATTTATGCACACAGTGCAACTTTGATAGATCAAGGAAAGGATCTTCATTTAAAAGTTGAGGATAGTTCAAAGATTTCTCTTTTTTCTTAACTAACTTTTCGATCCCAAATACAAAATTGATTCATTACTATTTCTTAACACATGCTTTTAAATGCCTTCATTTTTCTATTAATTTTTAATTCATTGGAACAATTTTGATGGCTCCTTCAGTTTGAATTATCCTTGTTGTACTGCAGCACTGATGACTGAATATGGCTGTAAAATATTTTTGGGTATTAAAAAATTAGTAGCTGTCACTAATTTTAAATAATAAAAATTAGAAATTTTTTAAAATTTTGATTTACTTGTAAATGCATATATGCTTAAATTAATATTTATCTCTATTGACAGTAAAAAGTTATTCTTTTTAAATTTTGGAAAATAAATATTTTTGCTGCTTCAAATGTATGGGAAGCTCTAACATTCAATTTTACTACAGAATGAAAAGTATGGATTTTTTTTATTTTGTCCTAACAATTGATAGTGCTTTAAATTAAAATAAAACATTCCAGGTTACTCTCTTGAACATGAAAATCATCTTTAACTTTAAAAATAAAAATACTCCGGGTTACTCTCTTGAACATGAAAATCATCTTTAACTTTAAAAATAAAAATACACTAGAATAATATTTTCTACAAAACAAGGGGGGGTTAATTTATGTGTAGCTTTTTCTGTATTTTCTAGGATTTCTTGTACAGAAATTTACAATAGTTTTCGAGCTAATATTTTAGTCCTAAGAAAAAATTGATTGATGAATTACCCTTGAAAAATGCTTTTTAAAAATATATGGTAAAAAGATTCCTGTCAGTAAACTAATCTTTGATAAATTCTTGTGTTGAAGATAATTTGTCTTTAATAAAATCTAATGAGTAAAATGTAAAGCTGAATATTGTAATGATCATACAATAAACTAGTTAAATTTTCAGCATACCGCTGAACCTGCTTATAACAAATTAAGGCATAATGAGAACCTTGTTTCTTGACTTGATAAAAATAACTCATTGGTACTATGTTAAAATGCACCGACCTAAACCCAAATATAAAGAAAGCAGAGTTTAATTGCACAATTCCCATAATTTGTTCTAAAAATTTATTTTACTAACCACCCTTTACAATTGTACTCCACTAGGCAAAATAATTTTTTTAATATTAGAGGGAAGTAGTACATGTATAAGTATTTAAATTTCAGCAGGTTTTGATGTTGTTAACTTTAATAATTAAATCTTCATCAAAAACAATACTCCTTCATTCGATAAGCAAATTTGACTCCCAGGCATCACTTCCTGTGGGGCAAGATATTTTTTATGACCAAAATAAAATTTTCATATTGACATTGAGTTGAAGAAAACATATGTAAAGCAAGTTAATTTCTTTTATATTACAAGATTAATCTTCCAGGCTATAGGGCCATGGTCTTGGCGTTAATGAACTACGCGTAGTACAAACTCAAGCTGGGTAAGCCTTGATTGGTCTTTTATTATTGTTCGTTCTCCTTTGATTTACCATTAGGCCTACGAGACCTGGCCTTCCTAAATCTTAAAAGTATCTTAAAATTAATAATTAAATCTGCATCCAAAACAATACTCATAATCACAAAAAAGCAAATTCTTTCACATACATCTGCGGGTATTTTGTGAGAATACATAAATATTTCTAGTACTACTGACCAATTTTTATTTTCTGAGGTTTATGTTATGAGCAAAATAGTTTTCAATTAATTGAGGAAGAAAACATGTAAAATCAATCTAATTTTTTTTATTATAGTTTCATGTCTATGTGGTATAACTATCAGGTTATAAAATTAATAACATACAAATACTTGAATCTATTCAAAACATAACCCTAAATCTCAAAAGTATCTTAACGCATAAAACAAAACTTACTTCTTATTTATTGAAGAAATTGAAATTGGAAAATAAAAGTCTAAAATAAATGGTTTTACAACAGTACATAAGTACCAATTATTGCGTGTTGTGAAATTTGTTTTTATAAAAAAACATCAAGGGGACTCCTTGCAACGCAGTGTGCCTACTATGTGGAAAATTTTCTAAATCAGGTCTTGATATTAGGATGAAATTAATAATTAAATCTGTATCCAAAACAATAGTCATAATCATAAAAAAAGCAAATTCTTTCACTTACATCACACTTGCGAGAATGTGACATTATTGCAGGGTATTTTGTGAGAATACGTAAATATGCCTAGTACTACTGACCAATTTTTATTTTCTGAGATTTATGTTATGAGCAACATAATTTTCAATTAATCGAGGAAAAAATATGTAAAATCAATTTAATTTCTTTTATTATTGTCTCATATCTACGTGGTATAACTATCAGGTTCTGAAATTAATAACATACAAATACTTGAATCTATTCAAAACATAACCCTAAATCTCAAAAGTATCCTAACTCATAAAACAAAACTTACTTCATATTTCTTGAAGAAATTGAAATTGGAAAATAAAAGCCTAAAATAAATGGTTTTACAACAGTACATAAGTAGTATACCTACCAATTATTGTGTGTTGTGAAATTTGTTTTTATAAAAAAACATCAAGGGGACTCCTTGCAACGCAGTGTGCCTACTATGTGGAAAATTTTCTAAATCTGGCCCAGATAATCAGGTCTTGATATTAGGGTAAAATTAATAATTAAATCTGTATCCAAAACAAGTCATAATCATAAAAAAGCAAATTCTTTCACATACATCACACTTGCGAGAATGTGACATTATTGCAGGGTATTTTGTGAGAATACGTAAATATGCCTAGTACTACTGACCAATTTTTATTTTCTAAAATTTATGTTATGAGCAACATAATTTTCAATTAATCAAGGAAGAAAACATGTAAAATCAATTTAATTTCTTTTATTATTGTCTCATGTCTATGTGGTATAACTATCAGGTTCTGAAATTAATAACATACAACAAATACTTCAATCTATTTAAAACATAACACTGCCTAACATCCCAGCACATAAAAAATGTGTGGAGTAAATAATTATAGTATATAGGCTTTTCTATCGAACTTGGAAGTACAAGATATAGTTTTTAGGGAAAGTGTTTAAAGTAAGTTTTGATATATAAACTTGAAGTAGGGTATTTAAATGGTACTTTAGTTTGCTTTAAAAGTAAATTATCCTTTAAATTTTACTTCTATGACCATAAAACTAAAAGCAAAAACATACAATACTACGGAAAACATATAGATTCTCAGTACTATTTTTTTCAAATTCTACAAAACCTTTTATATTTTAATGGTGACAGAACGTGTTCAACTTGTTTTTCATTGATTATTTTTAGTAAAAATCAACAGATGAAGCTTTTTTCGTAAAATTAAGCTTAGTTTACTTTTGTAAACAAAACACCATTGCATACGATACGAATACGATGTTCTCTTCGGTGTTTCGGAGATTGGTGAATTTCTATCACGTGACCCCCTCCGTTTTTGACGGCCCGAGAAAAAGTGCGAGCTGCCTGCACTTTTTCTCGGCCCGCGATGTCGGGCGTATCACGCCTAGCCATTGGTCCGCGCGCTCACGTGACCACCTGGTTTGGTTGATCCGTTTTCTGCCTCAAAAATAGGGATTTTTCTTGTCGCCAACCATCGCGCCAAGACGGATCGCGGCCCGTCATCCCGCGAAAACGGCTCCATGTAGAACCAGCTTATATCTTCTCAGATATGAAATCTATAACTTCAGAACACTACAGAGCGAATTCCACTACACATAGGACGCAAAAAGTAAATAAACCATTCAACATAAGATAATCTACGTTTAAACTCTCCCATAAAAACAACAGCGAATCACTTCGCATATATGAAGACAAAACAAATCGAATTAAGTTGAACGCGATGCTGGCATACTTTAAAATAACCACACACATGCTCTAAAAAGGACCTAGACGATAAACCGCACCGAATGCTGACTTCATTAGACAAAAACGTCTTCCTCTCTGCACATAACCACAAATTACTACTTTAGTCCCCTCCTCTTCTCCGGTGCAGAGGTCCTCTCGAGATAACCCGCACAAAAGGAAACCCAAACTTTCCAATTAATTAACCAAAGAGCTCAACAAAAAAACACGATGGAAGGTCTTCTAATTGAACCGCGAGAATTCATTAGAGCGAGTAAAGAACCACCCGCGACACACCCTCCAGACTCATTAGGAGACGAAAGTAAAAAAACTCTAGGAAAGTGCGCGGGAAAAAAGGAAAAGCACTTTCCCTCCTCGGCAAAACTGCGAACAAGGTTATTTCCAGCAGAGAGGAGTATACCACGACACGGTAGAGTCCCTCGCTGACCCAATTCCGAGAGAGTGTCGCACTTCCAATTGGCACGCGACCCAATCGGTCAAAGAAGGACCGAAGAATACGTCTGCGGCCGTGACATTTCGTCCATCTTCAGGCCCCAGATGGCAAGCCCTCACGCAAACATCGATCGCTGATGTATTTCGGTGCCCCGCCCTGATGGGTAAACAAATTAGCGAATGATACTACAAATTGATCCTTGTAACAATCTTAAATGATTCTCTGGGTTCACGGACACTGAGTCCGAGCTTTTCCCGCTTCCGCGTCATGATGATCGAAAAAGGCTTTCGCAACTCCAGATGAGCATTGGACTCGAGGAAGTCGGGATCAAGGTGCAGATAATCCCTATCAGAGAGAAAAGTCAATATCGAAAAATAGATCTTCCGATAAGTCGAGCTTAAAGGTTCAGGGACACTGGGGAAGAATCATTCCTACCTTTGACGCACTTCGTTATTATTCATGCACTTATTTTTGAAAACTTAAGGAGATAGTAGTCACGGGAATTTTAAATTCAATAGAGTCTGTATTAGACAATCTATTAAATTTAGATCCTACTTAAAACTTTGTTTCGTTACAGTTTTAGAACGATGATCTGATCGAGATGTGGGATTAGGATAGAAGCCATATAGGGATTCTTTCAACGTTTTATAGTATTTTTATATTTCTAATTTAATATTAAACACAAGTATTCTACCGAAAATTCAGTAATTAATCAGAAGATATACTCGACCTTCAAATTATAAGTGTGACCCTTTCACATTATTTAGTCATTAGATCAGTTAGGGTAGTTAAGTTAGAGTAATGTCGGAGGTCGATGGCAAAGGTAAAATTCGTGGAAGAAAAGTATGGCTAACTCCAAACCAAACATCGGAGATCACCGCCACAAAACAAATATCTTTGAAACACTTCATCGATCCCCCTAGAAACAACAGCCTTCACCATTATCTGCCATTTTGAAAAAAAAGGACTTCGCAACAACATCCACCCCGAGAGAACAATCCCACAAAACCTTCAAGGTCCGAGCACACATCTCCGATTTCCAGCCGCACACGGATCGAATGGCCGTCCTGGCACAGATGGAATAATGCTTTTTTTTTCTTACTTCTCCTCCGGATGGCTTTCACGTGCTCACGGGACACAAACAACCAGCTGAGGAGCCAAGGACGTCCAGGTCGGAAGCGCGAGGGGCAATTAGCGAGTGCTTAATGGAAGGAAAAAGAGTCATTGTCGATCGAGCGGCTAATTTCTGTGTCAGTGTAGTAGAAGTGAATGAGAGATTTCAGATAGATAGGTGTCGGCATTGAAAAAAGGAGCGTTGATCTCATCGGCAAGGAAAGTCATCAAGAAGTTGGCATTGTTGAGGAGGGATCCAGACAGTCACAATCAGTCAAGCATCCGACTATTTGGTCGGGCCTGTTGGTTTGGTACCAAATTGAAATTGTTCGGACAGAAGTAACCACTTGATGTTGGCCTTGATGAGTTAACAATGTGCCATGAGCATGGCATAAATGACAGTCTTGGGCATTTCATTAAGAAAAACACAAGCTACAACTTAGAACAGAATTTACTGATTTATTAATAAGATAATATTTGAATTGTTTTGCGCTACCTTCCCTACGTGGCATCGGTCCCACTCGTTAATGCGAAGTAGGTACTGATATCGACATGCGTCTTCTTGGGCAATGACTTCAAAGATGCTGTTCTTTCCTGACATTAGATTTAAATGATTGTTACATTGAGTTAAAATTGTAAAGCCTTATTATCTTTTGAAAGAAAAAATAGTATAAGATAACAATAAGTGTAAAATATTTTCAATATACGTAAATTTTCTCCGTAACATTCATTACACAATACAAAGCTCTCTACTAAAGAAAATATTTTTGCAATTCAAAGTAAGATAATACCCAACTACCACCAAGCAAAGTATATCTCTGGCCACATCGAAAAATAAAAATTTGGGAGACTTATGACTAAAAATCCGAATGAATAAGGATTTTTAGGATGTTAAACAGGAATCTTTTTAGGAAGAGATTTTCAAGTCCAAAACAGCTTTGACTACAATGTAGCCTTAACAAACTATAAGAGAAAGATATAAAATCTCTTTTATGATTCTAAGAGGTACAACTACCTTTAAAAATTCTTAAAAAATAAAATTTAAAACAGTAATTTTATAGTATCGAAGATGCATCCGATTCAAACAGCCATGAAAACAAGACGATTAGAGACCATTATAAACAGACACGAATCCACCAAAAGAAAGCTTGCGACACCACCACTGGAAAAAAAGGCAAAATCGTCAAACTATGACGCAAAGTGGAATTTCAAAAGACCGCCACCACCGAACAACAATCGGAAAACCAACCAACCACCAACAAAAAAAAAGGACCGTCGTCGTCTAAATGGCTTTTTGAATGCAGCAACAATCGGTAAAAGAGTAGGGGGAGGAATCCTCCTACACATTTTTCGGGCATTTATCTAATGAATGAGGAATCCCATATCATCGGCGGACAATTGGACAAAAAGAAAGGAAAACAACGCCGTAGCGCATTACAACGTGACGCCGAGCGTAGATTTTCGGACTAGGCATGCGGAGCCGCAACGCTGCGGCAATGAAGCGTGCAAGTATGTCAGTCACGTAATGCTGAAGAGTTGTTGATGCCATTTGCACAGGCCCATTCAGCAGGAATGATCAAATAAGGGGTGCCTTGAGGGACATGCCGAAAGGCCATTTGGAGAAAAGACGCATCTGACTGATGGTCTATCTCTTAAAGTAATGCTAACTATAAAACTTTGCATAAAGTAGTGCCTCATTACTTCGGGAAATCCTAGTTCTTTTGGTAGTTAAGGTATCAAAAAGATGCATAACACCTTGAAGCGGTTTGCAAGAGACAATTTTTAAAAAGAAAGGGGTGTTATTTTCTAGTAAAAGCAATTCTTCTTGAGCCCAAGCCCAGATTGGCGGGTTTTGCTACCAAAGACCAAATACGTGCAAATAGCATGCAACAAGGAGGATTAACCAAAATCTTAGCTTTAAATGGGTTTACAATATATACAAATGCTCACCAGTTAAAATGATTTTTCAATTTGTAGTGGCGATTTTGTACGTTTTTATAGACGCTTTAAAAATCTACATTTTATTCACAATTTTACACCTTCCGTTCGTTTTTCATGCAATATAGAGTTACAGACGGTCAATAAATCCGTATAATTTCTAACTTAGGTCAGTTGTGAGTTTTACCAGAACCTAAAACTAAACTATACTATTAAACTAGATAAATGAAATTGCCTTACACCGTCCACACACAATACCTCCAGACCAGAGTTAAAAATATCGCTACATGCTCTTCAGCAGTCCTTACCACCAGATACCACAACTACCCCTTCGTGACCACATCGCTCAAGGGAAACCGGGAAACCAAGTGCCAAAAACTAACCTCACCAAACCAACCAGTCCCAAGGTTGATAAAAATTTCAAGAGAACCACAAAAAAGAAGACAGTTTTTTAAAAAACAGAAAGACGAACGCTCTTGAACCTGGCTGTGTCTGTCTCGCACCTATCCGTCAAGATTAAGGGCGGCCCCGCCCTCCAGAAAAACGCCCCGACCAATTAAGTTTCCGGGCGGCCTTTCAACACGAAAAGTATCGGTGCGTGAGTGAGGGGAATCAGTCACGTCGGGAGGCGAGTCCAAGGGGACAGGAATAGAACGACGGTCTTTGGATGGGCAAGAAAAAATAAAGCTCTCGGAAACAAAGTTTTGTGAACAAACGCCAAATAACGTCGCGAGCTATCTTTCTTGCACGCAGGAGGTGCAATATGCAGGGACTTATAGGATGAGATGAGGTCTATTTCCGACACAGAAGAAAAGCTTTCTCTTCTCTACAAGATCTTTGCCTAAAGCTCTTTAGTTTGCAGTGCCCATCAAGTTAATTCTTAGGTTTCGGAATACATAAAGCAGCGTTACAAAAATTTTTATAACATGCTAGTATAACCCTGGGTGTTTACTTCCAGTCAGAACTCATGGTAATCATTCTAATATTACTTACAATACCTGGTTACCTAGGTTTGGTTATGCAACACCCAAGACTAATTTATGTAAACAACTATTAATTCATACTTTATAGTGGGTTTTCTAACTTCATTTCGTGTGCTTTTTCGTGATTATGCTTAGTGAATAGAGCCATTTTGTTCCTTAGAATCTGTAGTTTACGAATCGCGATGGTGGACACTTCGGGTCTGCGACTGGGGATTGCGAGAGGCGCAGAAGTGGAAAATCGACCAGTTTCAATTTTGCGTTATTTGTAGTCAAAATGGTTCCTTTTATTTTTTCAATTAGGTTAAACGCCCCATAACACAAAAGAGGTGAAGGAGGAGTATTCGATCCTAGAGTTTGGAAAGAATTCATTCACCCCAGCCGGGGCAGTAGAAGGATAAAGTCGAATGTAAATATTTGTTTACCTATTTTCTCTGAGGTTCGTGTTAATAGTCACAAATAAACGTAATGAAAGGTGTCATTCTTTTCCTTACCTTTGGGCAAGAAAGAATTGCGATAGTAGAAATCTGGCAACGCTCACTGGGGATAGGGAGAGGGGCAGAGAAAAAACACGAAAATCAGCAATATCTAATCAAAAAAAATTTCTTTTCTGCACCAACTGCGGTTGAATGTTTTCTAAATTGTCCCCAAAGATGGGCAAAATGCATAAAACCGAATTTCGACCGGTTCTTCTACTTCAAATAGGGTCGAAAAGGTGTAGAAAAAAATAAAGGGAAATTCTTAACTTTTAAGTCGTTTAAAAACTTATTTTTCCTCATAAAGGAGCACACATTTCAGGCTAATTTTTACCTTCATACACTTAACAATACGAAATACCATGGTAGATATCTAGTACCTGCGATTAAGGAGGGTGAGAGGGTCAGAAAAAAGTATACCAGTTTTGATACTGTTCGTAGAAGTAGAAATTCATAATTTTCTAATTTGAGTAGAGTCAAATGTGGTGCAAATAAAGGAGACCGATGGTTGACATACAGAACACCCATTTAGAAAAGCGTTCATCACATTGGAAGGTGAAATGGAAGGGTGAAATGGAATTTTAGGAGTTATTTGAAATGTTTTTCGACAAAACAGTGTCTATTTTAGTGAAATAACGTAGAAATCAATGTGAATTGGTCCCATGTACACTGTAGAACTAGAAATGCAACAGTAAATAACTTTCATTATAGAACGGGGGTAATGTGTGGGGCAGAAAAAAAGTTTGAATGATATTTTATTGAGAAAAAGAGTAATTATTTAGTTTAAAAGCTTTTCAGAACTGAAAAAATGTGAATGGGGACGCTCTTGGTGCCTATCTTGGGAAGCATAACTCAGCTTTGGGGATTCGAAGGATGAAATAGAATACAAGGGGGAAATCTTTTATTTTTGACTAATAGCATGAAATTTTTTGAAAGAGCTAGATTAAACATTGTCAATTTCCCCCTCCAACTCTCTAGAGTCGGTCATCCGGTCATCATCCGGCAAGGGAAAATCAATTCTTTTTATGCAGTTTTCCGAGAAATTCCAACTCTTTAGTGAAAAAGTTAAATATATTACCCCCTATTATTCTATTTTATCCTCCTACCCTCTAAGAAACATATTTCAACATGGGTCTCATTTATATCTGCTATTAATTTTCTCAATTTAGGGGTATTTAATCTTAATAAGATTATTATACGAACTGAAATAAAATGTTTCGCATTTTTCTGCCCCGCCCACCTTCCCTTGTCTTGGGTCTTAAATTCCATTGCCGGATGACCGACTCTAGAGAGTTGGAGGGGGAAATTGACAATGTTTAATCTAGCTCTTTCAAAAAATTTCATGCTATTAGTCAAAAATAAAAGATTTCCCCCTTGTATTCTATTTCATCCTTCGAATCCCCAAAGCTGAGTTATGCTTCCCAAGATAGGCACCAAGAGCGTCCCCATTCACATTTTTTCAGTTCTGAAAAGCTTTTAAACTAAATAATTACTCTTTTTCTCAATAAAATATCATTCAAACTTTTTTTCTGCCCCACACATTACCCCCGTTCTATAATGAAAGTTATTTACTGTTGCATTTCTAGTTCTACAGTGTACATGGGACCAATTCACATTGATTTCTACGTTATTTCACTAAAATAGACACTGTTTTGTCGAAAAACATTTCAAATAACTCCTAAAATTCCATTTCACCCTTCCATTTCACCTTCCAATGTGATGAACGCTTTTCTAAATGGGTGTTCTGTATGTCAACCATCGGTCTCCTTTATTTGCACCACATTTGACTCTACTCAAATTAGAAAATTATGAATTTCTACTTCTACGAACAGTATCAAAACTGGTATACTTTTTTCTGACCCTCTCACCCTCCTTAATCGCAGGTACTAGATATCTACCATGGTATTTCGTATTGTTAAGTGTATGAAGGTAAAAATTAGCCTGAAATGTGTGCTCCTTTATGAGGAAAAATAAGTTTTTAAACGACTTAAAAGTTAAGAATTTCCCTTTATTTTTTCTACACCTTTTCGACCCTATTTGAAGTAGAAGAACCGTTCGAAATTCGGTTTTATGCATTTTGCCCATCTTTGGGGACAATTTAGAAAACATTCAACCGCAGTTGGTGCAGAAAAGAAATTTTTTTTGATTAGATATTGCTGATTTTCGTGTTTTTTCTCTGCCCCTCTCCCTATCCCCAGTGAGCGTTGCCAGATTTCTACTATCGCAATTCTTTCTTGCCCAAAGGTAAGGAAAAGAATGACACCTTTCATTACGTTTATTTGTGACTATTAACACGAACCTCAGAGAAAATAGGTAAACAAATATTTACATTCGACTTTATCCTTCTACTGCCCCGGCTGGGGTGAATGGATTCTTTCCAAACTCTTGGATCGAATACTCCTCCTTCACCTCTTTTGTGTTATGGGGCGTTTAACCTAATTGAAAAAATAAAAGGAACCATTTTGACTACAAATAACGCAAAATTGAAACTGGTCGATTTTCCACTTCTGCACCTCTCGCAATCCCCAGTCGCAGACCCGAAGTGTCCACCATCGCGATTCGTAAACTACAGTTTCTAAGGAACAAAATGGCTCTATTCACTAAGCATAATCACGAAAAAGCACACGAAGCCCATTTTTGTGAAGTTAGAAAACTGACTATTACATGCATAAAAGCTAATACTAATATATTCAAACACCAGTTCTATTAGTGTTCTAGTGATGGGCAACAATGATACTTTTTTTGCTTCTTTTATTCATGGAACATATTTATATAACTACCAAAATTTAGCTTTTGTACCTTCATTACCATACAGACCACTGACATAATTTCATAAAAAAATTCAGTAGACAGATAAATTGGAATTAGTAAGTAAAAGAGTTCAGGAACCTGGAGAGAGGATTTAAGATTGGACATATTTTAAAGTTATATCAATTAGGATATAAGAGAAAGAAAGACCTATTCTTGAGGGGAAAGTTCACGAAAACATACTGCTTTTGCCACTGAATTTTGAAAGGGATAATTGCCCTAAATGGAAAATAGTTTACAGATCCTTGATTACACTGAACGATGTCACAAACATTTAGAAACAACAAGGAGAGGGGGGAGGGAGAAAACCATCAAGTATAGAATTTAATGACATACTTCCGAGATACAGCAATCAGAAGTGAAACCAATATCCGGTGAACTAATAGGTCAACTTCATAACTGGGCAGTAAAGCACTTGTGCGAAATCATTTCCGCGGGTATAAATAACGCGCACACGAACGATGTCAGTTCGACAAACACCCAAGGACATTGACGGAACAAAGTCAGAGAGTCCCCTTTTAAATCAGATAGGGTGCTCATAAAGACGTATAATTTAGGACAGATAAATGGTTCATTAAATCAACTCCAGAAGAAAAAAAAACCTAAACGAAATATGGGAAAATTGATTGCCAGAAATACGTTTATATCGTTACCATACGCTAACAACGCCAATCTGCTTTTTCCTAGTTTCGTGAGAGAAAAACTCATCGAAAGTTTGTCAAGAAAAAGAGATGTTTCATACATTTGAAACCAATTGTTTAATTTTCAACAAATCTGTTGGAAATCATGAGTGTGGCTCTAGGAGTAAAAAAGCAAGATATCTAATGGAGTACCTAAGGAATATAAAAAGATTCTAAATCTAGATAAAAGGAAATAAAGGAGCACTCTAGTAGAAGCAGAGAGAACAATTAGTCCAGGCAAATTAGACATTGACCCGGACATTCAATATAACAGGCTGAAAATTGGTGGAAATGTAGAGGATAGAGTTCTGATTGATATCCTAAAATTCCCAAAAATTCTATGTGGGGGAAAATCCGCCATTTTGAAAAAACGGCTGCCATCTTGGATTACGTTTCTAAGCATAGCGACTCAACCAAGCTTTCGATTGAGTTCGTTTTTGTCCTAAATTGTTTACTAATGAGTATATTAAGAGGCAACATCAAAAAGTTCGAAACAAGAAATTTAATTTAATTAAATTAATTTTTATTTAAAAAAGGCTTTTCTGCGTAAAAAGGTAGGTAGATATTCCAAATAAAAAGCTGAAAATTGGTGGAAATGTTGAGGATAGTATCCTAATTGATACCCCAAAATTCCCAAAAAATCCATCCAAGGGAAACCGCCATTTCGAACAACAGCCGCAATCTTGGATTGCGTTTTCAAGCATTGCGACTGTCCCAAGCGTTCGATTGTGTTCGTTTTTGCTCCAAATTGTTTAATAATAAGTATTTTAAGAGACAACGTCAAAAAGTTCGAAATAAAAAAGTTAATTTAATTATAATTAATTTTTATTTAATTAAATTGTTGCTGGGTCAAAATACAGATAGACATTCAAAATAACAAGCTGAAAATTGGTGGAAACGTAAAGGATAGTGTGCTGATTGATATACCAAAATTCCCAAAAAATCCCTCTTGGGGAAAATCTCCCACTTTGAAAAAAGCCCAGTCATCTTGGACCCGCAATTTTAGCATAGTGGTAGTCTAATTTTCTCTTTACACAACAATGAAACTTCCCCAAAACGCATTGTTGTAGCCGAAAAAAGATGGAATTTTAAAGTCGAATATTTCAAAAACTATTCAAGTGATTAAAGTAAATTTGGGCTTAAAATGTAGATTATTTATTCAATAAAATCATGCCATTACGTGTATGGTCAAAAATATCACCGTTTGGTTGCAACTAAATCAAGTAGTATGAACAAAATGGTCAAAATGAGAAACCAAACTAAACTCCAAACGATATAGCAACCAAACGGTGATAATTTTGACCATACACGTAATGGCATGATTTTATTGAATAAATAATCTACATTTTAAGCCCAAATTTACTTTAATCACTTGAATAGTTTTTGAAATATTCGACTTTAAAATTCCATCTTTTTTCGGCTACAACAATGCGTTTTGGGGAAGTTTCATTGTTGTGTAAAGAGAAAATTAGACTACCACTATGCTAAAATTGCGGGTCCAAGATGACTGGGCTTTTTTCAAAGTGGGAGATTTTCCCCCAAGAGGGATTTTTTGGGAATTTTGGTATATCAATCAGCACACTATCCTTTACGTTTCCACCAATTTTCAGCTTGTTATTTTGAATGTCTATCTGTATTTTGACCCAGCAACAATTTAATTAAATAAAAATTAATTATAATTAAATTAACTTTTTTATTTCGAACTTTTTGACGTTGTCTCTTAAAATACTTATTATTAAACAATTTGGAGCAAAAACGAACACAATCGAACGCTTGGGACAGTCGCAATGCTTGAAAACGCAATCCAAGATTGCGGCTGTTGTTCGAAATGGCGGTTTCCTTTGGATGGATTTTTTGGGAATTTTGGGGTATCAATTAGGATACTATCCTCAACATTTCCACCAATTTTCAGCTTTTTATTTGGAATATCTACCTACCTTTTTACGCAGCAAAGCCTTTTTTAAATAAAAATTAATTATAATTAAATTAAATTTCTTGTTTCGAACTTTTTGATGTTGCCTCTTAATATACTCATTAGTAAACAATTTAGGACAAAAACGAACTCAATCGAAAGCTTGGTTGAGTCGCTATGCTTAGAAACGTAATCCAAGATGGCAGCTGTTTTTTCAAAATGGCGGATTTTCCCCCACATAGAATTTTTGGGAATTTCAGGATATCAATCAGAACACTATCCTCTACATTTCCACCAATTTTCAGCCTGTTATATTGAATGTCCGGGTTTGGCCCTCATTTTGTCTAATTTGCCTGGACTAAATATCAAGCGAAACCAGTATTTTCAACCAAACAGTCAATTTTCAATATTCCCTCGAAATCACAAAAACCCAAGTACTTTCAATCAAAAAAATATCTCGAAAATTCGACATCGCAAATTCTTCATGTTCCTTATTATAGCCTTATGAAACTATCATAACTACACGCTATCATTCCTACCATCTGTTATCATTACTTCCTATATTATCTTTTTTCAGTCAACAAAAAAAAAATGGTATCATGTCAACTAAAATAGAATACGCATGCAAAAGAGAAAACTAATTGTTGTTGCAGCAAATTAAGTGTGAATCAGAAGCAATAACTTTTCTCAGTCATATCTTTATCATGAGTCAGACTAGAACAGACAAATTTCCTTGTGATAAGTCGAACCACATCCTTTCTCGTGTAAATTGATGACACTAGGAAACAAAGACGATACAAAATGATTCAGCAACGAAGTTGACAGACGTTTTCTCAGGGGCGACCGACGCCGTCTTTCAGCTCCACACAACACAACTCGCAAATCCGTGCACAAAGAGCATTATCTATCACATAAAAGTGATAATAATGACAGGCTAACTACGTTACCTGCGATGGTGTTTTCGAAATTGAAGCCGCCGACATGCGAAATCTAGAGAAAAGGTGAACAATATTCAACAGATGGCAAAAGGGTTTTTAAAAGTATACGCACACGGTGGCAAGGTCAGGTACTCATTCAATATTTTCGACACATTATAGTTCTCGTGGATTATTTTTAGCAAAAACAATTTTTACGACAGCTTGTCATGAACGTGCTCTGTTACTATTGTCAAACAATCATAAAAGTGCAAACGTAGTCTAGTTCTTTTCTAGAGAAAACATTTGAAATCGACACGTCGAGATCCCACCAAAAAAAATTTACATCTTCCTCAGAAAAAACTAAGAAATGAAAAGCAGAGGTAAAGAGAAATGGGAAGGAAAAGATGTAGCCATTGACCAAGGAGCAGATAAGAAGCAAATTTTTCTACTGTATTTTCATGATAATTATGCAAATTATTTAAATTGTAACCCGGATTTAATATAAATGTGAAAGCTCCCTTTTTTTTAGAAATACCGAGGTTAAGTTGTTTATACATGACTATTTAAGATTAAGTCATTGAGCCAGCGCGTGCTTAACTTTTCAGGTTATTCCAGTTATCGTAGACTGATAGCGAGTTATACATATTATTTGTTTATTGCAACAAGGACGCAAGTTTCAATATTTACTCTTCTCGATCAAAATATCCTTAATACCACCTAGAAGCTATTCGGGAATCTTATTGTGGCAAACACTATCAGAAGACGAGCCGACAATCAGCAGCGAAATATTTGCTTACCTATGGAGATAAAGGCCACCCAGATTGAAAGATAGCACAAGAGGCTTACCTATATTATTCTTATACTAGAGGTGCAATTTAAATATATGGTCTCTCATTCAAGCGTAACATAAACAGCATGAGTACAGATCAGAGTACTTTGAAGGAACGGAAAAATGTTACCTTACAGTACTATCGTTTGGCAGTAGGGGACATTGCTGCTGTAGTTTTCAATTTGACACGATGAAAACTATAGTACTGTACGAGAAACCCTTACCTCAAACGGTCACAAGATTAGTTCAAGAAGTCCAGCAAAAATCTTAGGGATTTTTCTTACACGGATACAACAATAAACAAAAAGACCAACAATATTATTATTGGTGAACTAAACTATAATTCTGGAGTATAGTCCAAGCCTTTAACTCGAGAGATTTACTTAAAAATACCTAGTGAACAGCTAATACAATGCGTCGTAAAATCTAATAAATTCTCTCGTAAAAGGTTAAGTGCTGCTGCTTATATGCTAGGCCCACTCTGCGAAACATTCTAGAAATAAAACCGACAAATCTTGTGAAATGACGCAAATATAAAAGGGAGGATAAAAATCTTGCACCTCATAATTCATTCAGCCCCCCTAATCTGCTACACTCGAGAAAAGATGGACCACACCCACGAGTGAGAGTAATCTACTGATGAATAAACCCCCAATAAAATGTAGCATACTGCCTATTAAATATTTAGAACAGTCCCCTGCTTCTACTAGTGGACCCATTCCAACTATATTGGTCTAAAAAGAAAGGTTACGATCAACGTTTCACTGATGGCCAATTTTAAAATATCACTGTTAAAAATGGTTTTGAAAAAAAAATGAGAAGGTTAAAGTTTAACTGGTAGACAAGAAGTCGCATAACTGAGTGATGAATAAATAAATTCTTTCGAGAAAGTAAATTAATATTTATTATTCGTATATTTCAGATTCACCTTCGAAAGAAAGAGCATCATATGGAATCTATTTTATAAGTGTAGGGGGATCTAAACACCAAATTATTGATTTTAAAGTCAGATTCAGTATTCTTATTCAGTATTCTTCAGTTTCAGTAGTTCTTATTTAATAACGTATGTATAAAATATGCACTAAGGCAAAATAATTTGTCTCTGGCCTATATTTAAAACAGAGGTCCATAACATTGACTGGTGCAGTGGTTTCCAAGTAGCAGGAGGACCACAAAGTCTAACTTTTCGGACCACCCCTTATGACTTAAAATCCCTCACAAAATTGGAAGATGAAATTTAATTTTCCCTAATTAAGCTTGCATAATGTTCTGAAATATAACTATTTCACGAAAAATTTAATTTTATCTCACAAGAGAGACAGTAGTGCTTGTCATGGTATAATTAAATCTTTGGAACCCACAAAAAAAAGAGGAAACTATTGTTAACCATCCCCACAAATTTAAACAGCTGAAATTCATCTGCGTGGACATAATTCAATCCTTTGTCGTTCAATGCGTTCAAATTTCTCTTAATTGGAATTTTTTTGCGTGCTACTGCACCCCTTCACAGACCACTTCCAAAACTCTCAGGGGCCACCGGTTGGGAGCCACAGAAAAGATTTTCTCCAGTGTGGATAACGGCATGAAAAACAAACGGCAGGAAGATATAGTACTAAGAAATGTAGAAAACCATAGAAGAGACGACAGAAAAAAATTAAAAATAACTATTAAATTTGGGGTTAAACAGGCAGCAGAGAAAATCAAAGAGATAGCGCGGTGTTGACATTTTGCCTGCCATATGTTCCGCATATAATCTAATTTTAACCTCACATAAACATTAGCTTATTGCGAAAGCACATATCTAATCTACATTATCAACCGAAATTAAAAACACGCAACGTAATAAATACTCAAAAGAGAAACAAGTAAGGCTGATACCCTTTAATAAAAACAATACGGGTTTAATATTTTAAAGACATTTTGGGATTTGTGCTGTGCAGCACAGTACTTATTTCAAGATTGCATTAAAGAAATTGAGAACAAGAAGATAATTATTTTCAACACCAAGCTGAGTATTTCTTCTCGCACACACTTGACACTTAAAACCCAAGAAAATAACGGTTTCAATGGGAGAGGAGCGAAGTCAAGATCAATCTTAAAAAACGGTAGAAAAGCTCTCACATCCTAATCAAGGAAGAGAACACTCTTAACAGTAAGAGGTTTTCAATACAACTTCTTTTAATTTTATCTATCGTCGAAAATTTTCAAACAATTGATGCTAAAATTAATTTATAAAGATAATTTGATTGGAAAAATATTATACAAGATTTAAGTGAATTTCAACGTTTAATAAAGTAATCAGAAAAGTAGTTTAGTATGTTCTCTCCTGCATATAAGAAAAAGTTTAGAAATTTCTCCATCTTGAGAACTCCTGGTTTGGTTTAGTTGGGGTATTCTGCCATAAGGGTCACTTAAATGAGAACTCCTGGTGTATTCAGAATGTGTGAATAGGACTCAATCTTACGAGATGTAACCTGGACGGTTTAACTGATGAAGCGTAGAAAATTATTTAAAATAAGACAACATCGGATGATCTCTTTCAAAAAAAATCAAGAGGCCATAACATATCAATACTCCAATCATACTTAATTGAGATTATACAGTGGGGAAAAGGTGTTGGAAACTTCAACATGGGAAAAAACAGCCAATTGATCTGGTGAACTCAGAAAGAAACGGGGTGCCGGAACAGTAAAAATTGCTTTGAACTTTTCTCAGAAGGAGTGTTCGACCCGCTATTTCCCATCACTCGCAATGTTTTTCGAAGTGCATCTTGAAACAGCGACAAATCAATATTCGCGGAAAAAGTAAACCTGTTCAAACACCATCCAAATAAGAAACGGCCGGCAGAGAGCGTTGTATACTCCGATATTTTCTCTCTGTTGTCTCGGAATATAGCAAATACAGGGAGCATTCCTCGCCTTGTAATGCACCTTTTCATGTCAGCGGCGTGAATCATCATGGTCGATTCATTCTGCAAATAACAGAGAATTCCATCGTCCCGTGCACGCTCAGTTCCACCTAACTATATGAGCGTGCTTCGTGGAACCATTCTAGTTCTGCAGAAACGTTTCGCCAGAATCGGCTGAAATCCTTCGAAATAATGTCACTGCTAGAGAACGAAGTACTCTATCGTTCGTTCTGAAACATGGCAAAATCAAATAAACCCTTTATATAAGGTTAATCCTGACGCATGATAGTCGACCTAATACACATAATTTTGAGAAAATACTGATGTTTTAACGTCAAGTAATATTTCCAATATTTCCAAAGCTTTCATTTAACTAGAACTAGACCCTATAAGCATTAAAATTTCAACATTTACAATTTATTACCCAAAGGATTCAATTCAAGAATATAATTGAGAAAGGGTATAAGGGACAGTTTGGGTTCTTTTCAAAATAAAATTTTAGTTTTATGAAGATTATAGCCCGAACACAAATCTTCCCCTTGATTACGCTCCTAACCACCTACATAGTAATGAAACTTTAACAAGCATAAATATCACTTTTTTATCCTTGTGCCCAGAGATATTTTTAACTCCTCAGAGAGTATTTCACTCCTTGAAAATCGGAAATACTCTTTAAAACACTAGGCAGGAGTATTTTCACTCTTTGAATTTTTCACAAACGTTTAGCTTAAAAAATGCCCACCGAAATCAACAAATAATATTTTTCTACTCAAAACACTAACTGATCTTAGCTGAGACATTTTCTCCAGACTTCTGGACAAAGCCAATTTCCAAAAGCCACGGCACCCTAATTATCATACTTTTTAATTGTGTTTTCATACAGCCATAGTATTTTTTTGTCATTCATTGTTCTTATACTTAGAGAGTTTGATTGCGGTTTTCGTGTCTCTGTATACATATAGTTCGTGCTATTTCCGTATTTCACTCCTCATAATTCAATTTCGCTCCTCCTAAAAAAGTCAAGGAGTATTTTTACTCCTCCAAAAAAATCCTAGGAATAACACTGCTTGTGCCAGATAAGACCTTCCGGAAGAAAGCAACACCAATTCAACTTTTTCAGTACAGAAAATAATTGGGGATAGAAATCATTAAATCGTTAAATGCAGAATAATTAACGAAATTAAGTATACAGTGAAATCAACAATAATAACGCTAAGCAGATTAACTTCCAAACTTTTACAGAGAAAGTTTCAGATTTAATTTTTAAATAATTACAGACGGGATTAAAAAAAAAAACATCTAGGTCATTAATTGCTTTCTCATTATCTGTACTTTGACAAGGGAAACTAGAAGGAAAAAAATAGGAAATTTTTTTTAAAAAAACCTAAAGCCTAAAGGGGGAAAAATAAAACTTTCACTGACCAGGAGCAAAACAAGACACCATAAAGGGGAAAAAAGAACCCATTAATCTGTCTTCAACGTCACAAAATTTGAAAAATCGTCGCACTCAAGCCACCCGAGCACAATAAGTAGGCAATCAATTAGCTTCCAAAACCCGTAATACTTTCGCATTCTCCAGTCAATTTTAATTTTATTAGACACAACCTCATAAATCACACGAACAAGAGGGAGGGAAACATCTCAACGCAAGAATAACTAAAAAACCAGGTCCCCACTCATCAAGTGGAGGCTGGACTGCAGCCAGATAAAGCATCACAGTAATTGCCATAAATTGAACCTTAAACGTTTACAAATCGTCGCAACTGAAAGTGCAGGCGGACCAAAAATTGAAATCGTGCCAGACGAGTGTATGTATGCAAAGAAGGCGTTAATAGGATGCGGCTCCCACGGAGACTTGGTTTTAATTCTTTACAGACTGCGTATATGGATCACATTCTTTTTTACGTGGCCTCAATATGGCCAGGTACGGGCATAGCGATGGAGATGATATGCATAATTCAGTTTTCGAAATCACGACGCATGACAAACGTATGGGACTCGGGAGAAAACACCTCCACGAGAAGTATTGTTATCGCCTTCCCTTCAACGCTTCGTTGCTACGTTTAACCACAGAAATTTCACTTTGTTCCAGAGAATCATTACTTTATTTCTGGGTCATCTTTAGAGATTATATCTGTGTTTTATAATGGCATCATACAAATGACTATCAGTCAATTCAAGGAATTTTTCTAATGGTGCTGTATTTAAATTTTCTAATATTTATAAGCGCCTTTGCGTATACATCGGATGTGAGGTATTGCTTTCCGGTAGAACAGTTATAGATAACAGGGTTGGATGACGTTTATGATGCTTTGGATTGGAGGACTTATTAACAATTGCAACACAATTTAGAAGAGAAAAAGAACTGATGGAAAAAAGTGGGATTTCTAAATGAAAAAAAAAATAATAATTAGGTTCGCAGAGACCAGAGAAAGTAAAAAATATGAACCCCAACTAAAATTTTAGAAAACTAGTTAAGTTCGAGTACAGTTAAAACAATGCCTCAAAAAGTTTCAAGTCTCATACTTTCAGAAAGAGACTACTATAACTTGAAAGTTTTAAAAGAAAGGAGGCCAAAAGAAAACATTCTTTTTAGCTAAATTAAAAGTCAAAAATTCTTCAAAATTAAAATTAAATTCTTCAAACCCAAAAAATTAATTAGAAAAGAAACGCAGACGAGTTCACGGATAGTTCAATTCGCACAACATAAAATCAAAATGAATAACCAGAACTGAAGTGAAGTATTTTTAACGAGGAAAAGTCCTGAATTTTCCTTAAAATTTCAAAATCACGTTTCGTTTGAAAAGCTTTAATCTCGAAATCCCTCATTATTTCTGAAGCAAGGACTGCATTTAACTTTGACTTTTCAAAACAACATGTCCATCATTTCCATTTCATTTAATGCTAATGATATTTGAAAACTCCCGAGAATACAATTACTGTCAGACGGGGACAGTTCTATAGTTCTATATTCATTTTTCATTTAACAACAGCACTTTAAAAGTGTTTAAATATTTTTAATAGTTGCGGAAAAACACAGAAAATTAGATTGGATAAGACTATTCAATTTCAATTTCTTTCCAATCAATCGATAGTGCATCTAGACCAGTGACAACACAAGCATAAAAATAAACACTTTAACACAAGCAAAAAAATTCAATCACTCTGTTCACAGTTACACAATCACCATCCCATAACATGCACCTAATCCGTGGCCAGACAAACGTTCAGGGGGTAGGTATAGAAAACCTCTGGGGCGGATATGATGGGTTAGTTTTATTGTTTCTATGGTAAAGGAGGTACATTTCTGAGAGGGGGTTGGGGGATATCCCCTATTCTCCCCGTTCGACTACCTACGCCCATGCACTTCTAGTATCACAAACTCTAAATACTTAAAACACGAAAAAGAGTGTTTAAAACCCACTGCCTCTTCAACCTTGAAACGAGAGCAACATAAACACTAGGCTTGAGAAAGAGAGAGGCGCATGTTAAATCTCAACAACCTCGACTCAGTCCGTACCTGCATTGCCCCCCACCCACTAAAATAGCCGCCCTTGGATGGAAAGCCATCGATGGGACACACGCACCACATAATCGCTATCGAAATGGCCATTGTATAAAAGTAGGTGTGTGCCTCCAGAGGACGTAAACACAAGCAGAACACGCGACCTGAACCGAACGAAAAAGAGCATAGGGGCGAAGCTGATAAGTTTCAGTCAAGTGCGCACAGATAGGAAAGGAGGAATATATGGTATATTTTAGGAGAGCCTCCCTGATGATACCAAGAGATAAATTGGACGCCAGATTGAGCCTGGATTTACAGGGTTTTTTGGGAGAACAGAAGATGCGATAAGATACGGAGAGATAGAGGGTGCTCCATTGTCTTTACACGCAACGTAGTGGAAAAATTAGATTTCCTAAAGGGTTTTAATTAGAATTGTCAAGCGTCTGGTTCTATAGGTTTAGAGAACTGTGGTTTCAAGTTTGGTGGAAAAGTGGCCGGTATAATACTCATAAAGGTACTAGTACTATCAATTCAAAGGTCGAAGATGAATATGAAATAGTTCACTGATCATGCATTCAGTGTTAACACTAATTTTTTCCGTAACGCAAGAAGCTTTATTTTTTTTTCATCAAAAAACAAGTGGAATTCAGAACACTAGCGAAAGAATGTTATTGAAGTTATGAGAAGTTAATATAACAGCAACTGTTTAAACAACCAGTTTCTGAAAACTATCAATATAAAATGTCTAAAAAATTACTCCATAATTGAACTTACAGTCCAAATAAAATGCTTCTAAAATGTTAATCTAAAGTTTCAAACCGTAAAGAAAGCTTTTAACGTAATTACATTAGGAAGTTAACTTCAATTACACCCAACGAAAGCCATTGAGAGACCCAAGGACTAAGTCCAAGAATACAACCAAAAGGTCAACTGATCGACCATAAAGGTGCAACGATCGGATTCAAGGTATTATGAGGTCCAGTTTCACTATGTTGGGTCTTACGGTCTTACTCTCCTAACTAACCAGGACAGTAGTAATTTTATTCGCATTTTTTTTTTTTTTTTTACCATGCTCCGCTCCTCGAGCTCTCTTCACTCAATATCCAAAGCTGGCCCCGCGCCAAGAAACTCAATCTGGAGCTTTTTAACTCCGACTCCTCAATACCAATCGGGAAAAAACGAGGGCACATCTCTTAAGAACATTTTTTTTAGGAGGGAACGGCTTAACAAAACGTTTTCAAAAAACGATTTCGGGAAGGAACGGCATCCATTTCCTTCCGAGAAAAAATATTTTTATCGAATTTTAAAAAAAAGCTGAACGCAGAGGCGTTTTTGGTTATGCAAAGCGATTTGCAGCAATATGGCGGAAAACATTGCGTAAAAGCAAGCTGTGCCACTTTATTCATAAGCATTTTCAATTTTCCGAGGAAATATCGGAAATCTTAACAGGAAGGGAGCAATGCCATTAAGAACGCGGGAGGATTAAGGAAGTTTTAGTTCCGCTCGGAGGAATCGATAAGCTATACTACAAAACGTGACCACGTTTTCTTTTTAACTACGTTTTACGTTCATATTATTTGTAAAACATGCTAACCTAAACGTGAAAATTTGCAAGTATTCCCGTTTGAAATTGATAGGAGATCTAGTACTATTCAGCACGAAATTTTTATTCCATAGCTGATAATTTGAATAGTTTAAAATAACCATCAAAGGGATATTTTAAATCCGGGTGTTTAACATGGACATGATAATAATGACACGAACGAAAGCGTTCACGGAAGCAGATAGAATGAAAGAAAACGCCAGCACAGCTATTCCGTTCCATAATAAAAGCTGTTTCAAGATTTGACAAGCATCTTCGTTCCTGCCTGACAGCAACTGTCAGCAGAATGGAAAGGAACGGGGAACACCCACCCTTCCACGCAGCTATTTCATTCTCCATTCATAATCTCTTGAGTTTTCTTGAAGTGCTTTTAAATTTAACATTTTTAAAAATTGAAAAAGAAAACTTAAGAATTTAGTCTGACTAATATATCAAAAAATTATACAAATTGTAAAAGTATGAAATTAATGACAACTCAATACTAGCTGACCCGTCGATTGTTTTTAGCATTTTTCCTCCATTCGTACCCACTAGGACTGGGCGATATATCGATATATCGAAAAATATCGATATCAATCCAATATCGATATATCGATATTGAAATCGATATTTTTTCGATATATCGTCATATCGATATTTTTTCGATATATCGTCATTTCGGTATTTTTTCGATATATCGTCATATCGATATTTTTTCGATATATCGTCATTTCGGTATTTTTTCGATATATCGTCATTTCGGTATTTTTTCGATATATCGTCTATTCACGATATATCGTCTACTCACGATATATCGTCTACTCACGATATATCGTCTTTATCGATATGTCCCGATTTACCGTCGCCTTCGATTTATCGTGAATGGCGATATTTCTCGATACATCGTCGACTTCGATATATCGTGATGTTCTCCATAACGGAGCGTTTGCCCGACTCACTTTGGTCTCTAATTATAAATATGGGCTTTCTAATTAGGTTTCGTGTTGCTTGACCACTGGTCAAGATTGCTCTATATGGTTAAAATTCATTATTAAATAAATGTTGGAGTTGCTAATTGATATTTTGAATTCCCTATTCTTATAACATGTCTCTTTTGTTCCGGTTGACCATTGGTCAATCCGATCATACTTCTATGCTTTGGCATTGAAGTAGGTCAAGTGGGGGCTCAAACCAAACGCCTTGGACGTGCATCATTTTGGTCTTGACCAGTGGTCATATATCGATATGTCGTGAATATCGATAATTTCGATATATCGTGGTTCTCACGATGATTGGAAACATCGGGATGTTTTCGATAACTCGTCTTTGTTCTCTGAAAGCCAATTTCACGCCCAACACTAACTGCAAAGTTTATAGAGCACATAATTAAAAAATAATTCGGATTTTATATACTTACGGTCCTTAGCTTCAAGTAAACCTAGAATATTCAGAAATTCTATTAAAAATTTCGACGATTAAAAAAGATTGCGAAAATGAGAATTTCGGTAAACAAGCTATTAGGTTTATGAGAAGGCATTTTTACTAATTAAATATTTTTAGTAACAAAAAAAATACTTGATCTTGTATAAAATGTATGCAGTATAGTTTTATGCTTTAATGTTTAATCTGGGTTTTACATAATTAATTAGCCGATTGATTAGGATTTGAAAAGTCGCTTCTCAACAACTTAAGAGGATTTAAACGCAGATCTTTAGTTATGGCGTTGTATTTGCTGTTCTTTATAAAAAAATGATTTGCTTAAAATTTTTAATCCTACTTGAAAAATTATACTGTACTTATGTTGTTACGACCCTTATATTCAATTTTCCGTAAAAAAGTTTCGACTTTCATGAGAAATTTCGAAGATGAATTAGGATTGCTGAAACGTAAATTCAATTTCGAAAAAGGAACTCCCCTGCTGGCATACACGAAGAAGTTCAGCAATGGCGGCGGCGGGGATTCCCCTTTTTCGAAATGAAGAGCTTCTGAACTGAATTTACGTTTTAGCAATCTTAATTAATCGTCGAAATTTGTTATGCAAGTCCTAACTTTTTTTAGACATATTTGAAAATAAAGGCTGTAAGAACATAAGTACAGTATAATTTTTCAAGTAGGATAAATAATTTTAATCAAATCCTCCAACAGCAAATACTACATTGCTTAAGAAGACTGGCGTTTCGATCATCAAAACAGTTGAAAAGATACATATAAGTAGTGTAAAAATGACAGTTCTACGACACTGGGGCTCTGGGGCTCGAGCCCCAAAGTAATTAAATTAACCCTTTACCTAATTAATGAATTAATTACCTAATTAGTTAACCCTTTATGTACCTAATTACCTAATTAATTAACCCTTTATCTACCCAATTAATTAAACTTGAGTGATTTATGACTCAATTAGATAATTTTAACCCTTTATGCACTTAATTAACCCTTTACCTAATTAACCCTTTACCCAATTAATTAAACTTGAGTGATTTATGACTCAATTAGATAATTTTAACCCTTTATCTACCTAATTAATTAAATTCGAGTGATTTATGACCCAATTTGAGTGATTTATGACCCAATTTGAGTGATTTATGACCGTGGAGCAATAATTTTTAACCCTTTGGTAACTAATTTCGGGAGTTGTACTTGTTCCAACTATTTTTTAACCCTTTGATTACTTATTTCCATTAATGACTAATTTCGGGAGTTGTACTTGTTCCAACTATTTTTTAACCCTTTGATTACTTATTTCCATTAATGACTAATTTCGGGACTTGTAATTTTTCATACTATTTTTAACCCTTTGGTTACTAATTTCGGGAGTTGTACTTTTTCCAACAATTTTTAACCCTTTGATTACTTATTTCCATTAATGACTAATTTCGGGACTTGTACTTTTTCATACTATTTTTTAACCCTTTGAATCCTTATTCCATAGTGGTGAAGCAATAATTCTTAACCCTTTGATGACTAATATCGGGAGTTGTACTTTTTCCGATTATTTTAACCCTTTCATTACTTATTTCCATTAATGACTAGTTTAGGAATTTTTGCTTTTTCGAGCAGTTTTTTATAGTATTGAAAATTTGAATTTTGAGGACCTATAATACTATTTTCAAAAGTCAAAGATATTATAGAAGAGGGATAGAAATAAGGTAGATGTAAAATCACTAGATGGTAAGATAGTCGCATACCCTACGAGTTCAGAAGAAGGACAACCTTGGAGGGTTTTATTTTTCCATTGTTATTTTCTTTTACATATTTAGGTACTCAAGTAATAATTTTTTCCCATTTCTTCACAGGATATTAAAAAAATTTCTCAAAGTATTTGAACAAAATTTTTAAACACAACATTGAGGATCTTATAATTTCTTAGATCTTGGAAATATCATATCATTGAACAAGTTTATAAATACTCTAATGCCAGAAAAGAAATAAACACTTCTTATAAAAAGAAGTGAAATTAATTTTTTCTTCCATTACTTTCTTCACATTTTATAAAGTTATATCGGAAACTATTTTTATTTTTATTTCTTAAACAAAACAATTTTTATACTATTACCTAAAATATTTCTACAAAATTTGTAAATCTGAAAAACTAATATGATTAAAAAAAACAAGTTAATTTATTAAATACTTTACAAAGATCCTCACATGAGCTTGTAAAAAAAGATTAATTTAATAAAGAGTCCCTCTATCACATTTTAGGAAATACATCACTTTCTAGTTAAACCATTTTTTCTCCAAAAAGCTTTAAAAAGTTTAAATCATTATTTTAGTTTTTAATACTGTTTTAAAATATCGTATGTTCCCTAACTTTTTTCTCAGTTCAAAAGAACTGATTATTTCAAAAATTATGTGAAATAGACTATTATGTTTGAAATGTTTACATTACATTCAAGTAATATTTTTTCCCCATTTTTTCACAGGATATTAAAAAAATTTCTCAAAGTATTTGAACAAAATTTTTAAACACAACATTGAGGATCTTATAATTTCTTAGATCTTGGAAATATCATATCATTGAACAAGTTTATAAATACTCTAATGCCAGAAAAGAAATAAAAACTTCTTATAAAAAGAAGTGAAATTAATTTTTTCTTCCATTACTTTCTTCACATTTTATAAAGTTATATCGGAAAACTATTTTTATTTTTATTTCTTAAACAAAACAATTTTTATACTATTACCTAAAATATTTCTACAAAATTTGTAAATCTGAAAAACTAATATGATTAAAAAAAAACAAGTTTATTTATTAAATACTTTACAAAGATCCTCACATGAGCTTGTAAAAAAGATTAATTTAATAAAGAGTCCCTCTTTAATCACATTTTAGGAAATATATCACTTTCTAGTTAAACCATTTTTTCTCCAAAAAGCTTTAAAAAGTTTCAATCATGCTTTTAGTTTTTAATACTGTTTTAAAATATCGTATGTTCCCTAACTTTTTTCTCAGTTCAAAAGAACTGATTATTTCAAAAATTATGCGAAATAGACTATTATGTTTGAAATGTTTACATTACATAAGATCACTTTTTAAAACATAGTAGATGTGAAAAAAAAATAATAAATAAGTTTTTACTAACATGTAGAGGATATTATTAGCTTTCTTTCCTACATGCTTCATGAGATTGCAAAGTGTGAACTAGTCTAAGAATAGTAAAAGATCAAGATAAAAACTTAAAATGAAAATATCCGATAAATAAGTGACTAAAGGAATCTATAAGAATTTTCCCTCATGAAATCAATCATTAAAATATTTATTTCATAAAGTATATGGTCAATTCCATAATCCTCACCAAATAACTTTAAGAAAAATAATCATGTTAACAATAAAACTAAAACTTTGATAAAACAAAATACAGATGAAAACACAAAAATTAACAAGTAAAAATTTAGTCACTATATGAAACTAAAAACTTTTTTTGAAATGAAGAGAAAACAAACATATTACAAGAAATAAACACCTAGACTAAATATTTTGTTAAAAAAAGGGGAAAACCTTAAAAGTATTTCAAGAATTATAAATTTAGAAACTGCAAAACTAAAAACTTTGTGAAAAATAGAGGAGAAAACACAAAACTATTACAAGAAATAAAAATTTATAAACTCTGTATGAAACCAAAAACTTATTTTAAAATTGAACATTTTTTAAAATGTCATAAGAAATAAACACATCGACTCTATAAACTAAAAAGTTTGTTAATAAATACAAAAACATAAAAAGATTTCAAGAATTATAAAGGTAAACACTATATGAAACAAAAACTTTGTTAGAAATGCAATAGAAATTTTAAAAAATATTTCCAGAAATAATCATGTTAGCGATAAAACTAAAACTTTAATAAAACAAAATACAGATGAAAACCCGAAAATTACCATGGAGTAAAAATTTAGACATTATAGGAACTAAAAACACTGTTAGATATGGAGAGAAAAACGTAAAAATATTACTAGATATAAAAACTTTGAGACTGTAAATATAAAAACTTACCACAAAATTGTAATCTAAAAAATAAAGATGAAAACCTAAAAATATTTCTGAAAATATGAATCTAAAATCTTTGTTAGAAGTTTTAAAAATATTACAAGAAATAAATACCTCTACTCCATAAAACTAAAAACTTAGTTTTAAAAAATGGAAACCTAAAAATATTTCAAGAATTATAAACTGAGACACTATATAAAGCGAAAACTTTGGTGGAAATGAAATGAAAACGAAACAAAATATTAAAAGAAATGGAAACTTAAGACATTATAAAACTAAAAACTTTATTGAACATGAAGAGGAAAACGTAAAATATTGTGAGAAATAAAAACTGATACATTATAAAACTTGAAACTTTGTAAAAGAAAAAAAAACCTTAAAATATTACAAGAAATAAAAACTTAGTATCTAGTTTTAAATGAGAATATTTGACTAATCACCTAAGCTTAAACTATTCCAATAAATTTTTCTAAAAGCATTGTATGAAAAAGAGAATTTTTGCAACAAAATTGTAAAATATATACGACTTCCCCGACAGTTGGAAGAATTTCTCGTTAATCTTTTCTTTAAAGTAATCTTATACACTACATGCATTCATTTTTATGAATAACTATTATTATATTTATTAAACACGTAATATACCTAATTTTCTTATACTAAAGAGAACTGTTTTTAATATTTGTTTTAATCAAATGGCTACGTTGAACATTTTTAACCTCCTTTTTAAAAATATTAACTAATTTATGTATAAATTTTACTATGGATAATATAAATATTATCATTCATGAAAAGGTTGAGACAATTTTTCTCATACAAATATTATAGTTTGAATGTAAATGCAACCGAAGTTGAAAGCTCTAACAGGAAAAAAAACTTTACAGTAAAATGTAAGAAAAGAAAATACTTAAATTTTTTAACCCAAATCATTGATACTACACCTTTGATACTTGCAAGAATTTACCACTTTGTTGATCCTTTGACAACCATTAAATATCAAAACTAAAAACTTTGAGAAAAATAAAGACAAATACAAAGAAATAACTAAAAACTTTGAAAAAATTAAGGGGAAAGCTTAAAAAGTATTACAAGAAATAGAATCTCACATTATAACACTAGACAAAAACTTTGTTAGAAATTAAGAGGAAGAATGTAAAAATATTACATGAAATGAAATCTTATGCTTTCTTAAACTAAAAACTTTGTAAAAATACAGATGAATGCCGAAAAATAACTAAAAACTTTGATAGAAATAAAGCAAACATAGAAAATACCTAAATACTTTGATACAAGGGAAGAAAAAACTTTAAAATATAACAGGAGGACTTCTAGAAACTAAACATTTTTGTGAAAAACAAAGACAAATACAGTGAAATATAACTAAAAACTATGAAAAAATAAAGAGTTAAACTGAACAATACAACAAGAGAAAACATTACCACACTGTAAGAAACTAAGAACTTTGGTATAAATGAAGAAAAATCTTACAAATAATACAAGAAATAAAAACTTTGCTTGTATAAAACTGAACAATTTTCTAAAAATTAAGACTGCTGTAGAAAAAGAACTAAGAACTTTGAAAAAATAAAGGTGAAGAAATATATTACAAGAAAACACAATACCCCACAACATGAAGCTAAAAACTTTACTAAAAATGAAATATAGACGAAAAATTTTACAAGAAATGAAAACTTATGCATCATAAAACTAAAATCTGTTGAAAAAATAAATACAAACAGAAAATAACTACGAACTTTGGTATAAATGTAAGAAAAAACTTAAAAATAATGTAAGGAATAAAAACTTTGCTTGTATAAAACTGAACAATATTCTAAAAAATAAAGACTGATATAGAAAAATAACCAAGAACTTTGAAAAATAAATGTGGATATTTAAAAATATTACAATAAAAAAACATTACCACACTGTATGAAACTAAAGACCCTTGATGAAAATGAAGGGAAACATAAAAATATTACAAGAAGTAGATACTTATGAATTATAAAACTTAACTTTTTACTAAAAAATGAAGACTAATACAGAATAATGCCTAAAAACTTTGAAACAATAAAGGTGAAAACATAAAAATTTTCCAAAAAACGCAATACCCCACTGCATGAAACTAAAAACTTTACTTAAAATAAACTTGGAAACGAAAAATTTTACAAGAAATGAAAATTTAAGCATTATAAAACTTAAATCTGTTGAAAAAAAAGAAACACATAGAAAATAACTACAAACTTTGGTGTAAATGAAGGAAAAATTAAAAATAATACAAGAAATAAAAACTTTGCTTGTATAAAACTGATCAATTTTCTAAAAATAAGGACTGATATAGAAAAATAACTAAGAACTTTGAAAAAATAAAGGAAAAACAAGAAAATATTACAAGAAATAACAATACCCCACTGCATGAAACTAAAAACTTTACTTAAAATGAACTAGGAAACGAAAAATTTTACAAGAAATGAAAACTATAAAACTAAAATCTGTTGAAAAAATAAAGATAAACACATCTGAAAACTTTATAAGAAATACACAAACCTAAAAATATTACTGTAAAAAAATTTAGTCACAGTATGAAACTAAAAATGATGCTTGAAATAAACTAGAAAACGAAAAATTTAACAAGAAATGGAATCTTATAAGTTCATTCTAAAACGAAAATATGTTAAAAACAAAAACTTAGAATCTATAAAACTAAAAACTTTGTTACAAAATAAAGATAAACACAGAAAGGTAACGGAAAACTTTATAAAAAAATAAAGACTAAAACCTAAAAATATTACAATAAAAAACTTACAAAATTTTAAAAAAACTTTGACTAAAAAAACTAAAAACTTTGTTTGAATGAACTAGAAAACGAAAACATTTACGAGAAATTAAAACTTAGTCAGTGTAAACTAAAAACTTTGTTAAAATGAAAACTTAGAAACTATAAAACTGAGGACTTTGTAAAAAATAAAGACAGATGCAGAAAAATAATCAAAAACTTTGCTAAAATAAAAACGAATACAGAAAAATATTACTAGAAATAAAACGTTAGACGCCATAAAACTAAAAACTGTTGAAGAAAAATAAATATGAACACAGAAAAGTAACTGAAAACTTCGTGAAAATAAGGACTAAAACCTAAAACTATTACAATAAAAACCTTATACACATACAAAACAGGCAAAATAAAGACTTGCAAGAAAACATACATTTACAATAGTAACTATCTGAGAGCTAAAGTAGCAGATAAATAATTTTATCTGATAAGACATATGATTAATTTAATTTTCTATTATTAATTTTAAAAAAAAGTATATTATTCATTTGTTAGAAAAGAGAATCCTTATTTAAGTAAGACTCCCAAACAACCTTCATTGAACAAAATTACATGATTTTACAGCGTTTTTCCCCAATATACAATACTTTTATAAGAAGAAATATATTTTCATCTCTTATACAGAAATCTAAATATACTTTCTATGAAATTTTTAAATGTTCTTCTGTAATATATTTCAAACGGAGTTGTTTTTTCCCTTAAAAAGTTTACAAAACTTCCCTTGCTATCCTTCCTTACCTTTCTATCTATTAGACGGCTTTGTTTGGTTCACGATCTCCTCCGTTGTGAATTTTTTATGAAAACTAGGTGGGCTGAGATATTCTTCTTTATGAAGAAGGGAAGTTAAAAAAATCTTACTTCCAGCCCACCCGTTTTGCATAAAAAAAAATTCGCAATGAAGGGGAACGTGGACCTATCAATGTCGTCTAATAATAGATAGAAAGGTATGGAAGGATAGCCAGGGAAGTTTTGTAAACTTTTTAAGGGAAAAAACAACTCCGTTTGAAATATATTACAGAAGAACATTTAAAAATTTCATAGAAAGTATATTTAGATTTCTGTATAAGAGATGAAAATATATTTCTTCTTATAAAAGTATTGTATATTGGGGAAAAACGCTGTAAAATCATGTAATTTTGTTCAATGAAGGTTGTTTGGGAGTCTTACTTAAATAAGGATTCTCTTTTCTAACAAATGAATAATATACTTTTTTTTAAAATTAATAATAGAAAATTAAATTAATCATATGTCTTATCAGATAAAATTATTTATCTGCTACTTTAGCTCTCAGATAGTTACTATTGTAAATGTATGTTTTCTTGCAAGTCTTTATTTTGCCTGTTTTGTATGTGTATAAGGTTTTTATTGTAATAGTTTTAGGTTTTAGTCCTTATTTTCACGAAGTTTTCAGTTACTTTTCTGTGTTCATATTTATTTTTCTTCAACAGTTTTTAGTTTTATGGCGTCTAACGTTTTATTTCTAGTAATATTTTTCTGTATTCGTTTTTATTTTAGCAAAGTTTTTGATTATTTTTCTGCATCTGTCTTTATTTTTTTACAAAGTCCTCAGTTTTATAGTTTCTAAGTTTTCATTTTAACAAAGTTTTTAGTTTACACTGACTAAGTTTTAATTTCTCGTAAATGTTTTCGTTTTCTAGTTCATTCAAACAAAGTTTTTAGTTTTTTAGTCAAAGTTTTTTTAAAATTTTGTAAGTTTTTTATTGTAATATTTTTAGGTTTTAGTCTTTATTTTTTTATAAAGTTTTCCGTTACCTTTCTGTGTTTATCTTTATTTTGTAACAAAGTTTTTAGTTTTATAGATTCTAAGTTTTTGTTTTTAACATATTTTCGTTTTAGAATGAACTTATAAGATTCCATTTCTTGTTAAATTTTTCGTTTTCTAGTTTATTTCAAGCATCATTTTTAGTTTCATACTGTGACTAAATTTTTTTACAGTAATATTTTTAGGTTTGTGTATTTCTTATAAAGTTTTCAGATGTGTTTATCTTTATTTTTTCAACAGATTTTAGTTTTATAGTTTTCATTTCTTGTAAAATTTTTCGTTTCCTAGTTCATTTTAAGTAAAGTTTTTAGTTTCATGCAGTGGGGTATTGTTATTTCTTGTAATATTTTCTTGTTTTTCCTTTATTTTTTCAAAGTTCTTAGTTATTTTTCTATATCAGTCCTTATTTTTAGAAAATTGATCAGTTTTATACAAGCAAAGTTTTTATTTCTTGTATTATTTTTAATTTTTCCTTCATTTACACCAAAGTTTGTAGTTATTTTCTATGTGTTTCTTTTTTTTCAACAGATTTAAGTTTTATAATGCTTAAATTTTCATTTCTTGTAAAATTTTTCGTTTCCAAGTTTATTTTAAGTAAAGTTTTTAGTTTCATGCAGTGGGGTATTGCGTTTTTTGGAAAATTTTTATGTTTTCACCTTTATTGTTTCAAAGTTTTTAGGCATTATTCTGTATTAGTCTTCATTTTTTAGTAAAAAGTTAAGTTTTATAATTCATAAGTATCTACTTCTTGTAATATTTTTATGTTTCCCTTCATTTTCATCAAGGGTCTTTAGTTTCATACAGTGTGGTAATGTTTTTTTATTGTAATATTTTTAAATATCCACATTTATTTTTCAAAGTTCTTGGTTATTTTTCTATATCAGTCTTTATTTTTTAGAATATTGTTCAGTTTTATACAAGCAAAGTTTTTATTCCTTACATTATTTTTAAGTTTTTTCTTACATTTATACCAAAGTTCGTAGTTATTTTCTGTTTGTATTTATTTTTTCAACAGATTTTAGTTTTATGATGCATAAGTTTTCATTTCTTGTAAAATTTTTCGTCTATATTTCATTTTTAGTAAAGTTTTTAGCTTCATGTTGTGGGGTATTGTGTTTTCTTGTAATATATTTCTTCACCTTTATTTTTTCAAAGTTCTTAGTTCTTTTTCTACAGCAGTCTTAATTTTTAGAAAATTGTTCAGTTTTATACAAGCAAAGTTTTTATTTCTTGTATTATTTGTAAGATTTTTCTTCATTTATACCAAAGTTCTTAGTTTCTTACAGTGTGGTAATGTTTTCTCTTGTTGTATTGTTCAGTTTAACTCTTTATTTTTTCATAGTTTTTAGTTATATTTCACTGTATTTGTCTTTGTTTTTCACAAAAATGTTTAGTTTCTAGAAGTCCTCCTGTTATATTTTAAAGTTTTTTCTTCCCTTGTATCAAAGTATTTAGGTATTTTCTATGTTTGCTTTATTTCTATCAAAGTTTTTAGTTATTTTTCGGCATTCATCTGTATTTTTACAAAGTTTTTAGTTTAAGAAAGCATAAGATTTCATTTCATGTAATATTTTTACATTCTTCCTCTTAATTTCTAACAAAGTTTTTGTCTAGTGTTATAATGTGAGATTCTATTTCTTGTAATACTTTTTAAGCTTTCCCCTTAATTTTTTCAAAGTTTTTAGTTATTTCTTTGTATTTGTCTTTATTTTTCTCAAAGTTTTTAGTTTTGATATTTAATGGTTGTCAAAGGATCAACAAAGTGGTAAATTCTTGCAAGTATCAAAGGTGTAGTATCAATGATTTGGGTTAAAAAATTTAAGTATTTTCTTTTCTTACATTTTACTGTAAAGTTTTTTTTCCTGTTAGAGCTTTCAACTTCGGTTGCATTTACATTCAAACTATAATATTTGTATGAGAAAAATTGTCTCAACCTTTTCATGAATGATAATATTTATATTATCCATAGTAAAATTTATACATAAATTAGTTAATATTTTTAAAAAGGAGGTTAAAAATGTTCAACGTAGCCATTTGATTAAAACAAATATTAAAAACAGTTCTCTTTAGTATAAGAAAATTAGGTATATTACGTGTTTAATAAATATAATAATAGTTATTCATAAAAATGAATGCATGTAGTGTATAAGATTACTTTAAAGAAAAGATTAACGAGAAATTCTTCCAACTGTCGGGGAAGTCGTATATATTTTACAATTTTGTTGCAAAAATTCTCTTTTTCATACAATGCTTTTAGAAAAATTTATTGGAATAGTTTAAGCTTAGGTGATTAGTCAAATATTCTCATTTAAAACTAGATACTAAGTTTTTATTTCTTGTAATATTTTAAGGTTTTTTTTTCTTTTACAAAGTTTCAAGTTTTATAATGTATCAGTTTTTATTTCTCACAATATTTTACGTTTTCCTCTTCATGTTCAATAAAGTTTTTAGTTTTATAATGTCTTAAGTTTCCATTTCTTTTAATATTTTGTTTCGTTTTCATTTCATTTCCACCAAAGTTTTCGCTTTATATAGTGTCTCAGTTTATAATTCTTGAAATATTTTTAGGTTTCCATTTTTTAAAACTAAGTTTTTAGTTTTATGGAGTAGAGGTATTTATTTCTTGTAATATTTTTAAAACTTCTAACAAAGATTTTAGATTCATATTTTCAGAAATATTTTTAGGTTTTCATCTTTATTTTTTAGATTACAATTTTGTGGTAAGTTTTTATATTTACAGTCTCAAAGTTTTTATATCTAGTAATATTTTTACGTTTTTCTCTCCATATCTAACAGTGTTTTTAGTTCCTATAATGTCTAAATTTTTACTCCATGGTAATTTTCGGGTTTTCATCTGTATTTTGTTTTATTAAAGTTTTAGTTTTATCGCTAACATGATTATTTCTGGAAATATTTTTTAAAATTTCTATTGCATTTCTAACAAAGTTTTTGTTTCATATAGTGTTTACCTTTATAATTCTTGAAATCTTTTTATGTTTTTGTATTTATTAACAAACTTTTTAGTTTATAGAGTCGATGTGTTTATTTCTTATGACATTTTAAAAAATGTTCAATTTTAAAATAAGTTTTTGGTTTCATACAGAGTTTATAAATTTTTATTTCTTGTAATAGTTTTGTGTTTTCTCCTCTATTTTTCACAAAGTTTTTAGTTTTGCAGTTTCTAAATTTATAATTCTTGAAATACTTTTAAGGTTTTCCCCTTTTTTTAACAAAATATTTAGTCTAGGTGTTTATTTCTTGTAATATGTTTGTTTTCTCTTCATTTCAAAAAAAGTTTTTAGTTTCATATAGTGACTAAATTTTTACTTGTTAATTTTTGTGTTTTCATCTGTATTTTGTTTTATCAAAGTTTTAGTTTTATTGTTAACATGATTATTTTTCTTAAAGTTATTTGGTGAGGATTATGGAATTGACCATATACTTTATGAAATAAATATTTTAATGATTGATTTCATGAGGGAAAATTCTTATAGATTCCTTTAGTCACTTATTTATCGGATATTTTCATTTTAAGTTTTTATCTTGATCTTTTACTATTCTTAGACTAGTTCACACTTTGCAATCTCATGAAGCATGTAGGAAAGAAAGCTAATAATATCCTCTACATGTTAGTAAAAACTTATTTATTATTTTTTTTTCACATCTACTATGTTTTAAAAAGTGATCTTATGTAATGTAAACATTTCAAACATAATAGTCTATTTCGCATAATTTTTGAAATAATCAGTTCTTTTGAACTGAGAAAAAAGTTAGGGAACATACGATATTTTAAAACAGTATTAAAAACTAAAAGCATGATTGAAACTTTTTAAAGCTTTTTGGAGAAAAAATGGTTTAACTAGAAAGTGATATATTTCCTAAAATGTGATTAAAGAGGGACTCTTTATTAAATTAATCTTTTTTACAAGCTCATGTGAGGATCTTTGTAAAGTATTTAATAAATAAACTTGTTTTTTTTTAATCATATTAGTTTTTCAGATTTACAAATTTTGTAGAAATATTTTAGGTAATAGTATAAAAATTGTTTTGTTTAAGAAATAAAAATAAAAATAGTTTTCCGATATAACTTTATAAAATGTGAAGAAAGTAATGGAAGAAAAAATTAATTTCACTTCTTTTTATAAGAAGTTTTTATTTCTTTTCTGGCATTAGAGTATTTATAAACTTGTTCAATGATATGATATTTCCAAGATCTAAGAAATTATAAGATCCTCAATGTTGTGTTTAAAAATTTTGTTCAAATACTTTGAGAAATTTTTTTAATATCCTGTGAAAAAATGGGGAAAAAATATTACTTGAATGTAATGTAAACATTTCAAACATAATAGTCTATTTCACATAATTTTTGAAATAATCAGTTCTTTTGAACTGAGAAAAAAGTTAGGGAACATACGATATTTTAAAACAGTATTAAAAACTAAAATAATGATTTAAACTTTTTAAAGCTTTTTGGAGAAAAAATGGTTTAACTAGAAAGTGATGTATTTCCTAAAATGTGATAGAGGGACTCTTTATTAAATTAATCTTTTTTTACAAGCTCATGTGAGGATCTTTGTAAAGTATTTAATAAATTAACTTGTTTTTTTTAATCATATTAGTTTTTCAGATTTACAAATTTTGTAGAAATATTTTAGGTAATAGTATAAAAATTGTTTTGTTTAAGAAATAAAAATAAAAATAGTTTCCGATATAACTTTATAAAATGTGAAGAAAGTAATGGAAGAAAAAATTAATTTCACTTCTTTTTATAAGAAGTGTTTATTTCTTTTCTGGCATTAGAGTATTTATAAACTTGTTCAATGATATGATATTTCCAAGATCTAAGAAATTATAAGATCCTCAATGTTGTGTTTAAAAATTTTGTTCAAATACTTTGAGAAATTTTTTTAATATCCTGTGAAGAAATGGGAAAAAATTATTACTTGAGTACCTAAATATGTAAAAGAAAATAACAATGGAAAAATAAAACCCTCCAAGGTTGTCCTTCTTCTGAACTCGTAGGGTATGCGACTATCTTACCATCTAGTGATTTTACATCTACCTTATTTCTATCCCTCTTCTATAATATCTTTGACTTTTGAAAATAGTATTATAGGTCCTCAAAATTCAAATTTTCAATACTATAAAAAACTGCTCGAAAAAGCAAAAATTCCTAAACTAGTCATTAATGGAAATAAGTAATGAAAGGGTTAAAATAATCGGAAAAAGTACAACTCCCGATATTAGTCATCAAAGGGTTAAGAATTATTGCTTCACCACTATGGAATAAGGATTCAAAGGGTTAAAAAATAGTATGAAAAAGTACAAGTCCCGAAATTAGTCATTAATGGAAATAAGTAATCAAAGGGTTAAAAATTGTTGGAAAAAGTACAACTCCCGAAATTAGTAACCAAAGGGTTAAAAATAGTATGAAAAATTACAAGTCCCGAAATTAGTCATTAATGGAAATAAGTAATCAAAGGGTTAAAAAATAGTTGGAACAAGTACAACTCCCGAAATTAGTCATTAATGGAAATAAGTAATCAAAGGGTTAAAAAATAGTTGGAACAAGTACAACTCCCGAAATTAGTTACCAAAGGGTTAAAAATTATTGCTCCACGGTCATAAATCACTCAAATTGGGTCATAAATCACTCAAATTGGGTCATAAATCACTCGAATTTAATTAATTAGGTAGATAAAGGGTTAAAATTATCTAATTGAGTCATAAATCACTCAAGTTTAATTAATTGGGTAAAGGGTTAATTAGGTAAAGGGTTAATTAAGTGCATAAAGGGTTAAAATTATCTAATTGAGTCATAAATCACTCAAGTTTAATTAATTGGGTAGATAAAGGGTTAATTAATTAGGTAATTAGGTACATAAAGGGTTAACTAATTAGGTAATTAATTCATTAATTAGGTAAAGGGTTAATTTAATTACTTTGGGGCTCGAGCCCCAGAGCCCCAGTGTCGTAGAACTGTCATTTTTACACTACTCATATACTTTTCAAATCCAAATCAATCGCCTCATTAATTATGCAAAACACTGATTAACCATTAAAATACAAATATTTACAGCATAAATTTTGTTTTAGATTAAGTATTTTTATTATTAAATACGTAATAATAATGCCCCCTCAGAAATTTTCGTACTTCCTATCCTGGCAGCTCGTTTAACGAAATTCTCATTTTTGCAATCTTTTTTAATCCTTGAAATATTAATTAGAATTTCTAAATAATTTATGTTTACTTGAAGTTAAGGATCCTAAGAATATAAAATCCCTATAATTTTTTAAGTATGTGCACTACATTTTATTAGCCATCCATCATAAAAGTGGGACATGACAATAGTTTGTTGAGACCATGGAACTCCCCTGAATTTCATAGGTCTTTCCCGCCTAATCTTCTAAAGCGCGGATTTACTTTCGGATATTCTCAAAAAGGGGTCAGCCAAAAATTCTCAAAAATTCAAAAAAATTAAAGTTCAGAAAAACATCAGTCGTAACCAAAGACACATGTCATAACAATAGAGATTACAAAATATCAGTTAGCAACTCCAACATTTATTTTGTAATGAATTTTAGCTATCTTGACCAGTGGTCAAATGGGGTTTCCAAAGATCAGGGAACCCCAAAACAACCACGAGACTGAAACAGATGGTCAGAAAGGTTACATATAGCGAGAAAAAATGGATTGACCACTGGTCAAGAGATCTTGACCAGTTCTCAAGACCAAAATGTTGCACGTCCCACGTCCGATATATCGACGATATACCGAAATAGACGATATATCGAAATTGACGATATATCAACGATATACCGAAATAGACGATATATCGAAATTGACGATATATCGACGATATACCGAAATTGACGATATATCGACGATATACCGAAATAGACGATATATCGAAATTGACGATATATCGAAATTGACGATATTTCGACGATATATCGATATTTCACGATATATCGATATTTTGACGAAATATCGATATATCGTGAAATACCGATATTTGATCGACGATATATCGCGATATCAAAATTTCAATATCGCCCAGTCCTAGACCCACCCATCAATCATGAATTTAAAACTCAATGGCGAATACAAAGTGGAAGAAGGGCTGTGCATATAACCCTGAAGATATAATACAATTATCGTGATTTTAGTTAAGCTTTTCTACATCAATTTGGATTTTTATACCTATACTACTTATTTTCATGAAGAAAAATTTATTTATAAAGAATTTATGGTGTTATATACTTCAATAACTACAGAGTTTCACCCTTTTAAAATTTAAAAAGTCACGGCAATACAAACGTTTTCAACCAACAAACCCAATCCAAATAATGTTGAAATGTTGCATGGTCTGTAGGCCGAGCAGCCAGCCACCATTTGAGATAAGCGTGGATTCGAGATCCTCTATTTCGTGTGGTCCAAGTTGTCTTGTTAAAAAAGCAGCCCCAAAATAAGCCTTCCCCATAGGATTTACACAGGAAGCGTTACAGAAAACCTCTTCAAAACTAAGTTCAGTGGACTTGGACAACTGTCCTTCTGAGCAGCAGCTCAATTATGCCAGGCGTCGGATAACGAAGGCTGCCGATGTTTAGCATGAAAAAAAGAGCTTGGCGATGAATTAATAACCGGTGACACGTTATTAAATCGACGCCACTCGGACAAGAGCTAATTTCAGTCAGGCAGGATAACCATCAGCGACGCGTTGATTAAGAACATGCATCCATGTTTATTTCGGGTGTTGATATTTTTTCCAGTTCCCCCACCACCACATGATCAAGTTTAGCGTTGACATAACGCTGCTGGGCGTTGGTTCATCACGAGTGTGGCGCTTTTTGATTTGTGTTGCCTTTCCCGAAGGAGGAAAACCGGATGATTTCACACGACTGAAATGTTAAGGTCGTTTATTCATTTGTTTTTGAACCGTGCCAGTCGGCAATAATGGCACGGTTTTCGTATCTAGCGTGTAGGAGAAAAGGTGTTTAAATACGAGGTGACATATTTTTGGGAAAGAAACTCTTTTTACATTACACCAATCTAAAAGATGTAGGGGTGCTTCTACTAAGGAACACCATCACGATTTTAGTGACCGCTCAAGACATAAAACGATCTTGCAAGCATGTTTCAGTGCACGAATCGATATTGTGCATTAAAGCTCACACGATGGAGAGAAATTTACATATTACAATGGATAGAAAGCCTCACCGTTTCGTGAGACACCAAGAACGTGTTCACATCCAGATACGATTAGCTGCCTCTTAACACACTGTTTTAGAACAGGAAAATCAAAAACTTCCCAAGGACTGCACGACACGAATGCCTCTAAGTACGAATAAAGTTACTAAATACAGAATTACTTATAACAAGAATTTTACATTCTAATATAAATTCGACCCAAAAGTCGTCGAAATTCTTAGATGTAAGGAATAAGGACTATAAATTTCGACGTTATCATGCCTTTTAACTAGCATCATTTACATTTGTGTTAGAAATCTACTATTACGTTCGTGTACACTTCCCATTTACTCATACCGTTCCCTTACAGTACATTACGTGTACTTTACCCATTTTACCTCGTTATTAAGCTGTTATTTACGTTTTGATGTCAAACGTTTTCGAAGAATCAAAGGGACCTTAGCATAACTATAAAAGGAAATAAAACTTAACTCCGATGGGCTTAGTGAAGCTTAAATATGAGGAAGAATCCATTTTGTTTTTTAGAACTACATTTTCAATAATGATCCTTATACATCCAACTCTTCCAAATTGAAGTCCAAGCTGATTACTTAACCCTGTATGTGCTTCAAACAGCGTATTACACAATAAATTTGAACACATACGTATAAAAAAGTAATCGTGACAAGGAAGAGCCTGAGTTTTATGAGCGTAATTTCAGTACAGCACGAAGCTCTCGTAAATTAAGAAATGGCATTCAAACACTCAAGCCTCTAACATTAAGCACCGCTATTAGAAGCCCACACGAGAGTAATCGTTTGTCTAAAATAGTCTCCGTGTGTCTTTAAACAGTTCATTCCGAGTACGAGGCTCAACTCCTAAGCATTTTAAAAGCTTCGTGTCTTAGGGAGGAATTGAGCAGGATGCATTAAGTTCATGCGAACGGCAGTATTTCGAGTATGGCTGAGAATATGAAATTTACCCCCAAAACTATTAAGCGTGTAGAGTTAATTTACATGTGAGCAGGGGTGCAGAATATGTCCGAACGTCTGAACATGGTTCAGGGGAAATTCAAGAAGATGTAGGGAAATGTTTGCCCAAGTTTAAAAAAGAAAAAAAATCTAAGTTTCTTTTAGTAACAAATATTTTGGCTGGTGACAATATCATACCTTCCAAATTCTACGGAAATAAGTGAAAACTACGGTATTACGGATGTAAAGCAGAAAACTACAGATCTACGCCGAAAAAAAAAAACGAGTTTCCTTAGTTGAATACCTGAAAGTTGGCTTTTCCTTGCGTTTTTTCAGATATGCAGGAAAAATAACGTATCCGTGACGGAATGGGCGAGTTTCAATAAAAATCACGTTCTTGTTTAATAACAACGATGTTTTTGACTTCTTATTAAGAACATTTTTGAGCAAAGGTGACAAGAGTAGAAAGATTAAGTCCTTAAAAATTAAAAATTGGGGATTATTTGGTAATTGATCCTTCAGTATTTAAGAAAGCTCTTTGTACTTTTGTAATAACATAAACTACGAAAATATGGAGGCATTTTTGGAAATTTTTTTATGAACATAAGGGGAAATTTTGGACAAAATTAATTTGTTCTGCTCTGGGGAAATATTGGACCTAAGAACACTTTCTGCACCCCTGCATGTGAGTTGTTAAACCACTTTTATTAATTTAAATGTCAGCTTTACAATAATTCTAAAATATATTTATGGATAAGCAGCAATAAAAATAGTAATACTTTTAACACAGCCAAGAAATCAAAGTAGTTATTTTTTTAGGTTTTTATTATTTGTTCCACATATCGGTAAAACATCAAACATCCACTATGCGCTTAAGCAAGAGGCACGAGTCGTCATTTATTATACCGAGACAGACTCTTTATTGAATTACGATATATATTTAGAATCACTGCAATAGCTATCGAATCATTATTGCCCCGAAATATCTACAATATATTTCATATCAACAATTTCTTATGGTAGCTATCAGTGATAATGTCAGGGGTAATTTCCATCAACTAGATTGAGCCTACCAAAAACATCGATTAAATAGATTCCAGATATTGATTCACACCATTAGAGGAACGTTGACTTCCAAATCCATGGTCAAAGCACACCCGCCATTTCATTGAGTACAGTTTAGGACAGGCGAGTGAATCACAACGAGCAATATCCGCTGTCCTTATCTGATGCAAAACATTACTTTGGTTGGAGTTGATAATGACACATTAAAACTTTTTAACTGATGGAATATGGAGCAAGGGTAGTAATTGCCGCATGGAGCCAGGAGATAAGAAATTATGTTCACTCCAATTTCCCAATTTAGGGTCTCGTAAAAATTGGGCATCGTAAAAGTGTGTCACCAATCCTGATGTTCAACAAGACGAGCAAGAGGGGAGAGAATTAATAATAATTTGCACCCATTTACGCAAACGAAGGGGGAGAGGAGGATAATCCAATTTGCAACCTCTCCTAATCCAGTTGTGTAACATTCGAGTACAAAAAAAAATTGCGCCAACCTCTCGTTTTATTAGACATGTAAATATTACCAACTTTTTCAGAGGGCCAAGTTTCATCTTTTACTTTCTTTTTTTTAAGTGTGGTGTGTGTGTGTGTAGTTGGGAGTTTCTGAATTGCTCCATCGTCATTTTTATGTCATAATTTTCTCCCTTCCAAGAAAAGGCAGATTTTTTATATACAAGGTGATTAAAAACTCATGGGGGGAATGGAAGGTGGTGTAAGGACTACCCAATGACAATTAAGAATCACCCCGGAAAGGAGGGTGTAATTAACGCACTACTGAGACGCTAGAGAGCGAAATAAAGTCTACAGAAATAATGAAGAAGGCAAACGGTTGGAGGGAATTCTAGGAACAGTTACTATTTGAAACGTAGTGTGAAGATAAAAATTTAAGTTTAACAAGAGATTTAACGTAACAAAGAATTTATTGGCAGCGGAGGATATTACGCCTTCCTCCACTGGGAGGGATCCAAAGAGGTTCTGGTGATAAGAGGGAAAGAGTAGGAAAGAGGTGCACGCGTCTCTGAACCGAAACCTAAACTATGGCTGCGATAGCTGTGATTGGTCCAGAAAGCACGGCGGGTGCGGAGCTTTGGTGATCTGGAAATATTTCAGGGAGGTTCAAAGGGCACTCGGCCCCCTCTCCGAAATATCTCCGAGAGACCTGCTACAATGCTTTAACTTATTTACAAAAGCTAGATAAAACTTTGCAACGATAAGAACTCGTAATTGTTGCATTTTAACGACGATAACTTAGGGACAAAAGCATATTATCCCCAACACATCTTTCAATGCTTCGGGCAACTTTTGTGCACGTTTGCAACCTTCTTCCCAAGGTGATTCTGAATTGAAATTGGGTAGTAACACCCCTTTCGTTTTTGTCCCTGATATTTGTTCGTAGATAGCATAAAACTAGAAGTTCCTCCACTTTTTGAATCTTTGGAGAGCAACTTAAGTTTGCCTGTTATACATCTTCATCCCAAAAACTCATATCTACTTTTCAATGGGATCTAAACCCTTTCGGTCGGCAAAAAATTAAAAGGGAAGCTCATCAACTTGTGATCAAAGTAAACAACCGGCGGGGGATGAGCCAGAAAAGTCAACACAGGGAATCTCTGCAAGGGAGGCGAAAAACAAAGAGAAAGCGACACGTTGTTGTTGATCGTGAGTGACGCACGGTCCAGCAGACGCATGAAGCCGCATCCAGCCAGCCCGCTGGCTGGCGGCCAAGCGGCATGGCAGCGGAAAAAACACTGGAAATGTAAATACACAGGAGGAAACCATTGCGCGCGGAAGGATTCCCACGACCGCAACACGTGAGGACTCTAGTGAGGACCATCGCGGTGGGAAACGCATCACTGACGGCAAATATCGCTTTGGTTCCTATAAAACTGTAGTGATCGGAGAGCGAACGTCATGGAAATCTCAACAGACGTCGCAGAATCAAATCTTCTATTATCCGACACTTTCTCCCACGCCAGGATTGTCCTCAGTGCATGCAAGGCCGATAGACAATTGGGAACAAAACCTTGTTCTCCTTTAATTTTAAGAATAAGATAAATCGAGTTTTTCATTAAAATAGTACTCAATCTCCAAAAAGCTTAAGGTCAAACTAAGAAAAATGCTCTCATTAAAGGTAAGGAAAGGTATAATGGAATTTTGGAAATTTTCTTTTAATCTAGACTGTAAATCGTGGATTTAGAAGCTATCTGCGCATTTAAATTCAACACTTTTCTAGCTCATAACTTCAAATAAAATTTTAACACAGTCAAAAAACGCAAGAGAAAATTTAGTGTACCCTTATTGAACAAGGGGTTTTCCCCTATTTGATACAAGACATCTAGAACAAGTTGGTTGGTTTTGTACGGCACAAAGCCCACAACAGGGCATAAGAGCGCCAGAGAATACAACCCATTAAAATTACGAGAAGAGAGCCCAGTATTAATGTAACCCTCCTCAAAAACAAGACATTAGATATTGATATGTGGTCATTACCATCGATCGACTTGACGCTGATGAAATGATGTTGGACAAACAGCTCAATTCAAGAAAAAAGGTTTGAAAAGTGTTTTTGAAACAACAGTCTTTTACACTGAGAGAGGCAAAAGAAAACTATAAGGACCAAATTCTACCCCCATGGAAAAATCATTTGATAATTTCAAGAGCAAATCTATAGAAATCTATCGAAACCCGTATACAGAATTTCCAGACGAACTTAAATTATATAAAGTTTGAGGTCAAAATTTTTAGTGCAATTTTGATAATTTTATTGGAATAATTTTACGAAACATAACAGTAAATGACCCATTGTCTTCAATTCGAATGAACGATTGTCAAACCTTAAAAGAATTGGAAACAATAGACACACTACACGAAAATTACTTCTTCATAGAGCTTTTATCATGAGGAAAACGTCTAACGCTGTTGAAAACTTGAAAAGCCATATAAATGCATTTGTCTCAGTAATCACCGAAGTGCTGATAAATTAAGGATAGCTAGCTAGAGGTAGAATTCTAAAGAATAAATGTTTGGAAAAGGTTAAGTAAATTTCATCACACACGTTAAGATTTCGGCCATACTTTCAGTTCTGGGTTCAATAATTGGGTAGTAAATGGTTACACTAACTAAGTATGGCAACACAAACTTAAGAAAGTCACTGTCCAAGACGACTACACAATTTGCGACGTTGGTACAACAGGGTACAACATGGGTGTAGTATGTATTCAAATCCTCTTTGTTTATTTTATGACATTCAACATTTACATAGTGGCATATAATACGTTTCAGTTCTCCTTTCACATTCAATATACTGAGAACTAATTAAATTCGAGAACAATATCGCACTATTGTTACGCAAACTGTTATCCACCTGTCATTACACAGAGACAAGGTAGAAGATAAAAATTAAAATCCATGACAAGTCAGATATATGTCTTATGTATGCGACAAGTTTCAGATGTTAGTTCCAAACAATCCAATCCATCATGACGTTCGAAATAACAAATAACAGCGATCTTTTTTTAGAAACATATTGCTCTGGATCGGGGAAACTCGATTAGTCATTCTTAACCAGCAGAATAAGGAAAAATGCTGGTGATAACGTTAAGAAATCTTCAGATACTTTGAGATAAGACCTATGGATAAGATTAGTTAACCGTTCACTAGTCTAGACAACATAGGAAAGTAAACAAGAAACGTAAACAAAAAGCTTCAACGACAGTTGATGCATTTCTTTTTCATGGAATTGTTACCATACATCGAAACTTCGGTTTCTATCTCAGGGTCCTCAAAAACTGTAAGGATATATTATAATCTAAAAATGACTTCGCTTAAAAGGTATTTAAGAGATTTATGAATCTAAATTTAATCCCCCGCACATCTCAAACGCTCACTTAAGGTTAAGGGGATGTCCCCCAACATGAGGTGACCACAGTGGCGAATCCAATGGGGGGCAGTGTCCCCCTTACCTTAGGACCCAAAAAAGGTTCTTAAAATGTGTTAAAATCCAACTACTTCTACAGGTCAAATTTAAAAAAATTTCTGGGGGAGTGCCCCTATACCTCCCAGTGGTACCACAAGGGGATCCTGAGATGATACTTTTTAGAAAATCTCAAAACATTTCGAGTCAAAGGGTAAAGATGATGGTGTGGAAGTGCCCCCCCTTGCAGCCGTGCTGGATCAGCGCCTGGGTGACCACGGTCACCAGTCAGCAACTTATCCGCTGTATATTAGAAGGCTATTTTTCTGAAGATATCTTTTGAATGACACCTCCCCAGGGTTCCCACTCAATGACACTCTTCTATTACTCTATTACTCACTCTTATAAACATATATTTTCAATAAATTGTCAATTTTTTCCCACTTTCTAAAGCCAAAATTCACACCCTAACTATAAATTTTTTTCATTTTCCAGGTATTTTATATGATTCTCCAGGTTTTGGGCCAAAATGAGCAATTTTCCCTGACTATCCCCTGACTTTTTAGGTGAAATTAAAATTCCCTGACTTTTCCAGGTATTCCCTGACCAGTGGGAACCATGCCTCTCTGTAGTGCTTTGCTTACTCAAAAACGGTTCCTATATTCCCCCTAACTAGAGACCACCACACTCACCAGACGAATAAACACCAACACTATCTGCTCACTATAATAACCCAGAAGTGAAAAGAGAGGGGGGTGACTCACCCAGGTATGTCTGCACCCCGGGCTCCTTGGAGTTGAAGAGATAGGTGATGGCGATGGACATGTCGAAGAGCGTGGACTCGAAGAGCCGCAGCAGCAGCGACTCCTTGGGGGGCGGCCGGGGGAACATGACGATCTCAGCCTTGGGGGGGTGGTCGGCGGCCATCAGCAGGCGCCGCTGCTCGCCGTCGTCCGAGTTGAAGATGCCGCTGTCGTCGGACGCGAGGCTGGTGCGGTCGTCCACCAGCGTGGGCTCGGCATGGCGGTGCTGGTGGCTCTCGGGGATCTGCTGCAGCACAGAGTCCAGCGAGCGGTTGCGGTGGTGGCCGGTGGTGGGTGCAGTGGGCAGCCGGAAGTCGAGGCTGCGGTTGCGCTGGTGGCCACCGCCGTGCACGCCCACGTCCAGCGACCTGCGCAGGCGCTTAGAGAGCAGGTCCTCTTCGGAGGGCTGCTTGCTGGCGACGTCCATGTCAGATCACCCCCGGCGGTTGCGGGTCACGCAGCACCTGCAAAAGAGGGGTTTGGTTAACAATGGGGTTTCAATCAGAGCACATAGCACCACAGACAAGGCAAAAACTGACATCGTGGTAACAGCAGAAAAGTTGCTATCAGACCAATACGACTAGAAGGGCCTAGCTTATTGAACTCATGGTTTGCTTTCCGAGCCTAGCCAACTTCAAAAATCATATTCTGCCCAGGCCTAGTGGCCCATCTCCGTTTCATTAGCCTTCGGGCCTGGGGTGCTAATTACTTAGCTTGCATCCAGGCCGAGTGGCTAGCCCGACGCTGGACCCCCAGTTGATTCCCCAAGCGAGCTTGGTGCTCATTTTATCGACCCCGGAAGGATGAAGGGCTGAGTTGACCCATGACCAGCTACCCAAGCAGAGGCCGCAAGGCATCGAACCTGGGTCGGTAATGCTCGTAGCCAGGCACGCTGACCACTAACGGCCGTATTCACCACTTCCCGAACCTAAGGTTAACCTGGAATCAAAACTTCTAATTGGTAGTTGAAAAAGGGAAACAAGTTTTAAGCCAATCAGAGTGCTTGATTCCAGGTTAACCTTAGGTCAAGTTAGTGGTGAATACAGCCGTAATACACCACCGCGGCCAGTCTTAACTTGACATTGAAGAAATACCAGTTCCAATCTATAGGGAATCCCATAAATAAATGGCAAAATTTTGTGCTACAGAGGTGAGGAAAAAAAATAACCGATTATCTACACTTGTATTCCACAGGAACAATCTTAATATAAAAGAGTTTCAAAGCCTCGTGTTGTTTTTTATAAGAAAGTAGAAAAGTAAAGTAGGTTCGGACATTTTGGTTCGAATCCGGATTGTAATTTGTGGATTCAGAAACTATGGGTCTATTCTATACCCAACATTTTTCTTGCTCCAAGTAATACAATACAATTACGGCTTACAGGCTACATCATTACAACAAATACATAATCTTATAGTTCGTTTCATCTGCCCCTAATATACAGGGTGTCCCGTAAATGATGTGTCACACTTCTAGGGGGGATAGTAGACACCTAGACGAGTCAGAATCACATAGGATTTGGGGTCCCAGACCCAATCCCTGGGAGTTAAAAATGGAGCGACACCCCAAAACAAGTATTGAAAAATTCAATTTGTAGAAGAACTACTATTGTTAAAAATGTAACTATGGTCTCAAATTTTGTGGTTTAATATGATCCTCAAAATTACCTTGACAGTTTTCAATTTAAAATTTTTTTTATTACGAAAAAAGTTAAAAAACAGCAGAAAAATGTGAAAAATATGCCAAAACTTTATTTTGTTTTCCGAAATCCTTTCTTTCGATTTGATAATCTGAAAGAGCATAATTAATTAACCTTAAGTCCAAAGTTTCACGTAAATAGCATCAGTATTAAACGCTTGAGAGCCTGTTAAAGTTAGTTTTATGGGAGCAAAAACGGCTTCGGAAAACGAACGTTCAGGGACAATCTACAAGTTACGGATAGATGCTCGCCAAATTTCCCAACATTATTTGCGATACGAGATTCCTCGCCAACCTACGCTTCTACAGATAGTTCAAACTTCCTTGGCGATGTGTGGCCTTAGTTTTCGGATCGTCACTAGAAGTCTAAAAGGTAAATGTATTCAAGCTATCAAATCAGACATTCAAGAAAAAATTGTTACTATACCTAAGAAAATAAGCAATGTTTGTTTAGCAAAAGGGATAGTTACAACTTATTTTTTCTTAAGTCTCTGTTTTTATTAATTAAGTTCAATAAGTTCAAGTGTTAAGTTCAATAAACATTTATCTTGTAGACTTCTGTGACGGTCTGAAATCGAAGGCAAAAATTTAAGTAAATTAATTAATTTACTAATTTTTTTCAAAATAATTCCCATCCCATAAAAAAGTGAACCACCATGCCAACTTTGAACATTTTTTGTAAACAGTTTTTGTCGTTATTTTTCATTATACCCCTGCTTTAGGATAGGTCAGTCGGCGGATCCTCGATCGCTGGGTTCGTGATTTCGAATTGCGATACAAGATTAGTTTCTATTAATCGAGAAATGTCAATGGGAATAAGCAAAGTGTATGGGGGCTATCCACTCACCGTCCGATAAGCAATATCTTAGGTTTGTCATAACTTTCAATAACCTGCATTCTTTTATTTTGCAAATTTCTTATATCGGAAGTTGAGGGGAGACCCTGCATACCCGCTTGCTTATTATATCATTCTTTAATTAATAGGAACCACTACCCTTGTATCGCAACCCGAAATCAGGAACCTAGCGATTGAGGATCCACCGACTGACGTATCCCCACTATGTACAAAAGATATTTTACGAACCATGTTTGTAAATAATAGATTCTTCTGTTTTTTTTACCTAAGTTATCAAATGTACAGTTTTTCTCATTAAACGCAATAATTAGTAATGCTGTTTGCATGATTGATACATTTGTAAAACTAACACAACTATCGATTGAATAAAAAACTATCGATACTATTAGATAATTTCTAACAATTCATACTATTGATTTTTAAGATCGATAGTTCCTAAAAATCAGTAGTAAAATCATGTTTGTTCTTTATGTTCAAAAAATTTTTTAATTAAATTAATTAATCTCTTGTTTTCTAAAAATAATAAGAATTAAGAATCAACATTTTACGCTTTTGAAATTTTCATCCCGCCAAATTGTTCAGTTGGCGCATTTCAGATATTTTCATACTCATCTCCTGTCTCGCCAAATCGGGCGAGGAATGAAAGTTGGCAGACATCTATCCGTAACTTGTAGATTGTCCCTAAACGTTCGTTTTCCGAAGCCGTTTTTGCTCCCATAAAACTAACTTTAACAGGCTCTCAAGCGTTTAATACTGATGCTATTTACGTGAAACTTTGGACTTAAGGTTAATTAATTATGCTCTTTCAGATTATCAAATCGAAAGAAAGGATTTCGGAAAACAAAATAAAGTTTTGGCATATTTTTCACATTTTTTTGCTGTTTTTTAACTTTTTTCGTAATAAAAAAATTTTAAATTGAAAACTGTCAAGATAATTTTGAAGATCATAATAAACCGCAAAATTTGAGACCATAATTACATTTTTACCAATAGCAGTTCTTCTACAAATTGAATTTTTCAATAATTGTTTTGGGGTGTCGCTCCATTTTTAACTCCCTGGGATTGGGTCTGGGACCCCTAAGTCCTATGTGATTCTGACTCGTCTAGGTGTCTACTATCCCCCCTAGAAGTGTGACACATCATTTACGGGACACCCTGTATAGAAACAAAATTACACGTACCAATGCCAATGCTCCAAATTGTAACTTGGAAGGTTTCGAGAGCACAACTACAGCCAGTATGACCAAAAGCAGACTAACTAAAGTCGCACACGTAACGTTCTCGAAATCCTCGAGCAAGTGATACAACATGTTGAGCACCAGGAAGCAAAATATTCCTTTCCGAGTACTCTCTCTTTTTCGATTTACGATCAATCAATTGATCCGATAACTACAGTTCGCGTGATCGTGAACTATCAGTCTTTATAGCCCCCAATGACCTATACTGTAGCAAACACGGCTAGTAGGTAGTAGTTAATCTGGCAATTTCTGTCAAGAGATGCATTACTCTAATCTTTATGCTAGGGCATAAGGATTGATGTTTTAAGGTAGTAGGAGATGAAAGTAAATATTTTTCAAAGAAAGTGGGTTATTTTAAAAGTCGAGCAGTGGACCAGTTATTAGGGTTTAAAGAACATTTATGTTTGTTAACCTGACTGCCGACTGGTTGAGACTTCAGAACACACAGGAAACCAGCTAAATAATTTCCATCTAAATTCTAAATTATCACAGATACTATACAATTCTTGAAAAAAGTATAGATTAACCTCCTCTACAGTATGGATTATTCCCAACTCCCAAGGTTCAATACATCTTCTCAAAGGAGTGAAGTTCATAAAGTTGATGAAAATTAAGGGTCCTAGTTAAATTTCTAGGCAAATTACGGGCTAATAAACTATTTTTACCAACTTTTTGTTTGTATAAAATGCCAAAATGTGATTTTGCTCATACGATTTCAAGGAATTTTTAAAGAGAAAAGTAAATATCCTAGAGGTTTTTCACTTGGAAAATGATACAGACTCATTGATAATAATGGAAAATTTGCGACTCTTTTACATAATTTTTAAGAATGGTTAAATATAGTAGAATTTGGGGGCCGATGGTAAATATAAAATTCGCACAGAAGGTCGATGGTTAGAAATTTTTCCAGCACGGTTTCCCTCCCGTAAACACGGTCAGTCAAACAATTTTCGCGGAGTATCCTCATCAAATTAAGAGTCATCAACTTTCTGTCAGAGTTCACCACCTCACAGCCCGGCCGAAATGCCTTGTCTGAGAAGCTTCCCTCGTATGCACGAACAGTCAAACGATGCGGCGGATATACGCGATCAGTCATACCCAACAACTGAACCATGTTCAACAGGCCAAAAGAGATGATCTTCAGAAACAGTCGTAAAACGTGACGCAACAGTCACGACCTTATCCCTTATCACGAGTAAAGTTCAGTGGTCAGCACCGAACAATGGTCAGATCACATTACCATTTACGAACTTTGCATGACGTTATTTTAGACGAAATATGCAAATATAGTATTCAATTTCACTGAAACTAGAGGATTTGAATTTTTTAAAATTCTTATATATTGTTCAAAAAAGGTGTTCGCCATCTTAAGGTCTGTGTGAGGAACATTATACTTTCAAATGATTAAACCTACCCAAAATTTATCATCTTGCGGCACGGTTTCATAAAATCTAATGCTTTTTTACAGTCTTGGTTTGAAATTTTAAAATGAGGTGATAAAAGTCACACGTTTCTAGTGTGAAATATAATTTTGAAATAGAATACAATAGTTTCAATTTTTAGTATAGCTTCAGATGAACAAATAAAAACATTCTAACCAGGAAAACTCCAGCTTATTGAGCTCTAGAAACCACAATAACGTCTTGAAAAGTCCAGATCTGAATATGTTTTTAAGCAAATTTTGATGGACAGACACTTCCAAGACCCAGAAAGATATACAAACCCTCGATAAGAGTTAAATTGATAAAGCTTTGAAACTTTCGGCAAATAGATAAGACTTACAGTGGTATAAATGCCTGATGTATCTGGAAACCCAAAATATTTAAACAAGAGATAATAAGACGTTCTTCAGAAATTATATGAACCTGGTCGAGTATATACCATTCTCATAATAAAAACACTGCAATAAAAATGTGCAATGAGCCTCGAACACCGAGTTAGATATGGCCGATCGATCTTAAGACTTGAATAAATGAAAATAAGGGAGTTATTTGTTAAACAGCTGTAAAACCGAATTTTGTCCAAGCCAGGGCTTTGTAAAAGACTTCCAATGTAGCGATCATGCCACCACTCAAAAATGTCAGTAACTTCATCTGCTGTTTATAAGCGAACTTAACAATTTACTCCGCTGTATAATAATGCCGCCAGAAAGTTGGAATCCTATGTGGTCGGACCTGGAAAAAGTGCCTGAACCTACGAACCTGGTTCGGGGGAAGCCCCTGTCAGCTCCATAGGAGCAATACATTAGGTTCGGGTAAATTTTATTAGGTTCGGGGGAAGGTTAAAACTTTTTCCAGGTCCGTATGTGGTTTAAGAAAACAGAGTTGGTGCGAGTTGTCCAGGCATTGAGATATTGAAGTTTTTGGCGTCACTTCAGATGACATCTGGTTACCCTACGGCCTTGTTAATAAGGGTTGTACTACCTAAAGCGCTTGTTGGAACAGCGAGCTAACTCCAACAACTTTACATTGGATTTAGCTCGTAGTTGCATCAAGCGCCTCAATTGACCTTTCATTGCCTAAAAATATGCTGCCAACTAGGCGTATCAGCATATTTAAACTTGCACCATTGAGTTATCTTTGCAACCTGTAATTTTGCACCCCCCCCCCCCGCCTTTGATTCAGGATTATGTTCCTTCCACAAACGCTTTCTTCGACATCTTTCCACCACCCCACTTCAAAGGACAACCTGCAATGAGTGTTCTCGACACCCCAGTCCACACACTCGAAAAGAGTCGACGGGCGATCGAAATCCGGCAACCTTCGGGGAGAAAAAAAAGTCGTCTCGGCACCCCTTTCTGCCCAGCCAGCCGTACTACCCAACAAACACGGGCGATCGATCGGGCGGCCACTTTCCCTTGACCCGAAAAGAAACCCAGAAACCCATATCTCGGCATCGGCACGCATCCCCCTGGTCGAGGCACGGATTCATTAGGGGTGGCTAATGACGGGAAGACCACTCACCCGCATCTCTCTCTCTGCTACAGTAAACCCGACAGCAGAATTCCCAGCGAAGTTTACCCTACTGGGCATCTTTCCCGAGAATGTGTAGTACTACTCCCGTCACTTAATTGGAGCAGAAATTCACAAAGGGACTTGTTGGACATTATGAACTTTGTTTTGAGCACCAATGGCGAATGCAATCTTTGATCGCCAGGATGATGATGATGATGATGTGTCCACAACGAGTCTTGACTAAATTGTGCCATGGGCAGAAACCACAGCCCTAGCAATTTCTACAATCTTCCGCCAGGATTAGTGTTGTATATTACTATATCCTTAAGACTTAATACTTGAATTATGGATGAGGTAAGGGGGTTAGTTTCGGTTTAGGGGAGTACCCGAAGGTATAGAAACCTGACATGGATCCAGTGCCTCGCGAAGTAATTTAGATTCGGAGAAGATGCCGAGACCTGGATCCCCAAGAGGTAATTTTGAGAATTTGGAACTAGGGATACAAGTAGTAAATAAACATATTGATCATAGTTGGTCATGAACTATCCTTACTACATTTTCTGCGTCCTTCATAGTGTAGGCGTGACTAATAAATACTACCAACCCAAGTTCGGTACCTGGTGTGGATCATAAACCAGTGCCAACCCAATCTTTGATTCTATCCGTAGATAGATGAGATTACATAGCCTGAACAATTGACAGGGGATACACTGATGTACCTAATCCAGAAGTTGCCTACCTTTGCTATACCTTCTTAAAAAAAACTAAAAGGTTCCAGGTCCAATAAAGAAAAGCCAGTTTTTCCCAAAACATCATTTACGGTACAAATCTAGGGAGTGGAGAATAAGGATAAGTCCTAGTCAATTATGCACCAAAAGTGCATATGGGGTTTTCAGTATACATATGACTAGCCAAACACTAGAATCACGAAAGTCAGCATCAGCAATGGACTCTAACCGCCTATCTGGTTCGAGACTATAAAAAGTCACGTGTCGGTGGTAAACAAACTCTCAATATCAAATCATGTCTCATTATCATCATATCTCACTTCAAACGCTACTAGTGTAGCATCTGTGGTAACCAATTGCAAGCTCAGTAGGTCACGTGTTGGTTCCGTGTGACGTCAGACGGTTAGAGTCCATTGAAAAACTTTTAAGACATGTGATGAATTAAAGGAAAAATACGGTTAAACAAAATTTTTACTTCAGACCTATTCATGTATCCTGTTTTAAAATGGTAAAGCGAGTATTACTCTCCCAGCCTAAAAATCTAAGTCAGGTTAAGCAGTTTCTCACTAGATACTATAGTATGTTAGTTTTTTTAGAAAACCACTATCGATCAATGGATGCAGTCAACATTTTTTTTTTTTAACTTTCCCTGCTAAGACTTCTCCACTCCGGTTCTTTCATCACTATCTTAACCTCGATGAGTAAATCTTTTGTGTTCTTTGTTCCAGTTGTAGAACCTGTTCTTCAATTGCCGCCTGAACTGCCAGCGATACAATCGTATTGGAAAGCTCCCATAATGTGATTATCTGTTATTACTCTTTGGGGCCAACTGTCTCCCAAGAAAACGAATGGGAGCAGAGTTTCTCTACAAAGGGTGCCAAGACTCGAGCAACCGATATACAACACGCGACGAGCCTGATTTTAAGTGAAAGTGAAACAAATAACGAAACCAGATAATTGTTGTTTTTCAAAATCTTGTTCTAAATTTCTCAACACGAGCATTTTCTACGGTTCACTGAATAGACCTCCAATTAGTCGCTCGCAATGTGTTATGTTGAACACCTCGCTGAAAGGTAGAAGTTAAAGCCACCAAAAATTGCCAAAAAAATATTTACTTATACGATTTTAAAAGTAATTTCTAATATTAAAAATCATAGTTACTTCATTTTAGCAAACGTAAATGTTTTGTAATAAGAATTTAGATACAAATCTTACTCATGATGATGAAGAGAAGATACGCAACAAGGTTCTTGTTTCTATTAAAAAGTAGAGCAGAAAACGGGCGTTAAAAATATATGTTAAAAATTATTAAATCATCGGCAGGAAAGGAAACCCTAACAAGGCAGAGTAGGAGGGAAAGATAAAGATATTATAAGGAAAGAGCTGAAATTTTGACGTGTATCACTATAATGTAACGGGCAATATTATTTATACATTATAAAGTCAGAATGAGGCAATGTATTGCCATTTATTTTGAAAATGACTTCACCAAACAGGTTAAAAAACAACCAGAAAATTTTCAAGAACCCAGTTTGAAACTTAAAAACTTGACAAATGAGTGCGAGCCCCCGAAAATCGGACTAGGTGTACCAAAATGAGTCAAAAGCTTGTTTATGTTCAAATTTCCAAATATTTTCTGGGGGAGGACCGTCAGACCCCCTTTTGTACTTGGAACTGTATTCCTCACGATTTCTTTTCTACATTAAGCTCATCAAGACGCAAATACTACCTAAAATATATTAAAAACTTGCATTGAACCTATTTCATATGCATGGGGAAGAGGTAAGGAATAATTTTGGGTCCTCTCCCCCGGTGCAAAAATCTTTCTTAATGACAATTTTTAATGGATATTTGGGCTCATCCGAAATAATTTCTATATACGCCACTGAATGAGTGAGCTCATAATTCCAGTTTTTGTTTAGTCATAATTATTGCATCAAAAGTTAGTATCTAAGTGTCTCTTTCAAAGGATGGTGAACTTTCTCCACAGAGATAACCTTAACAAGGGCGGGTAAAAAGTAAAATAAAACGGTACCTACTCATAGCAATACGGAATAGGAATACCTAATAAGAAGAGGTGCCTGACCCCAGACGGGTAAAATATGCAGTAGCTTCCTAGGAAAACGAGTAGCCAGACACATTTCCCAAAACAAACAGAGACAAATCCAGATCGCGAGTGGCATTCAATAAATAAAAAAAATAAACAAAACGCGGAAATCTCGTCCCGGCCGACATCATCATTACTCCGCGAATCAAGACCACTTACCGACTCCATTCGGTGAAATACCGCGGACTCAATTAAAAGAGAGAAATTGCTCTCTGTCGAGATGGGAAGAAACTACGACGATGGTGGAACTGGAAACCGAGTGTATTCCCGGTACAAACACACACACACACACACAAATCGATACCGAGCGCGGAGGGTCAACGAACCGGCGACTCCGGTGGAAATACTATAACTTTTGACGGAAGGAATTAAACATACCGGGAGCGTGGAATACCGAGAAAAACAGCTCCAAGGAAGAGAGCAGGAAAGCTGCCATCGACTGTCGTCGGCTTTTCCCCCCATACAACACTGACCAGGCGTGCGGAGAAAAAAAGTTTTTTTTTGGCGAGCGCTGTTTGGCGAGGAAGTGGACGAAAATGCAAGGTCAGGTAGGATGGAGACTGGCGAAAGTCGGGAGAAATTAATAATGAATATTAAGGTGACTTATTTAATCGGTTTGGTGTGACAGGAAGGGAGGGTAATGAATTGCACATTTTGTCACGCCGGTGCTCACATGCATTGCCAGAATGTGGAGGTGAATCTTAGACATTCGGTCTCATTCTAATCTAAGCATACGTCAAAGTTCTCGAGTGTCTGAATGTGAAATTCGTTTCAAAAGAAATACACTATTTACACTTCAAAATAAAACACATACACTTCAAACAATTAAAAGACTATATTAATTTTTATCAGAATAATAATTCCTTGAATGATAAAATAATGATTTCCTTATATTCATTCCTTGAATGATTAAAACTAGATGAAAATTGGATGAGTTTCATACAAATAACTGAATTTTATTTGAATAATGTTTCAAGAAAAATGTTTAAAAAAAACATTTATTTTCTTCCCACAAATAATGAAAAAGGCTCCGAGTTAAAAACAAATTGAGAGTTTTCTTTCAAAGAAATAGCTTCTAAAGAACTTTTATAAACATTAATTTCTTAAAAAACATTCCTATGGATAAAAAAGTAAAACTCATTATATTTATTTTTAAGGGCAGTCTATATTGGACTCCCTGTCAGAAACCAAACCTGGAATTTCGCTCTCAAGTTTTACATATGTCATTGAAGAAATATTACAAGGGGAGAGCAGGAGTAGATCATATTTTACAAAAAAAAAAATAATTCGCTAGTTTAGACATTTATCATGCTCATGAGTGTGTAGCTTGTAAAAATTTTTAAGTATAATTTTTACTGATTTAAAAATAAAGGATCATAAAAATACAAAAAACTTAAATTTTTATAATTTAAATTCAAAACATTTTTATCCCACAATTCCCTTTTAGGAGGGAAGGGACATACTTGTGGGAAGAATGGGACGAGGTAAAAATTTACAAATTTTGTGATTAGTTCATAGACTTGATGGGACTAAAAGTAGGACTGGGCACAATTCGTATTGCTAATCATTTGTGGTAGGGGCAGTTTCATTAGGATTTTCGTTTGAAAATGAAACCTTTCATATGAGAAGACTCCTTATCATTATCAATGAGGTATTTGCACGTTTTGAGATTAAATTTTATTAAATTAAAATAGTAGATAACCTACACTTAATTCTCGACAACCTACACTTAATCTTTAGACAACCTACACTTAATTCTCGATTCTCATTGGTAGTTCAACTTAAATCGCTGGTCTGTTTGCTGGTTTGTTCCAACAAAAGTTTGTTAACCACCGTTGGTCAAGAGTGCTTCAGAATGTCAAATGAAACAAATCAACCATGGTTAGAAGGTTACCAGAGAAGCTCAGATCAGAATATGACCATCAGAAGCCTTTTTTGAACATTTGCAACTACTCATGATTTTATTTTATAGGAAGGAACTGCACTTTTAGACTTTGAGAATCAGAAAAATTTTTAAATTTATTTTCAAAACTTCATATTATCAAAATCTCCTGATTAATATATCGTCGGCTTACAGTCGAAAGGCACTAAGTCACTCTTTGCTCAACTACTCCGTACAAGGTTATGCCAAATTTGTCGATCCTTTTACCGTTGCCATTCTAGTTATAGTATGGAGTTATAGTATGGTAAAATAAAATATTATTATAAAACCTTTGAGAAATCTAATTATAAAATCTTTTATAATCCCTAAAATAACTCAATTAGGATCAAATTTCAATTTAATAAATTATTAATCGCGAACCAACATTTAGTATAAGCTTTTTACTGTATGAATTCTTTCTGGTTTAATTTCCAATTTGACGAGATTTTAGAGATGCGCCAAGACTCTGCTCGTTCGTTGGCGACAATCTACCGCTTTCAAAATATCTTCCAAGAGTGACTTAGTGCCTTTCGACTGTAAGCCGACGATATATAAGATTTTCTAAAATTCCCATATTTTTCAGGTCTGCGGACACCTTGTGTAATTTTTTAAAAGTAGGATATTAAGTCAGATTAGCGAGATTTGTGCATGGGCGGATTTAGGAGTTAGATCCTGGGGGTGCGGACCTAAACCATGGCCATAACTAGACTTTTGTTTCGGGAGAGGTTCTGTCTCAACATTATTTCTAAGGTAACCTCAATCCAGAACATTTATGTGTTAAGTTTAAGATCTCTTAAATTACAAATTTTGTAATGTGAGCTTGAAGTAAATATGGGGGGGGGGGGTCTGGGGGTCCTCCGCCAGAAAAATTTTGAAAGTTTGCCTCTAAAAATAGTGTTTTAGCGCATTTTGAGACCCTTTGGGTTCCATCTGAAACATCGTAAACTATTGATTTCTCAAGGGGAGGAAATTATAAGTAGACGTCAAAATTTTAAGGGGTCTAGGGGGTCCACCCCCAGACAATTTTTTGAGATTTGTCCCTTTAAACTAGTGCTTTATTTAATTTTGAAGGGGGTTTTCCCCCCAAGAAAAAATTTTGAAATTTGACTCCTAAAAAAAGTGTTTTTAACACATTTTGAGACCGTTTGGGTAACAACAGAAGAGAATTGCTCCTTATAAATTTGCAGAATTTTCAATGAAAAACACAGTATAAGAATTGATGATAAAATTTCGGGAGGAGTTTGAACCCCTAGACCCCAGGGGGGGGGGCCCTGGGGGCCATGGCCCCCCCCGAGAAACCCTAACAAATAGCTTAAAAAACACTTTCTTAATGTTAAAATTCAAAAAATTTTCTGGGGGAGAACCCCCAAGCCCCCCTTTAATATTTTGACATCCATAGGCGCCAACTTTTATAAAATATTGGGGGGGAGGGCCAGTACAAGACATTAAAAAACATAAAATTGAAAGAAACAACCATTAAGTTGACGTGCCTAATTACCTAATTTTGTATCAGATGTAAAGATTAAATTTCGTTACATGCCCCTTTAAATATCGCCAAGGTGTAATATTTTGAGGTGCATTTAATGTAAAAGTTTTGTGTAATAATGCGAGCTCGAAATAAGATGGGGGTCTGGGCGATCTCTCCCAGAAAAATTTTAGAAATTTCTCTGTTAAAAGTAGCATTTCAGCTTAATTCCAAAGTTTGGGGGCTCTCCCCAAGAAAAATTTTAAAATTTGACCCTTAAAAGAAATTTTTAACACATTCTGAGACCTTTTGTGGGTTACCCTCTCCCCAAATAACTGCTCTTGAAGGGGATTCCAAACCAGAAAATATCCAAACATCACAAAATATTGGGGGGGGGGGCTTAGCCCCCCTTCAGCTAACATTGGATGGGGCTCAAGCCCTCTCAAACCGGTAATACTATAGTTTAAATGGGCGTATTTGCAAAAATTTTCAGAAGAGGACCCCCGGCCCTTTTCAAAATTGGGCATTTATTTATAATTTCATCCTTGAAAATTCTGTGGTTTACATGGTTTTAAAATGAGCTGAAACTTTATTTTTAGAGGCAAATTTTCAAAATTTTCTAGGGGGCACCCCCCAGACCCCCTATTAATTTCTCATGGTTACTTATTTACTGTTTTCTCCTTGAACTTGTTTCTCTCCTCTCTTTTTAGGAGTACAAGAAGTTACCCTCTTTAGGTGTTATCCAATGGATACCAAATGTACAAAAATGAGTAGAAAAACTTCTATTTGAAGCCAAATTTCACAAAATTTTCTGGGGGAGAACCCCCAGACCCCCCCACATTTGCTTTCGAGCTAGCATTATCTGTAGAAACCTTTATAACTATAACAAAGTTTCGCATTTTATTTATGTTATACTTGGAAATTTGGGAGCCAAACACCTCGCGAACACAAGTATTATTATGGCCTTACAAAAATGTTTCACCCCCCCCCCCCCCACTTTCTAAAACAATGGCACGGGCCCTGGATATCCTCTAAGTTACTATAAACCCCTAAAAAGCTGCTTGAAAGCAAGCACTCTTCAAAAAATTTTCTGAGGCACTGAAAATTTTGAATGTAATGACAATGGCTTTGACATGGCCCCCCCCGAAAATCTGGTCTGGAACCGCCCTTGCTGGACCCCCCCCCATAGATACGGCCCTTCTAAACCCTTTACATCGGTGGTAGAGGTTCAAGGGGATTTTTTACCATATTTTTTTAAATTAACCACTTTTTAAAAATTAATTCGCTTAAACTATGGTAATTCACAAAGATCCAAGTAAGAAAAATTCATCTGATTCAACATTTATTTTATTTTAAATTTTGTTTTGCAAAATTGATCATTTTAATACTTAAGCACCAAATTTTAAAAGCGTAAAAAAAGTCACGTTGAAAAAGTTGCACCCCCACAAATCCGCCCATAGATTTGTGCCTTGCTATTTGAAGAGTATGAAAAAAATTTCTTTGCAAATGTAGTAATATGGATAGATAGTGAATAATTTTCAAAACAAATTTGATACAGTCTATATTCAAGGTCAGTTTATTCCATTTTTTAGCTTGAATGCCAAGCAGTGTTGACACCAGGCCAAAACAAAACAGTAATCATTATCAATCATTCACAACAGGTTTTAGAAACAAACCCTCAAATTTTTTTGTTTTACATTTCTGTCATCCATATATTATTAAAAATTAGCATTGTCAATGATAAATCCAACAATGATAATTACCAACAATAAAAATATAAAAGGTAGTAATCATATATTCAAGCTCAAGGATTACTTTTCTAACACCAATTGTTTATTTACCTTTATTTTGTTAAATGAAATATTTAGCCCGAGGAATTAAAGAAACTATATAGGTATATCTATCTATATTACAACTAAAACACAATTAAAAGCCTTTCCCCTCATTACCAAACTATTTTTAACAATTTTTGGCCCCCATCTACGTATAATTTGCTCCCTAACATCAAAAATTTTCGTAATAATTAGAGAAAATATTTAACCTTACGGGACATACCTGTAAGCATAAGTAATCTTCTAACATAAGGTCGAATTATTATGTCCTACTATTCAATGTAAACAAAAAGGAGACGACAACCTACGAGATGTAAAAGAGCGGACGAAAAACCTGCCCATCGCATAAAGTTTGTTTACTTACACACGTAGATGAAAGGTACGAGAAAAATCGTAAGTCAAAAGAGAAGCAGGCTATTTCCAGTACAAGTGTACTTTCCGGCACCATACGGACTAGACCAATTTTGATAATTTGCTGCCTATACTTTCACACAAACACATTTTTACAACAAAGAAACAGCAAACAAATGTAAATATAAACACACATAGTACGTAAGAATAAGAAGTATCACAGATATACTTACAATAATTTCAGTTCGCATGACCTAAATCATTAAAATCAAGTTGGTGAACGATGTAGATTTAAGTGTCACAGTCGGTGGAGATGTATCCAATTTTTAGAATGTAATCCACGGAGGAAATTCAAAGAGACCACACAAAAGTGAGACACATACTCATTTAGTATTTTGACATAAAACTGTTCCCCCACCAGCTGACAAAACCAAACCCCAAGCTAGAAATGAGTCATTCACTAACAGTGGTTTGTGTACAATATAGGAATTCATCAAATGTGCCGGTCGCCAAATTGGCGCGGTAGTATACCATTTTTTAAGCAACCATGCAGAAGAATCGATTCTATTCATATAAAATCGTGAAGCGGATCGGCAACGGCAATCGATCAGCCCGCAGTGCGCAAATCTTTATTCATCAGAATCAGAATATTTTCATTTTTGTAGGTGAACTAAAATAGAAATTGACTGACAATTTAAAATACGTTTTACATCTTAATAATTATTTGTTTGAATAGGTTTCAAGAAACTGTTATGCGTCCGATTATATTCATGGCAAATTTTATTTATTTAATGTTTTTTAAAATATATCCGAATTTTTTTCAAAAAAAAACTTAAATAATAAGTGCTATATTTTCAAATTAGTGTCCTAAACTTTTGAGGCTTTTTAAAAGTTTATTTTTCAATGGATATTGTTCACAAAATTGCAATTAAAATTGAAAAAGAGCTTTAAATTTAATTTTTTTCGAAATTGTTAATTTTGTAAAACTAATCCCACCACAAGGAAGAAATTGCAATAAAAACTTTTTCAGCGGTTTTATCTTATAAATGGCCTAAGTAACAACATACAAAAAAATCGGACAGAGGGAAATTAAATTTTTTTTTCTTAAAAACCGGTATTTTGAAACAAAAAAAAATTGTAAAGGCATGTTATACATATTCATAGGTTAATTTTGAATTGTGATGCCGAAAAATATAATATCTTTTGCAACAAAATTTGAAACAGAGCTATACATTTTAACATTTTTTAAAAATTCTTAATTATCTGAAACTATTCCCTACACGTTGAACAAAATGTAGACAATATGTCACTCAGCATGGCCTCAGAATTGGAATAAAAATGGTGTTCATGGGGGATTTTACACCACCGATAAATATAGAGGTCGTTTTCGAGGCTTCCTATTCTCTATTGCAGGGGTTCCCACTAGGTGGTCCGCGGACCCCTGGGGGTCCGCGGGCTGTGTCCAAGGGATCCGCGAAATGTCACAGAGAAATTAATTATTTTTTTATTTTCCTTAATTTGAAGTAACCATTATCCTACTCAGCAGTTCATTTGTTAGTTTTGTTAGTTAATTGTCACTGTACGAAAAAAACTGAACACTGTAAAATTGTACAGTTATAAATTATATTGATTGATTTGTATTTTTCATTTAACTTGTGTTGTATAGAATTCAGTGGCGAATCCAGTAGGGGGGGCTGTGGGGCTGCAGCCCCCCCCCAGAACCAAGACGTCCAAGTTTTGGTATAGTTAAAAATTGCAATAACGTTTTATTTTTTTAAAAAATTTTGGTAGTAGGTATTATTTTAGGGAGGCTGATTTCCTTTTCCGAGATATTTTTTAGCAGAATCATTATTGTTCAGGGTCTGTAATGTAATAGCGGCTTTACACCGCGCGATTTGCGACAAATTTTGACAACCGCGATTCGAAAGAACTAATAGGAAACCTTGAAACCTGTCGCTATTGCAGCAAATCGCGTGTTGTTAAACCGCCATAACCCTAGTCATTAGGTAGGTTTTTTTTCAAAACATTTATATAGTTAGAAGGTTTTTTTCGACGGTTTTATGTTTTTGAGGGCGCTGATTACGAATGTCAAATTTGTCCCATTGGGAAGGTCGACTTCATATTTAAAAATCGCAACATTTTTCGATTTCTTGCTTATATTTCAAAAACTACAAGTTTCTCGATCATAATCTCAATTACAGAGTTGAAGTAAACAAAATTTCACTGCTTAAATTTGATTTTCTGAAGAGTGGTTCTGCCGCTAGAGTGTGCTGAAAAACGACGATTTTTTCGTCTTTATACGCAAAAAAAAGTGAAAAACATGCGCTTCTACCCTCTACAAAATGAAGTTACCATGCTATGGGCCAGAGGCGTATATAAGGGGGTTAAAGGAAGGGGCCCAGCCTCCCCTTCTAAAGTCGGACCAAGTGGATAAAAACGTGTTAATTCGTTAATTGCTGTTTTTAAGGGTCAAATTTTCTAAAATTTTATGGGGGAGGAACCCCCAGACCCCCTTTTTACTTGGATTTCTATACTGCCCACAGATTTTTTACGTCCGAATTTTCAAACTTATTTCATATCAGTTTTAAGTCTCAAGACAGCTTAAGCTTAACAGTACTAGTTTTAAAGATATTATTTTTTAAAAATTTATATCCCAGGGAGGACCTACTTTAAATTGAATATTCCATCTAACCTCCCTCACCCACAAAATTGCATTAATCCGCCACTGAACCCGAACTAAATTGGCAAAAATTTGAGTGTTTTTTTTTTTTTTTGCATTTTTTGATGTGAAGGTGACCTAAATAAACTTGAAATTTCCATAATTTAATCTATGAATTTAAAAATTGATTAAATTTCCGAATATTTTATTATGGTGTTGATATAAATATTAATGAAGTGCAGGACAAATTAAGCCAAAAGGAGCCGAGAATTAAATTTTGTTGTAATGATTTCAAAATTAAAATTTTAATAATGATCATGTAAGTAAAAATTTAAAAAAAATTCTGTAAAAAATGTGTACCTTATTTATTATTGATAGGTTTTTAAGGTCACAGTTTCTTTGCAGTATATTTTAGTACCATATAAAAAGTCTATATAATAGGAGTTACGACATATGAAACTCAGCCCCCCCCAGACAAAAATCCTGGATTCGCCACTGATAGAATTTCCTTAAACATTTCCACATCATTCTTCACCATTATACTTACATCATAAATTACTTCATAATTTAATCAAATTATAATGAGTGTAATATTCATGTAATGATTTGAATACATTAATTATTTGTAGTAGATTCTATATAATCTACATTTAAAAAAAAATTAAGCCTTTAAGTTCAAGGGGTCCTCGTCAGTAAATTATTGTAAAGGGGGTCCTCGGCAAAATTTTATTGGGAACCCCTGCTCTATTGGTTCTTTTGAAAAAAAAAATTCGTCGCTTTTGCCCGACCGCAAACCGCTTTTGACGAGCATCAGTCTCAGCATCATGAGGTCACAGGTTTTTTTAGACAATAAAAAAATTGTAGCTAAAAATTATGTTAATAGATGAAGCTAATATAAATCACGGGGCTCCTTTTTGTGATTCCTTCTGGGCATGGTTGGAAAAAACCCAAGTGGGTTGGCTTTTCTCGGGTTTTTTCAATAAAACCCTGAAAAAAACCACGGAAAACTGTGGGGTTTTTTTTTCAAGAAATAGTGTGGGTTTTTTCAAAATTAAGTGAGTTTATACTAAAATCCAAATTTATCCAAATATACTAAAATTTTTCCAAATTTTAGAAAGTTCTTCCGTATTAAAAGTATTTTTTCAAAATAAAATGTGGATTTTTTAAAGTTAGGCAGTTTCCTTAAAATTTTAATTTCTTTTTCATACTTAAATGTATGTATTTAAAAGTTGGGCAATGTTTTATCCTTAAAACTAAGAGGTTTTTTTTAATTATTATTATGATTTTATGGGTTGTTTTAAAAATTATTTGGGTATTTTCAAAGCTCCGTTGACTGTTTAAAAATTACATGTTTTCTTTCAAAGCTCCATGGGTTTTTAAAAACTAGTTAGGTTTTTTTCAGAGCTCCACGGGCTTTTCCATAATTAAGAGGGTGTTTTCAAAGTTCCATGGGTTATTTAAAAATTAGTTGAGTTTTTCAAAGCTTTGTTGACTGTTTAATAGGGTGGATCGAAAAACATTGGTTTTTTTTTCGAAATCTCTAGGGACAGGGGTGGCAAAGGTTGTGTATTGGTATCAATAAGATGTGTACAAACTTTGGAGGGAATCAAACAACTTCTAGAGGTTGCGCATTGAGCTTGAAATCTAGAAATATTAGAAAAATACACCTATGCCTAAAATCAAGTTGTAGATAGCAAACATTTTTTTTACCGATTAATTCTTGCTTAAATATATCTTAAAAGATGTTCAGAAGGTAAAAATCTTGTAGCTTTTTTCTACTATAGCCACTGTTATAGTTTAAAACTGTTAAAAAGCATTAGTTAATGACGCAACTCGTAATAGAAGTGAGAAAATAGCTCAAAATAGGGCCAACGCGGTAAAAACTCAAACACAAGACTTTTAATCAGCTTTCAACTCTACCAAAATGAACTTTATGACAGGAAAAAAGTATCCCTATATGATGAATGGAAGGGTGTTTTTTTCCCAAGATGGCGGCAAATACTATTATTAAAAATCAGAAAATTGTTCAAATTTTGATTTAAAAGCAAAATAGCAGTATTTTTTAGTAATGAAATTAATATCTAGGTATTATCAGTTTCTCTTGTGGATATTTATGCATATTTAAGCAGACTTAAGAACCATAAAACAGGAAATTGCTTATTTTAAAAAATGGCGGGTGATTAAAAATGAAGGGAAAAAACTTATGTGCTTCTCCAAAATATTGTACTCCTTGTAAAGATAGAAATTGCTTATATTTTAAAATTTTAATGCCACCCCAGCCCCAAGAGATTTCGAAAAAAAAAATGTTTTCGATCCACCCTACTTGCTCCGCGACTTAAAAAGTTTGGGCAAAAATATTACATTTTTCGGCATAACAATTGAAAATTGATTTATAAACATATAATTAAAGTTTATTAAAATTTTTTAAAATAATTTTTTTTGAGCAATTCGTGTTTTTAACAGTCAAAAATAGGTCTTAAGTGTTTCCACATTTGGCATATAAGAGATTTAACCTCTTCCTGAAGTGTTTTTTTTGCGCAATCGACATTGATCCAGTGTAGCAGGGGTGTTTGTATTTGTAGATACAACATCAGATATTTGTAGATTGTCAATATCAATTATTTATTATTGTATCAATTATTTATTATTGTCAATTATTTGTAGATACCATCCTAAATTATGGTATTACTGTATACGCATCTGATTACATAAATAATATTAAACCACTTCTCCGTATGCAAAACAAAATATTTTCCCACTTCAGACATTTTCGGCAGTCAATCACTTTCTTTAATGTACGTCAGCTTTTTGTTTTTAGGCTATTAATATTTATATTTAAAAACAAAAGTTTTTATGAAATTAGACAAATAAAATATACAACTAACTAGAGGATCAAAAGGTAATTATTTTGTACCAAAATCATCTAAGGAGATTATTCACAAATCACATGCTTTTTTGGGTCCATATATATTTAATAAATTAAACGAAACTACTAAACTAACTTATAATTTTACAGAATTTAAATATGATATATATAAATTTATTGAGGCGCAACCGCAAGGATCAATAGAAATTCTCTTTACAATAGCTAAGTAATAAGCAACTGTTGCCAGAGATAATATTGTAGTAGAAATCATTGTTGATACTATATACGGGCATAATTTTGCCTTTTTGGTATCACATAAATAATAATAATTATTTTTTATTTGTCTTTTTATGTTTAATGTTTTCTTTTGTGTTGTCATTTCATTGTATTTTATGTAATACTGTGTTTGTGACAATAAATTCAATTCAATTCAGTGGCGTATATAAGGGGGGGCGAGGGGGCCCTGCCCCCCCCCGAAATTCGGACTAGGTGTACCAAAACAAGTTAAAACACCGTATTTTAGGGTCAAATTTCCAAAAATTTTCTGGGGGAGGACCCCCAAACCCCCCTTTTGTACTTGGAATTTTATTATTAACAACTTTATTTTAATAAGTTCATCAAAATCCAAATCCAACCAAAAAATATATGTCCAAAATTCGGATTAAGTGTTCAAAAAACAAGATAAAACCCTGTTTTTAGGGGTAAAGTTCAAAACATTTTATGGGGAAGGACCCCAGATCCCCTTTTGTACTTGGAACTCTATTTTAATAACTTTTTAAATATCAAGTTCATAAAAATGTACATCCAAAATTCGGACTTGGTGTACAAAAACTAGTTAAAAACCTGTGTTTTTTAGTCAAACTTCCAAAAATTTTCTGTGGGAGGACACCCAGACCCCCCTTTGGTACTTGTATTTTTATTACTAACAACTTTTCCTATATTAAGTTTTTAGAACCTAAGTTATCACCTAAAAAGCTACATTGGACCTATTAAATATGTGGGGGAGGGGCTGGGGAGTAATTTTGGGCCCCTCCCGAAATAAATTCCTGTATACGCCACGCCACTGTACAACATTCAGAAAGGGACCCCTCCTCGTTAGGATGCATCAAATCAAACGCACCTCGAAATCGCTTTGTTTCTAACCTAAAAGAGTTCCATTTTTATGAACATTAATTATTTCATCTTTATAAACATTAATTATTGAAATGCCGTTAAATGAATACAAATTCTTGAAAATTTAAAAATTATTTTGGAGAATATTTCAAATGTAATTTTAAAAACTTTATACTTTAGTTAAAACTAATTTAAAATCGGTTTTTACAAAACTTTTTATCTTTGAAATCTATTATTAAATAGATATAATTGAAATATAATTTATTTAAACTGTTTTCTGAACTTTGAAATTTTGTTAAAATAATGCGCATTTTCCTCAACTCATAGCAGGAATCGAGTCAAGAGCACTTGCACTTGACGGGAGTTGACATTGGCACAATATCGAATATTTATCGCTGTTTTGGCTGAATTTCACGAGTACAGGAACCTAAAATTGTATCTTATTCCTATCTTTTACAGAACACTATACAGACAGCTCTTCAGTTCAGGTACTTAAAAATTGTTTACAAAAATACGCATTTTTAATTCCGAAAATTTATATTCCATGACATGTAAAATTCTCCAAAGAATAGTAGTATGATCAAACACTTTCAAAATTTTCTGATTAATAAAAAAATGAATTATTTTATAACATAATGTGAAGTGATGTGAAGCATAGACTGTAACCGTTTTGTGGCGTTGTTTACATTTTCTGTTTTATTTTCAGTATGGCTGTGCTGAAAGCTGATTTCTGAAGTGTTCCGCAGAAATATACTATATATACATTTGAATCATCCAAGAAGTTCAGAAAAGATAGTCAATAGGAAACTAATGGAAACCCTTTGAGGATTCATTAAGGATGGCCGTAATGCATAGGGCCATGTTGACTTGGTTTTTATTTGCAATATTTCTGGTTTTGCTAAATATTCAATTAGAAGGTGAAATAGAATGGGACTGGTTCATTGTATTTATTCCAATGTGGATTTTTGACTTCAAATTGCTTCTCTTCATTGGTTTCAGAATACTATCGCATTGTAGAAACGGTCATGATCGATATTTTGTAGCAATGAAAATGAAGTGCTGGTACTTCTTTTGCGCTATACTGAAGATATTATTTGAAATTCTTTTGTGTGTAAGACTTCAGTACAATCAGAAGATGAGTTGGTTTGTTGTTGCGATGCCTTTTTGGATTCTACTGTTTGGATGCTGCTTTGAAGTTTTCTCAAGTCTCTTTGCCCATCGATCTGGATAACTGTTCTCTCTAAACTTTATGGCCATTGTATATGAATTTATGTATTGACATCTTAGTTTTGCACTTTAGGAATAGCTGGGTGCAAATCTCACCAATCTGACTTTATATTATAGGCGTTGTTTTACAAATTACGAATAAAAATATATCAAAAGCTAACACTGCTTTATGATATTAAAATGTTTCATTATTTTTGGTGATTTATCATAATACTTAGAGATTGCACCCGGATAATTCTAAAGGACCTTTTACTTTCATAATTCTCGTATTTTATGTAATAATATATAAATACAATGCATTTTTAAAACATGAAATTGGACTTTTTTCCCTTTTTTGGTTTATTTGTCTTTTGCATCTGCATTACTGATTGGGCTGACAGGAAAAGCCCCACCCATTGGCCCAGATGTGCATATAAAAGCTAAATGTATGGAAGCAATGAGGCGGATTGTATTGTTAGGCAAACTTGGAGATAAGATGCCAAATCTGGGCATGTACATACTTATATAAAATGAAAACCTTTCTGTGCTCACTATTAATCTTGTGTTTGGCGCGGAATGTCCGATATAGGGACCTTGCGCCATAAAACCCAAAACAACCAACCTTTCTGCTCTCTTAATTTTTTTCCATAAAATTTTTTGTAAGAATTTACACATTTTTAAATCTTAACATTCTTTCTTAAAAACTCCAATTGGTACCATAATGATTTTTATCTGTGATACCTGACTATCTTGTATCTTTTTACCAAACTATTTTATTTAAAATTTATGCTTGGAATCAATTTCAGATCTAATATTTTGATTATAGCTTTAAAAAAAAATTATCTCTAAATTTCCATCAACATTCTCAGAAGGATGTGGTAAAGCTGAATTGAAATAAGCTTAAGTTCCTACGATTGAAACGCTAGGAGAAAAACATCAGCGAGAATTGAAGGAGACGCGATAATGAATCAGGTCCAATCGCAGTAAAGTTGTTTTTCCCGCAGCTGCGTGCGTACCGACTTGGCTTTCGGTATTGCGTCATCACCCACAACAACCGATCCGGACATCAATTAGAGGTAAGTAAAATTGCCGCACTTATCGGGAGGATGGCGATTTCCCCCCCGCTTATCAGAGAATCCCCCTAAAAAGAATTGTTTTCGTAGTTTATCCTGCAGAGGGCAATACTTTCTGCGAACGCAGTTCGCGTATAATTCTTATTAAATTAGAGAATCTTGACAACCAGGCCCAATTACGAAATTTTCCCAAAGGCAAATAATTTAAAAGTTTTCATGAAAATGTAATTTAATTAGAGGTAGGGGAGATTAGTTGCTGAGTGTTCTGATAAAAGGTCTAAAAAATCAACTATCTAAATAAAAAGCAATCAAAATATTTCAACTAACAGTGTTGCTTTTAATTGTTTTTTAATTTCTGTGTGTTATTTTGTAAAACAATTGCAATGAAGTCTGATTAGCAAGATTGGCACCTGTCTATTTAATTCTGAAGTACCTAAATATAAATAATTTGAAACTCTTGTTAGCTTTTTACATTTTTTTTTTGGTTATCTGTATTTACTGACTAAAATGTAGCAACCCTGATGTCTCGGCATTCAGATAACAATTTTGGCAGACTTTAAAAACTTCCAGTTGGCGCACCTAAATAGTAAAGCAGAGGTGAAGAAAATGTTTCAGGGCCCAATATTTCTTCAGAACACAATTAGTTTAGTCCATAATTTCCTCAAAAATTCCAATTTATGTTAGAACTTAAGTAAAATATAATCTTCTTAATTACTGTACTTTTAAGGTTTAATAATCCATAAGTAGTAATTTTTGTGGCCATAATTCCTTATTCATTAATTCTTTCTCATGTCCCTGTCAGAGATAAAAAATATCTCTTGTCTTAAAATATGAATCAAACTCTCAAATTTGAGCTACAGTGAAACTATACAGTCACTAAAAGGCCATTCCCAGACACATTTAAACAGCTTTTTCATTGCAGACCTGTGTAATTGAAAATCATGAATCGAATTCAAAAACATGTTGAACAAATAATCCCAGGCTGAACTCATAGAAATGGATGAAAATTTTACTGGGGTTTGTTGATGACTCAACACTTACTGTGAAAAATTCAGTTTTGCAATTAGAAAAATTCTAAACTGGAAATTAAATCTAGCAAGATCTTGTCAATTGAAAGCAAACTAAAGGACTAGAACAGTGGTTCCCAGTCGATGGTCCGTGAGAATCTTGGAAGTGGTCCGTGGAGATACCCGGAAGCACACAAAAAAACACTATCCTATAAATAATATACTAAATTTGATTGAATTGAACAATAAAAGACAGAATTATACTTTCGGCTATGTAAATTGTGGGGATAACAGTCACCACTAAAGTGTTAACAATACTTTCTTGTTCAAACACAATTTTGTGGAACTTCAAAATTACCTATTCAGAACAAAATTTCTAAATCTTGTGAAATGTAATTAAACTCTTCTTAATATGTAGTTGGATTTCAGTGTATTATATAATTTTCATTTGAGGATAATAAACTTTTATCTTGAAATTTTACAAAGATAAGGATTATAATAAGCTACAAAGCGTGGTCTGTAAAGATTCCAATTTTAGACATTGTGGTCCGCGGAGTTTTTTGAGTTGGGAACCACTGGACTAGAATAACTAGCAAAAAGGCTGATATGTAGAGGAATACAACAAAAATTACCTGTGTGCAAGTATACAGAACAGCTTTTTTTTCAAGAAAAGTATTGGGGGCTTTGAAAATATTAAACTTACCAAGGTTTGGTTAAAAACTCTTTGACATAGGAATCGAAATTAACATTAGAAGGAAATATTAATTTAATTAAAAAAGGAAAAATATCTGAGATAACGAGGATATACTGTCTACTCAAACAATGAACAGACAGGTTGAAAAACTGTAACTTTTAATACTAGGCTACATTACAGCAAATTTAAAACAAATTAATATGAAATAACATAAGGTGATGACAATAATGGTTTTATTATATACAATTAATGAAATGGAAACAGCTTATCAATAAATATGGTCGCAGAGAAAAATGATGAAATAGACCAGATAGTTCTTCAAAAATATGATTAATGGTACTACTTACTAACAATTATTCTTAAATAAAAATAAATGGGTTTACATTGAACACAGCTGGTTTAAGTTAAGTACAGTTGCAAAAGGACAGGAATAATTATTTTATATGTAAAGAATCACTAAGACTGAACTGCATGAATTAGGGAAATTCAATTTAACCTTATCATATTTTTAGATAATGATGTTTCTGTATAATATTAATCATGATGGTTTAAATATATATTTTAGCTGAATAAAAGTTCTACATAATGTTCTACATGCAATTAATAATTCTGATAGTTTTTTAGCTTAAAAAGTTCATAATTGTCTTCTGTTATTTTGTACCAATTTTTAGCCATTTATAAAATTACAGGATTGTAGAAAAATTTGATAGAACAATTAATATGGAAGCTCGGATAATCGATAGTTTACAGTAATTTGAAAAGCAGTGTTAGGGGACATCCATAAATTATGTGAGATGTTTTTTCCAAATTTTGGACCCCCCCCCCCTGGTGAGATTTTGCGGGACCCCTTCTAATTCTCGTGAGTTTCTCCACAATTTTAAATAAATTAATTTCATTGATATGTTCCAGCTATTCTTGTTTTGTTTTATTTTGATGCAAATAACTACATGTACAAATCAACAACTGGTCCTAACTTGAAATTATCACAACTGACTAGCTATTGATTTACTGTTTTGACTAATCTGCACTTTTTTCTTAAAGTTGTGCTAAAGATATTTTCTGAACTAAAAGTTAATGTGATATTTTAATTAACTCCCTCCTGGTGAGATATTGTAGGACCTCTCTCCCTTTTTAACCTCACAAAATTTATGGGCTTCCCCTTTCCCTAGTACCATTAATCAAACCAACTTACTTATTTATACCTTATTTTAAGATGAGAATAGGCAGGAACCTACTCAAGGTTTGAAAAACCTTTTTTTTTTTAAACCTAACCTGGGGTGGTTTTGTTGGGCTAATTATTACAGCAGAGTTTTGTAGATTGAAGGAACTTAAAGAGAAGATAAGTTTTATAATTTTTAAAATATTAATTTAAGAATAATGGGAAACTTTAACTGCAAAATTTATTTTAATTAATATATCTTTAACACCGTAACTTAGGGCAATAACAAAGAGTTTATAACTTTTTACGGTCATAAGCATTGCATAATAACAATGCAAAGATAAGTTTGTTGCTTTTTTATAGATTTTCTGTTTATATTTATCATTTTTTAAAAATATATTAAATAAACAAAACCTAACAAAATTCTTAAAATAATAAGGCGAATTTGAGGAGTTTTTCCAGGAAGATTACAAACTTGTTTTTCTTTAGTAGGCACCAAGGCAATCCAATCCACTAGCTAGCTATGAAAATAGTCAACTTGGTGATAGAGGCCTTTAAAGTAAATGATTGCCACAGAGGGATCCTTACTAAAGCTGTGCACAACCTTTTTTGAAAACGGAAACCAATGCTAAATATAGAATCTACTAGTGTCACCCATATGTTTTTTTTTTTTGTGCTAAATATACTAGGTTCAATTCCGTTAGAGTCCCTGCTAAATATCGCCCGGTTCTTTTGGACACAATATATCCAAATATCAACAAATTTTTCTGACTTTTATTAATAAACTGAATAGTTAATGACCTAATTAACCATTTTAATTCAGGAGTTTGAAGTTATTCATGAATATTTCTTTTTGTTGTCTAAAAGAATCGGGCGATATTTAGTGGGGACTAACGGAATTGAACCAAATACTATGTTACTAATTATAAAATAAAATTCACCTTAATTGGCACTGCCAAAAAAAGGCAGGCACGATTCTTAACTGAAACCGGTACAATTCCGTTAGAGTCCCCGCTAAATATCACCAGTTTCCAAATCGCTAAATATATCCAAATATCAACAAATTTTTCTGACTTTTGTTAATAAACTGAATAGTTACTGATCTAATTAAACATTTTAATTCAGGAGTTTGAAATTATTTATGAATATACTTCTACTTTTTGTTGTCTAATAGAACCGGGCGATATTTAGCGGGGACTCTTAACGGAATTGAACCCTGAAACCTAACATGTCACTTTCAGATTCGGATTCCTTCTTACTGTTAAATAGTAGGAATTGTAAAACATACTACTATCTCCTGAATCAGTTCAAAGTGAGAACTGTTATTTGTGTAAAATATGTGCACCTCATTTTAGAAGTGCTTTCTTTGCATAACTTAAACACAAGTTTTGTCTCAAAGGATAAAAATCAACATTCCTTGAGTCATTGTAACTTCAGTTCAGTTTGTCACATTGATGGACTCAACAAAGAACCCAAAGTAAGTTTAGTCCTGAAGGTCCCAAATTGACACGGCCTAACATACCACATTCTTTGGTTTTAATATGGTGGAGAAATAGTACCAACGCACAGAACATATTGTTTCTGCCTTTAGGTAAGGTATAAACATCTTCACCAATCACAACTTTGAACTGAGGAGGATTGACACTGGCTTGATAAATGTAGACCAAGTCCTTGGACAGCAACATTTTCTCTGGTGCTTTCTTGAAATACTTTGAAGAAAAGGGTTTCCCTTCAGGAAAATGTGGATCAGGAGGTAAATGGGCATCAAAGTAACAGCAGAGAACATGCATAATAAGAGAGGAGTCATTAGGTAGATCATCACACCATCTTTTGTCATCATATGTACCGCCAGAATTCCACTTGAAATCGCCCATGCAGCCACCACGAGCAAGGTCTTTTAGACGACGCACCACATACTCTTGATTTGAGAAAACATCCACATAGGGTAAGACAGCCGGCAATGTAGGTAAATGCTGTACCTTAGTTACAGCGATTTGATGCAACGCAACTGAACTGACAGCTCCTATTTGAAATTCTGGCAGCCCAATTTCAGTCAGGGTAAAATTAATCTCGTCAATCTCATGCACAAGCTTTACCAAAATAGTCTGGCAAATCCACTTGCGCACGCGTTCGCACCATGCAATGAGCATTTTGTCTGTCACCTTCAGTTTGTGCAAAATGTTATCAGAACAATATATTTCAGAAGAGTCATCTTCGGTAGTTTCATTATGGGGCAGTCGATAGGCTCGTTGATAGCGAACTTTGCTCAAAGCCGACAAAGGGCTGTTGTCACTAAGATGAATAAGAGACTTGGACTCGTCAAAAGAGGGCGACCGCATTTTCCTCATCTCTTCATTTGCTTTCAGAAACTCATCTAGCTGCTTCTTAGTCTTAATGGAGCTATTAAAAGGAGATTCAAAGTTGTCGGAAAAGTTGAGTCTCCTTGACAAGCCATTGTCACCATTCACTGATTTTGGTGTGGATGCAGCGAGGAAAGAAGATGAAGGTCTGTGAAAACTCCAAGATGAACTTGTCATGTCCATACTATTTGATCCAGGAGACGTGGGGCTGCCCCAACTATTATACGAATAGTTGAGAGGAGTGACAGACATGCATGAGGTTCCACCAATGAGATCAAAAGAATCACGCCATGAGGAATAGTGTAATGATTCTGGTGGAGACAAATCAGCCCTGTGAACACTCTCATTTTTAACTTCAAACCCAGGATCCTTTTGACTGATGCGAAACAATCGTTGTTGTATGGGGGATATGGGCATAGGCTTGGAAAGTAAAGACCAAGCATAGAGGCCAAATGCAATTACAGCACACAAAGATGAGAGAATGAGGAAACATGCCTCCGAAAGCCAAGCTACTGATGAATAAGTACCGAACATTGATGAAAAGTAGCTATTCTGCATGTCGATATAAAGGAACAATGAGATACCTATGTATATCACAGCCCATGTCAGAGAGTGTTCAGAACAGGATAAGAAATATTTCCTTTTTAATATCGCTCGACATACAGGACTCTGCCAGTGTGTTTTCCATTCTTGCTTGTGGGAATCAAAAAATAGAAGACCAAAAGTACTGTAATACAAAGTCGATAAAACTTCCATAAAGTAGCATGTGTGGACAAACTTGTAAAGCCGGCAATAGAGTAGAGAACAACAATAAACAATATATGTCGGAGAACTGTAAAGTACTTCCATCATTTTTTGATGAAATCTGCGGAACACGGATAACATCTTGACCTCACGAAATCCCAATTTAATTCGTAAACAAACACCAATTCAAATGAAAGCAGCCGTTAATTAAAAATGCTACACAAACCATAACCATATTATTTGGAATAAATTCAATTAGCCAATCAGAATCGGCCAAGCAGTCACGTGGTGTTTACTTCACAAGATGCCATGTTAAATTTTAAAAATCCTACAGAAAGGAGATAGAAATTAATCATGCAAAAAATATTTAAAAGAGTTTAAATTTAAAAATGTCAGGTAAAAATGATCTGAAAAACAGATATGAATCATCCTAACTCATTTATAACTTTTAATTTCCTAAGGCAAGAAAAAAGTTTTCTTTTTTAAGATCAACCAATCAACCAACAGTTAAATGTTGTCTGCTGTTGTGGTGGTTAATGTTTATAATTCGCGTATCGCGTATATTTTGTATTGCGTCAAAGTACCTAAGTGCACAGTTTAGCAATTAAATAATATTTAATTGCATGAAATTAGAAAGTACCATATGGTCATGAGTAAGTGTTGACTGGAAAAGTTTTTGATGTACAATTTATGCGAACATATTTTGTGTGTTTAAAATTACTCATGCTTGTGTTAGAGGCAACTCGGCTATTGAACCCTTTTTACTTTGAGTTACTTGTCTTTTTTAGTTTTTTTTTTCAAAAATAATGGTTATCTTCCAAATATTTAAAAAAATTATACAGATTTTTTCTTTGCGCTATTTGCATTTTAGTTTTGTCTGGGAATTTTTATTTAGGTCATCAGTATTGAACATGTACTCTACCGAATATACCCCATACATTTGTTATGAAATACCTGTAAACTTTCGTATTTTTCTAGGAAAACTGTAAAAATTTAGGGGTAATCCAAAGAAAATTGGGACTGATGCCAAAAATGGGTGTAAAATAGTGGTTTCAGGCAACCCAGCTCTAAAGAACTTGAATGGCATACTCACCAATAAACGGCATTGGCATCACCAAATATCTCCTAAAATGTTGCCTAGACCTGGTTCCTTTGGATTTACCAAATTTAGTGTAAAATATAGGTTAGATTTTACGAGCCAATGCCCATATTTTTGGCACCAAGAAAAATTTTCTAAAGTGTGCCAAACGCGTTTCTCAAAGAGAACATTTTTTCAACCAACCTCAACCATCAGAGAACCATCAAATTTACTCATCCACCTCTACAGTCATGCCCTTTCTGGTTATGCTGTTCCAATCAGCAGCGGTCCTTACATTCAAACTCTTGAGTTGCATCCTTACTCTTACACTTTTAAGTATACATATACAAAAAACATACAATATGGATCATGGTTAAATGGCTCCCACTTAACCATGATCCTGCACTCACACTGAATCTAATCCAGGTGTTCATTCCCTCCTTTCTTCAGCAACTCCATTAATACCCAATATCATCTCTCGCATCATGCCTTGCAACCAGGGGCAGATTTAGGTCAACTCTGGGGGACACACTGGGAACTTTAGGGGAGGGGAAGCTGTCCCTGATGGCTTTAGAAACACGGTTAACCCCTTATATTGCCCCTATGACACTCCATAAATCTGGCCATGCTTGTAACCAGTTTCATTTCCTCCCCACACACAGTCTCTAATCAGCGGCCCGATCTCATGTTCTTGGCGATCATCGTCCTTTTTATGTTGGAGGACCTGTTTTAATTCTGTACTGAATTGTGTTCTTGCCAATAAATTGCATTGGCAAAAGGAAATTTTGCAAAAAAGTAGCTAATTCACTAATTGTTTAGATTTTGGTAAATCCAAACAATCTGGGCCTGGGCGGCATTTGGTTTTGGCAATGTTGTTTATTGGCGTGTAAATAAACTTCTACAGAACAGAGGGTTTCCAGAATGTACTATTTTGTGGCCACTTTTAGCAACTGGCCCAAATTCTTCAGATTACCTTGGAATTTTACCGATACATTCTAAGTAGCTAAAATCTTGAATCTTTTCTTTGAAAAGATGAAAGTAAGCCAATTTCATTCAAATATTCAAATGGATATTGTATCACATACTGTTCATATTTCAAAGAATTTTTTTCTTACTATTAATGCATTTTTACTGTAATCTGGTACCTAAACTATAATATGTTTCAGCATGGAAGAATCAGAAGGAAAAGATACATATGTGACCCAGTTAAAAGAAGTTTTCGACAGCTGTGATACTTTAGGCAGTGGATACCTTAACGAAGATGAGTTGAGACTTCTTTGCGACAAACTACACTTAGAAGAGCATACTGAAGTATTAGTTAACCATCTTCTTGAAAATGAATCTGAGGTAAATATTCATTTGGAGTGGAAGGGATTGAAAGAGCTTTTTTTGTATTCTTGCTTATGTGCTATGTACAGCTGAGGAAAAAAAAATTGTTACAGTAGACTTTGCGGGAGAACGGGTGGGGTTAAAAAGATGCTTTTGGTGTCATTTTTCAGGATTTAGTGTATGCTTGAAAAAATTAACTGACTATTTTTCTCTCAGAGGTCGTCTTCTGGTGCAGCGCAATAAAAACTGCATCTTTTTTCATGGCGACCCTCAATTTTTATTCGATTTTATGAAAGATCATAGTAATTTAACCCTCATCACCGAGTTTCATTTAATTTGGACGTTAAACAAACCCATGGCAGGCCGTCAAAATCTGAAAAATTCATATTAAAAGCCTGAAATTAGTCGCCAACACCCGACTGCCAAACACTGATTTCTGTCAACCTACCAGTACTAGTGAACCGATTTTCATTAATATTTCAGATTGTCGAAACATGAGATAGGTTATTTTAAAAATTTTTAAGCTTTAATAAGCATATAAATATTATGATTAAATTATTTTAATTTTGTTTATTTATATTAGTTTATTAGTAATTTCAAAGTCAAAAATCGCACTGAGCTAATTTTCGTGTTGTTTGAAAACGCGTAAATAAAAACAAAAACGCAAGAAGCGCCAAATCATCAATAAATCGCCAAGCCTAAAAAATAACTGTAACGTTTTTTTTTTCCTCAGCTGTACTATGTTTTTATCAATGTTAAGTCATCTTTTTACGTAAGCTATCTTAGTTAACCAAATTCGGTTCTATCTAACAAAATAATATTTAATAAGTAGTTCTTAGCTTGTAAGTAAATTCTTAGCTTACCTATATTCAGAAAAACACAGTAATTATTTTGATACCAGAAACTTTTTAATTCTTTAAAATTACCTTATGGTGAATGAACTTGAGAAAAAGTATTAAGATCTCTCAATCAAGTTCCAATATAGTAAATCTTTGCTTTAATAATTCTGTAGTTACCATCCACATATCTCATTTTATTGTTTTTATCTCTTGTGATTTTATTTCAAGGTGAAATTTGAAGATTTCAAAGAATGTTTTGTTGCTATTTTAACTCAAGCAATTCCTAGTTCTGAAGATGCATCTGATCATAACACTAGTGAAGAAATAGCAGGTAGTCAATTTCAGTCTTTTTTTAATTGTTCTAGCTGTGTTATATCAATAGAGTAACAATAGTGGACATTTTGAGTTAATTTCTTTGCAGTATTACCTGAATATTTTTCAATCTTTTTCTTTTGATTATTCAGTTTTTTATATGTTTCATGAATAATCATGGAATCTTTTTGAACACAATATTCATTGGCCAAACCTTTAGTTTGTGATATATTCAACATTACAATGCATAAAATAACTTATAATAATAAAATATCTTGGCTCTTATGTATAAGCTTACCATATTTTCTTGGGTCCAATCCAGGACACATTTGTGAAATTTCTTACTAAGTACCATATTGATTAATCAAAGATAAAAATCTACGTACAAAACATTCAAACTAAAAACATCGAACAGAAATGTTAAATTTTATTTTTTATTTGTACTTTTTATTTGACATTACTTTCTTCAAAAATTGTTTGTTTCACTTACTTTAATGTGAATTCTATGATGAAATTAAGTCATAAAAGTAAAAGGCAATTTTAAACATCTGGGTCAGAATATTTTTATAAAAATATCTCGCAAATCTTAAGTGTATGAAACCCCAGACATTTTTGCAATCCAGGACATTTCCCCGAACAGCTCTTAAAACTTTGGACGTATGGTAAGCCTACTTATGTATTTGCCCATCAACTGTTCAATGACCGTCCAATTCAGCAGGAGAGTATAGGTTTCAGTAAGTTCTTCAGATTCTGCATCATGGTCGATGAGTTAGTATGTGAGAATCAATAACTTACGAGACAATTTTAGTTGGGTAAAGATGCTTGGATTTATGAACTTGATTTACTTTATCGATTTATTTTATACAAGGTAATTCATAGCACTTGTAGTTTCCAATTATATGGATGTGCGAAATTGAGTTGAATACCAATACTGAAAATAGGGTTTATATTTACTCTCACTGCTTCATATTTCTTCTTTCATAAAAAGGAATTGGAATTTATGTATGTGTACAAAAACTGATTTGGAATTCTGACTAAATAAAGTTTTACAATAGGTTTTTTAAATTTATATACTTATAATTGAAAAAATGATATTTCAAAAGTAAATATTTATTTTTGTATTCAAACTTATTAACTTTGAAGAGTAGCAATATAATGTCAAAATATTCCCTTTGAAAATAACAGTAGAAAGAAATAATGTTGTTAAAAAACCCTGTTCTTCAATATATGCACAAAAACTCTTACTTTTAAATTGCCAGTGCATTGGTTGTATCATAATTTTTCACAGTTTTATTCCTTGATTAACTTAAAAATTAATTTATCCCTTACTATTCTTATTATTTTGCTTATTATTCTATTTTATGTTTCCTATATATTTTATATATTATTGAATAATTTAATTAACTGCTTTATTTAAATTTAGGAAACAATTAGATGTTTTAAACTTTTTTGTTACCAAATTTATTTAAAGTTAGCATGCTTCTGTTAATCATTGAATTTTGTTGCAGATCGTGAAGTGTCACCTAAGTTTACATTAGGAAGAAAAAAATATGGACGGCGATCCAGACCTGCATCTATTGTTGATGAGGATAGTATAGCATCCCCTTTCTTGAGTCCTCAGAGTTCTGTTGAGCAATCTTTACCTTGTGATGTAACTTTCAAAACCTTAGGGGTATGCTGTAATCATCTTTTTTATAATGTTAATACAAATCATTAAATATTCTGTAGATCAGTATTTTTTCAAATTTTTACAGTTTAACTTTATTTAAAATTTGATAATGAATTTTTTATCTACCATAATAAGATGTTTTCTTAAATATACTATCTTTGTTAAGGGGATATCCATAAATTATATGAGGTCAGTTATGTAATGCCAAGAAACTCTGCCTTCTCTTTTGGATGTTAGGATGGTTGATTTGTTTACAACAGTAAAACCTTGGATATTGAAGGTGCACATTTCTTTTCACAAAGTATTTCAGTGGACCTAATCCCGGCTACCTGTTTAAACTAATTTTGGATGATTTGAAGTTTATTTGGTTCTTACAAGCGCATGCTTCAGGACATGCCACCTCCATTTGGTCATTTTACAAGGACAAAAACGTGTGCAGTTTGTGTCCCAGCTCCTGTAGTCTTCCTTCACTTCAGGACAATGCCAAAAATTGATTGACCATTGCTGTGATAATTCTCCTGAAATTGTGCAAAGGGATTTGCCACTAATGCAATCTTTTGCTACATCACTTCTTTCAAAGTTCTCAACTTTTCGAAATAATACTGTCACAATTTCACACAGAACTAACAAAGAAAGCTTACAAAGTCACATGTAAGCATTTGAATGCAAAAAAATTGACAGTCTGATTTTATGAAAATCTGCCCTGGTCCATTATTGTAGGGTAGTGTATTTTGATATTTTCATACTAAAGACTTTTTAAAAAGCATTGATTTTGATTGTGGATATAACAGAGGGATTTGTGTTTTCTTATTATAAGCATTTGTGAATATTTTTCATGGAAAGAAATTGTACATATTTACATCTCCATGTCTACGCATGATCTGTGCCTACATAGAATACACATTAATAAATAATAAATACCACATAACCCAAACATGCCTGTCTTAAAAAATCCTTAAGGTATATTTCCAAGTAAAAGACCCCCCATTTATAAGCTGATAGTATAGATTTCTTCTAAAAGTTTACCTTAACTTAAAACCTGTTTATAAGCAGAGATGTTAAATAATATCTGATCCATTAAAAGATTTAAAAAAATTCTGCATTAGTATCAGTATTTTAAGTATTTTTCTTCTGAGGGTATGTTGAAATTCATTTGTGTTGATATTTCCTAAACTGTGAAATACTTAAACCCTTTTCTCTTTGATGAGTTATTTAATTTTTGTATGTTAAACAAAAGTCCCTAACTTATTAATCAATTGTGATATTTAACACTTGCCAAACCAATAATATCTGCAATTTTTGTGAAATTGGCAATATAGGCCAACCTTCTCATTTTAACATTTCAAATACAGTTGTAACCGCTTAATGTGATCACGGTTAATGTTATCAATTGGATAATGTTATCAAAATAGATTGGTCACGATCACTCCTATTTAAATTAACGCGAAATGTATCGTTTTATGTGATCAGTATATTGTTTAATGTTATTAAAATTTGGTGAAATCTCTTAAAAACCTCCTTTTTTCTTGTTGGAAGGCCAGTACAATAAACATACAAAATAAGTTATTAATGTAGTAGTGTTATATGATCTGCTTCTATATTTTTCTTTAAGAATCTTTAAGTTGCAAAATACATACTAGAATATTGTTTTACATTCCTCAATTAAGACTACACTGTCGTGATTTCAATGTGAACACTTTTCATTACAGAATCGCTTATTATTATTGACTAATGTGATGTGATCACATTAAGTGGAGTCAACAGTATTTCCAAATATTCTTTGGTTACACTCGTAAATATATTCAAATTTTTTTATACAACTTCTGAGTTGCACTTGTATGTTCGGTGTTCCTGGAATTCAGATTGCTTTAAGCCTTAGTCACTCAAAGCATAGTAATGATTGACCTAAAAAAATATCAATCTATAAATTTTTTTCAGGCTGAAAACATGGCTGGGAAGAGGCCAATGAGTCCCAGCACTTCTCAGCAGCCTCCCCCTAAGTCTGGCCGAATGCATGAGGAGCAGGCGATCGTTTCTCAGGATTCCAGTCCGTCCTCTCAGCAAGCTTCTGATTCAGATGCGGACCTCAACCAGTCTTTCGACAACAATCCTGTCCAGTACCTGCAGGAAACGTGGAAAAAACTTGGCATCGGCCAGAGCGGTTACTTAAATGTGGAAGAGCTTGCCCTTGTATGCGAACACATTGGCATGGATATGACTGAAGAGGTCTGTAATGTTTCCCTAGTGGAAATTCTGATTACATAATGTCTCCCCCACCCTGCCAAAAATTCCAGTATGCTTTTGTGTTCACTTTCACCTAGTGTAATTTTTAGTCACTAATTTATGTTTCACACTGTGCCACAGCTGACAACTGTAATTTGATAAAAAACTACTATCTATTATATGTCGTAAAAGTAGCAATTTATTTTGGGTAACTGTAGAAATGGCAGTACTTTGACAAACTTTAGGTTAGTTTTTCCCTCAAAACTATACATATTTTAAAAGTAGATTTTAGTATGCTGGAAACAATATCAAAACCTAATTTTTTGGGTAATTGTATTTTACAGGATTAAAATGTCTTTGACTCTCAAAAAGGAACTATATTCGATCAATACTTGGGGAATTGTTTTATCAAGAAGTTTATATTTGTCTTAAGGCTCTGAAAAATTAAATTTTCTTTTATCCGTTTTCCTTAAATTTACTGTGCTTATTGAAACTGATGGATCTGAATGCATGTGCAATAATATTTTCCATGTAAGATTATTTATACTTATCAGAAGTGTTCCTCCATAGGTGGTGGCTCAGTTGTTTGAGAAGCTTGACTGCGATCAAGACGGGCAAATCAGTTTCGACGAGTTCCTTCAAGGGCTCTTTCAACATGGAGATCCCCAGAGCTTAGATTCTCCCATGATGAAATTAGATGGATCCAAATCCATCTTCAACGATGGATCTCGAGATGACCTTCAAATCACTAATTCTTATGTGTCTGGAATATTCTCTTGCATTGATCCTGATAACACTGGGTAAGTGTTTTGACCTTTATTCAATCTGAGATACAATTGAATCATGTTAAAGTGAACTGTTTTAAGTTCCAAGGAACCGTTTTAACTGGGGGTTAACTATATCCATTTTTGATACATGTTATTTATACTTTTTCAGCATTTTTAGGTTAGTTTTGGGGTGGCAGAAACCAATAGGTTTTTTTTTTTGCCTAAGTTTTAGTGTTAATAACTTGGAAGTTTACATGGCAAAAAAGTGTGAAAGTTTAATAGGAATTTTAACTGCATGGAAAACTTATTATTAACTGAATTATAAATACTGCTAGTGTAAATAACAATATGAAATATTAAGGGTCCTGGTGTTCTAAATTTTCTTTGGAAAACTGAAAAAAAAACCTTTAAAAGGGTAATTTCAGTTCAATGTAACTGTTGCTCAGGAATTTATTATGAACATTCCAAACATCATTCAGATATTTTGGTTTAAGGGTTTGGCTGGGGCCAATGATAAAGTTCCTGATGTAACCATTAACATCCAATGAGCTATTATGGCTTTTCTCCACTGATAATATCTTACGCTATTTTATGAACTTTTGGTGGGCTAGTTCACTTTTACTGAAATCGTGGTGGAAATAAGACTGACAGCATTTTTTTTTGTTGGATAATACTATTATAATGTTTGACACTTGTTAAAGTTCAAATTTAATCTACAAACACTTTGCTTTTGTTGCATCTCTGGCTAGAGGTAAGTATAGTCCTGCAAGTTATGAGAAGGAATGCAACCAAAATGCATGTCTTGTCTACCTGTGATTTCCTTTTGTATTTATTTCTTGTTCCCGGGCAGGATTCTAACTCTTTTATATAATTTTTGCATGGTAATATTTTATGTGCATGATTGGCGAAGAAAAAGGTCTTTCCTCTTTATGTTTGTAAGATATTTTAATGGAAGTAAATAGCAGTCAATTCTACCAATTTTTTTAAGAAATTTACAGAGTTTCACTGTTATTTTCATATCTTCTAGAAAATGAGGTAAATCTCCCAAGTTTTTATGAAAAATGAGGTCTAAAATCCCTATTTTTAGTGAGTGTAAAATATAATCACTTTTGGTTGTTTCCTAAGAGTTTGCAAAGGATTGCTTAAAAAGGTCTATATTGGCACTACATATTTTTTTCTCCTATGTTAGGAAGTGGTGAGTCATGAGCCTTCAAGCAGCCCAATTTAACTTAGCCTTTGTAAAGTTGTCAAATGTAAAAAGGTCATAGGTTTGCCTCATGAACACTATGGATACAGTCAGGGACATTAACCACACTTATGTGGTGCAAGTGTTCATTTAGGTAGTCATAGAAATAAAACTTGCTATAAAGTACAAAACTTGCTGGAAAGCATTATGAGGCAAGATCGTTGGGATGGGCGACATGCGTAGGGTATTCCATCACCTACCATTTGAGAACTTTCAAAATTGCATTTGGCTACTAATAGAAAAGTTGATTTTCATCTTAGAATTAAATTCAAACTAATTTAACTTTGAATGATAAAGTAGGAAGCCTCTGATGCATTTTAGGTCTATTCTTCATTATTATTAGTTATTGCTCTAGATACAATTAAAATGATTCACGATTGAATTAATTACTCTTTTAGTGGCCCACTGGGCATTTTCTTATGATAAAAATTAGTGAGTGGTACAAATATTTTTATTTTCTTTGTGTAAATTTCTAACTTGCATTATTTTTCTTGTACCCTACTTGATTTATGTGAAACAACTTAATAGTTCCTTAATCAGAAGAATTGCTAGTTAAATTTAATCCTTTCTATTTCCTTTAACAATAAATAAATTTTTGGGATTTTGAGTAAAAATTAATCTTAAAACCCTTTCAATCCTAAGCCACCCGAGATTACCATTGAATCTAATGGGAAATTTGGGGCAACTAAGTCCAAAAGGGTAAATAAAATACTTTTTTTGGTTGAATTTTTTTGTTCATTATGTAATTTATATATTTGTGTTAATTGTTTAGAAGTGATTTTTTGTTGACTGAATGTGAAGTTAGCATGAATGAAAAAGCAGTGATAGTTTGATAAAGTTAGTAGCATTAGTTACCCTCTCTTGACTTGTCTTTTTTTTAAACTTTATAAGCAAACACAAATTTAACCATACAATTTTATTGCGTTTGTTATTTGGGAAGTACTGTAACTCTTTTATTACTATTAATTATAAAATAATAAATTTAATATTACAATAATAAAAATACTTTATCTGTATGAATTTTCCCTTTATTACTACCCTTGATATCATTACATTTATTTATTCTTTGAAAAATGTGTTTTGTTATTCAATAGTGTGTCAACTTGGTTTGATGCGTATACAATGTGAATAAAGATAAAATTTCTAAACAAACTTTTTAATGTTTTAAATGCACTTTCTAAGGGTTTCTCATAAATTTTGAAACCTATAAACAATAGACTTGCTTTCATATTGCCTACTTTAATATCTGAGAAAATTGTGACACATTTGCCATAGCTACCAGGGATTAACAAAAAGGCTTCAGACCACTCTCCCATCTTTCAACATATTTTCACAGTCAATACAACACAATACCAAAAACTAAGACTCAAGAAAATAATATAGACATATGCTTACAAAATGTTCATATAAATTGCTTCACACTGCCTTTTTTGAAGTTATTAAAATTGCTTATTGTCATTTGAATTTCTTCGTAAAAATTTCTATCAAAAGGACAATTCTTCATTTCAAAAGTTCATGTCAGCAACTCACTGGGCTTTTCTTGGGTTCAAACCATTTTGGACTTTTAACCTAGTTATGAAAAATTATTATTAACAAATCCAAAGGGCCTTTATCCCTTGTATTTATTATAAAAGAGCTGCTCTGAAACTTTTTACTTCAAAAGTTCTTGGGTTATTATTATACCTCACTTGAAGCTTTTACAGAATTCAAAGCTCTTGCTACATCAGATTCAATCTGGCTATAAGTAATTTTCAAAAAAACGTAAAGGGTTGCACAATCCCAAAGGGCACAAATGTTTGAGTATAAAAAAACAGATGCAAGCAACTTGTCAATCAAAGGAAGTCACTTGAATGCTTTCTGCATTAACTCACAGGGCTTTTGGTTTGTTAAATCTCACACCATTCTGTTTTCTGTTGTGTTTTGAAAACTGAATCCACATGATGTACAACATTGGTGAGGAGCTCTGTTTTAAAATATTTCATTCACAAAAGTTTTGGTGATGATTTTCTTAGTAGTCTTTTTAGACAATCAAACCTCTCACCCTTTAAAATTTGATTTTGTTATGAAATTTTATCAACAATCTGGATTCTAAAAAGAGCTCAGCAAATTTACACTCACAACATTTTTTTGCTTTACCCATTAAGGTTCTCACACAACTCACCAATCAATGGGTGTTTCAGATTGCCGTAAAACTTCTTAATTAACAGAATAAGGCTGAGTGCTCACTTGGGATAAATGTAACATGAAGGTCTCCCACTTGTTATCTTATGGGGTGTCAGAGGCAAATTGAATATAGTTATAGGCTGAAGCCTCCTTCAAAAGCTAAACAAATATTCTCAGGTTACAAAAAAAAAATGTTACACATGTTTATATATGGTCGCCAAGTTAGGTGACTTCATCATTAAGTTTTTTATATCAAAATAAAGTTTATGTCAGTTACATTAAAACACCTTTTATCACTCTAATAAAATTTGAAAGAGGAGAAATATTTTTGAATTTCTCCCTGAACAAAATCTGGCATCCTTATTATCAAAAATGCTCTGATTTTCAATGTGACCAATTGCTTATAGTATTTCTTTAGTGGTATATCAGTGACATTTATCTTGAGTGTGCATCCAGCCTGAGAATAGCTGCACAACCTCGAAGATTGCAAATCCTGAGTATATAAAAAGAGTTGTGCTCTGCAATTTTTCAACTGTGTTTCATGTATTCATTCCCATCTTGGCCTCCATGTAAGCAAATTCAATGAAAAACCAATTAGATAATTTCTGCAAGTTATCACGTTGGCCTCTTCCCCGTAGGTATTTCAGTTGACCTGGTTCAGGAGTCATTAGATCCCAGGTTATTGATGTACCAAAAGTACCTGTGGCATACAAGCTTTCAGGTTGCCCTCTTGCCTACAGGCTAGGGTTTTTAGTTGACCTGACCGAATGGGGTCATTGACTACAAGGTTGTTTACCTCTGGCCCATGCTTTCAAGACTCTGGATATACAATCATACCATCTGGTTCATAGGCTCTTAAGTTGGCCTGCTTGATGGGACATTCCCAAACTCAAGATGTACAAATATAATTGATGGCCTTTGGACTTTTTAATTTTGCCAGGCCTAAAGGATTATTGTAAAAACTCCAGATGGTACAGAAGACCTATAAGCTTTCAAGTTGGTTTGATTGAGAGGCTCATTGCTAAACTCTGTACATATCAGATCCTGTGACATTCAGCCATTCGAATTGGGCCGACTGAAGAAAACCTGCTGATGTACTCCTAAGCCTCTAATGCTTTTCAATTCAGCCTCCTCGATGGTTTGAGAACATCGACAAATTCAGTAGATTCAGATAGGCTTTTTAATTTGGCCTACATTTTTGGGAGTTTCAAGATGTACGAATAATAAGAAACTCCGGCGTTATAAATAAAAGAAAGGAAGGTGTTCAGCAGCAGTGCGCCGCCCGCTTCTCGTTGGTCTGCTTTAACGTTCGGTGGCAGAATCCGTAGTAGAAGAGCATGAAGACGACTCCGCTGGCGAAGCTGGAGAAGACGGCCACGAGCGCCGGGATGTGGTACCAGACGGCGGGGTCGTTCCTGAGGAACCAGAGCGTCATGAGGGCGCAGTTCTCGGCGAAGACGATGGCGTAGTAGGCGGAGTACTTGTAGCGCGTGGGCTCGGCCTTGACGTTCAGGTAGTATATCACATAGGCCACGCCCACCGCCATGTTGCCCAGGTACTCCCTGCACTGGCGCGGCTGGCCCCGCGGGCCGCGGCACAGGCGCGTCTGCTGGTGCATCACCCAGATGGCCATGACGCCCCAGTGGCCGATGCAGAAGGGGAAGAGCCAGAAGTGGTACTCCTTGGTGAAGAGGGCGAGCGTGCAGGCGCGCGACCCCACCGTGCAGAAGTGCCAGAGGAAGTGGAGCAGGCGGCCGGCGGCCCGCGCGCGACGCTTGCCGGGCGCCGTGCGGTGCAGGCAGCCGTTGTAGGCCGTGATGGACCAGGCCAGGTGGAACAGCGACGACGCGGCGCACGCCCCTTGCACCAGCACTGAAAAGAGAGGGAGAGAGAGAGAGATGAGTATCGCGGAAACACTGATTTCTGGGAGGACCCCCATTCAATACGTTTTGTAACAGCCTCTCTCATGGTCTTACCCAGTGAGGCTGGTTATACTGGAGCACGGCTTACTATACTAGAACTAGATTGCAACTTAACTTGACCCTACGACGTCATTAATAAACAAAGTAGTTCCCATCGCGGTGTCTGAATTTTGAGTGAAATAAAGAACGTCAATTTAAAAATATGATTATTTTGTTAAACCCATGTGTATAATAGTGCTTTTCAATCACGATTTGAGTGCCAAAACTCCTCCTATCAACTCAACAGGCTTCGTGTTTATCGATTTCTCCTTCCACATTTGTGACGTACTGGGTTCAAGAAACGTTGCAACCAAGTATAGATACTAATACAGGCTATAGCCGAGATACGGAAATCATTAAAAATCCAGATGGCAATAGCTGACAAACTGGCAAAGCAAATCTACAGAGTTGAAGGCGGGACTTAATGGCTCAAAAATTCAACTCAGCCACCAATGGTCAACAATCAGAAGTTTACGTCATGAAAACACGCCTTTATTTTTCCTTAATTTGTCTGTGTGTTATCCTATTGGTTGGTCGATATAGGTAGGACTTGTGGCGATCCAAGCGAGAAAAGTTGTCAAATGGTTTTCATTACTTTAAAAGTCGGCTAGCCTGTATAGTATCTAGTAAGCCGTGGTCTAACGACCGAGGTACTCCCTCAAGTATGCCCCCCTTGTTTTTCAGTATCTGGAAGATTGTTTTTCCCTCACTAGGGAGCTACCTCCCCCTGCTCGCTAACGCTCACCAACCCACGTAAACTGCTTATGGAAGATCTTTTGGATTGCTTCCTCACAAAATCCAGCTCACTGAACTTAACTCACTTTATAAAACAATAAAAACAGTTAGCACGAGAAACGTCAACCAACTTTCCAAATATATACGTCATCTCCATGAAAAATACTAAAAGTTTGAATATTTACTAACTCTTACTTATCAATATTTTAATCAAAATGTTTTCCTAAAAAATATTCAGTACATCCATTAATAACTATTGTTTATCCGTTTATCAACTTACGGGAAGAGAAAACGCACACCAATGAATCTTTTAAATTCAATATTGTACCGCCTAGTAACTCGTTAGTATACCTAGTGTTTAATCATTCATATTTTTATTTAAACCCAGACTTGCTAAACTATACCTTTTTTAAAGCCATTGAAAATAATAAGAGACACAACCTACATGACACTCAATGCTTACAATTAATTTCGACATTTTACAAAATTTTGGTGGACAAAATGTTTTCATAATATCTCAAATAATTAGTTATTGCGTGATCAATTTATTTTTGTGATAAATCTACAGAACACTTCCACAGACCTTCGATCATATTTATATAATAAATATTTAATCTAGCATAAAATATATCCAGTAAGTAAAAAGACATTTCCCTTTAAAAGTAGAACCGAACTTTGGAGGAAGGGGACGAATTACCAATGCTTCTAAGCTTGTATTATTTTTCAACATGCATCACTAGTTGGACCTCGAGAGCCTTGTAGTATCTCTAATCAAATTAACGTCACTAACAATTTTTCGAATTGTATTCGTACGTTGAAACAAACACATAAAACTTTTCTTTCCTATTAGCTATATCGATTCCAGAAGGTAGGTACCCTCCGCAGAACTACCGAGAGAATAAAATTTGTAGTCGAATAAACCTTTTTTGAATCGAAATTCTTTTTACAATTGAATTTCGCTGGGATGTTTGAACTAGTGGCTGGTTACGTGACATCCGCAGGCAATCGCTTCTATTCTCATGGCTTCCTTTCAGATCGATCCCGTATCTTTCCAAGGATATTTGTTTTAAGTTGGAGCTGCATTTTTTGTTTCTCACGGCAGCCTACCCGTGCGTATATGGACATTGTTAGGGACACGCGAAAACGTCCAATTTTTGAGTTGCCCGTAAAAATGCTTTGCTCCGGAGTTCTCTTATGGTAACGGGAAGCAAATTTGTATTAGTATTTTTCCTTTAACAGATGTTTTTTTTTTGAGTTACTGGATAAATTACTCCATACTCAAATTTTAATATCCTTATGTGGATATCATGCGCCATAAAACACTAACCAACAAACCAACCATACTCAAATGGTGAAAATTGATATACAAATACAAATACAAATACAAAACTGACGACCAGCTACAGGCTCATAGCCCAACAAGGCTGGTCCTATGATTATGAATTCCCCAATTCCCACAGCCTATCCAGTTGCCTCTTACACTCAAACACTCCCTTTGAATAAACTATATTTTCTGGCAACGCGTTCCATATGTCAATTACCCTATTGAAGTAGTAGTACTTCCTTAAATCCCGATTGACATGTGTCTTATTTAGTTTATACCCATGGCCCCTTGTTCTGTTATCCTTGCTGAAACTTAAGCCCTCCGTATCCCCTTGCTTTACCAACTTGAATAGCTGAATCAAATCCCCCCTCTCTCTTCTTTTTTCCAGTGAATACATGTTGAGCCTGCTCAAACGTTCATTATAATCCAGATGTGTTATCCCCTTAATTATTTTTGTAGCTCTGTGCTGTACCTTTTCAATTACCTCTATATCCTTCCTCATGTAGGGAGCCCAGAATTGTACTGCATATTCAAGATGAGGTCTTACTAATCCCTTGTATAAAGGCAATATTATATTCTTATCCCTTGAAGTTACAGTCCTTTTTATGTACCCTAATAACCTATTTGCCTTTTTACCCGCAGCTGTACATTGATGACCCATTTTAAAGTCCCTATGTATTAATACCCCTAGATCCTTGACTGATTCTCCCTTCTTTACCTTTACTCCTTGTAGACAGTACTCAGCTTCACTATTCCTGTAACCCATATGCAGTACTTGACATTTTCCTAAATTGAAAGACATGCCCCTTTTTTCAGCCCAATCAGATATCATATCTAGATCACCTTGTAAATTCTCTATCTGTATCTTGGTATCCACCTTCCCCCATATTTTTAAGTCATCTGCAAATATACTTATTCTATTCCTGATCCCCTGCCCTATATCATCTATGAATATTATAAATAATATTGGTCCCAATACTGATCCCTGAGGTACCCCACTTGTTACTTCTGTCCATTGTGAATAATGTCCCTTTACCTGCACTCTCTGTTTTCTACCCAATAACCAGTTCTTAATCCAAATCAATGTTTTCCCTTGAATCCCCATCCTTTCCAATTTAAACAGTAGTGCCTCATGAGGTACTTTATCAAAAGCTTTCTGAAAATCTAGGTACATGATATCAACCCTACTCTTATTGTCCAGCTCCTCAGTAATTTTCCCGTAGAACTTTAATAGATTTGTGGCACATGACCTTCCCTTCCTAAACCCATACTAATTGTCTGATAGCAATCCTCCCTCCTCCAAGAATAACATTATATGCTTTTTTAGCAAGGATTCATATATTTTACATATTACTGAGGTTAGACTTACTGGTCTATAGTTGCCCGGTTCACTTTTTATTCCCTTTTTGAATATTGGAGTTATATTGGCCAATTTCCAATCCATTGGTACCCAACCCGTGCTATATGTTGTATTGAATATCATTAGAATTACATCCCCCAACTCTTCCGCGCATTCCACTAGTACTCTTGGATAAATTTCATCTGGCCCTGGTGCTTTAGTTGGCTTTATTCTTTTCAATTGATGTACTATGTCTTCCCTATTAAATTTACATTCTTTGATTGTACCTCCTGCAAAGGCTCCATCCCTAGGTTCATCCTGTAATTCATAGTCACTATTGAAAACCCCCAGAAAAAAGTTGTTTAGCACATTTGCCATTCCTACTTCATCCTGTATTAATTCACCTTCACTCCCCTCCAATGGGCCTAATGTAGTACTTAGTTTATTCTTACCCCCTGCATATGCAAAAAATTTTTTTGGGTTTGTATTTATCTCCCTTGCCAGTCTTTCCTCCAAGGATACCTTTTGCTTCCTACTCATATTTTTGAAAGCCTTTCTAGCTTTGCATAGTAATATGGTATTATGTTTTGTGTGATTACGAAAACATAGCTATTCCATCGTTAATCAACCAAACTAGTAAAAACCTCACGTTTACATTCCATTTCAGAAAAATATTGGTGAACCGTTTTGATTACTTAATTGAATATCTAAAAAAACCTTTTTAAGTAAGTAAAATTTGGAACCTATGATGGTTTATAAATTAAGGTTAGTTCTCTTGGAGAAATTATTTACCAACTAAATCACTCAAAAATAATCGTACATCGGTATGTGTTATTCACATTAGTCTAAAAAAGAATTTGTTCCATCTTTAAACCAGCGTTAGAAATTGGGAAAAAAAGCCACTGGTCCTGCGGACCAGTGCTTTGCCAATCTTACTGGTCCGCAACAAAAATCACTGGTCCGAAAAATTAAAAGGACCGGTTTAAATATTATGAATTAATTATTGCACTGAATATGAGTACCACATAGTAATGTTAAAAATTAATACATATTCAATAATATTATTTTCTGTTTCGCCGGGGGTTCCCCTATCCCATATCGCCACATTTCGGGTTCTGTCAAAAATATGTATCACCAAATGCAATCATCAAACGTACTTAAAATACCGCTATCACTGTGCAAATATTTTTACACATGCTCGAGAAATATTTTTTCACCACACACTAGGCGCGGATCCAGCACAGCTCCAAGGGGGCACTTCCACACCATCACCTTTACCCTTTGACACAAAATGTCAAAATGTTGGGAGATTTTCTAAAAAGTATCACTCATGAATCCCTTGTCATACCACTGGGGGTATGGGGGCTTTCCCCATGAAAAGTTTTGAAATTTGATCTGTAAAAGTAGGGTTTTAACTCATTTTAAGAACCTTTTTTGGGTCCAGGGGGGGGCACTGTCCAGAGTGCAAACCCCTTGGATCCGCCACTGCGACCCACACACTGGTCCGGCGGACCAGTGATTTTCTGATTCCACTGGTTCGAGCCGTTTTTTAGTTGTCCCGGACCAGCAAAACACCCCAATTTCGAACGCTGCTTTAAACCAATCTACATTACGAAGACTTCACCGTCGGCTTCCTTAATTTCAGCATCTGTTCTAAAAGGACGACCTGCTAGTTGTTTCGTTGGCTCAACACAATTGGTCCTTGGACCTTAAAAATCAACCAACCCGGTGGCTTCGTTACGATTCAAAGATAATAAATTCACTGGATGCTAGGATGAAAGTTCCATAGTAAACGCTATTTCAAATCTCGTGTAAGCACAGCCTTATACACTATTTCCTTACTGAACTGATGGATGTACGGGATACAAATGTTATCTCTGAAGAGTATTGGGTCACATTAACGCCTTGCAACCCTAAGTTCTATTTGAAGGCCTATTGTGAAATTTCAAGAAGCTTATTTTATTCGTTCTGACATTGCTGATGTTTTATTTAATAAGAAAAATTAAAGAGCTTTGGGTAACAAAGTGCAAACTCTCAAAAAAGAATAGTTTCTCAGCTTTACTAAAGGAGTATTTCCTTCTATCCTTTTCGTTGTGGTACGGCAATCCGGCAATTGGACGAATAACAGTGGAAGAGGGGAAGTTAGCGTCACTTTTTTCCTCTGTTATTCGTCCAACTGGTCTCGACCATGGCCATCTAGTCTAGACACATAAGGCCAGAGAAGCTCGAAATCTTGAGTGACGTTCTGCCTAATATTTCGCGTCATCATCGAATTTTGGACAACAGCGCAACTCCAGTCTGAAATCTTGCACGCTTTATTCAAATTGGAGGTGCTGTTGTCCAAAAAGCGATGGTGACGCGAAATAGTAGGCAGAACGTCCCTCAAGATTTCGAGCTTCTCTGGCTTTATGTGTCTAGATGGCCATGTCTCGACGGATTTCCGTGCTACAATAGAACATATTTTATGTCTTATACCAATCTGAGTGTTGTATTAGTGGGCTGTAAAACACCGCCATTTTAGTGGCAGACAGAGGTGTTCACCAATTGGATTCTAAGGAAGCATTTACATTTATCCGGATCTGTTGGAGCGAGACTAATTGGACAAATAACATCATCAAGATGACATAATTTGTATCTTGTAAAAATAGTCCAATTGGTCTTGCTGGTTTGCCGTACCTCAACACAACGAATAAATGGAAACACCCCTTTATCTAAACTCTTCGGGTATGTGGAGTTAGCTCGTTGTTGCCTCTAGCTCTTCAATAGGGAGATCGTTGACAACTGCGGTGACCACAGTCATCTGTCAAATTGTCAGCCATTCTGTCTGCATAAGCCGAGTGAGGAGGATATCGTTCAGGATAAAATCTTTAGAATGACACCTCTAGAGATTGTGCTTCCTCCATTTCCTCGATCTCCATAGTGTTGATCCGGATGTGTTCAATGGCCATCTAGACTCATATAAGGCCATAGAAGTCTAAGGGCCGTATTCAGAAACTTTTACACGATACGATAATAATACGATAACGATCAATTGGGGACGACCACTCGAGATCACTCTTCTAGCTCGATCGTCCGCTGGCTGCTGCCTTCTATCGGAAAGATTTACAAGTAATTATACGCTGATACAAGAAAAATTCTACTAACACTAGATTTCCATTACTTTCGTAATATATTAATGTCTGAGGACTGTTTTTGGTAATTAGTAGCTGTTCTAGATTTTTTTGGAACCATTTGACGGACCACAAAAAGTGTAAAAGCAATCGGAATACGGTTCAAATTTTGGAACAAAATGGCCGTCGAGAGCTGCGAAGTTGGAAAGCTCTCTCGTTTAATGATCGTTCCGATAGATTGTTCTCGTATCATTTTATCATCGTGTTAAAGTTTCTGAATGCAGTCCTAAAGATATCTCCTGAAGGGATATCTTCCTCACTCTGCTTATGCAGACACGGAATTGCTGAAGAGCTACTCACCGACCGTCTGGCTGTCTGCGTCCGTCCTGTGCGCCAGGGCGTAGAGCTGCAGCACGAGCTGCGGCGCGGACTCGAGCAGCGTGTGCAGCAGCCCCAGCGCAGCCGCCTGCTTGTCCTCGCGCATGCTCAGCTGCAGCAGCGCGTTCTTGCGCTTGCGCGCCTCCATCACGCTGCGGTGCTCGCGGTCCTCCAGCCGATCCCCGCACAGACCGCTCACCAGCAGCTGCAGGTACCTGAAACCAACAAACATGTCAACTTTACGTAACTGCAACTAGTAGTAAACGAAATTAGGCCCTACGTGACAAAAATTGGACGAATCTTGAACGTTTTTGCTGCTTGGGCTGTAAGTAATTTGTGCAAAACAGTATAGCCAGAGAAATTGTATTACGTACAGAGGCAACCCGCATCAGTTTCGGCGAACAGGATTCTTCTCTCAGCAATACAAAGAGAATCTTGCATACATAGAGAGAAGGTCAATATCTATATCAATGCAGTATACCCTCGTTATCTCGAATTTTGTTATCTCGGAAAGATATTTCCCCCTTGAAATGAAGTACTAATAATTTTATATATGAAGTAACCCTGTTGAAAACTCGATTTCTAATGATGATAATCGCAAAATTGAAAACTCGATATTTCGAATTTATTTTTGGGTCGCTTCGATTTCGAGATATCGAGGTTATAATTTATTAATAAGAGGAGTTCTCTGCACAAATTACAGGGGTTGTCGGTTTGCACAGCTTACAAGATTTCATTGTTGAAACAGCAGGTTTTTTTTAGAGTGCACCTTGCTGTTTCTACTGCTGACATCCATTAAATCTACGTTGAACAAGAAATAGCTTTTTATTGCTTTCTTCTAACCATGGCCGAAGTTAAAAATACTTATTTGATTTTTTTTCTTTAGTTTGGTAATCTTTTTCAGAACATGTAGAAGTTCGAAATAATTTTAAAAATGTTAAAATGGCAAAACGTTTTTCTCGTTACGTTTTCTCTCGGCTCAAGATCGATGGAATACTAAAGAAATAGCTCCATTAGAATAAATGTGATTTTGATGCAAATTTGGATTTTTAACGGCAGAACCTCGGATATCGGCATATGGGAGGATAATACAGGGAAGTGACCTGTGATAGGGTGCAATGCTTAAGAAAGAGTGTAAAATAATAACGAATCAAAGGTAATTTTTAACTTTGGTAATGCAAAGATATCTAAAAAGCAAATGTGTCTGTCTGCCTGAAATCACCCTACAATTCACAGTCTTTCCCTCCTGAGAGAATTCAGCCATCAATTACTTTTGTATAGCTGCGGTAGACTTTCAATATAGCGATATTACTAGAATATGAAGCGAGAGAAACACCATTTTATGCTTGAACCTACTCTTTTTATTCTTTTTTGAAGAGTCGAGCTGTGATTTGAAGCCCAGAATTAGGCATTAAAACTTAAATTGAGTGATTTTTTTAAAAAATAATTAATGTATGAAAGGCTTAAGTTCGGTTTTGGGGTAATTGATAAACCTTCATTAAAATTCTGAAATTGAATTTTACCTCTTCCTCCGTTATTGAATACGTATTTTTAATTAATTCGTAATTCAGCTCCACTTCGGTAACAAGAAAAACTTGGTTCGATTTTTAACCCTTAGGGAATTCATAAACCAGAAACTTCAGTTGAAATACCTCGTTCCAAACATTTGAAGTGGAATTTCGAACCACTTAAATCTTGGAGATCAATTCATTAAATTACGTCGCCCATCTCTCTTCTGCCACGAGCGTGTTTTTAAAAACATTTCCAGTAACCTAAATGTTTTTCAAACCTTTCGATGTGTCTCGTATTGTTTGAGTATAAGTAATTCTTTTAACAGCCCTATTGGTATTAAATTTGCATATCTCTCGTAGTTGAATAGCGAAATGTTTCAGACATGTCTGGTTTATTTATAAGATGCCTGGAAGACATTTGATGACCAGCGTTTTATGGTTTCAATATTTGAAATTCATGAAGCTAAAGTCAACCTTAAATTTACTTTCATTACAATTACATTTTACTTCAGAATTTTCATTTAACTAAGTGAAGTTAAGGGAAGACGGTGAGACCTATATAGTAAAAAGATGGGTCTCCTAAAAACAAAAGAAGTGGACAAAAGTTTTCTTTTGTGTAGTTAAAATCTTAGCCTAGGTATAATAGCTAGAACAAAAATTTATTATGTACAACTAAATCATTCTAGGGAAGATATCAAATGAGACAAAAATTAAAACATTTGGTATGATCATGAAAAAACTTATTGCGATTTTATGTTTGAAAGAAAAAAAAACACCATTCATTTATCTAGAAATTAAAATAACTATGGATTTTTATATCTCTTTAATGTTAAAATATTTTGTTTTTAAGATTGATAAAATATTTATATCTTCTAAAGCAGGATTGCCAATCTAAATGAACAAAGTTTTCTGGTTCATTACATATCGGGTGTTTTAAGTCCGTTTCGTGCCTTTAAATTTGACATGTCTCGAAGTATATATGTCGATGAAAAGTAAAATAAGCGTAAAGTAAAAGGACATGACTATTATGTCGAAATCATTGAGTGGTTTCTAGTGGTTAAATAAGAAAATTTTAAACATTAATTGAAAAATTAGAGGAGGAATTAAGGGAAAAAATTTAGTTAAAAAATGTGATCAACGAAACCTCTGAAAAACTATTCCTCATCTTTAATCTAATTATCTAGGACAGGGGTGGACAATTGTTTTGGCCCAAGGGCCACTCCATGGAAGTGGAGGTTAATAAAGGGCAGCACCTTTAAAATTCAAATTCATTAACCAAAAATCAATGCAAATACACAGAAGCAGACACGAAAGCATCACACACAAATAAAAAGGAAAAGAAAATAAATTGCTTTTAATTTCCCAAAGGAGCCAAAAGCTCTTCCATGGGCTCATAGATTATCATTTCGAGAAATTACGAAAAAAAAAACCGAACATAAAATAAATAACTAAAATAAAAACAGGGATAGTCTGGCAATGAAGTTAATTTTTAATAATTTTACTACAAAAAAAAAAGAAATCACCTAACTGATTGTAATATTTCTGTAAACTTTATTATAAAAAAATAGCAAAAGCTTTTTGAAGAGACGGATATTTTTGATTCTGTTTGATTTTCGCTGGTAATTTATTAAAAGCATAACGGAAAGATATCAGAAGTTTTTAAATAATTAATTATGAGATTAAGCATGAATTGTGCAAACCAGTAAATAATTTCTGAGTCTCCAGCAAAGGTGGGGGTTTAGGGCTTTCCCCAGAAAATTTATAAATGTTTACTCTTAAATGTTGAGTTTTTTCTCATTTTTGGAATTATGGGACTCTTTGGGTTAGGAAATGACCATGGTTAGACCCGAAGGCAACGCTTCATGTTCGCCGCAGATTTGATTGGGTGTAAAAATCCACTCAGAGACATGCGTTTTGTCTTTTCAGAGATCAGTCCTAGTCAAAACAGGACTTCAGGGGTCGTATGCCTAATAGTGGTTTCAGAGAGTTGATTTTTGGAAGCCCCTGTCTACTTTAGAACTAACCGTTTCTTTCCCTGAGGTCGTATATCAGATTGGTACATTACTTCGCGATACCTTTTGGAAAGAGACAAAGATACATAATATAGTAGTCGAAAGGAAGTTCGTGCTATGTGGCCAAAATGAAGTTAGTTGAAGGTTGCGACCATCGACAGCAACGTTTCCTAACCCTATGACGTCACCAACAAACAAAGTGTTACCATCGCGGTGTCTGAATTTCGAGTGAAATGAAGTACGTCGAGTTAAAAATATGTTTATTTTGTTAAACCCATGTATATATAGCGTTTTTTTATCACAATTTCCGCACCGAAACTCGTCCTAGAAACCCAACCGGCTTTCTGTTTACTCAGTTTCTGCTTCCGCGTAGTGACGTCATAGGATCAGGAAACGTTGCTGTCGAATATACAGACAAAACTGTATTTTCGAGTACTCCCTTTGCGACTATAGACGAAACCACAGAGTATAGAGCTTACAGAGGTAATGTACCATAGACAGTAATGGCAACTTTTAAAGCATTGACTTTCCGGTAGACACTGGCACACCAAACGGGACGGGGGACCACCTCGTAGCTCCATGGTATCCGCCAATTCTCTCCCGTGGAAGCTTTCGCCCGCCTGTCACTCATGTTGTTCCATATCCATCAATCAGGAATAACTTTCGCCATTTCGCCTTCGCGAAGGGGCAGTGTTACGTCCCGAAGAGGTCGTGGAACAAAAGAGGAAAACTGCCCCTTGGAATTTCTGTGAGCTCTGTACTCTGTGGGCGAAACCACGGCTTACTAGATACTAATACAGGCTAGCCGAGTTTTGAATGATGAAAATCATTTGACAACTTTTCTCGCTAGGATCGCAACAAATCCTATCTATACCGACCAACCAATAGGATAACACACTGGCAAATAAGGATAAATAAAGGCGTGTTTTTATGACGTAAACTTCTGATTGTTGGCCATTAGTGGCTGAGTTGAATTTTTGAGCCATTAAGCCCCGCCTTCAACTCGGTGGATTGGCTTTGCCAGTTTGTCAGCTATTGCCATCTGGATTTGTAATGATTTCCGTATTTCGGCTAGCCTGTATCTAGTAAGCCGTGGCGAAACGATCGTGGTAGAGCCGTGTGAGTGAATTAGGAGATTCCTACCTGTAGAGCAGTCCCATGAGGCATAGGTGGAAGAGCGCCCTGGCCACCCAGGTGGCCTTCCCGACGGCCGCGTAGGGGGCGGCGCGCGCGCGCACGTACCAGCAGAGGCTGAGGGCGTTGACGGCGAGGGCGGCGAGCAGCAGGAAGGCGGCTGCCAGCGCCGCCCACAGCACGCGCCGCTCCGCCAGGAGCAGGTAGACGGCGGCGGCGGCGCCGCCCACGTCCGCCACGTACCCGAGCAGCGCCAGCCCCAGCTCCAAGGGCGGCGGCGGCGAGTAGCGCTCCCCGCCCCCGTCGAAGGCGCCGTGGGGTGCGGGGGCGCGCATGTCGGGGGCGATGATGGCGATGGCCGTGTCGTCGTCGCGACGCAGCCCCCCTCGCGGCGCCGTCGGGTAGTGCGGGTGCAGCTGCGGCGGCGGAGGGTGGTGGTGGCTGCCGGGGGGCTTCTGGAGAGTGCGGTAGTAGGGGATCTCCTCCAGGAGCTCCACCTCGTTCATCATCACCCCTGCAAGAGATTGCCATCATCATTGGATTCATCGTTACACACAATAACATACATAATGAATTACTGAAAACATCATGATGATAACATACATGATGAATAACGTACATAATGAATTACATAATGATCATAATGAATGAGCTGCTCGGAATAACTGGAAATAAGTTCAAAATTATGCATTTGAGTTTTGTCTAAGGGGGTAGTTGCTTAAGTCAAAAGCAACTCTCCTCTTGAAAAAAGCCCTCTCAGGGTTGGTTTAGAGTTTTACAACCCCCTGTTTTGTGGCCCCGGTAAATAGAGGAGTTTTTTGTGTGGTTTGGGTTCCCCCTGCCCTCTTGAGACAACAAACATCAATTCCCATTACATCATCATGAAACCAATCTTCCTCAATTTGTCTGAGACTGTCTGGTAAGAACTCTACAAAATATAGTTATGAGAAAAAACATTTGTGTGAAAGGTTTCTCATTAGAAAAATCTCAATGTGTATCAATCTTTGCTTACTATGAGAGAAAAAGAAGGACAATCTTAACATTGTAGATTCTTTGAAGGGTCTGATTCGGCTGTTTATTTTTTTAAACCGATGTTGAGTTTTCTTTTTGTATTTAAAAGGCCTCTTATGCCCAGTGAGTTAGCAATCGAGTTCTATTCCCATTAACTAAATCGACATTGTGTAAGAAGAAAGCAACAATTTTAAAGCATTCCTCAAAACTCTAAGCAACAGTCATTTCAACCAATGAGGATTACATTAGCAGCAGACATAAATTTAATTTACCGAAGCATATTACATTTATTCAAATGTTGCATCAAACGCGTAAAGCAGCTGCCATCCAAATCAGTGGAACCCTCTTCCTCATTAAACATCCCTAATCCCACGTCGGCCCAAGACAAACAATATAAACATTATGAACGAACACCAACCATCCTGAAAGATAAGCAGCTACTACAAATGAGGGAGGATGGATATGATGCCGAGACTCGGCATGTGTGCGGAACCGCAAACCTTGTTAAAAGCTAACGAAATTACTCAGGGCCGTCTCGGATTCCGAAAGATGCCCCGGAGGAACCACCGTCTGCCGGAAGAAGATATGCCAGGCATCTGGGCAGCCCGTCTAGTCTCTCTTTCACTTGTCTCTTCTGCCATTGATTTATCCCCTGAAACTTTAATGGCGTGTTTGCCTTTGGAGTTCCAATACTCCGAGATGTTTGCCGAGGATGTTTAAGTGCGAGGGAGGAAATACGTTGGCTTTTGTGGTTTTGAGTTGATGTGCGATGTTTGTGTTGGGAATTGGTTCGATTTGACTGTTGGGGGTTGGGGAGGATGTTCTTTTTTTGTTTTTGGGCGTGGAGTCTCTCTGAGGGAAGACGAGTTTGAAGATGGATTGATGGTGTGCAATAACCGAGAAGTTATTGTTTGTTTCGGAAATTCCGAACCTTGTTCAAGATGTCTTGACGTTTTGGAGCAAGTATTAAATGTATTAAACAAGTACTTATCTTGAATGTGTTGTATGGAACCAAGTTTTTCCTTTCAAGCTTTATTTTCGTTACTTTAAATTCGTTTATAGTCGCTGTTCTACCCTTGCCTCCCCTGGATTCGCCGAGGGCATGTCAGTTCTTGGGCGGCTACGTTTATAGTAAACCTAACCTATAATAAACCTAATGGTAATTTCCTCATTTTAACCAGATCGTGTTCCTGTTTTTTCTGTGATTGCCGCATCCAAAAAATCCAGCTAGTTCTCGGCAATAAAACTTGTTTTTTTTTACATGTAATTAAGTCCAAAGATTTTTTTTGTTCTTGTACAAAGTTGCATATAAAAGAGTTACCAAAATTTCAAAATAACTAAATTTATATATGAATCAAATTTTGTGTAAATATCTGATAAAGTATGGAGGAAGTCAAAAATGTACTTTTTATTCAAATGTGCCCCTCTGTTCCCTATTTAAAATTCAACCTAACTTTATTTGCCAGCAATCAAAACATCAGCAACAAAACAAAAACAGAACAGCTTTAAGTAGTAAAGAAACGGTAAAAATTAAAGTTCAACATTTAATCTATAAAATTTAAAATCGAAGTTAGTTGCTTCTCTACAGACTAAGTAAAAGCAAAATAAAATTCAACATTTAATTTAAAATTGTTTGGCTATAACATTTATCAATGCCAAGTAGAGAGTAAGTTCCGAAAATCCTTTTCAAAATTTGAATTTTTAAAGCTTTTTACGATAGTTTCCCATGCCTCTTTTTTCCCCCCTCAAAGTAGTGTTTTAAAATATCTAATGAAACTTTTTTTCTTCATTTTGAAAACGATAATTATTTATAATAATAATTATAATTCTGGAATGAGTATTCAGCAAAAAAATAAAGTGAGAATTATTGTTACAAGCAATTTCCTTTTCAACAACGGCCCTGAATTCGCCCTATCTCTTTAAATGCTCTTTTAAAAAAAATCAAAATTGTCAAATGTAGTTTTGACTACTCTGTCAGTTAAAAAAAAAGCCGCATTAATTTTCTCTCACGATGTTTACAAAACACTAGTCAAGGCCGACTCATGAATGAAGAGTTTCGCGAAGTAAAAACAAAGAGCGTACTTCCTCCCTGTGAATGAAAGGATCCATTGATTTCTGAGGGGATAAGTCGATTATGCTCTGACGCCGGGTCATATTTCCCCTTTACCAATCATCGCTCGTCCCTAATTAAGGCTTAGGCCTTGTCAGCGGGTGATGAGAGTCTTAGGATTTCTTTTCTGCCCAAGTACTTAACGAGGGCTTTCTGCTCTTTGGCTTCTGGTCTTTTCGGAACTAGCTTTGTATTGTTGGTCGGTTTTTGAGATGTGGGATTTGTGTATGACAAGCTGATTTTTTTTTATTGAGAAGATTTTCGTGCTAATTGGGATTACTTTTTACAATTGGTTAGTTTTGAAAACATGGTTTTTATTTTTTTATTTCTATTCGAATCACAGGAAAATGGAGTAAAAAGATTGTTAATTTTATATTTTTCTACTTTATTTGCTTGCGTCCAAGGCAAAAAAAGACTAATCTCACTTTTGAACGAGTTTTATTTAAGAACTAATGAATGCAAGTCTTTAAAAACGTTTTTTAAAAATAGGGGGCAGTTTCTGTGTGTTGCTTGTTTTTTATTATTACCAACTTGATTTTAAGCAATCTTGTTCACGAGTTTTTTTGAACAAAAAAAACCTCAAAAACTTACAAGCATATTATAATTTTTAGCGCTATTTTAAACGCTAAAATTGATAAAAAAAAAATGTTTTTTAAGCTATATTTTAAAAGTCAATTTTTTGCTTTTAACACACTTAACTTTTTGAGGTAATTACGTGTACAAGATTATTTTTTAATATTATGTGTGATGAAAAAATGTTTACAAAGTTAAGCATATATTAATTCCCAGCTGTTGGCATAAAAATAAATTTAAAGTAGAAATTTTTATGCCATTTTTTATCATTCTATACATCAATTTGGGTGAAATCTTGAATACTTCAAAGAGTTGAAGCATAAGAAAAATATCTAGAATAATATAGATCTAAAAGCAAGAAGTTGTCTTAATCCCTCTATTTGTTTTAAATTGAATTTATCCTAATTTCAACTATTGCAAAACTTATTGTATTTCATCATAGACACAACAAAAAAACAACTTTATATTGAATTTCGTTTTTGTCTCATTAGCTTATTGTATTTTTTTATTCCTTAAAATCGATTAGCTATCTTTAAAGGTATTGGTAACGTTATTATTTTAAACAAAATTTAAACTTTTTAAAATTTGTTTGTTGATTTAATGTAGTGTAATTAGTAATTACTAAGTGTAATTAGTATTGTAGTAAGTATTACTTAGTTTTTAAAACTTTCCGTAGTTTTTGGGAAGTTAACTTTGCATTTCAGTTTTTCAAAACTTGTCATTCACACATTTTCTAATTAAACACAAAAATAAATATTGGTTGTATTGCCTCAAAGTATGACTGGCATATTTTAGGGAAAAAAATTCAAGGTTAAATAAAAGTTGTTATTATTCGTTTTGAAATTATAGGTAGTTTAGATTAAACGAAGTTTGTATTTATAGATTAAAATTTCAAAACTAAACTGAGTAAACAAAACCCTACCCAACCAATAAACTATTAGCAGTGTAATGTGGGCTTTTTTACATTAAAAGTACTAGGAAGGAAAAACCAGTTCTACAGAAACGAGCGCCTTAAAGTTTGCTTTCTTACTCTAAGACTCTACTCACAGTAAAAGTAGTTTTACAGGCATTCTGGACTGTACAGGAAAGTAAACTATAAGAAATGGGAAAACATCATTATGAATGTTTCTATTCTCTTTAAAGAACTCGTGTTTAATTTCTTTTATGTAGAACTGTATGAAGTAAAAAGCATCACTTATAAAGATATTTTCGTATATATAATCATAGATATCTGTTAAGATTTTTTCTATTAAATAAGATGCTATTGTTTCTTTAAAATTAAAATTTAGTTACTTTATTATTCGATGTTTTTTTTCGTCTTTTTTTTGCAACTAATGTGTTTGTAAACTTAATCTTATAATCTCTCTCATGTAATCAAAATGTCATGTAATAAACTAAATAATTTACTGCAATTTAATTAAAATTTTGCAGGTTACTGAATTATTTTGGAAGTTTGCTATTTTTTAAAAATATAGCAGGTTTTAATTAGATCAATAAATTTAATTATTAATTAACAATTAATTTAATATTTCTAATAATTTATACCTATGGTTAGTTTTTATTTTAAAAAGTAAGCTTTTTAAAAATTAATAATGTTTTTACTTATTTAACTGTTATTTAAACATAAAAATTATTTTATGTGTGTCTGTTTTACGAACTTACGTTTTTTTTTTTTTTGGAATTAACATCAAGTTTATGTTACATTAAATTGAAATAAAAATACGTTACCTGGCATGTATGAAGAATCACTTTGAAACTTGGAAAAATCCATGATCGATATCCCAATAAGTCAATCACCTCAGGGTATTCCTTTTGCGTGTTTCTTTTCTCAATAAAAAATTTCAAACACAGCCGAAAACCATGCGAGTCAACAGTAATCCAAAAATTTCTCTAACTCGTTATATACACTCTAATTCTACACCAACAAATAATTTAACACAAAATTCTACGCCGAACTCGGCGCTTTCTATCAAATAAATGGAAGGCGAAGAGTTTTCACTGGTATTATTATTGCTGCCGAAGATCACTAGTTTGAAATACGAATATAACACTTGGGTATCACCTTATGTCGCTCTCAGCAGCACATGGCGGGAGTTTTATCCAGCAACAACAACAGAGATTAATTCATTCCGTGCGACCGTTCCTCCATCTGCACGCGCTAGGCGGTGCATGACGACAAGGGGGGAGGAGACCCGCCGACTGCAACTCCGGAACTGACCGGGCGATCCCTTCGCCATAGTGGCCGTCCGGGGGCTGGGAGGGTCGGATGATCCCCTGCATCCGCTGGGCTCTCTTCTCACCACCTGAGCGGGCCTACCTGCTGCTGCTGCGATTATTAAGCGACTTTAAGACCTACTGCCTCGCTTATATCCGATTCCGTCTGCGCGCATGCTCTGCTGGCGGCTAACTCCATCCTCCGAGATCCCCTCTCTCTCCCTCCCCCTTCGCCAAGTGGGATGGGCGAGGAGGGTTTGGATCTGGCGCACCTCATCCTTTCGAATCTTCGGACATGCGAACTCTGTCGTCGCATTTCGAATGGGAGATGGGACAAACAAAGTTTAATAATGGGATTGCTATTCGTTTTTGATGAGTCGAATTTATTATTGATTTGTTTTCTGCTTAGCGTCTTTGTTTTGATTGTTTTGGAACTGTTCCGGAGTTATAGCTATTTTTCCATTGAATTAATTTGAAAGCTTTAACTTTAAGCATTAGTTTAGTTTAAAGATTGATTGAAAAATTGATACACATTTTGCTCCAGTATGAGTAGTAATTATGTATTTTAGATAGACTTTAGTTGATACTGAATGATGAATATAATCTTACTGTACTCAAAACATCGCCTTTTAAGTCTTCCAATGAATTTCAAATTTTATTACTGTTTTATATATTCCGCATAGTCTATTCGACAATGGCTTATTAGCCTGAAATTTTAATACCGTTTTGTCTTGTTTGGTGCCTTATGTCCTTATATGGCCCTAGTGCCATTAAACCCTAAACCAACAACAACAATAAAAAAAAATCACCGCTTTCATGAGAAAATGGACTTGTCTTTTATTTTTGATGGTTAAAATGTTATCATTTTCAAAAGCACCAATATATCATCCAAAAGCAATACAATCTATATGATAAATACTTAAAAGGTTTTTCGGTCTAGTGAAAAACTATTAAAATATTTCCTTCCTTATAACTTATCACAGCACAATGTACTCTGGAAACCTTGTCAAGTTGAACGAATTTTCCCCATGACATTTTTTGTTGTGGCGATGCCCGTTTTCATATCGAGAGAATTCGGCAACTCTTTCCCCTCCCCATCTCTTCGACTCTAAGATGTCTATACTAGACAGCAACTAAGTTGACTCTATGACGTCACTAACAAACAATCTAGTTCCCATCGCGGAGTCTGAATTTTGAGTGAAATGAAGAACGTCAATTTGAAAATATGACTATTTTGTTTAACCCATGTATGTATAAGTGCTTTTCAATCACGATTTGCGTACCGAAACTCCTCCTAGCAACCCAACAGGCTTTGTGTTTACCGATTTCTCCTTCCGCATTTGTGACGTACTAACTGGGTTCAAGAAACGTTGCTGTCGAGCATAGAGCACCCACCATAACGTAAACATACACTCTTCTCGACTTAGTCGAGGCTCTCCCGTTGTTGTTTTCGGCAACCCTATCGCCAAGCGTGCGGGGTTGGCGACGGACGCTTGGCGAGACGACGAGAGTGTACTCGGGTGGATGGATGGAGGGGATGATTTTTAACGTGAATTTCGTGTGTTTGTGGATAATGGGGACTCACCTGTGTTCATCTTTTCACAGGTACGCGGATTCTGGCGCCATCGCGGAGTTGTGGGAGTCGCTGGAGCTGTCGTGTCCGCCGACACTGCTGGAGGTGAGTGGAGCGCCCGCCAGCGCCCTCTGGCGGCGGGGGCGCATATCGATTTTCGGGACGAGTCATTCATAGCGCGGGAATCTCCCGTCCGCTTACACTTTCTTCTTCTTTCTTCTTCCTCAACAGTTATGGGAAGAAATCTCGACTCTGGAGTGTCCCTTCTGGGGGCGAAGGAGAGAGTCGAGGTCTTTTCTTAAAATGAAACACACAATGTTCTGGAAGGAAATCGGGATGAGGAAATTTTATCGGACCGAAATCTGTGCGTTCTGGGCTTTGTGAGAACATTTCAAACTTGCTGTGATGAGAATAAGAATTTATAATTTGCTTTAACTTCTGATGGGTATTACAGCCAATACTGGCAGGTTTGATATTCGGTGTTGAAAGTATCAAACACTTTTAGGAATTTAATATTTTAATGAATTTATATTAATTTTAATGAATATTTTAATCGTATTGAATGAAATCGTACTTGATATAAAGGATTTTCATATTTTTACAATTTGACGATTTCTGATTTTGTTTATTCTTCTCTGAAAATGGGAGCTGTCTCATCCAATTTGAAAATAGTTTTTCTTTTTTTTTCTTTTATATTATTTTAAAACCAAAAGATATTGCTTTGTATCTAGATACAGAAAAGTAATTTCATAATGTTTATGTATAAAATAGACATGGATATTTAAAAGAACCGTTTAAAATCTTTCATAAGAAATGAAAGAAAAAAAAAGAATAATGAGAGTATATATTGCATTTATGAGATTGTCGATCAAATAATTAAGTAACATATAATCTTTCTTAAGAAAACAAATTATTTTTTCACTTATCTTAATTTTAAGGGTATGTCATTGTATGCACTTAACTTCAGACAGTCGAAGCTATGAAACATCGTATGCATTAATAGTAATTCTTTATTATGACTTAAATTCTCCATAAACACATGTGACTTCTATTACTTTCTTACCATATGGTTTCAAAATTATCCGACAACTCTTAACTCCACAGTCAGTACCAACCTATCGAAACCCTCAGCAATCGGAAACTAAACTCGAACAAGTAGTTAACTTTATAAAGGAGCGAACGATTCCCACCCTCGAATCAAAACTCCTTAATGGTTCGTTTCAGCATCAGCCCAGGTAATGATTTCCCCCTGTCAGACGTCGTTATCATCTGACCGGAACCGAACCCACGAGGCTAATAGGGCGCTTTAGAAACCGAATAAACCGTCCCGGCCGAACCCTTCCGCCCCCGCATTGTTTCGGGGCGCGCTGCTTGCTGCAAATCCCCCAAACTCGGGATCGCTAAACTAGTTTTCCTCGTTGCCATGGCGACCCCATCCCTCGGCTGTGATTGGAAACTTGTTTTGTCGGATGAATGGGGTCCCGGAACGTCCGTCCGCGCGCTCGCTTGTCTCGGAATCCGGCTCGATATTATCGTAGTAGCCCTCCGTGTTGGAATGCGAAGTTTACTATTCTACTGTTTTTCTCTCGGTGAACAGAATTTCTCCACTAATACAATAATAAGAAAAATGATGGTTATTATTGAGCACCCAAATTTGGAAAACATGATATTAAAAGACAATCCAAGTAGAAATTATACATATTTTCTCCCACCACTTAGTAACATTTGTGCTGAATTTGGTTATTGGTACCGTTCAGAGACATCTAACTACTAAAGATGTTGAACTTATTTGGTAAAGCTTTATGGAGAGTCGTTACTAAAGTCTTTGCTAAGGGTAATCTGAAGTTGTATCCTAGAATACACTCTTAGGTGGAGAATCTTAGTTTTTTTTCCCTAGTCTGAGACCGTCTGTTTGGGTTCCTCTTTTTCAACCGAAGGGGAGTTTACTCTTTTTTAAATTAAAAAAAAAAAGTTAGTGTACTACGTTCTTTTTTTGACCATCTGCTTTCCTGTTTAGGTAAGATCTGTCGATTTTATTCGAAGAACAAGTCCAGTTCAATTCCATCCCTCTTTTTCAGGCTACTAATTAGAATACATATGTTTGTTGGGTATGTCAGCGTATTTTTTCCTAAAAGCTAGTACAACAATCTAAAAGTTAACCTGCACTTAACCTGCACTCTGCGGTAATCTGAAGTTGTATCCTAGAATACACTCTTAGGTGGAGAATCTTAGTTTTTTTCCCTAGTCTGAGACCGTCTGTTTGGGTTCCTCTTTTTCAACCGAAGGGGAGTTTACTCTTTTTTAAATTAAAAAAAAAAAAGTTAGTGTACTACGTTCTTTTTTTGACCATCTGCTTTCCTGTTTAGGTAAGATCTGTCGATTTTATTCAAAGAACAAGTCCAGTTCAATTCCATCCCTCTTTTTCAGGCTACTAATTAGAATACATATGTTTGTTGGGTATGTCAGCGTATTTTTTCCTAAAAGCTAGTACAACAATCTAAAAGTTAACCTGCACTTGTATGATGATAGATTTAATATCAAGAGTATTATAGATTAAAGGTTAATCATGGGGTTTGTTGACAATCGTAATTTTTTCTTACTCTTAGTAAGATTCAATCTCTGAAATCTTCCATCTTATGGTTGTTTTTTTCTTTTAATACTTAAGATCGATTAGTCTGCCCCGAAAATTTTTCGATTTTGTTTCTCTAGCTCTTGAATTCAGTGGCTCATCAATCATTTCTAATTTTTAAAAATGTACCGAATCGGCTTTTGTTGATAAGGAAACTTTGACTTTTAAATTAAATCCCTAATTAAACATCAATGGATGTTGTAATTGTAAAATATTGGAAAACCCGGAAAATGCGTCCAAGACTCAGGTTTAAAGGAGGGGCGAAAGTTTTTCCCATCAAGAGACCGAAATTTGTCCTAGCTACTTTTTAAGAGATTGAACTGTATGGAAAAAAAATTTCACCGCGATTATTGAAATTTGTTTGGGTAATATAAAAACGTCAATAATTATGAATGAAGAGATCCAGTTCCGGTAATGGGACATTTTTCAACTTTCATCCTGCCGAGCCAGTAAAACTGAAAGCATAAAAAAACGTAATTACTGTATAGCTTTCTTAATACTGCTATTGTATAAAAAATTATAAATGTTAAATATGTTCGTGTCAACCGAGTCACAATAAATGATTACCGAAGTAGCAGCACCTGTATTTGGTTATTGACTGGATGAGTTTCAAGTTTCTTTATTCTGGCAAAAAGTTCATTTGAGTAGTCTGCCCCAATGATGACTTTGTTTGAAAATCATTAGAAATAATATTCGACCTAAATGAAGTGAAAGGATTTAAAATATCCTTTTTAAAGAACACTGAAACCTGAGCTCACTTATTGTTTAAATTTTGATGAAAGTTAGAAACTATAAATATCAATCAGAGTATGATGTCTTTTCAGAAACTCGTAGCGAGCGTTTACCACCGTTCCTTTAATTTTTCTGTGGTCCCAGTCACCATTCAAAGAGATAACAGAAACACTCCCTAAACCTACTCTTCACCCAACTCCAATACGGGCTCCAAAGTGCACTTCTGAAGCGAGTGTTTTCCTCCATCGAACCCCTCCGCAAGAAAAGCCAACTCCGCATCCATTCCAAGGAGGGAGGAGAGAGAGAGATCGAAAGGGGTCTTCCTCCCTCGGACATCGATTTTTCCCCCAATCACTCATCGCCCGATCTGCATCCGAGGGAGGGGACCCCGGAAAAAGGAACCCTGATGCAAAACGTTCTCTTCTCCCTCCCTCCACCCCTCCCTTCGATTTTGACAAAAGGGAATCGATATCTTGATTGGGGGCCGTCGTCTCGGTCCCTTGGACGCCACCGAGGGTTCTTTTTTTTTTTTTTAATTTCTGTCGGATATTTACGTTCGGCATCGATTTCCCGCGTGTTTTTTATTTTATTTCGAAAAGCCGTTCGTTAGGTTTCTTTTTTCGAGGGCCGCGAGAGGAATGCTTAAGCACCTGAGATCGATGCCCGGGGTTTGAATGGGTATTGCGTTTTTGCGGAGCGTTTTTTTTTTCTTCTTCTTCTTGTTGTTGGTGGTGGGAGATGATGTTTCTTGTTTGTTTCCGAGAGTCGGGGATTCATTCATTCATTCATTCTTCCCCGCGTTTGTGGAAGGAATACCCTCAAGTGGCGAGAGGCCCTTCGTATAATTTTTTTTTTGCCCTTTATTTTTTGTAGGCTGCTGGGAATTTATATTTAACGTGGTCACGGTTCTGGAGGGTTGCTAGGAACGACCTGTGTAAGGTGTTTTTTTTAGAGATCTACGAGGAGAATTTGGATTTCTTTTGCGCGTAGTATTTTTAAAATTTAGTTTTGCCGATATTAACGTTCAGGGGAGATACAACGGACGATCAACTTGGTTATCAATAACCTGGTTGTCAATTTGCGATGATTACAACCAAGTTGTAGTTGATGGATATTTTAGGTTGGTGGTGATTTGTGTGATTGACACTTTCAGATATTTAGTCGGTGGAGATTCATCGGAACATGTTAATAAGATGAATAAAAATGGAAAATATAATATGATTGAGCATTAGGGTGTATCGAAAAAAAACTTCTTTTTGATTTTGATAAAGTCTTAGCAAAAAAAAGTTGTCTAAGGTAGCATACGACCCTATATGAAGTAATGAAGTATGCTACCCGAAAAAACTTGAATAACAGCTTAAATATATATAATACGTTTTTTTGTGTGCTCAAATTTCGTTGAAAATCGCGTATTTCCAAGAGCCCACAATCAACGAAATATAGATATTTAGGCTATTATTCAAGTTTTGTCGGATAGCCTAGATCATATAGGGTCCATAACTCGAGTGAAGACATTCGTCGTGTGATTAGGGTAGAAATGAGGGGCGAAAAACCGATTTTCGGCCTTTTTGGCTTGCGCGCCCATAGGATTAACATGGGAACCATCGGAGGCTTTGCGGCACCCCTAGATATTATCCGAAAATTCTGAAAAAATTCACAGGTACTCTCTGCCACCTTAGACAACTTTTTTTTGCTAAGACTTTATCAAAATCAAAAAAAAGTTTTTTTCGATACACCCTATTGAGCATGTTAGAAAAGTGAAACGAAACGATAATTTTATGTGTACGAGTAAAATGCACATACTAGCAAAAATATTATTTTTAAAATTTTTTGATCGAGTTTACTACTTGGTTCTCCACAAAGTCTTCAACCTTGTTGACGAACAGGTTGGCAACCAAGTTAATTGTCTTTAGTCATCTTTTAACTCGCCTACGCCTATGTAATTTTCTTTAATACTCCTACTTTTGGTGTATTTATTGGGAATAAAAATGTGTTATAAGCTCTCGAATTGAATTCAAAGTATTTTTTTTAGCTAATCTTTCATGGTAGTTTATTTATTTATTAAAAGTCCCTCCCCTACATTTTACTTCTCCGAATAAATTCATTTTACAACTTGTATTTATCAACCCATATAATAATTAATATATTCTTTAGATAGAAATTTGTGTACTGTGCATTAGAATTTACGTTACTTTGAAAGAGCTTGGTTTGACAAATGGTCAAACCATTTAAAGCTATTTTTTAGCTTTTCTCTAGTTAATCTATTGCGCTTATGTACAGTACATACTCCCCTCTTAGCGACTCTTAGATAGCATGCAGTTTTCTTAAGAAAATCCTCATTTAGATTCCTGGAAAGTTAATTACATCCCTTAAGAGTTCTTGAGTGGGTATAAAAACAGGAAAAAAAAATCAAATGACTTTTTTCACCAGTAAAGAAAAACAAAACCCCAGGTAATTTAAGACTTGAGCATTAAAACCTCTGAAAACAGAGCCCGTAAATGAAAAAAAATTAGTCTTAGAAAAATAAATGTTCGACCTTTTTTACACCTTTGCTATAAAATTTAAAATTACTTAATCTATTAAAATTTTGGGTGTTATAATATCAAGAATTACTTATTACTTTCGCGTTAAGTTTTTTCTTGTAAAATTTAAACCTTATCAAAATTTTCACTCCTCTTTCTATCTTACATCAAATTATCAGCATATTTGGCTTGATACAATTTCTTCCATAATAAATTGATAGTGATCGCATCTTAAAACCATGTAGAATAATCGGTATTACATGCTACTTTATTAGGTTTTATGAGTTTATCACCACTTCTATTTTAAGTTCAGAGTTATCCTTTGACACTCACATGTGAAGGTGTCCAAGTAACCTTTTATCTTAGCCTTTTGTACGGATGTGTCTAAGTTTATGATGATGCTATCTTATGATATAAATTTGTATTGTGCCATGGGGGCCCCAGATGACCTTTCTTGTAACGTAGTAACAAAGCCTTTGAGTATATTTTTGAAAGTTTTATACTCTATACTTGCATTGTTAGTTAATATTTGTAAAAAGTTTGTTTTAAAATTGCATGTTAAACAAGCGGAGTCCCAATAAACCTTTACTATCCATCAAACTAGAAACTTTTTTGTTTCCTTGAAGTTTGTCTTTCAGAGGTCTTGTCAGGGGTTGAAATGTTTGTCATTAATGAGTCAATTCCAACTATATTTTCAAAATTTAAATTATCTCTTTGCTCCAGATCTATAAAACTTATTTAAATCATACTCTAACATCCCAAATGAAATTTTTTTCCAACTAGCAGGTGCCAAAACTACGACCACCACCACCCCAGTCAAAATCGAACGTCGATTTTCCATCACCTTCAAAACTCACCCACACTGCAACGGCTATTCCAGAACGATCCCCCGCCAAAAAGAACAATTAATCGAAAGTTCGCCCATCAAAGCAAACTTTCATAATTACCCACCATCCAGGAATAGAAACTGAAAAGTTCACAGAAAATAACCGTCGCTTTTTAGAGAGTTCGATCAAACCCAACGATATCGGCTCTTCTCTCTCCTCATTTATCTCTCCTCTGTCCATTCCCAATTTTTTCTCCTCCCCTTCGCAGCGAGAGAGATAGAGCCAAAAGCACTCCCATTGTTATTCGCCCTCTCGAATGTGTTCGGCGGCCATGAATTAATGCCCGGATGATCCCCTCGCATTTTATCTTGCCCGGGCATTTCCCTCATTAGTATTAATTCGGCTTGCAGAAGAAAAAAAACCCGCGCCCGCTTAACCAATTTTGTTAAAAGTGGTCATTAATATTAATCACTCGCAGGCCCTCTCTTAGAGGCATTTGTCTAAGTATAGGTGGATCTTGCTCCGTCTTGAGAGGGTGCCTCAGGTGTTTCCGGCACCGGGGTCGGGGGTGGTAATTGCTGTGGAGAGAGAGAGAGTGTTCCTCTGTTCTGAAATTCTATTTTGAATACGCGCCAGTTAGTTTCTGCGTTGAGTTTTTCCCCTTGCGTTCGTATATGGGGGGGGGGGCTTAGTGGTATGTATGTATAATACTGAAAAAAAAATCGATTCAAACCCTATATTTCCGGAACGGCTCGTGATATAAAGACAAATAAATTAATTTTTAACAAAAAAAAGACCGACTTCAAAAATGCGCCTAAAAGTGAGAAATAATTTTTATCCAAAAAACAACAATACTACTTTTTAACATAATTTTTGAAGTCGAAACACTTTCACAATAAATTAACATTCCTCGCTAACATTGAAAAAAGAACACGTTATTAGCATATAACATAAGATAAAAGAAGATTTACAATTAAAGGCACAATATATTATTTTCTGTTTGACGAATGACGAAATGAATGACGAATGACATGACGAAAAGAGTGCAGTTAAGACCTCTCTACTAGTAATATGTATTGTATTTAGAATTACTATCAAACATGTGGTTTCGTCACTTATTGTGAAAGTGTTTCGACTTCAAAAATTATGTTAAAAAATTAATTGTTGTTTTTTGGATAAAAATTATTTCTCACTTTTAGGCGCCTTTTTGAAGTCGGTCTCTTTTTTGTTAAAAATTAATTTATTTCATTCTTTTTATATCAAGACGCCTCCGGCTCCAGAAATTTCATGCCGAAAGAAAAAAATTTTATTCGCCCGACCCACGACACCTTCGGCGTCGTTTAAATGAAGTTTTCTTTTTATGGAACAGATTCTTTACTTCAGAGTTTTGTAAGGTTCAGTCGGTATTTATTCCCCGTTTCAATAATCTGACTCTTATAGTGGTGAGTAAGCTCGCCACAAGTTTTTGATTTATTTATTTTAACTCCTCTGGTATCCGCTAGAGGGCGTTTAAATTAAAATGGGACCAACTTGAAAACAATTCTAATCTAATGCAACAAACCGCATCCAAATCGGTCCAGTAGAACATACCAAAAGGGCCTGGCAAAGATTCAACATTTATATTCGACGAATTGATAACCTCCTCCTTTTTGAAGTCGGTAAAAAGGTATCATTTTGCGTGATTAGAAGTATTCTTTGAACAAAAAAAAAATTTCGAGTCCTTATGGGGTCGGCTTTATATTAAACAAAGCACTAACTTTTTTAGAAACATAAAAAAATACATTATGGGGCTAAATCCCGACCTCAGAAAAAAACTAAAGGCTAGTTTAGTTTTTCATGCCCCCAACGGCCAGAGCGCATGGCATGCAAAGAAAATGAAAAACAATGGACTAACCAGTTTTAGTTTTATTTCTCTATATATTTTGATATGATAATCGTAATTATTTTTAAACCTCTACATTTTCATTCAAATTATTCCCTTTTATTTAAACTTGCCTTTTTTTTTAGATTTTTATTCAATATTCCATGCTTTTCTTTGACAATTGACTGAAGACTTCCATTGAATTACTGTCGCTTATTTCGAACATTGAAAGTACTCCCACGTTATTACTTTATTATTCCACAAGACTTTATAACCCTACACTTCGTTCGCTTCTTGTCTGACGTGTACTTTTTTATAAGATAAGAAATTTCAAACTCTTCCCATATTGCCACATCAGCCAGTCTCTCTCTCAGCGATTTCTTGGAAAGAAAGATTTTGTTTGTTCCACTTCGAAACTCCGCATTTCGTTACATTTTCCAATTTTGTCCCCTTGTCCCTCCGCAGTTACAGTTATGCGGAGGGAAAAAAAAAGAAGCTCGTAATGAGATCCATCAATCTCTCAGAAGGCCGGCCGCGCAGAGAAATATCAGATCGATTGCGAAGGAAGACCCTAATATCTACAAATCAGAAGTGAAGAAAAATCCCCCCTTTCTGGGAAAGGGGAAAATAAAAATCGCGTAATTTTCCCTTCCTCGGAATTGATTAGAAAGAGGGGTCGAGATAAAAATAGTTCTTTTTCTCTCTCGACTACTACAAGTTCCATTTTTTCTGTCAATAGCTGGCCTTTCCCGCCTTAAATTTCGCAACGGAAGAAAAATCTTCTCGCCCAATGTGTAGAGATAAAT